>OZ025294.1:411344535-412544535 GCA_964019185.1 Maratus speculifer
CTGGCCTTTGATAGTATTGTGTAGTAGTGTTATGTACAAAAAATTTCAAGAAGGAGATTTGACTACAAGCTGAGATATGACATGGACAATATGTGAAAACAATACTGCCAAACTATTTTAACATACTATGTAATTGTTCATAACTCCAAAATTTTAAATTAATTATTTATGGTACAAAGTTAAATGTTAGTTACAAATATCTTTTTCAAATGCTTCTGTGTGATTTAAACAATTCAGAATGTATGCTAAGCCAATACACTATTTGTCCAAATGAACAAATCTACTAGAAATGCTATTGCAATAATTATACTCGGAACACATTTCAGGAAAAGTAAATTACAGACAATGAATTGCAACTGAACGAGTTTACATGGCTTTAATTATTAAATCTAGAGAATTTCATTCAAGTTAACAAGGGATGACAAGACTTGGGGGGCTTCAAATAATTTTTTTAGAAAGAACAGCCTGATGGACTGACAACAGTAACTGGTCGAACTCATAACATATCTCGTAAATATTGTTAAGCTCTTTGTTGAGCACATATAGTATTTTGTAAATTAAATGCTTTTTATTTAACTGTTTTCAACAAACGATATTTTCTGGGTAAATATTGTAATAAAAGAGACTAATCTCATTTCTCCTAATGTACTCGTAATAGCATTTCTTAACATTTCTTTAATCACCGTATCTCAGCTTGTAGTCAAATCTCCTTCTTGAAATTTTTTCTACATAGCACTACTACATAATACTATCAAAGGCCAGAATTTCAGATTTTTATCTCGTGCTCCACCAGAGATATCAAAGCATAAAATGTGTGATTTTTGAAATTTTCGACGAATTTCGGAATTTTTTTCGCAAAGAGAAATTATTTCCCAGATACGGGACTTGGTGTATGAGTACACACACTTCTGACCTATTTGTAGAAAAAATTGTGCAAGGTTGACAGTCTTGTTAAACAATTACATAGTAGGTTTACAATAGTTTGACAGTATTGTTTTCACATATTTTCCATGTCATATCTCAGCTTGTAGTCAAATCTCCTTCTTGAAATTTTTTGTTCATAACGCTACTACACAGTACTATCACAGGCCAAAATTTCAGATTTTTATCTCGTGCCCCACCAGAGATATCAAAACCTAAAAAGTGCGATTTTTGAAATTTTTGACGAATTCCGGAATTTTTTTCGCAAAGAGAAATTAACTCCCAGATCTGGGACTTGGTGTATGAGTACACGTGCTTTTGACCTATTTGTAGAAAAAATTGTGTAAGGTTGACAGTTGCTCTTGCATGAAAATTTTCTTCTTGCAAACGGATAGATTTTGGAAAAAATCGTAAATTTTGTGCTAAAATTTCATCTGTAAAAATTTATTTTTCAAAATTTTTCTATCACTGTATATTTAGCCTATTTTATTCTGAACAAAATGCTACAAACCCCATTTCAATTGGGAAAATAGAAGACGAGATATTTACAATTTTGTGTATCCTAGTACCTGAGAAAATCGCTGCACACGATGAAACAAAGATGGCCGCCATGCACAAACAAAAAATAGTAAAATTAAAAGAATGGTCATTTTGAACTTCCGTCATGTTAGGGTTGTTGTACAAAAAATTTCAGATTTTTTAAAAATGGTCGAGCGACCAAAAAAATATTTTCTGGACCACTTGAAATGGATTGACCCGATGAAACAAAAAATGCCCTGGAATCTTTTTATCAAGGTCAAATACACAAAAGAAAAATCTTTCATTTTCTCACATTTTTGTACCTAAATTTAAATTTTAAAAAAATTTAAATGGCCGCCATTTTGAAACAAGATGGCGGATGATGCTGGCTAACGAACACGATCGAGACATTTGTATGTACTATGTATATACTAGAGATGGGAAATTATAGTTATTTTTGGTTAACAGGTTACATCGTTCCACACATTCACAAGTAACAGGTTTCAGCAACAAGTTATTTTTGTAACGTATAACTAATCGATGAGACTATGCTGTCAACAGACATTTTAATTAGAGGGCCGTTAACTAAGGTATCTTGAAAGTATAGACGCTGTTTTACTTCAGATAAACCTATGCCTTTAAAATCAACTTAGGGTTAAAATTTTAATTTTTGCAAGACAAAAATTTACTTAGTTGCATTACTTTGCATTTCACGCATTATTATCGTTTTCTTGCACTAAAAATGCACTTTTCCTCGTTGAAAATTTATAAGTATCATAACTCAATAAATCCACTCATTAATTCACTCAGTAAATTCACTCATGTAAAAAAACTCATTTTTTTTCTGTTTTACTTGTTAAAACGCACAAAAACTTTTTTCTAAATAAAAGTTATAGAAAACTTACTGAACAGTGTATAAAAAATGTAGTTTCTTAACAATTTAAAAAATAATTATTTTAATGTAAATTGATATTTGTATAAAGCAGAAGAAAGTTTAAAGCATTTTTGCAATTGTTACAATGACTCGAAAACTGACGGTATGGAAATTAATTTTTTGTAAACGATCAGAAATATCCTCCATAAAAAACAACACCGTTTTAACAATGCGATTTGTTCAAAAAAAAAAAATGATCTTCATTCGTTGGCACCTTGACTTGAAGTTCGAATTTTGGCATCCCCGAATCAATATCTGTCAACGCATACTCAGAGCTTATTCCACAAGAACACGAAACATTACTTATATATTTGTCATTCATCCCACAAATTTCGTATATGCAAGTACGTACTTAAAATCCTCTCCCCAAAATTTGTGACAGCCAAAAAATGACGTTGGCAGCATAAAATTGGCGCCCTATAAATTTCCGCGTCCGACGCCCCCCCCCCCCCTTTAATCCCTTTTCGAATGGCTCTGTCCTCACCAAGCTATTTTTCTTCTTTTTTTTCATTTAAAATACAATTACAAAAGTAATGCTTTCCAGTTCTTATTTTCTAACGACGCAATATTGACAAAATAATAATAATAATAAAACCTCAGTAATAAACATTTTCTTAAATAAAAATCATAGCGCCAGATACCCCCTCCTTCCCCAAATACCATGAGTGTATAGTATAATATCCCTTTAGAATATTCAAACTCAAAGATTGCCACCGTTTTACCCATCTAATTACATCAACGAAAGATTATGTCCCGTGCCCGAGCGATAAAATAGCTTTCTATCAACAATTAAATCCGCAAATCTCTAATTCCATTTTTCAAACAGAGATTCTTTCCCATTAAAATTATGACCAAAGATGGTCAACATTACTTCCTTTGCTTTTTAATAATCCTCAAGCGTCAATAACTTCACGTACTCTAGAATAAAAACACATTTTCCCCCATTTCATTTTCATTATTCTAACCAGTTTTCATTATTCCAGCTGTTTTTTCAATAAATGTTGTTTTCGTTATTCTAAAAACTGATTCTATTGCTTTAATCTTTGTAACTGTGAGCGTTATAAAAAATTCAAACGATAAAATATATTCTGTCAAGAATCGAAGCCAGATGTTTTTAAATATCCATAGAATAATCAACAACGATTAGCTTTTGAGAGATTTTATCACGTGAACTTTTGAAATAGCAAAAGGATAAGGATTAATACGATTGGCTTCCTTGATTAGACCAAAAGGATTTTTAATGTCTAAGACAATGCAAAAGGAAAATGGTTTTTATGATTCGTTTCCTAGATTAGACCAAAAAGATTTTTAATGTCTTGGAATCGTAGATCGACAGTGACGCGTCAAAAAAAAAAGTTTCATAGTTTTTGTGCGTCGGAAATTTTTTTTCTTTCTCTGTCTCAAAAGCGTTTTAATGCAGTTGGGGATTTTTATTTTCTGCAGTAATAGAAATTCTTTGCCTCAGAATTCAAATAGATTTATAAGTTAGAAAAAAATTATACAACTAAACTTTTATTAATTTATAAATATGTATTCATAAAATGATTTTCAGTCTTACTATTTGTTTCTTCTTTTTAAAATGATTATCATACGAGGCGTTCCAAAATTAACAGGGACTTTTTGGTAACCTGTTACTGAATAATAAGTTTTTGGTTAATATTACGAATATTTATCCTGTTATGCTAAATAATGCCCACCTCTAGTATATACCAAGTTTCATTCAAATTGTTTCATAAATACGTTAGTTACAGCATGACAAAAATCAGATCGTTTTAAAATGTCAGCCATAAGAAAAATTCAAAGTGCTATAACTCAATCATTTTTAAAGATATAGACAAAAAAAAAAGTGTTCTCGATTTGTTGTTTTAAATTCTAACACATAAAAAAATCAACTTTTAATTTTTTCGCATTTAATTTTAAATTTTATTTTTTAAAAATTTTTAAATGGCTGCCATGTTGAAGCAAGATGGCGGATGATGCTGGGTAACGAATTCGGTCGAGAAATTTGTATGTACTATGTACATACCAAGTTTCATTCAAATCGGTTCATAAATACCTTAGTTACAGCATGACAAAAATTAGATTGTTTAAAAATGTCTGCCATAAGAAAAATTCAAAATGCTATAACTCAATCATTTTTTAAGATAAAATAAAAAGTGTTCAGGAATCGTTGTTTTAAGTTCTAACACATAACAGAAAAATATTTTTCAACTTTTAATTTCTTCGCATTTAATTTTAAATTTAATTTTTTTTTAAATTTTAAATGGCCGCCATTTTGAAACAAGATGGCGGATGATGCTGTCTAACGAACTCGGTCGAGACATTTGTATGTACTACGTACATACCAAGTTTCATTCAAATCGGTTCATAAATACGATAGTTATTGCATGACAAAAATCAGATATATATACAGTCGACTCTCGTTAATTCGAAATCGGATAATTCGAATCTTCGCTTAATTCGAACTAAACATGAAGTCCCGAAATTTTTAATGGCAGAATAACGTTTATAATTTTCATTAATTCGAACTCATTTTCTCTTGACTTCGTTTAATACGAACTAACGAGAATTCCGTTTTTTCATTTTTCTTTTCTTTCTCACGGATTTCAGATCATTTGAATAACTTTCTTTGATTTTTCTGAAAATTGTTCCGAACGAGTATGCATATAATACAATGCATTTGATGTCCACTTTCATAGAGCCCCGTCTGTTTATCAGTGAAGCTTTAAAATTTTCTTCCATCGTGCTTGTTTCTAATCTTTTAATTAGTTTATGTATTTATACATTCTACTCTAATATTAAGTCATATTCTAATGATAACAGACGAAATAAACATTATAATATTAAAAAACACTAACAATAATTCCTTTGTAATAGTGCCATATTAAGCATGTTTTCCATAATTCGAACATTTCTTGTGGTCCCGACGAGTTCGAATTAACGAGAGTCGACTGTATATGTCAACATTTGAACGGAGGGTGGTTTTGGAGTCTGGGGGTCATGATCGGTGAAAATATACCAAAATTTTCTGGCAGTGCTTTCCTCCGGACGGCTGCAATAGGTAGCTTTTTACTTTTTGTAATGAAAGCTACCTAAAATAAAGAGTGGTAAGAGATAACTTGAAAAATGCCATGCTGATATCAACGAAATATAAAAAATTACAAATATGAAAATTGGGCGTATACAAAAGTGTTTCGTCTCTTTAAAAATAAGAGTAAATTTTCTTTAAAGAAATAAATAAATGTATAGTTTTGCCATAGTTTTGAATTACATTTTTTCAGTTTATTTAATTTATTTATTGTTACTGAAATTTAATTGGTCATATTTTAAGCAAAATATCTCTATCTATTTAAAAGTTTAGATTGAAATTTCAAATATCTTGTAAATCACACGAAAAAAGCTCACGAATATTGATGTGATACATTAATATACACATGTATATAATGTGTTCGTATAAATGTAATGTGAATTGTAAATGACAAGAATACATGTTTATTTATATTGTTATTATTTAGAATTTTGTCTGTTAAATCAAAAAAATATATACTGTATCAATTAATCTCAATATATTTACACTTTTTAATTAGAACTACCCTTATATAATTTTTTTAATCAAAATAGCTTTTTCTAAAATATCTTTCTATTATTTTTTAACTTTTACTTTTCGGTATTGAATAACAAGCTAAAAAATTGATTATACCACTGCAAAATGTGATGAAGAAATGTTTTGCAAGTAGCGTATTGAACAGTTTTTGCCTCGGGAACTTTTCTAATGATCTTTTCATCTTCCGATTTTTTCCCTATGAACTTTATGCAAAAAGAGGATGTTTCATTGAATCTTTTATCGTTTTCTCCCTTTAGTGTTTTCTCAGTTGTCTTTCTCATATTATTTTAGCCTGGGAAGAGGGAAATCATTGTAAATGAAAAGTTATGTATCATTTGATTTATGGATCTCTTTTTCTCATCTTATTTTCCTATTAAAAGAATAAGGGGGGGGGGGGAGAAACCTTTCAATATATCATTCTTCTTTAGGTTGAATCATCTATACTAATATTATAAAGAGGAAAGATTTGATTGTTTGTTTGTTTGAATTGAATAGGCTCCAAAACTACTTGACGGATTTGAAAAATTCTTTCACCGTTGGAAAGCTACACAATTTCCGGTGAACATAGGCTAATTTTTAATTGATTTATTCAAATATTTTCCTTAATAGTTCAAAATTTTATTATTTTTCATACAGAATCAATTAAAATTTTTCCGATAAAAAATAACCATTTTTCTTTCACGTTGCCAATAAAATCAAAATCTGGGATAATAATATCTCCTCGGCAATTGATTTTCAATTGAACAGTATCCACGTGAAAAATTAAAATAAAAATAATATATAAGACGCTATATAAGACGCACAAATATCGGTTACGTTAATAAGAGGTTCTCTGCGAAAAATGGCGACATAATTAGAAGTAAAGTGAACGAGAAAGAATTAAATTATTATTAAAATATTTGATTTGGAAAAATATGATGTCATAATTTAAATAACATAGGAATTTTCAAATATTTGTTAAAAGAACAAGAGGCATGGATATATGTAACTAATAAAAATCAGTAAATAATGATGTCACATCTATACCCAATATTATAAAGAGGAAAGATTTGATTGTTTGTTTGTTTGACTTGAATGGGCTCCGAAACTACCTGACGGATTTGAAAAATTCTTTCACCGTTGGAAAGCTACACTATTTCCGGTAAACATAGACTATATTACATTTAAAAAAAGGGGGGATCCTTACTAAAATGCCAATAATGTAACCCAAGGTGTAGAAAAATGACCGTAAAAAATCCGGTACTTCTCTATTATCCCGCCGACCAATTTTGCCAAATTATACAAATCGCCAAACTAATAGCCAAATTTTACATATTGACATAATTTTTATTTTAAATAACGAAAAAACAAATAATTAGTGGAATATTAATAAAAATTCAGATAAAAAAACGAAATTAATATCACTTAATGACATTTTAAACACGTGAATCTTATTTAATGTCATTGAATGTGACATTCACGATTATCCATAATTGGCATTTAATCTTATAGTTTGGCGATAATTTTTTGGTCGATGGGATAACCTAGAAGTACCAAAAATCCTTACATCGCGTGCGCTGCGAATACTATTGATTATAAAACAAAATAATGTACTACGACTTTGCAGAACGTATAATTATCTAAAAAAAATGGCGCGACAGAATATGTCTAACTGTTATGTCTAAAGTCACAATAAGTGTTTTTGGCACAGATGTCATATACGCGCCACATTGGGCATATGCTTTTTCCCTCCCGCCGATTTGGCATTGCACATGTGTGCCAAGGAGAAAGATCCGTTTAATAAGTTTATAGCAGTTGTTAGGGGAATAAAATGAAAAAAGTTAAAAGATTTCAGTGAAATGGGCTGATTAAATAATATAAATGCATGCATTCAATCTATATATATAAAAGAAAGTCTGGATTTCGTATTAATCACAGCACAAAAAAATCTACCGGACCCATAATCTTGAAAATTGGGGGAAAAATACTTATAGCACCGAGTGCCGCTAAGAAGGGATTTTCGAAAATTCCACCCCTAAGGGGGGGTAAAAAAAAGAACGAACTTTTAAAAAATTCCTTAAAAATCGGCTTATGTAATTATTTATCAACTGATAACATATTTTAATGAATTTTTCCATGCTGAATCGAATGGTACCAAGCAAATTCTTTTAAATCCAGTAGTTAGTGAGATACTTCCCATTTTCCTAATTTGGCGATGTCTTCGGCGCAAAAACCTGAAATTTTCAATCCTTATCTATATATATAAAAGAAAGTCTGGATTTCATATTAATCACAGCACAGAAAAATCTACTGGACCCATAATCTTGAAAATTGGGGAAAAAATACTTCTTATAGCACCGAGCACCGCTAAGAAGGGATTTTCGAAAATTCCACCCCTAAGGGGGGTAAAAAAAAGAACGAACTTTAAAAAAATTCCTTAAAAATCGGCTTATGTAGTTATTTTTCAAATGATAACATGTTTTAATGAATTTTCGATGCTGAATCGAATGGTACCAAGCAAATTCTTTTAAATCCATTATTTCGTGAGATACTTCACATTTTCCTAATTTGGCGATGTCTTCCGTGCAAAAACCTGAAATTTTCAATCCTTCTATATAGATCAGATTTTGTAGTCAATTCAATTGATACCATTTTGTAGACGATTCAATTGGTACCATATTTTAGTGTATTTTGCCATGCTGAATCGAATGGTACCAAGCAAATTCTTTTAAATCCAGTTGTTTGTGAGATACTTCACATTTTTCTAATTTGGCGATATCTTCTGCGCAAAAAGCTGAAATTTTCAATCTTTATATATAAAAGAAAGTCTGGGTTTTTTTTTTATTAATAATCGTAGAAAAAAATCTATTGAACCTACACTTTGGAAGTGAGTTCTATAATCAGGTTAACATGATTATGTAAGCTATATTTAATTGTCTCAATATATATAAAACACAAAGTAAAATTTCATTCCGGCCTCTTATAAATTAAGTTCTACTAGATAGATTTTAATAGAACTTACATTGTTAGCTGGATAATTTTTCAGAAATTTTGTAACAATTGTAATATAGCATTCATCTTTAGATGAATACTTATGGAGATATTTTAAATCAGATGAACCCAATTACAAAAGGTTGGCTTTATTTTAAAGGTTCCACTGAATGAATTTTTATGTGATTAAAACTGTTAACATGTTGAGCGCTACGTCATTCGTTGGTGACTAACTTTGAACTTTCTGTTTAGATGACTGCCTTTTCTCCGATGACATACAGAATAAAATACAATATAAAACTAAAAATTACTATGATATAAAAATTTCGTTTGATTTAAAGTTTCTTTAAAAAAAAAAAAACTGACCAGCGTAGCGGGCGAAGGCTGCTAGTATTTAAATAAATATAAGAATCGGAAGTTAACCTCTTCAGACCCCAGGGTTTATTTATGTACTTTTCTTAATTTCAGTTATGGATTTATGTTATCAAACCGATACCTAAAAAAGATTCATCAGCAAAAAAAATTTATTTTTTGTTGATAAAAATTGATGATACATCAGGATTCAAAAAAGGCATTTTTTGACAATTTCTTTGGATTTTTTAAATTTTATTATACTTTTTTGCATTGTAAAAACACTGAAAACATAAAATAAGTATATATTTGGTAATTTTTCATTACTAATGGACTCTACAAATGATATCTTAATGCGCAATAAAATTATTTGAGTTTTCATTTTTGCTCATTTCGCACATTTTTGCTTCAAGCCAATTTTATATAACACGTAGCTTACCAAAAAAGAGCTATAACAAACAAATTATTTTTTTGTTTAATTCTTCTATCTGTTAGGCCTCCATTTACACCAATTTCTCTTTTTTTTACATTATTTATATACGTGAAAAAAATTGTAAAGATATGTATCCTATAAGATACATCAGGTCTGAAGAGGTTAATATAACTTTCGACGTAAATATTTCGTATATTAATGTTTTTCTGGTGTAGTTATTCCTTAAAAGTTTTAAAGGAATCATTAAGTTTCTTACAATGTCGTACGTATGATGTTTTCGATAAAGTTCCTTAATTTTATATTAATAAAAAATGGGGAAATAACCTGTTAAAATGGTATGTCATAACAATGAAATATAAAAAATTTACAATATATCATAATTTAACTTTAGTAAAAGTGTTTCTGCTGTTTAAAAATATGAGTGAAATTTTCTTTATTGAAACAAATGCAGGGATTAAATGTAGCAGAGTTTTGAATTGTAATTTTATAATTTGTTTAATTCGCTTGCTGTTATTATAATGTAATATATCATATTTTACAGTACATATTCTTATCTGTTAGAAAACTCAGATTTCAGTTTCAAATATTCCGTGTATCAGATGAAAAGCAATTTTTTTATATCTATTTTGCCTTTAAAAATATATATATATTCAATTAGTCTCAATATGTTTACACTCTTTAGTTAAAATTATACTCTTTATATAAGTTTTTTTAATCAAAATTCCTTTTTCTTAAAAATATCTTTCTTTTCTTTTATTTTTCGGTATTGAATAACAAGCTAAAAAATTGATTATACCACTGCAAAATGTTATATGAGAGAAATGATGAAGAAATGTTTGCAAGAAGGGTATTGATCGGTTTTTGCCTCGGGAACTTTTCTAATGATCTTTTCATTTTCCAATTTTTTCCCCTATGAACTTTATGCAAAAATAAGGTCTTTTTTATTGAATATTTTATCGTTTTTTTCCCTTTAGTGTTTTCTCAGTTGTCTTTCTCATGTATTTTAGCCTGGGAAGAGAGCAATCATCTAAATTAAAAGTTATACATCATTCGATTTATGGATCTCTTTTCCTCTTCTTATTTTCCTATTAAAAGGATAAGGTATAAAAAAAAAAAACATTTCAATGTATCATTCTCTTTTAGGTTCAGTCATATATAAATAAATAAAATAATCGGATGTTGATTTAACTTATATCTGAAATATTTCGGGTAATATATATGTTTGTTTTGTGAAGGATTATTTGTTAATGGTTTTAAATAATAATTAACTGTATTATATGGTTATACCTACAGAAAAAGACTGGAAGTCAATTTAACTTCCGTCTGAAATGTTTAGTGCATTATATATTTTTCTTATTAAAGATTAATTTGTTAAAGATTTTAGACAAATCATTGTCTTTTTAGGTTCATTCATATATAAATAAATAAGACTGGGAAATTAATTTAACTGTTTTCTGAAATATTTTATGTATTATATATTTTTCTTGTGTATGGTTATTTGTTACAGGTTTTAAACAAATCATTAAATTTTTTATTTAGTCATATGAATCAAGAGGCTCGAATTTAATATTTTTTTCTCGTAAATTTTTCGTGTATTTCATATATTAATGTGCATATTTTTATGTATAGGTATTTCATCTTTTAGACAAATCTAATATTATATAGTCATGCTAGATAAAGCCTCAAATTTAATTTTTTTTCTCGGAAACATTCCGTGCATTATATATATTTTTGTGTATGGTTATTTGTTAGAGGATTTAGTCAAATCATTAATTTTATTACGTACTCATACGTATTGAAACACGTTGATTTTATTATAACTTTCCGTGTATTTCGTGTTCCGGAAATATCTTGTGTATAATATATTTTTCTTGTCTATGGTTATTCCTTGAAGTTTTAGACTTTCTTAAACATATTATAAAGTCATACAGATACATATACATACAGAAAGAGCGTGAGAGTTACCCCTTTATCTACTGCATCATGAATTCAGAAAATTTTACATTCTCAAGCATTTTACGTGGATTGTTTAAACAAAATTAAGAGATTTACATAATTATTTAATAAATTTTTGAAGTATTTTAGAAGAATTTAAAGAATTAGAAGGATTGATTAAAAGTGAATTAACTGGGGTTTTGTGCAATATTTATAACCCCACTTAAATCTTTATTTTAAATTGTTTTCTTAGTATTTTATAGAATTATAAAATACGCAAATATGATGTTCTTTCAACATAAATATAGAAATATTTCCGAATTGAAAAATCCCCATCCCCCTCTCTGTGCCAAGAAAGATGAAAAGAAAAAAGATAAAAGAGATCATCCTTTTAAGAAATTTTTGTTTTGTATAACCAAAAATGCTTTTGGGACAAAATAAAGAAATGTATCTGTAACTCATTCTAAACAGTATCACAACTAACTGATGTATAAAAAGAATTTCATAATAAGAATTTTTTATGGTACTTATAAGTATAGGTCGATAGATAAAGAGTTAATATAGCTTGTGTTTCAAGAATTCCTGCTTTATATATTTTCTTAGATTAAGGATTTTGGAAAAGAAATTGGATATGTTCCTCAAAAAAATAATAAACAATTCAATAGCATCTGTCGAAGTGAATTTTTTAGATTGTGGGAAATCATGGCTTTTACAGCGTATCCAAAAGGAATGACTTACCGTATATTTCCGTATATAAACCGAGTATAGGACTTTTCAATGAAAAATCTTCCAAAATTAAAAACACATATATAAGCTAATGTTAAAAAAAAGACTATCAAAAATGTATAGGATTCCATCTTAAATAAGATGTCAACCCTTTGGCAATATGGAATCATGATCTGTCACGGGATATTACTAAATTCATTACGTATGATAAAATTTAATATTATGAAGAAAACTTTATTAATATATTTTTAAAATTAATTCGAATTTCATAAAATTTTAAATGACTCCCCAAAATTCTACAGCAATTCTATGTATAAATTTTCAAACCATTCGATTACATAATTTCGGGCAGACGGACGAACCAGACAACCACTCAAGGTGCTACTTATTTATATGATTACGCGCACATCTAAACAAATTCTTTTCGATTGCATATTTCCTGAATAACGACACCCCAATTTCATGCGTTTTCAACAAAAATGGCTTAAAAAAATTGTGTTATAAAGTGCTTATTTTGGTTTTGAGAACAATTAGAGATTAAAATAATTAAATATTTTTAATATTTAATAAATTAATTATTTATTACTTTGAGTGTTTTTTTACTAAACGAATAATTTAAATTTTACTTATTACTTACCCATCATATGTAGTATAGGGTAAGTCTTGCAATCGTTTTGAAAATCGAAAAAAATTTTTTGACGGATTTACACGTTTTAGATAGTGGAGATTCAGAAAAACATATTTTTAGAAAAAAAAATTGTCGTCCGTCTGTCTGTCTGTCTGTCTGTCTGTAAACGCTCTATCTCCCGAACAAATTGAGATAGAGACTTGAAATTTTGTATGTAGATAGTATGTAAGAATGGGACGAAGCTTATTTAATATCAGCAACCTCGATTATCCGGAACTATTTTTTTCGGACCCTCGAAAAATTCGTCCTGATGAAAGGTATATAAAAATTTTCGAATTTTTTTGTTCTAAGGAATGGAAGTAAAAGGCAATAAAATGACACATATTTTGCATATAGAACAAAGTCGATCGGATTATTAGTTGCCGAGATATTTGTAATCTTGTTTTCCACATTCTTCGATTTTTCATGACCCTGTTTTTCATTCAAATTTCAATTCAGAAGTATATTTTAATTGAAAATGAGACGCTTAATCCGACGCAGTTAATTGTTAGTTAATAGAATTATTATTTTTGGATTTATAAGGATGTTTCTTTTACGCAGTTCGGTACTACTTGAGTAGTTTGGCGTTTTATATAATTTGTCGAAATTGGCACATCGGCAGTTCTTTAATATAGCATTGCTATGTATATTAACAATATTTAAATTTTGTTTATGAATTGCAATGCATTGTATAAATAGTCTTCACATGTTTTATTTTCATATACATATCCATGATGGGTAAGTATTACGGTGGCCCCCAACGACTAGTTTCTACTGAGCGTTTATGCTTAAGGCATCTTGCAATACATATATAATGCATATAATTAATTTATATAACAATCTATTTTTTTGCTACATCATTTTATGCATACCTATAGTGTCTAGTATGTTTTTTCCCTTTTATATCCATTTTAATAATGTTATTATGCATTAATTATAAATAAAATTTTTCTTATACGTCCATTAAAAACATTTCAAAAATATATAAGGTGGTCTGGGGTAATAACGCCAGGCGGGGTAAAAACGCCAAGTGCTAATATTTTGCATAAATATGAAATAATCTGGTAAATGACACCCATGCGCTCTGCGCAGAAGGGTTTTGAGTCATATAAATCGCAAAAAACAGATTCAAGTTATTTTGAATCATTTTTAGGTCTTATTGTTTTTACAAGCAACTAAAATTAACGCTTGATCTAAAATTTGCGAGATACGTTTTGTGATGTGAAGACTATTTTTTTTATCCGGAAATACTTTGTTAATTACATAAATTTGTAGAACATTTCATAGACTTTCAAAATGTTGTTGAAGATTTCGGATATCTTCTCGAGATAATTTGTAATTTAAAATGTACAGCACAATAACTATAACGGGGTAATAACGCCAATCCTTGGCATTAATACCCCGGTTGATTCCCTACAGTGGCCGAGCGACATCGTAAATACTGATTCAAATAAACACAGTTAAAACTGTGTAATGTTTCCAATAATTATATTTAAGCGGTCCTTTTTAAGCAAAAAGAAGCTCACGGTCTGGTATTCTTTTGCCTCATCCCCTTTCTCCCACACCACACCTTTATTTTTCTTACACTTTCACAAAAAATGAACATTTTCAATAGCTTAGAATGCAATTTGTCAATTTCTAAGTTTGTAGAGTTTGTATTTTTAGAATTGGGCAGTCTGCATGCAGTTATTCCATCTTATTTCACAGTTTTGTTTGCATGGCGTTATTACCCATATAGGTGGGTAATAACGCCAAATAGCATTGGTCAAGAAATCACGCCATTACATTTTATGAATACATATCTGTTAAATTATTTTTTTATATGTAGATAGTCAATGAGTTGCTGTATCAAATCATATATTTGTTTGAAAAATACAAACTAAAACTGAGCCGTGAAAATCGGTAGAACCTTAACGTGGCGTTATTGCCCCAGGGTTCCTTATTAAAATATTTAATTGCTAAGAAAGACGTCAAATGCTAATAAAATACATTAAATTATTAAGATCTTTTAATGTATTTTATTAGCATTTGACTCTTTTTAGCAATTAAATATTTTAATATATATTTTTGAAATGTTATTATGGTTTATCTTTAATGTTTTCCTCCATTTTATTTTGGTTTTATGTGTATTTGTAACCTCAAATTTATACTACAGTCTACTCTCGTTAATTCGAAATCGGATAATTCGAATCTTCGCTTAATTCGAACTAAACATGAAGTCCCGAAATTTTCAATGGAAGAATAATGTTCAAAACTTTCATTAATTCGAACTCATTTTCTCTTGACTTCGTTTAATTCGAACTAACGAAAAGTCTGATTTTTCATTTTTCTTTTCTTTCTCACGGATTTCAGATCATTTAAATAACTTTCTTTCTCTGATTTTTGTGAAAATTGTTCCGAACGAGTACACATATAATACAATGCCTTTGATACCTACTTTCTTCGAGCCCCGTCTGTCCATCAGTGACGCTTTAAATTTTTATTCCATTATGCTTGTTTCTAATCTTTTAATTAGTTTATGTATTTATAAATTCTAATTTAATATTAAGTCATATTTTAATGATAATAGATGAAATCAGTTCAAAAAACACTATAACATTCATTTCTTTGTAATAGTATTATATTAAGCATGTTTTCCATAATTCGAACTTCGGATAATTCGAACATTTCTTGTGGTCCCGACGAGTTCGAATTAACGAGAGTCGACGGTATTTTGTTTTTTCATGGCTAATACGAAGATGAAACCTCAAACTTCATTTGTAGTTCGAAACTGTTTGAGGGCTTGAAAATTTTACTTTGCTTCTACAAATTTCGACATTTTTAATTTTTTTCCATGTTTCAATGTGGTAATTTTGTATTAAATTCAGTAGTTAATATATGGGATCTTATGAATCTACTATGGCTCTAGATATTTCGAATATAGTCTACTCTTGATGATTCGATCTCGTCGGGACCACAAGAAATGTTCGAATTATCCGAAGTTTGAATTAAGGAAAACATGCTTAATATGGTACTATTACAAAGGAATTAATGTTAGTGTTTTTTAAACTTATTTCGTCTTTTATCATTAGAATATGACTTACTATTAAATTAAAACGTATAAATACATAAATTAATTAAAATATTAGAAACAAGCACGATGGAAGAAAAATCTAAAGCATCACTGATGGACAGACGGGGCACTAACAAAGTAGATATCAAATGCATTGTGTTATATGTATACTCGTTTGGAACAATTTTTACAAAAAATCAAAGAAAAAAGTTATTCAAATGATCTGAAATCCGCGAGAAAGGAAAGAAAAAAGAAAAATCGGAATTGTCTTTAGTTCGAATTAAACGAAGTCAAGACAAAATGAGTTCGAATTAATGAAAAAATTTAACATTATTTTGCCATTGAAAATTTCGGGACTTTATGTTTAATTCGAATTAAGCGAAGATTCGAATTATCCAATTTCGAATTAACGAGAGTCGACTGTATATTGCTTTTAATTCTTTTTTTCATGTTTTAAAGATATATATCGTTTTATAATTAACTGTTTCATATTAAATATATACATATATTTGTACGTAAATATTTATATTTACTGATGTATAAGATATAATATTGGAATAAATGAAAATGCATTTATTGCAGAAAATTTTTCATGCTTCATAATCAAAAATATAATAATCATGAAAACGGAATTGAACAATTTTACTTTTCTTAATATAACTGGCATTTATAAATATGAACTGTAAAAATGAAGTTTCCCGCTAAACTCAAGTAATAATCGTATATTGGGAGAGTGAATTTGAATTTCCATAACCCAGGGACATATTCTAATGATCAAAAATAGTCTTATTTCCAGCGAATTCCAATTTAATAAGTTGGAAAGCCTTTCGATTATTTTATAGATTTTTAGAGTCACAAACCTTGATGCACGAATATTATTTATGGATTTCTATGCTTTATTTTTTTTCTCTTTTTTTTACTGACAAGCAAGGAGAATGCGAAAAATGCGGACTATTTTTGCAAAGTAATAAAGCATGTATTAATTTATTTTTTTAGATTTATTTTTGTATTTTATTTGAGAGTATAAGAAGAATTTTTTTGTGACTTTTTCGTTTTAAATTTTGATTTTAAAATGCACATTTATGCTTTTGCACTTATTCGAAGTAAAAATTCATAGATATTTTTGGAAAAAAAATAGTTTGTGTTTGAACTGTTTCTCTTTCTTAAATGAATTACATTATTCAAAATTAAGCTTTTACTAGAGCATGCATTTTGCTTTTTTTTCTACATTTTGCTTTTTCATGACTAACACGAAGATGAAACCTGAAACTTTATTTGTTGTTCCAAAGTATTTTTAGGCTTGAAGATTTTACTTTGGTTCTACAAATTTCGATTGTATTCATTTTAATTTATTTTTTCCATGTTTCAATGAGGTAATTTTGTGTCAAATTTAATAGTTATATATGGGATCTGATGAATCTATTATGGCTTCTGGATATTTCGAATATATTGTTTTTAATTCTTCTTTTCCTATTTTAAAGATATATATTGTTTTATAATTAACTGTTTCATATAATCATATAAACATATATACATATATATTTTTAAGTAAATATTTTTATTTATTGATGTATAAGATATAATATTGGAATAAATGAAAATGAATTTATTGCAGAAAATTTTTCATGTTTCATAATCAAAAATATAATAATCATGAAAACTGAATTGAACAATTTTACTTTTCTTATTATAACTGGCATTTATAAATATGAGCTGTAAAAATGAAATTTCCCGCTAAGCTCAAGTAATAATCGTATATTGGGAGAGTGAATTTGAATTTCCATAACCCAGGGACATATTCTAATGATCAAAAATAGTCTTATTTCCAGCGAATTCCAATTTAATAAGTTGGAAAGCCTTTCGATTATTTTATAGATTTTTAGGGTCGCAAACCTTGATGTATGAGTATTATTTATGGATTTCTATTCTTTATTTTTTTTATTATTTCGCTGACAAGCAAGGAGAATGCGAAAAATGCGGACAATTTTTGCGAAGTAATAAAGCATGTATTAATTTATTTTTATATTTTATTCCACAGTATAAGGAATAAATTTCTGGTGAATTTCTCATTTGAAATTTTGAATTCAAAATGCATATTTATGCTTTCGCACTTATTCAAAGTAAAAAAATCATAGGTAGCTTAGAAAAAATAACTTTAATTCGTGTTTAAATTGTATCTCATTCTTAAATGGATTATTATTCAAAATTAAGTTTTTATAACAGCATTTGTATTTTTATTTCTTTTTTTTATTTTTTGGCATGCATAATTCGTGAAAATATGTGTGGTTGCCAATATTAATAACTAGCTGGTTTTTTTCAGATCAAACGCTGCTCACACCTTTTATGAACGCCTCAACAAATTATTGTTGAAGAAAGTAAAAGATATTGACCGATTGGAAATAAAATCTACTTTTAAATGATGCACATAATATTTGCTTAGGGGGCCATATAGATATTAAAACGAATCTAAACTTCAACATTTTCATTGGCAATATCCAATTTAACAAAATACAGTCGAGTCTCTATATAACGAAATCCACCGTTCCAGTAAAAAATTCGCTGTATAGAGAAATTCGATGTATAGAGAATGATGTTAAAAATCATATTTAACGTGTGAAATTTGAACAAATATTATTTTTGATCTTTTGAATTAAGAATTTGACATGTTTAAAAATAAATATTAACATAACATTTTATTTCTTAATTATTTAAGCTGTTTCAAAAAAGAGAATAGGCATTTATTTGAAAGCTTAATGAAAATCAAATAAGGAAGACTTGCATTAATTTCAGACGAGGAAATCTGTAATTTTTCTTTGTTTTGATTTTAAAATAGTTACGCTCTCAAAAAAAAGCTAAAATTTTAGCAAGGAATGAAAAATTGTAGTTAACATATTACTCCATTTGAAGGCCTCTTTTATGTGCCTCTCATTGATTCCTCTCTTACATGTTTATCAATACAATTGACACTGTTTTGAGAAGAATGTAGAAAGGTGTGTGGGAGGTGGGATGAATTCGTTGGATTTAAAGAACGAAGATCTAAGTAATATAAAAAAATCTCAGCAATGACGATAAATCAAAAATAGGTGATGGAAAATTGATTTCATATGATTTCGAAGCTTTTTAAAACTGAATAAATTAAGACCAATTTATGAAAAATTTCGTTGTATGGAGATAGATATTTCGCTATATAGAGACTCTTTTTAATGTAATCATGCAAAAAGAGGACCGATCCTACTAAAAATTCGTTATATAGAGAAATTCGATGTATGGTGTTTCGTTATTGAGAGACTCAACTGTATTTCAAGTATTCGGTTCAAATTATTTTTAGATACATAAATTCAAAACATTTCAATATGTTTTTGAATTAAAAATATTCAAAATTGTTTCCAATGTTACATTATTTTCATATTTTTATTAATATCTCCTGAAATTATAACCTTAATGTACTCATTTTTTATGAGGCTATAATACTAAAATGTCCAAACATAAATACGTTGAATTTGGAAATTTTACAATTTTATAATATGAAGTATGAAAGTAATGTTCTCGAAAATTATGAATTGAAACCTACAATTTTTTTTGATGGATTTAGATTTATTAAATACTACTTTATGTAAATCCAAAATTCATTTTTTTTCCTTCCAAGTAGGTTTTTTAAATTACGCTTTAAAAACAGCAAAATAGTGGTTCAAGGGATTCTTTACGATAGAAGTGACGAGATATTTTGAAACTTCCTATGCTATCCTATAATTTATAAGTCTTCAATGACTGCTTAAATGGCACCTAAGATCCATTGATCAAGAAGGAGTCTCCCTTGGTTAACATTCGACTGTCGAACTTCAATTTGTATACAACCCCTGAAATATTCTGGTTTTAAAATAATTAATTTCGCAGAAACATATCGTACGATTTGCATAAAAAAAATTTCTAGGTTTATTGAATGGTATAGAATCCTTTTTTTTTTTTTTCTTTTGTCAGTCTTGGATACAGATATTGAAAAAAAAAGTAGTTTCTTTTAATATATTGATGGCCCTTTAAACAAATTTCATATACGTCACTTTAAAATTCTCTTTATTTTTAATCCTTCTGTACCAGTAAATTTCTTCTATGATAATTTATTAAGGAGTTAGTTTGGGATATTTACTTTTTTTCCCACGACAGTACAACAGAAATATGAAAAATCGCTATTACGGCGCCTTTTTATGGCAAATTACTGCTAAAATTACATGGGCCATAGTCAAAATCATGCGCACGAAATTTGTTTTCAGTTATATGCATAACTTAATGTATTTTTCGTTGGTGCAATAATGGATTCGTTTGGTTTATTTTTGTCGTCCGATTATCTACACTAGGGATGTAGGACCAGAGGGGAGTGCCCTTCGTGGGGGGTCTTTTTAAGGGAACCTAACCCGTATTTACGCAAGGTTCGAAGAAAACCACGAAAACTCCGAACGGTTAAGCGGACGGCCGCGATTGGGTTCGAACCCAACACCTGCCGTGTACCAGTTGAGGTGCAATAATGGAAATAGCATAGACACCGCTATTACAGACCTCCCATCTGGCGGAATACTTCTAAATTCATAGAGGACCTGCTGGCTACAGCTAAAAACATAAACAAAAAATTTTATTCGATTCTACACAGCAACGTCGTTAAACACTTTAGCAACACTAACAAAATATAATAATTAATACTTCTAACTAAAATAATTTTTCATTGTCCCGTGAATATGTTGCGAATTAAATTGTGCCAGAAAAATACTGTGTGAAAAGTGTTGTTAAAAATTACATAATTCTATTAGAAATGCAGTTATTGATATTTATTGCCAAAAATATTCATTTCACTCAGAAATCTTCTGCAATTTTTTTTCTATAAAGCAAACTATCTGTTACATATTTATTAAAATTGTATAATTTTAAAGACACCATGTACACTCTTAAAACGAAAGAGCTGATTTGGCTTCTCATGAAAGAGCTGTAATTTTTTCGATCATAAAAGAGTTGTTTTTCAAACGATTAAATCTTCTTGATCTAAATTGGTTATTTAAATAGCTCAACTTCATTTAAATTGGTTAAAACTCGAGTTATTTCAACTCTTTTTTGAGAAGCTGCCTTTTAACACTGAGATGAGTGGATTTCAACTCAATTTGAGCTATTTTGTGGCTGACTTTTTTTAAGAGAGTAGAAAGTGTTTTGAAAGGCTTTTGCATTTGTTGTTTTACAGTGTTCTAAAATATATTATTTTTTCTCAGTGTATGCATAACTTGATGCACTTTTCAATGATACAAAGCGGACGTCAATGCACACGGTCGGACGGACAGACAGACATTTTGTAAAAGCATGTTTTTCAGGATTTCTGATCTCAAAAATGTAAATTCGTCGATTTAGGTTTATTTTGTGTAGGTCGATTTTCTACACGAGGGATATAAGTCTAGGGGGGGTCTTTATAAATGAACATAACACGTATTTACGCAAGGTTCGAAGAAAACCACGAAAACTCCGAACGGTTAGACCGACGGCCGCGATTGGGTTCAAACTCAGAACCTGCCGTCTACCAGTAGAGAGGTCAGAACCTCTCGGCCACTGGTGGGGCGAAGAATTTGAAAAAAAAAAAATGCCTGATTAAAATAGTATCTTCTTTAGAAAGAAGTAAGAATAAAATAAAATAAAGGAATTATCTCTGATGCACTGGAAAAAGACAGAAGTCATTAACCCATTCTGTTACAAAGCTAAAATTCAAAAACAGGAAATAAAAGAAGTAGTGCCATAAGACAAGTGTAAAAGTTGAAGAGGACCAAAAACAACTTTCTAGTTGAAACTCGAAAGCAGGTTTCACAAACACTTGCAAGAAACACAGTTTCAAGTACCTGTAAGAGTTTCTGCTCATATTGTTTAATTTACTTTTTCAAACGTCTTAACAGCGAAAGAGTGGGTCGAAGCAAGTAGAAATCGACGTCGGTGGTCGCTTTAGAATTCCATTAAATATCGTTGAATGAAAGTGTTGAATTTCGTTTCCGAAAAATTCGTTTACACAGTAGTATAAAACTAAGGATGAGATAAACGGCTTAAAAATGCTAGCAGTAAAATAAATAAATTATTAAGAAAACTATTTGAAGAGATAAAAAAATTCCGAGAATTTTTCGTTCGAATTTTTAATTTTTTCTATCTTTACAAGAAGAAAGTAGTGGATTGAAGAAAAAAAATTCCACTTTCAGTTTTTGATGGATTTATACGTTTTAGAAGGTCCTAAACTCGATTTGGTGGTTTTTAGAAAGTGTTTGTCTGTGAGTCTGTCCGTCATTCTGTCATTTTGAGAGTCTAAAAATTGTTTATTGGTGAATATGAAATTTAAACTTAATTGCAAAGACATTTCGTCGCTATGAAAAAATGATTGCTGTTTTAACACTTATACAATAATAGAGGATAAACATTATCACATATTTGACATAATTTGATTGTTAGATGTAAAATATATATTATTATTTTGAATTAAATTCAAAAACTTGCTTACTCTTTTTTTTTTTTTTTTTTTAATAAAATCATTTTTTTTTATCTTGACTCAAATACTATATATATTGTAAATGTGTTAGATTAGAATACAGGGTGTGCATAAATTATTAAACGCATTTCAAAGTTCTATGATACAAAAACAAGTTATCGCAATAACCACAATGATTCGTTGTTTTAGTTCATCAATATCACGAATATTTGTTGCGTACAGCAGTCTTTGACAAATCCCATCAAAAAAAAGTTGCTTCGGGTGACCGTGGGGGACAAAGAATGGGTCCAACTCTCCCAATCCATCGTCTGAAAAATGCTCCCTACAGGTTTTTCTGTTTTAAGGCTCCTGTCCCTGACCGACGAAGCTATTGCAAGCTAATACTATTCCTATGGGGAGGTTTTCTTTAATATTTGGTTTGCACTTGGACTTTATTTTATTTATTTATTTATTTATCTATCTTTGCATCGGATAGCTGAAGTGCATGCCGACATCGCTCCCTTTTTACTTTTTGAGATTTTGAATGAAGATATTTTTTATAAAGTTAGTTTCATTGTCAAAACCGGTTTCGAAAAAAAAGTGCCTTTTAACAAAAATAATCTGCAACCGGAATCTAAAAAGTAAAACAGGAGCAATGTCGGAATGCACTTTAGTTATCTAATGTAAAAAAAAAAAAAAAAAAAAAACGTGCAAACCAGATATTAGAAAAAACCTCCATATTGGAATAGCATTAGCTCGCGAGAGCTTCGTCGGCCAGGGACAGGAGTCTTAACAATGGAACCCCAATGTGGTGGTGCACTACCTTGTTGAAAGTAAATTTGTGGTTGAAAAACAAACTGCTTAAATTGCTTTCGCACCTGAGCAACAGTAGCGTACGCTACATTCTTTTTTTTAGAGAACTTCGAAATCCGCCCAATAATCTTTTGCTCATCCTGTTTATTTTACACGCGAATATTTTTTAAACATTCTAAAAAATAAGTTGTGAATATGTTTAAATGAATGAGAAGATTGTTATTTTATTAAATTACATAGATTTTTTTTTGTTTGTTTTAAATAAATATGAAATTTCAGTTTATTGAATTTTCGATTTTTTTTAAAACTAAATTCGAACTTTTGTATTAACGTAGCCAATACGCATGCGTGCAAGGAATAAATGGAAAATTTCCCCATTTTTTCAGACTTGCGGGAAGAATTAAAGGAAAAAACATTTTCTAGTAGTATGGGAATTATTTGTTTAAAAATAACGAATAATTTATTGTATAAGAAGTTTTTCTCATAGTGTACGAGACTAATCATTTTGAGAAAAAATTATAACTATTTTTCTGTTATAAAACTACTTGTCTGTCTGTTTTGAGAAAAAATTATAACTATTTTTCTGAAACAGAGTAAAATATATTTAAAATTTTTAGTTTTTTTTTCTTTTTTACAAAAAGAAAGCATTTGAATCGTGAAAAAAATCGTGAAACTTCCGGTTATAGAAAAAATAATAATTGAAAAACTTTAACTCCTTAGAATTTCAAAAAGTCATATCTAAAATTGAAGATTATTTGTTTTGGAATAAATCCGAATTTATGTAAATGCTTTGTAACATCAGATTAACATTTTGAAACACTTCTTATTTTTTTCACTAAATTTTTAATTATTTTGCAGAAATTTTTTTTAACAAAATAATATCCAATTTTCATATTTTTAGAAAATTAAAATGGAAATCGCCTAAAGGTTGAATTTTAATATTAGAAAAATATTTTGGAAGAAATCTAATTTTTTTTCTTTTAAACACATGGCAAATTTCTGATACATTTAATATTTTTCATTTGAAATTCAAATTATTTATACAGAAAAATAAAATGGAATTTTACTGAAAAATAATCTAACAGCAAAAATTTTTTTAATTTTTGAAAGATGTAAAAAATAATATCGGAAACATTTGCACAAACTTAATTTGCTTACTGTTAGCGTTATGTTTTTCAGAAACAAAACTTAATCTTGTAAAATTACAAAATATTTTTATTTCTCGTCGCTGTTTTTTATTTATTGTTATTGGTGGGAAAAATACATAAGTTGCGTATCCCGTTCTATTGTTTGATTTAAAAAATTATAACAACTGCATATATTTTTTTTTCAACCTTCGGCTACAAAACATTTAATTGAAAACAGGCAAATACTTGCTTCAATAAGTTGTGATGTGTTATGCCTCTTTTAATAATGAGACACTGTAAAAGCAAAAAAGGGAATGTATTCTTTCAATGTAAACACTTATAAGATATTTTTAAAAATGCTTTTAAACAGTATTATTGTAATTTTTGGAGTAAAGGATGAAAGTTTTTTATTATTCAATATTTAATCATATGTTGTGATATTTAAAAATATAATAAAAAAAACTGAAAGAAAAATGCGAAAAAGTATTCTTTAGTATTTAAGTTTCTTAGTTTTACAAAAATGCATATGAATTCTACTTTAAGGATATATTTTGAAACTTTAAAATATTTGAACATTTAAAATCTATATAGTTGTTTTTAAAAGTTTAGATTTACTTCTACTGAACTTTAATAAATATTTAAACAACCATGCTCCCCTTTTTTTTAATAATTAAAACCTGTTAATGCATAGCAAAACTTTTTATATTTAATTTTGTTTATACTAAAATTTAAATTATTTACTTAATGAGAAAAGAGATAGAATTTTAAAGGAAAATTAAAGATATTTGTTTTCAAAAATTGTAAGAAAAACAACTAAATTAACATAAAATTACTTTACATATTTGCTAACTTTCAACTTAAATTTTGTAAAATGTCTGTTAATTTGATCTAGTTTAAAGAAATTTCAAAAAGGAAAATTTTTAAGAAATGAATTAAATAATCCCCCATTAAAACATGAAATCAAATATATAATGTTAAATTAAATAAATTTCCTGATTAGACACGTCTTTAACGTCGATCAAATAAACTGGTAATTTCGGTAAGTTGAGTTGATAGTTTGCAAGTATGAGTTTAGAACGCAGTTTTCTTAATTAAATAAAAGCTATTAATCCGTTAACCAAACTAATTCCCTTTCTCGTAGATTTCGTGATGTAATTTAATTTTTTTTAAAGTTTACCACCCCATTCTTATTGTTTGAGTTTATTAATTCTAAAGTATGCAAAAAACATTCAAACTTATTTTTACCCTTACCTAGAAAACATTTTATTGAAAAAATGTCAAACACTGGTTTCTAAAAGTGGAGTTTGGGAGCTTTTATGTCTTTTCTTTTATTAAGGAAAACAGAGAGAGAGTAAAGCCAAGAGAGAGAGTATTCTTAGAATATAAAAAGTCGCGTTAAAAAAGATTTTGTTGAAATAGCCCGAAGCAATAAATCTAGTAATCAAATAGCTGAAGTCAAAATGGAGTTTTCTTTAAATGTGTTTTTTAATGGTACTTGAATATTTTAAAATATATAAAATTTTTCTCTAAACAAGAGCTTTTTTTGTTGTTGCTCTTGTTGTGTAGAACTTTAAGTAATTTCATGTTATTGAAACCTAATTTTTATTTTAAATAAAAATGCATTAAAAGTAAAAATGAAAAAAAATTTCGTTGGAATAGTTTTCAACTCTGCTAAAATGACACGAATATGGTTCATTTTAAATAAAAATACATAAAAAGCATGTATGAAAAGATACATTTTATTTAAGGAATTTCATTGAAGATGACACATTTTAAATAAAAATATTATTTTAAATAAAAATACATTTAAAAGTAAATATGAAAAGGTACCTTTTAAGTTATTTCCTTGGAATAACTTTCAAGTCTGCTAAAATGGCTTGAAGATGGCACATTTTTTTACCTATAAATTAGGATCTCGTATTGTCTTACGAATGTTGAAGCCGTCAGATAATGATAATTACCGGATATTTAGCAGAAACAGATCTTATAAATAAAACGCATGCTATTATGATGTAATTTTGTAATTTTTCAGCCAGCCGGAATTCTTAATCTCGCATTGAATACAACGGCTCTACCCAGTCAAGACCGTCCGCATACATAATATACCATAAAAAGGAAGGTGTTTGTCGTGTGTTTTCTGATTTTGCTAGCTCTTGCAACATAAATAATCCCATAGTTTCAAAGATTTTTGATTTTCTATAGCAAAATAACACTTTGTATTACTGTATATTTTACATTTATATATAGATGCATTCGCATTAAAACTCTTCTCTCTTTTTTTATAGGTAAGTTCTGAATTTTTCTGATTCTGGAATCAAGGATTTAACTTTCTTTTTATCATAATTATGTAAGTTAATTTTTTTAACTGTGTATTTAGATAGACAATAATATACTTTCATGCATAAAATCTTGAAAAAAAAAAAGTGCAGATAATTTGACTTTTTACAAATGTAGTGTGACATAAACTTAGGACTCCAAAAGAAAGGTAATTCTCAGCAGTCTTTTATCGAGCATAGCAAATAACCTGTAAAATTTATTTTCCTTTTTTATCAACTAATTATTATTTTACGTCCGATTTTTACGGAGCAATTTAAAGATTTGAGACATGGCAAATCTTAACAATTAGCAGTTTCTCTCCCATTTTCAAACTGCGCGCAAATTGCTTACTTCAGACAAAACTGAGTTAAATGTATTAAACCATACAAACGTAAAGTTTATTTGAATATTATCATGGGGTTGGGCAACGACGTGTGTGTATGCTGTTAACATGTAAGACATATAAAGATATTGCTTATTTAAGTAATTTTTTATGGTTTATGAATATGATGCATATGTGTTCAACTTTAAAAGTCGGGTACTTTTTGAAATGTGTAATGTTAGGGAAACTAGGTAAATAAGTAAAAAAAAAATATCAAATGTAATAAAACTTTAAATAAACCAGCTCTTTTGAAAAATTATGTCATCGAACAATAAGAAATTGTGAGCTTTAAGAAATTATGACATCGGTTATATACTGAAGAAGTTTTAATTTTTTGTTCAATAATGGAAATAGAGAGAAAATATGACATTTTCGAGAAAACTCTTACATATTTTTTCAACTGAGAAAACGGAAAAAAGATAAACTGTTAAACTTACATGAAGTTAATTTAAATTTCGAGTATAATTACACGTATGCTGGATTACACGTGTACTACATATACAACGAATACTAGTATCTTATAATCTAATAATAACTAAATAATCCTATTCTTTCAAAGATTTCTGATTTTTTCAAATCTTTAATATTTAAATTTGCATTTATGTGCTTGAGTTTAGAAATTCTACCAATGTGATAAAACAAATTCGGATTTTTTTTCTTTTTTTAGCTTTAGAAAAAAAAGTATAAACACTGGCTTTTAAAATGGGAGCTTTAGTGTTTTAATGTCTTTTTTATTAAGGGAAATAGAGAAAGTAAAGGTAAAAGAGAAAGTACTCGTATTCTTAGACTTTAAAAACAATATCGTTAAAAAAGATTTTGTTGAAATACCCCGAAGCAATAAATCTAGTAATCAAATAGCTCAAGTCGAAATAGAATTTTCTTTGAATGTCTTTTTATAATGGTACTAGAGTATTAAAAAAACTTTTTTTTGTTAAGAATCTTTTAACGTTTTTGATTTGTATTTTGTGTTATTTCGAATTTAAAGCTATTTCATATGTTATTAAAGCATTGATATGTTTTCTAAAAATATAAGTTAAAAGTAAAATATAAAGATATTCTTTATTTAAGTAATTCCATTTGGCTTAACAAGAAGAATATCTGTTATGCTTCAAGGCTTGAGTACCTTTTGAAATGTCAAGAGTTAGTGAAATATGAAAAGATTGGTATTAACCACTTAACTGATTCTTTCTGTTGCATACAATAAATTGAAAATATAAGTTAAAACCACTTTTCTTAAGCTAAAATATTTATAATATTTTGTCTAAACATGTCTGCAATTAAATAGTATAAAACTGTATTAAAATAAAATTAGTGGTGTCAAAAAACTGCCAAAAGTGTGAAAACTGGTGTTTAGAGTGATGAATCAAATAAATTCATCTTGCCCGTTCGACATGCGGGCAAAACAGGGAAGCTGTTTAGAAAATTATTAGACCATCATCCTCAACACTTAAAATAAATATGTAAAAAAAACTGTTCTTTTAAACTTTTATTTTGAAAATTTTTTTTAATCTGTTATGCACTGTAAAACATTCTAATTTTTTACTCTGTATAAGAAAGAGAAAATACAGAATACTTGGCTTAAAAAAATCTAACCATAAAGATTTTCAAAAACTAAAAGAGAAAGTGGAAAAACAGTTAAAATTACATAAAATTAATATACATTCTATTGCAGTTACCAAGGGGTTTTTTTCTTATTCATCACCTCTTTATATCTTATAAAACTTATAATCTGATAAAATCTAAATAATCTTTTTAGTTTCAATGGTTTCTGTTTATCTTTAAATTTTATCATCGCATTTCCAATATTTTCATTTTGATAAATCTACAAACTGCACCAACTATTCTGACTGTTTATTTCTGCTAGTTAGAAATTTTTTTTAATCAAAATAGTTGGGTGTGACTATCGCAAAACATACGTACATTTTAATATTTAAATAAATATTTATGCATGTTAATACTTCAATATTATTAGTTCAGTACTATGCCAACTTTCATTTTCATCTTAAATTTCTGTTTCAGTCAATTAATAGGAATAATCATGATAAAAAAAAGCTCATGTAGATCATATTTGTAAAAAATTCAATAGTCTTTTCTTATTCTGTTGTCATCAGCTGTTCGCAAATAGCCAGTTTAGCAGGACGCTAGTTCTCGTCTCTGCACTGACCGATGGACAATAGAACTATAATGATTCGAGAAATAATACAAAAACACTATTACAGCACTCCTTCCCCTACGAATATTTCAAATTTAATGAAGATCTGCTATTTATAATCAAAAACATACACAAAAGGTTTGGTTCATACATTTTTCTATAGTACAATAATGAAAATGGCACGGAATTACAGCTACTCCTTCCGGCGGTTTTTTACTTACCCATCATACGTAGTATAAGGTAAGTCTTGCAATCGTTTTGAAAATCGAAAAAAAATTTTTGACGGATTTACACGTTTTAGATAGTAAAGATTCCGAAAAACATATTTTTAGAAAAAAAAATTTGCCGTCCGTCCGTCTGTGTGTCTGTCTGTCTGTCTGTCTGTCTGTCTGTAACCGCTCTATCTCCCGAACAAATTGAGATAGAGCCTTGAAATTTTGTATGTACTTAGTATGTAAGAATGGGACGAAGCCTATTTAATATCAGTAACCTCGATTATCCGGAACTATTTTTTTCGGACTCTCGAAAAATTCATTCTCATGAAACGTATATAAAAATTTTCGAAATTTATTATTATAAGGAGTGGATATAAAAGGCAATAAAATTACACAAATTTTGCATAACGAACGAAGTCGATCGGATTATTAGTTGCTGAGATACGTGTAATGCTATTTTTCACATTCTATGATTTTTCATGACCCTGTATTTCATTCAAATTTGAATTCAAAGATATATTTTAATTGGAAATGAGACGCTTCATCCGACGCAGTAAATTGCTAGTTAATACGATTATTATTTTTGGAGTTATAAGGATGTTTCTTTTACGCAATGCGGTATTACTTGATTTTGGCGTTTTATATAATTTGTCGAAATTGGCTCATCAGCAATTCATTAATAAATCATTACTATGTATATTAAAACTATTTAAATATGCGTTAAAATTTTTATTTTGGAATTGCGATGCATTTTATAAATAAGTTACACATGTTTTATTTTCACATTTTCTATTATGCATATGTATGATGGGTAAGTATTACGGTGGCCTCCAACGACTAGTTTTAATTCAGGAAGGACCTACTAGTCACATCCAAACACTTGCACAAAGAATTTGGTTCAATTCTATGCATAACTTCATTTTTCAGCGGTACAATATTCAAAATGACACAAAAATTTCTATTACAGCACTCTTTTTTGGCAAAATATTTCAAAACTGAAGAGAAATCTACTTTCTATTGCTAAACACACACAAAAAATTAGTTTAATTCTATGAATATCTTCATACACTTTTTGATGGTACAATGGCGACACATGGACCATAGAGATACGGACAGACGTACTGACAGACAAATATTTTGTAAAAAAATGTTTTTGGAATCTCTGACCCCTAAAACGTGTAAATACCTCGAAAATCGGAAATAGAAAAAAAATGTATATTCTTCTATTGAATATAGAAGAAAGTACAAAATCAAAAAACAAATAGTAGCTAAAAGAGAAGATTTGGTGATTTTATGCGATTTTATTGAAGTCCGTATGTCTAATTGACCATAGACATACGGACAGACGTACTGACAGACAAATATTTTGTAAAAACATGTTTTTGGAATCTCTGACCCCTAAAACGTGTAAATACCTCGAAAATCAGAAACAGAAAAAAATGTATATTCTTCTATAGAATATAGAAGAAAGTACAAAATCAAAAAACAAATATAGTAGCTAAAAGAGAAGATTTGGTGATTTTATGCGATTTTATTGAAATCCGTATGTCTAATTGACCATAGACATACGGACAGACGTACTGACAGACAAATATTTTGTAAAAACATGTTTTTGGAATCTCTGACCCCTAAAACGTGTAAATACCTCGAAAATCGGAAACAGAAAAAAATGTATATTCTTCTATTGAATATAGAAGAAAGTACAAAATCAAAAAACAAATATAGTAGCTAAAAGAGAAGATTTGGTGATTTTATGCGATTTTATTGAAGTCCGTATGTCTAATTGACCATAGACATACGGACAGACGTACTGACAGACAAATATTTTGTAAAAACATGTTTTTGGAATCTCTGACCCCTAAAACGTGTAAATACCTCGAAAGTCGGAAACAGAAAAAAATGTATATTCTTCTATTGAATATAGAAGAAAGTACAAAATCAAAAAACAAATATAGTAGCTAAAAGAGAAGATTTGGTGATTTTATGCGATTTTATTGAAGTCCGTATGTCTAATTGACCATAGACATACGGACAGACACAGACAAATATTTTGTAAAAACATGTTTTTGGAATCTCTGACCCCTAAAACGTGTAAATACCTCGAAAGTCGGAAACAGAAAAAAAATGTATATTCTTCTATTGAATATAGAAGAAAGTACAAAATCAAAAAACAAATAGTAGCTAAAAGAGAAGATTTGGTGATTTTATGCGATTTTATTGAAGTCCGTATGTCTAATTGACCATAGACATACGGACAGACGTACTGACAGACAAATATTTTGTAAAAACATGTTTTTGGAATCTCTGACCCCTAAAACGTGTAAATACCTCGAAAATCGGAAACAGAAAAAAATGTATATTCTTCTATTGAATATAGAAGAAAGTACAAAATCAAAAAACAAATATAGTAGCTAAAAGAGAAGATTTGGTGATTTTATGCGTCTTTTTTATTTACAAAAACAGAGAAAGTGAAAGAAAAGATAGAACGTATTCGTATTCGTATAATATAAACTCTTGTATTAAAAAGGATTTCCTTGAAATAGCTCAAAGCAATAAATTTAGTAATCAAATAGCTAAAGTCGAAATGGAGTTTTCTTTAAATGTGTTTTTTAATGGTAACTGCAGTATTCTTTTCAATAAGAATTTTTTGTAAAGAATGAACGTTTTATGTTATTTAGAATTTAACGTTATTATATGTAACTGTAGTATTGCTGTTTTTTTTTTTTTTTTTTTTTTTTTTTTTTTTATAAAAAATATATTAAAAGTAAAATGTGTAAAGATTATTTCTTATTGAAGTATTATTTCTTATTTCGTTTAGCTTAATAAAAAGAGGCATATAAATCCTGCTTTAAGGATAAAGTACTTTTTGAAATATGCAAATATAGTGAAACTTAAAAGCTATGTATTAAATTATAAGATCAACTTTAAAAATACGTTAAATAAAAATTTTTAAATTACTTAGTATTTTGTATTTTTATCTTAAATTAATAAACATCGGTTGTACACTAAAAAACATTTAATTTTTTTGCTCTATATTTTAAATTCTTTATACTGGATAGAAAGAGAAAACTCAGTACATTTCACAGAAAAGCTGTCGATATACATTTTTTTTAATAAATGGGGGAAAAAGTGAAATTGGTGTATTGCACGTAAAATTAAATTAGGTTTGACTACAGTTCTTCGTCTTCCCCCCCCCCCCCCCCGTAAAATAAACTTGTAATATCTGATGAAACTAATAATCTGATAAAATATAAATAATTACTTTGTTTTCTTTTTTTCTTATTTTTTTTTTTAATCAACGCATTTCCATTGTTTGATTTTAGTGATTTTACTAACTGCACACTGACAATTCTCACTTTTTCTATCCTTAGTCAAAAAGAATTTTATAGGGGTAAAAAAGCAAGCAATGGCTGAAACAAGAGTGATGATGTTTTTTATCTCCGCTGTAGAAAAAGGACGATTTTACGGAAATTGTACTGGGAAATGAGAACCCAAAACTTCAACCCGTAAGCACACGCATCGGGTATTTTTGACCCGACGCTCCCTATTATCCTCAGTATTTTCAGGAATTTCTCAACATTTGCACCTGTCACTTCCGGTACTTTACTGGGTGATCTAGCAAGAGGGGATCCTGGGAACAAAAACTTGAAACACGAGATTTTTCTATAGTGGCTAGTGTGACTAGGTCAGTTTTACCCAACATACAAAATATATAATTTTTTTATATAAAATATTACTTGTAGTGCTGTTTAAGCATCTTTTTTTCAAGAAAAAAATCGTTAAAACTATGTACTAAATATGTAATCGTTTGAAAACGAATGAATGTCGAAAAAAGATACAAAATTAAAGTAAGTTTTTTTTTCTTTTTTGGCTTTGAAATTTTGATTTTTAAAACAAATAATAAATATTGTTTCTTAAAAAACGATTCAAATAATATTTCTGACTTTATTTTATTTATAATGTCCATATTTTACCGAGAAGTTCACGAAAAAGTTAGGGTCCTAATGACCCAGTGCGTGTTTTTACGTCATAGAAATGTGTGCGTGTGCTGAAAGGTACCCAAAATTTACTGGTTTTTGACGAAAAAATTTCCATAAATTCCCCCCAAAAAAAGAAATATTTCTGCAATTTATGGACATTTTTCCGTTGAAAAACAGTAAATTGTACTGGCATTCAACACTATTTCCGTAAAATCGCCCGATTTTTTTTTCGGTGTGTTTTATTAGAGAAAATCAGAAGAATAAAGAAAAAAAATAGAAGAACTTCTTAGAGCATAAGCACTTGCATTAAACATATTTTATTTTTGTGGACTGAATAAATACATTTAGTAATGAAACAGTTGAAATGGAATATTGTTTCGAGCTAATTTTTCTCTCTTGTATCTTCAATAGAATAAATCTGTAATCGAAATTATTCTTTTCTACCTCCGATTTTCGACTGGTTTACATGTTTTAGGGATCAGAGATCCTGGAAAAAATGTTCATAGAAAATGTCTGTGTGTTTTTATGTCAAATTTGAACATCCAAAAGTATATCAAGTTATGCATAGCAATGCAAATTATGCCAAATTTTTTGAGTATGTTTTTGGCCTCCTTGAATTTGGAAATTTTTAGCCAGAATGGGTCGTTGTAGAAGCGAGTTTTGTGCCAGTTCCATTATTGTATAATCTAAAAATGCATGAAGAAATGCATAGAATTGAACCAGATAATTGTTGTATGTTTTTTGGTTATGATCAGCAGGCCATCTTTGATTTTGGAAATGTCCTGTCAGAAAGGGGAGCTATAATAGCAATTTTTATGTCATTTTCATATTGTACTACATAAAAGTGTGTAAATTTATGCATAGAATTGAACCAGATTTTCAAGAAGTTTAATAACATGAGTTATAAGTTTCAAAACTCTTATTCCTTTACTTTTAATTGTTCAGGTACTCTTTGAGCTAACAAAATACGTTAAAAAGTGGCCTCAGTGAGAATTGCAGTCACTTTATATGTAATTAATTTTTAATTATAAAATTGAAAACACGTATTAAAAAGGTTTATTTTATGAATTAAAGTTATTAAAAATGGATATACATATATGAAGTTTTATAATTTAATTTTAAAGATAATTTTTAACAAAAGAATTATTCTTCCATTCATTGCGCGCATAATTTTTGCATTTAAATGGCTAAAAAAATCAAAATTTATTTATTTATTTATTTATTTATTTTATAGAAAAATAATGTATTTTCAAAATGACCCGCAATGAAAAAAATAAAAATAGGTCCAAAGAAATTTTTTTAAAGATATTCGTAACATCGGGATTTTTTTATACAAAAGTAGTCGTGAACTCTAAACTTCTTGAGAAACATAATAAATCATTTTGTGCTTTTATACGTTTAATACATTTGGCGCAAATTTTGTAAAATTTTAGGCAATTATTTTTCAGAAATCGTGCGTTCAATGATCAAAATCACGTTTTTGAGAAAATTGACTGTAAAGATTAAGTCACCCATCGATCATAAAGGAAAAGCTGAAAGTGTTTCAGATATAACTTCTCTTCTAATGCGAATTTTTGTATGCAGTTTGTTTTCAAATGTTCTTAAGGGATTATATTTAATTATACGCTATATTGTAAAAAATCCATTTTTGGATTCTTTAAAGAGTGCTTTAATATATAAAGGTAACTTAACTTTTAACACTTAACTTATAAGGCTATTTCACTTATTTATCTTAAATTCTTTTATGTACTTAATTATATGGTTAAAAAGGAGAACGTGTAGTAACTTACCGAAAAAATATAACAATAGAAATTAAAGAAAAAATTAAAATCATTTACACAAAATTTAGTTTCTGAGGCAGCAATTAAATTTTTTATTATTTTTTTTTTATCTAAATAGTCCCATTTATTTTAGCTTTAAATGATTTTTTTTTTAATTAAGTTTTATTATTAGTTTTCATTTTTTGTAGTAAAATTCTATCAATTACAAAAAAAAAAAAATTCCAAACATTTTAAAAAATATATATTTACAAAATGTGCTTTTGAAAAAAAATAAATAAATACAAGCTTCTAAAAGATGAACTGTGGTGCTTTTATGTCGCTTTTATTAAGTCAGACAGAAAAGGTATAAAAAAAGGAAGAGGTACTTCTATAATATAAACACTTGCGTTAAAAAAGATTTACTTGAACTGGCCTGAAGCAAGAAATCTAGGAAAAAAACAGTTTAAGTTAAAAAAAAAAAATGTCGCAAAGATTCTATTTTGAAATAATACTCGAGTATTAATAAAATCACATTTTAAAAAAATAATACAGAATACACAGTGTAATAATAATACACTGAATTATTGAAACAATGTTTACTTCTTTTTTTTTTAAAAAAAAAGGGAAGTCGTAAAAATATTTCGTCAAACAATTCTTTATTTTTTTATTTTATTTTCCAAAATGCGTAACCTTTATATTTAAATATCGAGTACCTTTTTGAAATATTTCAAAATTAGTCTACGTTTTAAAACATTAGTTATTTTTAAAAGATGTATATAAAAACATAGATATTCACATTTATAGTTTGTGACGTCTGTTTTTGCAATTTCCCTGTTTGTATATGAATTATTAGAAGTTATTCTTTATGTATGTATATATATATATATATATATATATATATATATATATATATATGATATATATATATATATATATGTATATATATACCGGGTGTCCCAAAAATGACTGATGGATTTTAAAATTCAATAACTTGCAAACAGTGATAGCTATTTAAATTTTTGCAGGAGGGTTATGTATAATGTCAGGAGTTTTTTTTACCGTAATTGTTTGTTAGTTCGCATCTCAAACAATAGGTGGCGCTGATGGCGATTGAAGGCCAGGTGATCAGTGCAGAGTGAAGCGTCGACCTGGCCTTCAATCGCCGTCAGCGCCAACTATTGTTTGAGATGTGAACTAAAATAAAAAATTACGGTAAAAAACTCTTGACATTATACATAACCCTCCTGCAAAACTTCTTAAATAGCTGTCATCGTTTGCAAGTTATTGAATTTTAAAATCTATCAGTCATTTTTGGGACACCCGGTATATATACATATAAAACCTTTAGAATCAGTAAGACATATAGACTAGACTTTATAAAAATATACTATATATAAAATTTAATAGAATTATTACTGGAGAAAAGGAAAAATCGAAAACGAGAAAATATACTGATTTTTATTGTGATTAATACAGAAGGATATATTTAGTAAAGTAAGAATAAATGCATTTAATAAGTACAATTGAGTATGCTCCAGTAGAAACAAAAATATTCTTATTGCATTACATATTACATGTAAACTCGTGGATACATATTTTTAAAAGTCACGTCTAATTAATTTTAAATTTATCAAGCTAAAGGATATTTTTATAAAATCTGACCTATATGTCTTACAGATAGTAAAGTTTTATTTAGCTATACAGTATCTGATAATTGATGTATAACCGAGAAAATTACAAAAAGATGTTTAATTTTAACATTTTGCATACCCTTTAACTTTGTGAATTATGATTTGTAATACATTAAATCGCATCAATTATGCATAACACAGCGATGCCACTTTTCCGCCAAATGGCGGATTTCCGTATTATTTAATTTCTCAGTATCGGCTATTTTCGTGAAATAATCGAAATAAACTGGCGATTTTCGACAAACTATTTCGAAATAAAACGACTATGTTCGTCAAACAATCCGAAGATAAAACAGTGATTTGCGCCAAACGATCTATAAATAATGCAGCGATCTTCGTTGAATAATTGCGAAATAAAATGTTGATTTTTGTCAAACGACCTCTAAAAAAGTGACTATTTTCGTCAAATGATCGCTAAGAAAAGCGGTGATTTTCGTCAAATGATCGCGAAATAAAAAAGGCCGGCTTTTTTACGACGTTTTTTACATAAAGCTGCGATTTTCGCCAATCAATCGCAAAATAATCCGGATATTTTCGTCAAACGATTGCGAAGAAACTCCGATTCTTGCCAAATAAAACAGCAAATTTTGTCAAACGATCGCCAAATAAAACGACGAATTTTCGTCAAACGATTGTCTAAAAACGAGGACTTTCGTCAAACAATTGCACAAAAACCCCGGCGATTTTCGTTAACGATTGCGAAAAAACGGCGATTTTCGTCAAACAATTGCGAAAAAAACAGCAATTTTCTTCAAACGATTGCGAAATAAAACGGCGATTTTCCTCAAGCGATTGTTAAATAAAAAGGTGAATTTCTTCAAACGATCGCGAAAAAAACTAACAACTTTTCTCTTTTCACTCGTGGAATAATCATACAATCTATTGCTAGTTTACCTTAATTGATTTAAAATGTTGCAAAATAAAACTCATCATTGTGATCAATGCATCTGTTGCTGAGTTACCTTAATTGATGTAAAATGTACTGTGAATTACAGTAAAATATTTTTTTTACTCATAGAAGTTTTGAAGAATATTGAAGTCGCATCAAATTTCAAACTGTGTGAAAAATGTATGTGATAAAGTTTTATGGAAAAAAAAATTGGTTTTCTTTAATTTTTTAAAGATAATTAAAAAAAAGTTTATTATAAATTTTATTCTATATTTAGTTTATTATAAACATTAAGTTTACAAAATTCACGCAAAAATGTGCGAAAATTAATAATTTTTACTTTACCTGTTGTTTCCTTTCTTTTGTTCTTTTCTAAGTAGCATCCCTGAAACATTTTTTTTAATAACAATAAATATTAAATTATTTATATGGAGAAATTAAAGAGAATAAAGAAAAAATTACGGAAAATCTCAGGACTGAAATTTTAAAAATTGTAATAAATATTTCAAATTTAGTTGTATTCGGTCAAATTTAGTTGTATGTGCTTTATCTAAATTAAACAGTCGCAAAAAATCCCTCATTTCTGGTAGTTTTCTTGAATATTTTTCTTGTAAATTTTCTATCGCATTCCTATTTTTAATTTTAAAAAATTCCATTGGCTACATAGAAATTTCTTTTTAAATTTAAAAAAAAAACTATTTTAGCCTTTTCCACGAAACATATTATAAAAGAGAGATAAACACTGGTAAAAGATAAGATGAAACTTTTTATGCTCTTTTATTATGTAAAATTGCTAGATTAAAAGAAAAAGAAAAATGCTTTTATAACATAAAAAGTTTTTAAGAATTTGTTAAACTGACCTGAAGATTAAACTAGTAATTAAATAGTTTAAGTAGAAATGAAATACTGAAAAGCATTTTTTTTAAAAACTAGTTAGTATTTTAAAAATAAAAAATGATTTTTTGCAAACGATGAATGTTTTTTCCTTATTCAAAATTTAATCGCATTTTGTGTTAGGATGCAATTGTTATCCTTCTTTTTTAATTGTATATGTGTTTGTTTTTTGGTGAAAACAAAAATGTTTCAAGGTATGTATTAGACATAATTTCAGATATATCAAACATATGCATGTACAAATATACATATGTTATAAATTACACATGTATTATTGATTATACATATGTGATAAAAATGCATATTAGATAAGCATATGAAAAATGATTTTAAAAAGTAAAGAGAACTTAAACACTTGAGAATATTTAATTTCAAGAATTTAAATTTTACTTTTCTCATGAGTCTTACAAAATTACGTTACCGTGAATGAATCCTGTAAAAAATAAATAACAATTAAAAAATGAATAGTTATATGAACATTATTGGTTCACGCACTACAAATTATCAGCTAATGACTATTTTAAAAGTAAACTTGAGCTCAAATTCTTCACAATATCGGTGTTTTCTTTTTTGACAATTTCCTACTGGTTTTTTATATATATGTTAGAATTTGAAAGTATTACAATTGTACAGAAATTGCAATCTGATTTCTATTGCGAAATACAAGACTAAACAAATTTTAAAACGGCATTCAGAGTGAGGAGAGCAGTGTGGGGTAGTTATATAACAATATAGATAAGTCTAATGAGAAAATCCAACAACTTAAATAAAAATAACCTTTTATTTAAGTTACACCACATATTTAAGCAAATAGTTTTTTTTCTATTACGCACTTTTAGTTCAATTTATTTTTCCTACAGAGCACAATCTTTTTTTATTTCTTGCTTATACAGCATTTTTTTTTTAAATTTTCAGATACAATCGTTTCGTATTAATTCTCGGAATAAGAAGAAAAAGTTATTCCAATTTACTTCTTTGTCCTGATTTAATTTATTTTTCTTTAAAGTTAAATTTTCATGAAACTGTATTTTTTTAAAAAATTCCTACAAATCCCTATTGTGTTTGTCTTTAGCAAATCGAAAGGTTAAGGTAAAACGTAATTTTTTGCTCCTTTTCTTTCTTTAAAAATTCTTTTTAAAGGGACAGAGGCAGCTTATAAAAAAAATTGTGGTATTGTTATCCTTCTTTTTGAAATAAGAAAATAACTCTAAAAATAAATGAGAATGTGTTCTTAGGAATAAACACTTAACGGAAGAAAAAGGTTTTATGGGCTTCCTAGAAGCAATAAATCTAGTAATCAAATAGTCAAGGTACGATTAAATTTGCTTTAGTAAGTTTTAGAAAATCGCCTTTTGAGACTAGAAGATCAAAAAGAGATTTTAGTAAATAATGAAATTCTGTAATTTTTCTTCTCATTATAAGAAAATAAAAGCACAACTGAAAAGAGGAAATTTTAGTTAAACTGTGTGATATAAAGATTGATTAAGGTATTGAATATAACTCGTTTTAAGATATATATATTTATATAAAAATAAATTTGTCGTGAAAAATGTTCGTGTAAAGGATTAGTCTTTCTGTTCATTCTAAAAAAAATATAATTCCAACATAAGTATTTTATCTCATATGTAGCTTATTAAAAAATATCAAAAGGATAAATATTTTTCGACGCTTCCCTCTGCATTTATCACCTGGTCTTCAGTCGCCGTCAGCGCCACCTATTGTTTGAGATGCGAGCTAAAGTAAAAAAATTACGGTAAAAAAACTCCTGATATTATACATAACCTTCCTGCAAAAAATTTTAAAATAGCTGTCACCGTTTGCAAGTTATTGAATTTTAAAATCCATCAGTCATTTTTGGGACACCCGGTATATATATATATTTAAGTTTCGCTTATGTAGCATTTCTTAAATTTTCAGATACCACATTTCCGCATTAATTCTCGAAATTAAAAAAAAAAAAAAAAAAAAAAAAAGTTATGTCAATTTAGCTAATTTAGCTGTTTATCCTGATTTAATTTATTTTTCTTTAAAGTTAAATTTTCATGAAGCTCTAATTTTTTTTCTAACTACAAATTCCTATTGTGTTTGTCTTTAACAACTGGAATGGTTAAGGGAAAACTTTTTTTTGCTGCTTTTCTATCTTTAAAAAACGTTTTAAAGGGACAAAGGTACCTTTTATGAAAGAAGTTTTGGTATTGTTTTAATTCCTTTGTTATAAGAAAATTGCTCTAAAATAAAACAGGTACATTTAACGTTAGAAAAGGTTTTTTTGTAGGCTCACTTGAAGCAATAAATTTTCGTAATCAAATTGTCAGGGTAGGATTAAATTTACTTTAGTAAGGTTTCAAAAAAATCGAGAGTAAAAGATCAATGGAAGGTTTTAGTAAATAACGAAATTCTGTAATTTTTCTTCTCGTTATAAGTAAAAAAAAAAAAAAAAAAACAGTTGAAATGCAGACGTTTTTGTTAAACTGTGTCTTATAAAGTTATTGAACATAACGCTATTTTGAGTTTTATATCTATTTATATATAAAATAAATTTGTGATTACAGATAAAAAGATAAACATCTTTTTTTGAAAAAGAAATTTGCAATGCAATAATCAGATTAGTCTTTAGTGTAAAATATCAAATAAATTTTATTGATGTAATACCAATATACGTATTGTATTTCAGTAAGTAGTTTATTTAAAAACCATCAGAATGATAAAAAATTTTCTTTGTAAATACGTACCAAGTTTAAATTTTTTTAAATTGTAAAAATCTGAATAGATCAACAAAATAAGGAAATTCCGTAATTTAAATAAAAAATAAAATTTTAACTAACTTATTTTAGACTAATAATTCAGAATTTAAATCTATTTTTTTTTTTAATACGCACATTTATTTTGATTTTCAGTTATAGCTAGTCTTAAACATTCAAATACTACGTTTTACATTAGTTTTCTTAATCAAATGAAAAAAAATATGCCAATTTAGCTGTATGTCTACTTTATTTTTATTTTACTTAAAAGTTAAATTATTATGAAGTTGGAATTTTTTTTTAATTCTTACGAATCCCAATTGTGTTTTTCTCATCATCCCGAAAAGCTAAAAGGGGAACATATTTTTTTCTGCTTTCTTCTCTTTAAACAAACGTTTTAAACAGACAAATGTAGGCTGTAAAAGAAACTATGGGATTGTCATGCTCTCGTTGTAATAAGATAATATCTCCCCATTGTGTCTGTCTTTAGTAAGTCGAAAGTTTAAGGAAAAACATAATTTTTTGTTAGTATAGTTAGACATAAGTTATAGTTTTAATTAACTATAAATAAACAACTAATTTATTTTAAAAGTACAACTGAGCTCGGATTTTTTTTTTTATCGCATCAAAAATGCCATGTACTGACTTTTTGTGTTTTTTCATGTTTTAATTAAATTGTACAGATTTTGAATGCAAATCAAAACGAAAAACAATTTTTTTCAGTTTTGTGAAAAAGAGGGGAGGGTCGAAATAGATTCTAATATAAGATAGATTAATAAGAAAATTCCACACTTTAAATAAAAATAAGATTTTATAAACATATACTGGACAATTTCACCATAAAATATAACTATTAAGAATGCATTTGTTAAAAATACAAAACCTTGCTCACTGGTACACAAAAACTTTTTCTTTCTACTTGGTTCACAAGGGTTGCCATATGAACTTTGAAGAGGTTAAAATCATAGTTCCGTGCTATAACCCACATGATAGTAAAAATAGAGAATCTGTTGAAATCAATGCCTGCGAAATCAAACCTTGTAATGATAATTAATCCTATTATATACCAAAATCTGGCATAATACCATAATCTGTATCTGTTTGCAGTATTTTAATTTTCCCTCGTGCGGAGATCGCATATTCAAACTTTTGATTTATTTCGATTTTATTTTATTAGAAATATTATCTCTCGCTCAGGAAGCAAACATTTACTCTTTTTACAATCATATTTTCCTGAAGACGGCCGCAGAAGAAGGCTCGAATTGTTGATTTTATATTTTATTTTAATTGTACAAGTTCTTATTAAAGTTCTCGTTTTTATGCACCAAAAAGCAAGGTTTTGTATTTTTAACAAATACATTCTTAGTAGTAATAAGATTTTAATTGAAATTTTTAGACTGCTAATTTCGCATAATTACTTTATTTTTCATATCCCCCCCCCCAAACACTTTTTATAAATTTCACTGATGCAGCCTTAAATTTCTGTAGTGATCCTACTTGTCATAAAATTCATGTCATGTCATAAAATTTACAGGTGCAATGTTTTCGTATTAATTCCATAAATAAGAAGAAAAACTCATGCCAATTTAGCTGTGCAACACGATGTAATGTATTTTTCTTTAAATTTTCATGAAGCTCTAATTTTTTTCCAACTACAAATCCCTATTGTGTTTGTCTTTAGCAAATCGAAAGGCTGAAGGAAAAACGTAATTTTTTCTCTTCTATTCTGTCTTTAAAAAACACTTTAAAGTGACAGAGGCAACCTATAAAATGAATTGTGGTATTGTTATCCTTCTTTTTGTAATAAGAGATAAACCCTAAAATAAAATGAGAATGTGTTCATAGGAATAAACATTTAACGTTAGAAAAGGTTTTTTTGCGGGCTCTTTCGAAGCAATAAATCTGGTAAGCAAATAATCAAGGTAGGATTAAATTTACTTTATAAAGGTTTTAGGAAATCGTCTTTGGAGAGTGAAAGATCAATGAGAGGTTTTAGTAATTAATGAAATTCTGTAATTTTTTCTTCTCGTTATAAGAAAATAAAAAGCCCCATGAAAAGCGGACGTTTAAAATATAGATTAAGATAACATATGTTATGTTCCTTTGATATATATATATATATATATATATATATAATATATATATATATATATACCGGGTGTCCAGTAAATGACTGACCCATTTTGAATGTAAATAACAAAAAAACTGTTTGAGATAAAAATGCGCAGCTTGCTGTATTGTTATTAGAATATAAATAAATTTTTAAATATGCACTTTGTTAATGTAGTATAATAATATTTAAAGTAATATTAAAATAATATCTCAGTCTCAAGACTGAGGAGGGGAAATATAATACAGATGGTTCAATCGCAAATATTATTTTAAATCACTTTCCAACCAACGTACCCTATTTCTGAAGCTGATTCGAGAGTCGATTCAACATATAGATTCAGATTCGACAACATATAGATTCAGATTCAGCCGAAAATCCCATATTTCTGAAAATTAGAGTCATGTCTGTATTCAAACAGCCTGTTACCGCCAGCGCGATATTTTTTTCCGGAATTTGAACTATATTAACAAAGTACATGTTTAAAAATTTATTGATTTTCTAATAACAATACCACAAACCGTGCATTATTATCTCAAACCATTTATTTGTTATTTAAGTTCAAAATGGGTCAGTTATTTACTGGACACCCGGTATATATATTTGTGATTGCAATAGAATTAGCAAAAAACTTTTCGTTAAAATAAAACTAATCGGGATTAGTTTTGTTTTGAGTGCAGCAACTAAATAAAGGATTCTTTTAATACTAATATACGTATTGTATATCAAAAAGTAGTTTAATTATTGGGATGATAATTTTTACTTCTTAGTAAATGTATATGAAGTTTTAAACTTTCAAAATTGCCAATGAAAACTTATTAATAATTTAGGCTAGTTTTTTTTTTTTTTTAAGTTTTTATCCAGACAGATTATCTTACATTTTCAGATACCACGTTTTCCTGTTAATTCTGTAAAAAGGAAAAAAAAAAAACGTTATGCCACTTAACCTTGTATCTTGATTTATATTTCTTTAAAGTTAAATCTTCATGTAGCTATAGCATTTTTTAAATCCTACAAATCCTTATTGTGTTTCTCTTAACATACTGGAAAACTAAAGGAAAAATGTACTTTTTTTCTTTTCATCTCTGTAAAAAAACGCTTTAAAGGGACAGAGGCAGTCTTTAAAGAAACTCTGGTATTTTTATGCTTCTTTTATAATAAGAAAATAATTTTAAAACAAAACGAGAATGTGTTCTTAGGAATAAACATTTAATGCTAGAAAAGGGTTTATGTGGGCTCTCTCAAAGCCATAAATTCAGTAATCAAATTGTCAGGGTAATATTAAATTTACATTAGTCAGGTTTTAGAAAGCCGTCTTTGGATAGTAAAAGATCATTGGAAGTTTTTAGTAAATAATGAAAGTCTGTAATTTTTTTCTCGTTATAAGATAATAAAAAAACAGCTAAAATACGGATATTATAGTTAAGCTGTGTGTTATAAACATAGATTAAGGTAACGAATATAATGCTATTTTGAGTTTTTTTTTAATGACATTTATAAATGAATAAATTTGTGTTTGCGATAGAATTAGCAAAACCTTTTTATATACGAAAGATAATAATCGGAATTAGTTTTGTGCTCAGCGTAAAAACAGAATAAAAGATTATTATTACTATTATCATTCTTACTAATTTGCTGTAATACAAATATACGTATTGTATCTCAATAAGTAGTTTATAAAAAAAAAAATTGGAATGATAATTTTTATTTATTTGTAAATATATATGATTTTTTTAACTTTCGAAATTATAAAAAACAATAAAGGTCAATACAATAACAAAGAAAGTACCAAAACAATTTATTAATTTATTAACTTATTCATTACTAAATTTGTTTAAAAATTAACTAACTTATTTTAGACTAATAATTTAGGTTACATTTTAAGTTTCATTGACACAGAATATCTTAAATTTTCAGATGCAATGTTTTCCTAATAATTCTATAAAAAGAAGAGAACATTATACCACTCTACCTGTGAATTTTGATTTAGTTTATTTATTTTTATTCAAAGTTAAATTTCCATGAATGTATAGTATTTTTTTATTTCAACAAATCCCATTGTATATAGGCTTTACTGGAAAATTAAAGAATATTTTTTTCTTATCTTCTCGCAGTAAAAACCGCTTTAAAGGGACAGAGGCAGCCTATAAAAGAAATTGAGGTATTGATATGCTCCCTTTGTAATAAGAAAATAACTCTAAAATAAAACGAGAATTTGTTTTTAGGAACAAACACTTAATAAATATGTATCAAGTTTTAAACTTTCGAAATTTTATAAAAAACAAAAATTCAATAAAATAGTAAAAGTTTTTACTATAAAAAATATTACTTTAGACTAAGTTTTTTTAGACTATTAATAATTTTAGACTAATAGTACAATTTATGTTAGTTTTTTAAGTTTCATTGATACAGATTATCTTAAATTTTCAGATACCATGTTTCCCCATTAATTCTGTAAATGACAACCAAGAATACAAGTGAGAAATTCGAATTGGAGTAAATTGAGTATAACCCTCTAGATACCAAACCGCCCGAAATATTTTGAGACATTTTAATTCGTATGTCCCAGCGGTTCCCAATCTATGGGTCGCGACCCAGTGGTAGGCCGCGGCAATTGTTATACAGGGTGTCCCAAAAGGTCATGTCCAAACGGCACACATGGTTGTGTCAGGTCATTAGGAAACAGAATTACATAGGAAAGGGGGGTCGGAAACGCGATTGTAATCCGCTAGAGGGCGATAAGCGATGTCAGACGAAAGCGCGGGCAGTCGGATCATTCGAAGCGCGGACGTTGCAGAGAAAGGATGAACCAGTTGATGAGCACTTGGATGAGCACTTACTATGAGTTGTAGCATTTTTCTTTTTTATTTGGTACTGTTTTGTTGTAAAATAAAGATATTTTACACCGTTTGTTATCTTTTCTTTGCGTGACGGTTACGATGCAATTTCACTGTTTAGATCGCGTTTCCGACCCCCCTTTCCTATGTAATTCTGTTTCCTCATGACCTGACACAACCATGTGTTCCGTTTGGACATGACCTTTTGGGACACCCTGTAGTGGGTCGCCGAACGATCGAGGTTTGTCATAAAATATATCTTTTATTTCGTCTGTTTAAAAAGGTATGACAAGTATACCAGAAATTAATATTTCAAGGGAAAATCCTTCCTTCTAGATTAATATATTAACAGAATATCCAGAAATATTTAAATCAGCTATGAGGTCCTTGATGAAATTCATTTCGTGCTAATGAGAACATGCTTTTTCTACTTTGATGTTTATGAAAGACAAGTACTAAGACAGATTGCGTGTTAATATATGTTCCCAAATTGGCAAACACCGGTATCAGAAATCTTATTGATTATAAAGTTATGTTTTCATAATAATAAAACGTATTTTTTGCTATCTTTGTTGTTTATGCATTATTTTAGTTACTATTCACTTACATATACATTGAAATTACCGATTCTTGTTTTTGTTGATAATACGTCTTCCATACGAAAATTTGCGTTTTTTGTAAGATAAGATAGCCGAGTGTATAAAGATCGTACAAAATTTGCTATACTTATATAAAACTTTATTTTGGGTGGGTTTCGAAATTTCTTTTTCCTGAAAAGTGGCTCGCGAAACTTTTTTTTACTGAGAGGTGGGTCGCGTACCAAGAAAGTTTGGGAACCGCTGGTATATCCTAATTGTCACAAAAAAATTAAAATAGCAATATTACTTTTACTTCATAACAGACATTCCGTAATTAAATAAACGAAATTATCCATTGAATTTTTCTGGTGCAAGGTCAGATTTTCTGAGCTACATAATTTATAGAACGTGTTCTATCATGGGAATTAAAGGGTTAACAATAATTGAATAAGTATGAACAACAATAAAAATTGACTGGAATGAAATACAAAACTTCCGCTTGTTTCATCTTATGGTCTTTGAAATTTTATTTCAAAAAATGTAAAAAAGTACAGTACTATTTTGTCTAAATTTATAATTAATGAACATTGTTTAGTTTTCGGCAAAAGCGGTTCGTCTCTAGAACGCAGCATATAATTAGGAAATAAATCACTGACACTTCTTTACCTGAAAAGAAAAAAGCATATATTTCCAGGTCGTCTGTGCATCTGGTTATTATTTTTTTTTTTTTTTTTCATTTTTGTCACTTATACCTCTTGGCTTCTGGGTATCCTTAGGATCCCACACTATTGACTGAAAAAGACCCGGATGATAATGTAAAGTCTATGGGGGAGTTCTTCTCAAATATCTTGCTCAAATTTTAATATTTTGACGCGATTTCTTTTTTACATAGGATAGATGAGGACGGTCCACAACCGGCCTAGTTTTTACATTTCCGATTTTGGTTATATTATTTTTATATTAGGATAATTTCAGTTTCATAACCGGTTCAAACCGGTTCTGAAAGTTAAAATATTATTTTAAAAAAAAATCTGAACCAAAATTGAAACAGTAAAATACGAAGCCGGTTGTGGATCATCGTCCTCGTCTATCCTATGTAAAAAAGAAATCGTGTAAAAATATTAAAATTTGAGCGAGACATTTTAAAAGAACGCTCCCATAGACTTTACATTATCATTCGGATCTTTTTCAGTCAGTAGTATGGCGTCTGAATTAAAATATTATGCCACTTTACCTGTTTATCTTGATTTAATTTATTTTTCTTTAAAGTTAAACTTTCATGAAGGTATAGCATTTTTTTTATTCCTACAAATCCCTATTGTGTATCTCTTTAGAAACTGGAAAGTCTAAAGGAAGAATGTAATTCTTTTCTCTTTAAAAAAGAAAAAAAAGAACCCTTTAAAGGGACAGAGGTAGGCTATAAAAGAGTTTGTGGTATTGTTATTCTTCCTTTGTAATAAGAAAATAACTTTAAAATAAAACAATGTGTTTATAGGAATAAACACTTAACGTTAGAAAAGGGTTTTTGTGTGCTCATTCGCAGCAATAAATCTAGTAATCAAATAATAAAGATGGGATAAAATTTACTTTAGAAAGATTTTAGAAATTCGTCCTTAGAATGTTAAAAGATCAAAGTGGGGTTTTAGTAGATAATAAAATTCTGTATTTTTTTTTTTTTTTTTTTTTTTTTTTTCGCTTTATATGAAAATTAAAGTTCAGCTATAACGCGGACATTATAGATAAACTGTGTGTTATGAAGATGGATAAAATTATTTGATATAATGATATTTTGAGTTACATAAATTTATAATTATAGATAGAAAAAAAATCTCTGTAAAAAGAACTACAATGTAGTAATCGGATTAGTCAATGAGTTCAGCGTAAAAATCAAAATAAAAAAATTATAAATGTTTTCTTATAATATTAATATACATATTGTATTTCAATAAATAATATATTAATAAAAATGAGACAGTTTTTTTTTTTTTTTTTTTTTTTTTTTTTGAAAATATATATGTCGATGAAAATTTTGATAATTCCAAATTCGCTTATGTTTTGCTTTTGAAATCAAAAATTTTATAAATATTTTTATAATAAAATAGCAAATAAAGCCCTTGTGCAAAAACGCACAAAGATAGAAAACCAACGTTTAGAAAGGCACAAATAATGCATGAAGAAGAAGCAAACAGCAGTTTCGAATCTAATATATCACTGGGATTCTTCATCAGTGCAAAACACAGCGTGTTTGAAAAAAGCAAAACTGGGCAAAGCCAGAGAGAAGCACAGGCTTATATACCCGTTATGGGACCTAACAAGTAAAAAAAAAAAAAAAAAAAAAAAAAAAACAATCAGTGAGGAAAAAAAACAGAATGAGGATAAGTAGAGGCATTTACCGGAGAAAAAAAATCAGCTTTGCTTTTTCTAGCACGCTGTATGCTAATAGAGAATCTCGATAGTAGATTAGAAACGCCTGTTTGGTACTTTTTCGTGCATTATTTTGGCATTTCTAAACGTTAGTTTTCTTCCTTTTTTAATATTTTTGTTTCATATCTTAAACATTTTTCTACCAGTGCAATAAATATCTAAATGCTTTTTGTTTAGAATTAAAATACATTTTTATTCCAGAAAAAGTAAGTTCTCTACTCTAAAATAGTTTTACTTTAGATTTTAGAAACATTTTAGGAATCGAAACATATTGTTGCAGCCTTTTTATTTTTATTTATTAATTTTTTTAAAGTGATGTCGAAATCCGGTTTTACCTCCTATAAATTGCCTTAATTATGAAATAAATAAAATATTATACTCTCTTTATACATACAATTTTTAGAATAGATTAAAAAAAAGGGTTGCATTATTTTCTTTTCATAGCAATTTTCACATCATATTTACGAATGGGTAATAAGACTGACATATTTTGACATAGATGAATGACATTTATTTAAACTTTGGGAATAAAAATATAGGTGAAAATGATTTTTTTATTAAAAATCTAATAGTATTTTACCTTTAAGGTATTTTTAGACAGCCCACTAAGAATATCAAAAATCCATTTTTATGAAAAACATCGATTATATATTCAAACAAAATTCTGAAATTTATTAGTAGCGAGATACCATTATATTACTCGCAAGTGATGATAGTTAAAGAAATTGTCAATGATTTTGCTACTTATAGCAGTCTTTTTAAATGTAAAACCAATTTTATTAACATTTATAAAAATATATTATAAAATCAATTGTATTAAAATATATTTAAGAAGTACGATACGGCATGATAAGAGACATATTTTCTTCTTTTTTATGTAAGACGGTCCGGGACACTGGATTGTGAAATTTTTTGTGATGTTTAACCACATTATCTGTAAACCAAACTACATTATAAAAATTAAAAAAAAAATAGTTTATTAAAAAAGTAAAATAATTTAAAATTCTTATAACTCGAAATATTATTTGTAGAATCAATTTTTTTCATTTAAACAGAAATATTATTTAACTTTGATTCAACATTTTTAAAAATATTAATAAAAAAAATTTAAAAATATTCAAAATAACTTTAAAAAAAAGATATATATATATTTTTTTAAAAATCATGTTTTCAAAAGTATTTTTTTATGTTTGCCAAAATTAAAGTAAAACAATTTAAAAAGACGTGTTCCAAGTTTAAACAATTTATATTTAACGATTCTCGACTTATAACAGTTTAAATATCAGAAATGCATAAAAAACCCATCATGGTGAAAAGCGCATTTCCACAAGTAGTTTCCATGACATTCATTGCTTCAATGATTGATTTTGGAAAACAAATTCCCTTCCATTTAAGATAAAAACATGTTGTAAACGTCATTTAAAGCAGAAAAAACTGAAAACGTCTTAACACAGATTTTTTTTTTTTTTTTTTTTTTTTAGAAAATTTGAAGATTTTTGTGTCCCAGATCCACTTTAAAAATTATTTGTAAGGTACCCTGGGGTAATAACGCCACGTTAAGGTTCTACCAATTTTCACGGCTTAGTTTTAGATTGTATTTTTGAAACAAATATAGGATCTGATACAGCAACTCATTGACTATCTACATAAAATAAAATAATTTAACATATATGTATTCATAAAATGTAATGGCGTTTTTTCTTGACCCATGCTATTTGGCGTTATTACCCACCTATATGGGTAATAACGCCATGCAAACAAAACTTTGAAATAAGATGGAATAATGGCATGTAGATAGCCCAATTCTAAAAATACAAATTCTACAAAATTAGAAATTGACAAATTGCATTCTAAGTTATTGAAAATGTTCAATTTTTGTGAAAGTGTAAGAAATATAAAAGTGTGGTATGGGAGGGGGGGGGATGAGGCAAATGAATATCAGACCGTGAGATTCTTTTTGCTTAAAAAGGACCGTTTGAATAGAAATATGATAAACATTGCACAGTTTTGACTGTGTTTATTTGAATCAGTATTTAGGATGTAGCTCGGCCACTGTAGGGAATCAACCGGGGTATTATTGTGAAGGATTGGCGTTATTACCCCGGTATAGTTATTGCGCAGTACATTTTAAATTACAAATTATCTCGAGAAGATATCCAAAATCTTCAACAACAGTTTAAAAGTACATGAAATGCACTACAAATTTATGTAATTAACAAAGTATTTCCGGATAAAAAGATAGTCTTCACATATACAAAACGTATCTCTCAAATTTTAGATCAAGCGTTAATTTTAATTGTTTGTATAAACAATAAGACCTAAAAATGAAACAAATTAACTTGAAGCTGTTTTTTGTGATTTATATAACTCAAAACCCTTCTGCGCAGAGCACATGGGTATCATTTACCTGATTATTTCATAATTATGCAAAATATAAGCACTTGGCGTTATTACCCCGCCTGGCGTTATTACCCCAGGGTCCCTTATGTAGAATTAAAAATGTTAAAGGACGGACAAAAATAATCTTGAAGTTAAATAATAACTATATTTTTTTCGGATAAGATACTGAAGAAGTATTGCCGAGACTTTTATACAGATTTCGTTATCTAGCAATCGCATGTTGCTGTACTAGATCTTAAAACAATATTAATTGTATAACGATTTCTAAAATTTTGCGTTATTGGTGCTGTGTTACATACTTCATGTCGCTTTACATTTTAGAGACATATAAACTGTCGGATGTTCCTCTCAGTCCTCACAACTTTGAAGAAAGTCCGTGGTAGTTATAGTGGCCACCACCGATATTACTAGGTGATATCGGTCACCCACTGTGAGGATTGTGTAAATGAACACTGACGCTGTCAATTAACTGAATTAACAGTTTATTTAGAATATATGTACACACTAAATACGCTATTTACAATTATATACAATTAACAACTTGGATATATGTGATCCGGTTCATCATTAAATTAAATATAGTAAAGGTTGACTGTGTACTGTTCAAATTACACCTTCTGCCTCACACTCAATACACGTTAGATTAACTTTATCGGAGATCACTCTCGACTTTCCCAACACATGTCTACTCGGCCTGCACTTCTCGGCCCAGAGCACTAAACACCAGGACGTCTGTGTCCCTTGCTCTCCAGAAACGCACTGCTTTCGCTCTACAACACAGAGCACACTCTATCAGGACCTCGGTCCTACACACCTTCTTGGTACGAAACCCAGGAACGAACTGATCAAAATCGGACAAGACTTGCTCTTCTCTAATCACTGCTTTCCCCATGTCAACCCCCTTTGGAGCTTGTTCTTTGGACACATTCCCCATTCCTTTCTTGATTAGTGACATGTGGCTTGTTTGTCATCATCCACATACATCACTGACGGATAAACACGCCTCTCAGTAATCTCCTTTCCCTAACACACCACCTGCACAGGATTACTTGTCAATTCTCCCTTCAAGAAGGAATGTCACCTTGAAAATTCTAATACACAGCCATACATTCACAAAAGATTAAGATAGAGAAATATCGGAAATTCCAATATTCAGTAGAGGTGGTCTCAGAACCTGACATAAACGTCAAAGAAAAATGAATATAATAAATTAATAAATGAAAAAAATCATAAAAGTAGCTAATAAAATCAATTGTAATAAAACATACTTTTATACTTTTACTTTTATAACAACTTTTTTCTCGTCCACCCTAATATACACAGTGTGCCACATCTGGCACATACCTAAAAACATTATAATTCTCATTATATGCCATGAATTTGGACAATATGATCGCTGTAACTGATCAAGAAAAATCCAAAGAATGGAATTAAAAGTCTTTTGTCCATGTCAAATGGCTGCGTAAGACCAAAAAAAAGTTTTTTGGTAAATAAAAAAAAAGTTTTTCGGTTAACTTAAAAAAAAAAAAAAATTTTTCGGTAAATTAAAAAAAAAAGTTTTTCGGTAAAAAAGAAAAGAAAAAAAAATCGGTAAATTAAAAAAGTTTTTTGGTAAATTACACAAACAAACAAAAAAAAAAAAACGATCAAACTGTTAAAGTAAAATTTACTTTCATTATTTTTGCTGAATACTTAAAAATATTAGTTTAAAATGAAATTCCAGAGTATTATACAGATAAAATGGGTTTTTGCCGGCAGAAACAGTGGCAGAAAGTGGTTTTAACCGGCAAAAATTGGCATATATTCATTTCTGAGACATTTTTAGTAGTATTCAGTTGCTTATACATTTTATTCATGATAAATAACAAATAATAATTTGGATTAAACATAAAGTAAAAAACATGATTGTTCTATTGCAGTTGCTCATAAAATTAACTTAGCTTTATTTAATGATGGAAATATCATTTAAACTCACAAATGCAAGATTCAAATCTCATTTAATGCAGTGTTAGCTTTTATGCTAGCGTATTTTTTTAACTAAATTCTTTATATATTAAGTACATGTGTGAATTATGAATCATTGCAGGTTAAAGTTCTTTTTAGTATTAATTCTTAGTTTCTGCCAGTTTTTGCCACTTACTGGCAGAAACTTGCCAACCCTGGATAAAATTAATAAAGATCCATTTAATTGCAAAATATCGCAGTACAATATTTAAAAATTCAAATTGTGTATACAAGGTACACGACATAAAATATCAAATTTCAGCTCTAAATTTGAAACTTATATTTCTTACTATTTTTTCCATTTATTAGACCCATATATAGATTTCAAACATATTTTTTTTCTTCTTATGAAAATAGAAAAAAAATAGTACAGTTGAAGGGTTAAAAAAATATATGTAAGTGGAATTGATAATTTTTGAAGAGTGACAAAAAATAACATAAAGTTAGACAGTAACTATTTCCTTTCGGGATCAGATACTGAAGAAGAATACTGAAGATACTGAAGAACATTTTATACAAACTTCTATGTCTTAACACATTCTTGACGTAACAGATACCATGAAGTTCTCTTACAAGGATTCTTAACTTCGCCCAAATAACGCTCTAACCTGACATCTAAAAGCTTCGCGAATTCCCTTTTATTCTAAAGTACTGTCGATCAAGTACTCCTTCCACCCTCCCTTTTACAAATAGGATTACGACTTTTCTAAAGTATGTCTTGGAGAAATACTTTTCTTTTGTCTATCTGCTTCTTGTCGAAACAAGGACTAAAAAACAAAGTACCTTTGATGGTACGTAACGATATTGTTGATAGAAAATAAGTTCCCTATTATCGAAGCTGTTTCTGGCTTTCTACTTTGTTTCTCTGACTTAAGATAGTGTAAGGAAGCTTGTCTGTCTTTGTCACTATCTCTCAGTGGAAAGAGGATTAAAGATTCTGTTTATGTTTCAATGTATTTTGGGCAAAATTATGGAGGAAAAGTATTTTTCTTTCATTATTTTTCTTTTTTCCTGGAATTTGGAAAGGCAGTTTACTCGTTGGAATGTTCTGAACAAATATACTGCAATACTACTACCAGATTCGAGGTTTTGCTCAGGTAATTCTATTATTTTGCGATGTTATAGGATTACGGTTCTTGATTTTAGCCTGTTTTTTTTAAAGATTAGCGTGAATGAAATGGCATTATGATATTAACAGCATATGACATTAGATGGAATTTTAGTTATCACTTTATTCTTTCATAAGTTATTGAATAAAACGTATTATTGAAGTACGCAGTATTGAATAAATGTATTATTTACATAACGATATTTTATTAAAAAAATCAAAATAAAATAGAATTATTTTTATGTACAACAATTATTTTTATGTTTGAGTTTATTTTGGCAAAATTATGGGGAAAAGTACTTTTTTCATATTTTTTTTTGATGAAATTTTGCTTTGCTGTTACAAAAGTAATATGATTGTAAGAATGATGTGAGCAAATATTTCGAGTTTTGCCTCATTCTTTGAGATTAGTGTAAATAGTATGACATTAAGTGGCAGTTAAGTAATCACTTCATTTTTTACATAAGTTAGAAAAGTTATTTTTCTGTTTCAACGTATTTTTGGCAAAATTAGGGAGGAAAAGTATTTTTCTTTCATTATTATTTTCTGTTTGTGAAATTTTGCAATCCTGCTGCAAAAGCAGTTTTTTCACAGTAATGGTCTTAGCAAATACATTGCAGTACGTTTTACCAGATTCAAGGTGCTTCGATTATTTTGAGATGTTATAGGATTATGCTTTTTTTTAGATTTGACTTATTTTTCAAGATTAGCGTAAATGACATGACATTAAGGGGCAGTTAAGTAATCATTTTATTCTTTATATAAGTTAGAAAAGTAATTTTTATGTTTCAATGCATTTTGGACAAAATTATGGAGAAAAAAGTATTTTTCTTTCATTATTTTTATTTTTCTGAAATTTTGCTATCTGTGCTGCAAAAGCAGCTTGTTGGAATGATCTGAGCAAATATATTGGAATTCTTTTACCAGATTCTAGGTTCTGTTCAAATACTTATATTATTTTGCGATGTTATAGGATTATGTTTCTTGAGTTTTGCCTTATCTTTCAAGATTAGCGTAAGAGGCAGTTAAGTAATCATTTTATTCTGTACATAAGTTGGAAAAAGATTTTTATGTTTCTGTGTATTTGGGGCAAAATTATGAAGGAAAAGTGTTTTTCCTTCATTATTTTCCCTTTTTGTGAAATTTTGCTATCGTTGCTGCAAAAGCAGTTAGTTCGTAGGAAATGTTCTGAGCAAATATATTACAATACCTTCACCAGATTCAAGGTTCTGTTCAGGTACTTCTATTATTTTGCGATATTATAGGATTATGTTTTTTGAGTTTTGCCTTATTTTGAAAGATTAGCGTAAATGATATGATATTAAATGATATTATTACATTAAATGATATTATGACATTAAATGACATTATTATAATATTAACAGCGTGTGACATTGGATGGCAGTTAAATAATTACTTTACTCTTTACATAAGTTATCGAATGAAATATTTTGTTATTTATGTAACGATATTTTATAGAAGAATTAAAAATACAATTTTTATGTCAAAAAATGATTTATATCTTCCAATTTATTTTGGGCAAAATTATGGGGAAAAGTATTCTTCTTTCATTATCTTTCGTTTTTGTGAAATTTTGCTATAGCTGCTGCAACAGCTGTATCGGACATAGGAATGATCTGAGCAAGTATATTGCAGTATTTTTCCCAGATTCAAGGTTCTGTTCAGGTACTTCTATTATTTTGCGATGTTATACGGTTATGTTTCTTGAGTTTTGCTTTTTTTTATGATTACCATAAATAATATGATAATTAAGCAATTACTTTATTCTGTACATAAAAAATAAGTGATTTTTATGTTTCAATGTATTTTGGGCAAAATTAGGTAGGAAAAGTATTTTTCTTTCATTATTTTTCTTTTCTGTGAAATTTTGCTATCGTTGCTGCAAAAGCAGTTTGCTCATAGGAATGATCTAAGCAAATGTATTGTAATACTTTTATCAGATTCAAGTTTCTGTTCAGGTACTACTTCTATTATTTTGCGATATGATAGGATTATGTTTCTTGAGTTTTGCCTCATTACTTAAGATTAGCGTAAATAATATGACATTAAGTGGCAATTAAGTAATTGCTTTATTCATACATAAGTTAGAAAAGTTATTTTTACGCTTCAATGTATTTTGGGCAAAATTAGGGTGGAAAATTATTTTTTGTTCATTATTTTTCTTTTCTCTGAAATTTTGCTCTCGTTACTGCAAAAGCTGTACTGTTTATACAAATGATCTGAGCAAATATATTGCAGTATTTTTACCAGATTTAAGGTTCAGTCCAAGTACATTTATTCTTTTGTGATGTTGGATTATGTTCCTTATTTTATTTTTTGTTTTATTTGTTTTGCCTTATTTTTTAGGATACAAATGGTTGTATCTGTATCTATTCTCAGTGTTGAATAACAAAAGAATATAAAAATCAGAATAAGAGTTTTTGTGAAATTCTTGGTAATTTCGCTTTTTGAAAGTTTAAGTTTCTAACTGCAAGCTCTTGTTGGTTTTGCGGACCAAGAAAAGTGTTTTTACGAATGTTACGAGTGCTTTTAAGTGGATGTTTACGAATTTCTCTTTGTTTGTTCTTAATTATTAAACATTTAGAAAATGGTTCTCGATCGTGTGATGTCCTCATTTTTGGAATACTTCTGTTGCCAAAAAAAAAAAAATATATTGAAAACTACAATAATAACTGAAAGACAAATTTAGGTACAGTTTTCAAACGACCTGCATTTAAAGGTACATTTTAATCCCTAATACGGCGGTGTAAAAATTGAAAATATGCTGTAATTATAAGCTGAAAAATTTACTGTACCGAAAACTGAAATTTCATTTAAAATTTGAAAATGTTCACATTCGCAGAAGGACGTATGCGTTTACGCACAGATATGTTTCTCTTTTATAATATAGACAGGATAGATATAACTAAATATAAGAAATTGAATGAATTGGGAAATAAAGAAAATCTATCTCCTCTTTATTTATTTTTAATGATAAATAATTTAGGAGGAAAATGAATGTATAAATAATAATCTCTTCGACATGTTTCAGCTTTATTTATCTCTAAAATAAACATGTCTTCTTTATAAAAACCGAATTTTATATATAAATATATATATATATATATATATACACAGAGAGAGAGAGAGAGAGAGAGAGAGAGAGAGAGAGAGAGAGAGAACTTATAAGTCTTACATTTTTGTCTTTGAAAAACAAAATTTCAAAATTGTTTTTAGAATTCATTATTTTATTTATTTATTTTTTGTTATTGACTTTGAGTAAGTATGACATCGTTAAACTTAGTCCTTTTCCTAGTAATTCAGTTTAAATTTTGATAGAAATACGTTTTTTAGCTCACAGGCTATCATAGCCTGAGAGCTTATGTGCCTGTTCGTTCTGTATGTACGTTCGTACGTGCGTTCGTGCGTAACGCGATAACTTGTGATAAAAATATCCGATCCACTTGAAATTTTGTATGTAGGTATATCCTGACAAGGCGCTTCCCTGATTAGTTTTTGGAGTTCATTCGATATGTATAAGAGGGGGAACGGGGACTCATGCCCCTCCCCTTAGTTGATATAAATGGGATTTTCATGCAGAATTAAGTTTTCGTTCAAAATTTAGATTAGGATCATTCTGATGAGGCGATTCTGTGACTGTTACTAGGGGTTCATTGAATAAGTATAAATAGGGGGAACAGGGGTTCTAATGCCCCCCCCCCTTAATTTATATAAATCGGTTTTTCAAGCAGAATTTTCAGATTTCGTTCAAATCTCTGAATAGTTTTGGAACTTTAATGGTTAAGTATAAAAGAGGGGGATAACTCCTTTTAAATTATATAAATGCTAAATGGGTTTTTATTAAGAATTATCTCATTTGCTCTGAATTTTGGATATAGATTTTTTATATGATAAAGCATGTCTTTGATAGTATAGGAAGTTCAATGATTAAGTATAAAAAAAGAGAAAAGGGGAGAGGTGTTTCCCCTTCTTAATTTTTTTTCGAACGGAATTAACCCTTGAAAATATAAGGCTGTAATGTACAATTAGTATTTGTAGCCTGTGAGCTCAATGCCATCAGTTTAACTGAGCAGTATTCTTTATACGTTTCATTTTCCATTTTCCCACTTCGATAAATGTATTTTAAGCGAAATCTCCTCTAGTAAAATTTTATTGTAATATCCATATAAAAAGAAAAATCTCTTTTATACTTCTCATTTTTCACAATCAGAGAATCCAAAAATCAATCTAAGTTTCTTCCAGATTTTATATTTTTTATTTCTTGTGAATCACAATTTTACCTTGTCAAATATTAAACCACAGTGTTTTTTTTTCTGATATTTTCTCCCCTTACCAGCAATTTTTTCTCTCTCTTTAAAGATACAGAACTGACATCAGCGATGTAAAATATACTTTTGCTAAATAGGATTAGAACCACGATAAGAAGCCTAACGCTCAGATCTATATTTCTTTACAGCAGCCTCTTGTCAAATGGGGATTAAACGCAAAATATTGACCCAACGGACGAAATATCCTCACTTTATTGATGTTATCTTTGGCCATGTAAAACATCCTTTATTTTTCTTATTTTTATCTTGGCAATGATTAATGACTTTTGATTAAGCTGAATTAAGATAACCGTGATACTTTACAGGTTTTGACAGATGAAAAAGAAAAAAAAAAAGATTTGTATTTATCATCTTATTTTCAATCATTAAGACGTTAAAATATCAATATAAATAACATAAAACTCTACGTTTTATGTTAAATCTCGCTTTTAAGGATATCGTTCTCAGATATGCATATTTTTTAAGCAATTAAAAATAATTTTCAAAAAATTGAAAACCACTTAAATTCCACTTTCACATTTTTCCACTCCGTTAAACATCTTTTTAGGTGAAATCTCCACAAATAAAATTTCAGCTTAATATTCACATATATATATCACTCTTATTTTTGACAATCGCAAAAACTCAAAATCAATCTAAATTTCTTTCAGATTTTATATTTTTTTATATCTTGTGAATCACAATTTTACCTTGTCAAATATTAAACCACTGTGTTGTTTTTTTTCTGATATTTTCTCCCCCTTACCAGCAGATTTTTTTTTTCTCTATAAAGATACAGAACTGACATCTAAGATCTAAAATATACTTTTGCTAAATAGGATTACAACCACGATAAGAACCCTAACGCTCAGGTCTTTCTTCTGTACAACAGCCTCTTGTCAAATAGGGATTAAACGCAAAATATTGACTCAGCGGACGAAATATCCTCATTTTGTTGATATTATCTTTGACCATGTAAAACATCCTTCATTTTTTTTCTTATTTTTATCTTGGCAATGATTAATGACTTTTGATTAAGCTGAATTAAGGTAACCATGCTACTTTACAGGTTTTGACAGAGAGAGAGGAAAAAAAATTGTATTAATCATCTTACTTTTAACCGTTAAAGCGTTAAAAATGTCAGTATAAATAACATAAAACTCCACTGTTTTATGTTTAGTTGCACTTTTAAACATATCGCGTTCTCAGATACGTATGTTTTTAAGTAACTCAAAATAATTTAAAGAACTCAAAACAATTATAAAATCCACTTTTACAAATAATATATTCGCTGTAAAGTTGGGCTAATAAATAAAAAAAAAACTTCTGGATTTTTGCTTAAATATTTTAACAAAATTCTCATTAATATACTTCTTCGATCGCTTATAAAACATTTATCTCTGAAACTTTGTGTTTTTCTCCTCCCACCCCCCGTTGATGTAGGACAGTAAGGTAAATTTACCCACAGGATTATTTTAATTAATTTATTTATTTGGTAATTATTTTAGAGAGTTTTATTTATAAGATTTTTTAATTTTATTTCATATTATTGTATTTGAAATCTGATGTTGCGAAATGTTGTATTTAGACAAGTAGACGAATTTAATTACATGAGATAAAAATAATTATATCTTGGAATTTCTGCAATGCCATCGCAGCATTTCTGTAATGCCATTTGCAGTTCAGCACACGATTCAGTTCTGCTGAAAAACAATAAAGTCATCTATAATCACATTTATCATTTCTTTGTCTACGAAACCGAGTTTACAAAGAAATATTTCCTTAAAGGGAAAAGATCTAATCTAACCAACTGTGCGTATGGATTGGAAATAAGACTGGACCTCAGACTTCTCATGTAAGTAGACTCCGCATTCCATTGTTCTTTCGGCCAAATTTTGAATCCCACATATTTCGCTTTCATCGCCAAAAGGGTGCCTTTTTTTGGCGGCGATCCCTTTATTGGCAATTTTCAGATTGCATTCTCGCAGTAAAATAAATGTAAAAACAGGGCACATAATTGTCATTTTAGAAGCTAAATTCTAGAAAACATCCCGAAAGAAAAAACGGATTTTTTTTTTTTTTACAAATTTAGGGAAGTTTTTCCCTTTAAAAATTAGTAAATTGTTTTGGCGTTCCAATTACCAATAACATTTCCGTAAAATCGTTCATTTTTTTACAGTGTAGACAGGCTTTAAAACTGATTAACTGTGGAAAAAAAGTTATCTGCTTGATATTTACTGGTGGTCGTGTTTATTAATATCTACGCACAAAATTTTAATTTAATCTTATTTCATTCATATAAGACTAAATATTAATTTACTCAAAACATAACATGATTTTATTAGTGTTTATTTTTCAGTTTAAAAACAAATTATTCAGCTAACAGAAAATATTAAAATAATTGTAAAAAACTAATAACATTATCATATTTGTAATCTGATGTTTTATATGGACATAAACTCACTTTGAATTATGAAATCACAGTGATTCCGACTTCCAATTTAGACAATGCTACAAACTCTGATTCATTTCTGCAGCAAAAAAATAATTAATCTATAATTATTTCTTTTCTAATTTTCCAAATCGCGTTTACAAAAGAAATATGCATTAAAGGGGGAAAAAAAGATCTGACCAGCTGTGAACATCCCAATCTGTACTAGGTATTGAACCCGCCACCTCTTGAATAGTATCTAGCACATTTAACCAATAAAATTGATTAAATGTAGCAGAAAAAGTTATTTGTTTAATACTTATTGATCTAATGTTTATTAATATTTATGTACCCATAAAATTTAAATATTGCAATAAACTATTAATTTAACCCTAATCTCAGATAAGTATTAAAAAATAACCTAATATTATTAGTGATTACTTTTCACTTTAAAACTTTAAAAACAGAATATTTAATTAAGAGAAAAGATAAAAGCAATAATATCTATGCACTTTATTAGTATCTAAACATAAAATTTATAAAATGCAATAAATTATCTGGTTTTTATAAAAGAAGGCTTCTTTTATTAAAAATCTGGTTTTTATAAAAGAAGACATGTTTACTTTAATAACTTATATTATTAGTGACTTACATTATTAGTGTCTATTTTTCAGTTTAAAAACAGATTATTTAATGGTACTACTCTGTTATCCCGTCGACAGATTTCGCCAAATTATACAAATCGCCAAACTAATAGCCAAATTATACATGTTGATGTAATTTTTATTTATAATAAAAAAATAATAATTAGTAGAATATAAATAAAAATACAAATAAAAAGTCGAAATAAAAATCACTTTAATCGCTTGATTTTAAATACGCGTATCTTATTTAATGTCATCGAATGTGATATTCATGATCATCCATTATTGGCATTCAATTTTATAATTTGGCGATAGTATTTTGGTCGGCGGGATAACAGAGTAGTACCTATTTAATTAACAAAAAAATAATCAAATATCGCGTTTACATAAGAAATATGCATTAAATGAAAAAAAGATCCGAATGGCTGTGAACATCCCAGCCTATACTAGGAATTGATCCCGCCACCTCTTGAGTAGCATGCAGCACTCTAACTAATAAAATTGGTTAGATTTAGCAGAAAAAGTTATCTGTTTAATACTTATTTATCTAGTGTTTGTTAGTTTCTATGCACTTTATTAATATCTAAGCATAAAATTAAAAAATTGCAATAAACTATTAATTTTATCCTATTTCATGTATTAAATAATAACCTGATATTATTAGTGTTTATCGTCCAGTTTAAAAACAGATTATTCAATTACCAGAAAAGATAAAAGTAATATAGAGAAACCAATTACATTATCATATTTGTAATCTGATGCTGTGAATCTTTTTTTTTTTTTTTTTTTTTTTTTTTTTTTTTTTTTTTTTTATCTAGACATAGATACAAATTCAATTATATGAGATCAAAGTAGTTTTCCGACTTCCAATTCTTGCAATGCTAGAAACTCAGATTCAATTCTGCAGAAAAAAGAAAATTGATCTATGATCTCTGTTATCATTTGCTAATCTGTGAAACTAAGTTCGTAAAGAAATATGTATTAAAGGAAAACCACTATATATATCTTTTTAATCATTAAAACCTCTGGAAGTTTTTCTTCTTCTTTTTTAAAAAAAGATGTCTGTAGGTCTTACGAAGTGTTTAGCTCCAGAGAAAGTGATTTACAACGAGGAAGAGAAAAAAAATTCCAATTTAATGATGTCCTTTGGGCTGGTGAAAACTTTCCCGCGAGTTTTCGTCTCTTTACTTCAGTTCGATTGCTGCGTTTGATAACGAGCTATCTGCTAAGCCTCTCACCTTTATAGTCTTCTTCTTCTTCATTCTATCTTCTTTCCTTCTCTACCCCCTCCCTCTCCATCTGTTTTATTGATTGACAATTTTAATGAGGCTCTTGTAAGTTTAAGAAAAAAAGATAATAATAAAAATCTGCATTCCAAAAATTACTTTTGAATATATTTTTAATCATTATATATATATAAGAGCGTATTTACCAATTTAATAAACATACTTTTTTCATTATTTAATTATTTTTGTTTTAACTGGAGGCATCATTAATGGAAATTACGCAGTTATTTTGGATAAGTTTATCTTTTTTTCCTTCTTCTTTCTTTTAATTAAAAAATGTCCGTGCTAAAAGTTGAAAAAAAAAATTGATTTTTGACTGACTTCTTAATTAATGTATAAAACAAGTAGTGTACGAAAAAAAAAAAAAAGAGCTTGAAGTATCCCCTGTATCCTTTTAATTGATCTAACAGTGCTCATCATTGGGATGATTTTAATTAGATTTCACCATCTTCAAATTTAATTAGAAGATAAATTAAACAAAATGACATTATATTTATCGGTGTATTGTAGATACTATATTCGTAACATAATAAATTAAAGCATCTTTATTTGCTTAGCTTATAAACATAAAAGCACAGGGATTATTACCGAATTTTTAATGTTAGCTATGATGTTCAATTAGTTTTTGCGTCGATACTTAGTATAACTGCAGTCATCATTTTAATAAAAGACTTTTATGTAAAAACACATCAGTTTATTTTATTGTTGCTGGATATATTGATTTACAATAAACTTTCAATTAAGACAATGCATTCTCCGTTATATATCTTTAATGTAACCAGAATAATTATAATGTGTACAATTTAAGCTTATAAAAAAATTAATTAAAGAATTCATTTAAGCAGAGTGCAGGAGCGTATTTCATCTGGGTATCTTTTAAATTAATATTAAAAAAATAAAAGAAAATAAAACTATTAAGAAAGCGATTATTGTTAATTTGTAAAAAAAAAAAAAAAAAAAATCGAAATATTTTATTTTGAATCTTAATTGCATTTTTTTTTAAGAAACTAATTTATTCCATTGTTTTCTACAAAGTAAATTGTTTATGTTCATTTTTATTAAAAACCTTTACTGACATTTTAATTTACTGATATTCAATCATAAGGTTTCACATGCTTTCAAATATAAACTACTTCTTCAATTATTATGTAAATATTATAAACTCATAGCTTTTAATGCTCTTAATAATAAAAAAAACTACAAATGGTCATGTATTATGTATAAGTTTATGTATAAGTATTATTCATTATGGATTAAGTGGATTGACTGTGTTGCGACGCCTGATATTCTAAAATAAGAATTGTATATACAAGGTGTTTTAAAAGTGAATGGAGCAATATTAGTACTGTGATAAACGCAAACACGTTAGACATTAAAAATTAGAAAAAAAATCATATCATCAACAGAAATTACTTATCACTTGATTTTATTTACTGTTATTCCCAATATGTTACTCTTCTAGACCATGTAGATTTTTATAACACTTAATTTTTTTCTCTTATATATGCATGAAATTTTTCTGTAATTTAAATTAGGAAAGAACGAACAATGCATTCAAAATGAAAACATACTTACAAGACATGAGAAATCGAGAGCTTACAGACGACCCAATAAATTCCCCTTCTTGACCAATCGAATTTTAATCAAACTATTTTTTCTCTTATATAAACAAAAAATTTTCAGGCAATTTAATGTAGGACAGAATCGAACTATACACCCAAAATGAAAACATACTTACGAGACAAGAGTAATCAAGAGTTTACAGCCAAAAGATCATCTACAAATTTCACTCTTTTTGAGTCATGACGCCATAAAACACACTCAAATCAATTTCCTATTTACAATTTTAGGCTATGAAAAGGTATCTTTTATAAGTCATTTTATATACTGCATTTTTGATTAACAATCATTTCTGAAATCACCTAGAGACGTTGACTAGTTGCGTCACAGATTTGTTAATTGTAGACCAATCAGATCACCCGAATTCTTATGTAGCTTAGGAGTTACAAAGACGGATAGGAAATTACTTTGGTATCCACAATAATTTTGCCCAGAATGACATGTTTTTTTTTTCTCTTAAATGGAATACAATTGAATTTAGGCTTTTGGCATGAAAGGGTCTCTTGAATTAGTTAGATTAAGAAGGGACAATACTTCAGAAATCGGAAATGGGACGATATGGCCTTTGGTACTTTTCCAGAAATGAGACCTTGGGAAGTTATAGAAAATGGGTTTGGCGACAAAGAAGTGTGGCAAAATATTTTTTGTTAATCTATTCAACTATTTCATACACCCGAACATTTTTTTTTTTGAATATTAATGCAATTTATTTAACAAAGTGCTTCTAAATACAGAAGTACTTATATACAAAAATTTCATACACAAATCGAAGTAAATTGTATATAAACAATTGCATAATAAATAGCATTTATATATATATATATATTATTATACATGGATAAATAAGCGTTAAAGCTCATCAAGTTTATTTTCAAAGCTGTTTTAATCATTTCCAACAAATCACTCTTTCTGAAACCTGAAATGTCACAAGCATTGTATATAAAACCGTAGGCCACCACAGTGTAAAAGTACCTAATATTTTCCGACATTATAATCATAAACTAAGAGTAAATTTATTGCTTGCTGTAATAAAAATGAAACAGACAGCGGTCAATTTTTCACTAAGAAAGAAGCTTCCGTAATCTTGAATCAACAAAAATTGAATAGATAAACATATAAATAATAAAATGTTCTTCCATAGTTGGAATACACTATACTTTTTCATAACAATGATACTTCAATATGCGAAACAAATAGTTACTCTATTCGATGCAATATTTTATTTTTCTGTATTCGGTTATTTTTACTTTTTAAAAATAATGTATAGTTAATAGTAGATGTATAAATCATGAGATCATATAATAATAAAGATGTATTAATAAATAAAGATGTCATAATAGATTATTTTACTGAATAATTAATAAATTTCAGTGCAATTATATTACAGATTTTGAAGGCGTCTAAAAAAGTTTATGGGAAGAGCTTATCGCTCTCTGATGTGATAGCTTAAATAATACGTGGAAAGAAACCCTAGTTTTAATATTATTTATGAAGCCATAAAAATTTAACTATTTGGTTGTTGTCGCGCTCACAAATTACGAACACATTATTTTAACATATTAATTTGATGTTTGTCTAATTGATTCATCATTTAATTTGCAAAATGTTCATTACAGATTTTGCAGACTACTAGAGATGTACTATTTTGCAGACAATCAAGTAGCTGAAAATTGTTATTTAAAAAACTTCTTTTTAACCGCTAAAATTTTATTTCCATAATTTTATTTTTACTTTTGTATGTACGCTCTGGAAAATTTTATGTCTTCAATATTGAAAGGTTTGTATAATAATAATAAAAAAATATGTTAAGTAAAAGACTTGTGACAATTTTTTTATTCCGAAATGAAATGTTTCTTTCGTATGCACTTTTATATGCTCATTGCTAGAACAAATATCCAAATTCTGAGGTGAACAAAATCGACAAAATTAAAAAAAAAAAAAAAAAATATGCACGTACGAATTTAAAATTATAAATTGCGTTACCACCAGTTAGTTTTAATTCATAATTAAGTAGCATGGGCTTGCGGATGTTTTCCCTTTTGAAATGAGATATGTGCACTCTTGTAATATGCATTTTTTTTCTGTAGAAAATTCTCAAATTTTGAAGCAAAGAGTTTCGACGGAATTACTCTTTTACAGACTGCGAAATTATTAAATTCAGTTTGGGGATATATCTAATACATATAAATAAAGGCTATTTTTGGCTACTGCGTAGACATGATCAATTGATAGGATCAAATATTATAACTGGTGCTTGAAGGGAAAATAGAGGTAGTATAGGGATTTTCTTTTCCAAACACGTAATGTCGATAGTTGTAATCATGATTTGTATTTCTATTAGTGGACATGATTTGAGCACCAACTGGTATGTTATACATTCTGTGTGAAGAGTCCTTGGAATTGTTAAATAAAACTTAAAAAAAAATCATCATTCATTATTTTGTCAACTTTAAACCTTGACCCAATAATCCATATATATATATTTTTAGGGTGGTTGAGCCGTGTATACAGCTCCGGAAAATTTAGCTTATGTAAGAATAAAAAGTCAGATGGAACCATATTAGGAGAGTACGGTGACATGTCGATTGCTTTCATTGTCGCCTTGAAAGTAGATCCACATTCAATACAACTATGTAAACCTTGACTCAATAATTCATACATTTTTTGTAGGAAGATTGATGTATGGTCTACAGTTCCTTCAATGAGTTTCCTTTTGTGATCTTTATTGACTGTAAAAAACAGTCCTAATAGAAGTAATTACATCTTCGGTAAAAAATAAAAAGTCAGATGGGACCATATCAGGAGAGTGCGGTGGCAGACTGATGATATTCGTTCCGTTTCTGGCTAAACACTTGTAGAAGGATAGTTTTAAACAATGCTGAATTATAGGTTTACAAAAATCCACATGGCGTTTCGGAAGTTTCGGACATTTTTTTTTCGGACATGTTATTTTTCTAAAAAATATAGATTTTTTTTATTTAAAAATTACAAAATCCATATTCCTAAAAAACAATTAAGAATCTATTTCTGTAAAATATGTAGTTTCATTTATAAAAGAATATAAATTTTTTCTGTAAAAATTAAATCATTCATATTCCTTACAGGAAAAAATTCTTTTAGTTAAAAATTCTTTTAGTTAAAAATTTTTTTTGTTAAAAACAGTTTTCTTACAGTGTAAAAGTGTTCCAAATCCTTTTAGAACAACAATTATTACTCATTTTTCATGAATGGATTTTTCAAATTATTTAATGCATGTTTTTTTTTAACTAAAAAAATAATAAGCAAATTTATGAACAAAAACAGAAAAAAATAAACATACTCTTTTAAACATAGAATTTGAAATGTTTAAATTTAAATTTATAATTTTATTCTAAATCCGCGATATTTCTTCTTTAACAATTTTAAACTTAAATTTAATTGTTGTCAGAATTTTTATGTTCAAGTAAAACTAGATTTATTCTGTATAAAAAATATATTAATGAGTTCGAATTTATGTAAAATCGCATAAAAATGAACTTTTGCTGGCCCTCGAGACATCATTATATCCTTTTATTTCATTTTTTACAATTTTCTTTTGTCAAATCACTTTTTATCTCTTGTCAAATATTTAATAAATCCAACGGATTTTTATAGTTATAGTCTAATATTTAAGAAAAACAAAAAAGAAAATATCGGTATCATCATTCTTTTTTATTTTCTTTTTTATGTCTAAAATCTCCAACTTCAGACGTTAATATAGTCTGTGTAGAACAAATAGATTCTTAAGAATTGCAAATTTTCTTGCATTTCTGCTATATTTTTTCTTCTTTAAAAAATTTAAATGTCTGCTAAAAATGTTCTTTTTATTTGAAATCCTCAAATTAGGTCTTTGCAGCTAAAAAAGAAATAGATGAAAAAATGAGAAGTAAAAAGAGTAAAAGTTTTTCTTTTGTAATTTGTTTTTAGAAGTAAGATTATAGTTAAATGTTTCTCAAAAGAAAAAAAAAATGAAAACTCTCAAAGCATGTTTATGTAAAAACCAAATTATTGCCCAAAAATGATTTTTTTTAGACAAAATAAATGTACGAGTAGAAGAAGATTACATTATGGATTATCGATCAATGAACTTATTAATTCGGAATTTCAGAATTTTTATTTAAATTCAAAAAATGATTTCCTTTAAGGGTTTTTTTACAATAATTCGTATTTATATGCAATATTATCATACTTGAATTATTTTATTATTATATTAACCATATTTATCAGTTTTTTTAGATCTGAAAAATATTCAAACATCAATTTTACTTATGCAGATGGGTTTAAAAATGACTTCATTGATTACTTTCCATCTTTCTATTACTTTCAATGATTTTTTTTTTTTGTTGTTTTAGCTATCTTTTAACTCAGCAATTAACCCCTTGACTGCCCAGCCAAAGAGTAATATTATAATGTTGTTTTCTCTGTAATTTATTAAAAATATTAAAAAAAAGATGTTTTTTCCAACCTGATACAAAATATGTTATTAGTATCGGTGTATAATCTTTGATAGCATTAATCCTAATTTAATTTTTCAGAACTGGGTTTTATTTGTGGAATTATACTAATTTAAATATTGCTTATGGTGCAATGAAACCTGCAGCTTAGTGTGTGAAAAAAATCAGCCGACGGCAGTCAGGAGGTTAATGTAATTTTTTTATGGAATTATCAGACAGTCGTAGCGACTTAAATTTTTTCACCAAACATTTTATTTATCATTTGAGTAATTTTCTATTGTTATAGCTAAATTGAACTTTGTATATTTTCTATGAATTAGCATACATAGCTCCGCTGGAGAGTCTGTATGCTTCTCATAGATTTATGGTCTCTGTATTTTTGATTATCCTGTTTTTTGTTTGTTTATCTATTTATTTACTATTATTCTATGTTACTTTTATGTTAGTGATTTCAATTTTATTATATATATATAGTGTGACCTAATGGTTCTCTCTCTCTCTCTCTCTCTCTATCTATCTATCTATCTGTCTGTTTGTCTAAATAATACCATTAAAAATAGACAAGATTCACCAATGGATTTTATCAATAAAACAATAAACCAAAACGAAGAATTAGAATTGAATTGAATTATAATAATAAAAAAAATAGTGAAACGAGTAAATCTGGATGAATAAATAAATAAATAAAATGAATGCAATTGTAATTTGTAGCCCCAAAGCAGAATCATCAGGCCCCAAATGCTCTGGAACTACAAATAAAGTGTGCGGTTTCATCCACGTATTAGCCATGAAATAGCAAAATAATACGTATTTGGGGCTACCAGCACACAAAAACCAAATTATTAAACAAGGAACAGAGTAATAAATGGTTGAATAAATGAAAATATATATATATATATTAAAACAGTAACGTGCAGCAAATAGTATCAATAACAAAAGCACAAACTAACCCTATTTTTGCACGTGGAAATGATACTTTACATTCATATATAAATTGGATAAAAAGTAAGATAACAAAATATTGAGAACAATAACAACTTATCTGTTTATCACCAATCATGAAGAGGACTTCGCAATAAAATTATTAATAAATTATTGATGCATGAAGCAATAGTTAATTATACAAGCTGACAAACTAACACAGTAAAAAAATCAGTTCGCTCGTAATGCACGCATCGGAACTTCGCCAAATCAGTAGGGTTGCTCTATTTAAATAAAGAATGCCAAGCGCGCCAAACAGCTAGATAAATGAGTTGAAAAAAACTTGCTATGATTTAAAGGGATACAAGATGTTGAAGACAATAAAGAAACTTAATAATAGTAGCAGTAAATATATTATTTTACAAAAAGGAGTTGAAAGTAAGTAAAAACAATAGTTAAATCCACATGTAGACTAAGAAGTATCCATAACATAAAAAAAAAGCTGAATGGAAATATAATTGAACCGGAGAAAATAATAATCGATCATAACATAAAATTAAATTGATAAAATAATTAAAAGTAGAATTAAGTAATAGCATTCATATTAACATATAACTTAAAATACCATTTTATTAATTTAATCAGTAACATTTATTTTGACTTTACATAGTTAAAAACTCATTATCTTAATATAGGATAATAAAAAATTAAAAAGTAAATAAATAAAATAAAATAAATAAATAATGAAAAATAATAATAGTAATAATATTATTAATAATAATACAAAAATTATATCAATAACATTAAAATTAATTCGATAAATATAATATAGTTTTTAAACTATAGATATAACTAGACAAATATCCATATATTGGTGTCAATTAAACAGTATAAAAATTATGTTAAAATAAATAACCCACTCTCATTTTTTTTAATTAACCTTTGCGTTTTTATCCAGACAACACCACCCTCCCCCGTACTCTAACATCTACCCTCCCAACCAACCAATATATATATTTTTATTACTTTTTAACATTTTTAATTTTTAATTTTTTATTATTATTTTTATGTTTTATAATTTTTTATAAATTTTTTACGCAAAGAATTAATTATGAGATCATGTAATATCTAATTATAAATTAAAGAATATATTAATTTTTTAGGATAACCATTATTTATAGCATCATATACAAGCTTTTTAATATTAGTATAAATTAAATGGAAAGAACCTAGACATTTTATTCTATATAAATGGTTAAGTATTATATTACGATATACAGAATTAAGACATGATTTAAAATTAGTAAAGGTATTAACTTCCTTTGTCATAAATATCAGTTATACATTTGTTTTCTTTTAATATAATTTTAATATCTAAGAAGTTGATTGTATAAATAAAAAGTAAGTTTTTTGGAAAGTTCTAGATTAGAAGGATAATCAACAGGGAATTGAGATATACAGGTGTTATCAGTATATATATGACAACTCTTATGTTTGATATAGTTTGTTATTTAACGAGCTATTCCATATTTTGATGTTGATTTGTAGTATTATCTAATGGTTCTACATATAAATACATATATATATATTATTAAATAGATTGGAAATTTTGAGACAGATTCTTACAATGGTAAATTTGTATACTTTAAAATTTTGTTTTGAAAATAGGCTGTGGTTTTGAAAAGTGTGCATTTTTATATTTATTATAGATGAGATATAAAGTGCCCTTTATTCGATACATATTTTTTAAATTTATCATATAATTTATTCTATTTTTTACGTGCTTAAAATTATGTACTCTAAAATTTTAGTAAATGTTTTCAAATCAGACTTAATTAATAATAAAGGGTTGAAATTTTCCTTCATCATTGGTATCTTTGTTTCTAAATATCGCATATTTTGAGACTTTGCTGCAGAAATTAGAACAAAATAAATGTGCTTTCAGACAAAATGTATCTCAAAAATAATTTACAGACTTTTTTAAAATTTAATAAAAAAAACCTTATATGTATTTTAATTGCATTTAATTACTGTAAAAGTCAAACTGCAAACGATAATTATTTGATTTCTAAAAAAGAAATTTCAAATCATTTTGAAGCTGCGTCTACAGGGGAAATCGCCGAAGAACTGTGACTGTGCTGTTAATTCTAGACTGGGTTTGGATACTTTTGGAAATAGTTTTTTTTTCGAATGATTCAAACCAAAGATAATCACATAGTTGTCATAATACTTACTACACAGATAAGTTCTGAACTATAGAAATTTTGAGAACTCTAATCCGGTCGTAGTTCTACTAATTGACAGAAAAAAAAGCTGTCAATTTTGGCGCCAGTTGAAAATTGTTAAATTTGCAGAAAATGCAGTGAATCTTGTTTAAGATGTGAATAAAATAAAAAGAATACTGCCCAGTTAAACTGATGGCATTGAGCTCACAGGCTACAAATACTGATTGTAGATTAAAGCCTTATATTTTCAAGGGTTAATTCCGTTCGAAAAAAAATTAACAAGGGGAAACAGCTCTCCCCTTTCCTCTTTTTTCTTTTCTCCCTTTTTCCTCAGTTCACCCCTTCCCCCTTCTCCCCTTTCCTCGGAAGTTCAATGAATAAGTAAATATACTTAATCATTGAACCTCCTATACTATCAAAGACATGCTTTATCATATAAAAAATCTATATCCAAAATTCAGAGCAAATGAGATAATTCTTAATAAAAACTCATTTAGCATTTATATAATTTAAAAGGAGTTATCAACCTCTTTCATATTTAACCATTAAACTTCCAAAACTATTCAGAGATTTGAACGAAATCTGAAAATTCTGCTTGAAAACCCATTTATATAAATTAAGGGGGGGAGGGGCATTAGAACCCCATTTCCCCCTATTTATACTTATTCAATGAACACCTAATAACAGTCACAGAATCGCCTCATCAGAATGATCCTAATCTAAATTTTGAACGAAAACTTAATTCTGCATGAAAATCCCATTTATATCAACTAAGGGGAGGGGCATGAGCCCACCGTTCCCCCTCTTATACATATCGAATGAACTCCAAAAACTAATCATGGAGGTGTCTTGTCAGGATATTTTTATCATGAGTTATCGCGTTACGCACGAACGAACATACAGAACGGACGGGCACATAAGCTCTCAGGCTATGATAGCCTGTGAGCTAAAAACGAAGAAATATCGTGCCTTAAGCGGGTTCGTTTCTTATCAGGGAAATTTTACTCAGATTTCTTTTTCAAGGGACCGCACATCATTTCTATCTTTGGGACTGTGCAAATATAACGTTATCAACTTTTTGGTAACTATGAACCCCCTCCTTCAGATATCGTACTTTATTATTTCCCAAATCCCCCCCCCCCACCTTCGGTAATAGTATAGATATCAACGAGTATTTTTTTTTAATTTATTTATTTTGTTTGGAGTGATATACAAAATTGGTTACATTTATTTTTCGCATATTTTATTGATTTAAATGAAGAGAAGTCAATAGAGTATAGTTTTACATCAAATAACACTTAAAAAAAATAGTTACTACTTAAAAGAATTTTATTACAGTCTTTTGTTACATAATGCATTCAACAGGAATAAAGTCTTGTTGCACTTGCCCTGAACGGAGGAGGGGGTGGAAAGTATATAAATTCTTACCAATAAAGCAAGTGTGTAATATTCTTTCTCTTTCTCTTTTATTTATCAGTAAACACAAGTTTCACTTCAAATATATTTCACACATGGTTTTTCGAACCGTGATTGTATATGCATGCATATGTGAAGAAGAATAGTAATATAAAGTGTTGGGGGTATTCCATACTTTAGAATCAAATAATTTTATAACAATATAATGATTTTAATAAAAACTTTATATTTTCATAAAAATCGATACCGACTAAAGAAAAGATAACATACTATTTTGAATCAATTGCCATGTTACAAAGAAAAAGAGAAGATTTTGATTAGATTAAAAAAAACAACGATATCAAAAAACAAGTCTCCGCTTCCCCCTTAAAATGATAATGTTATATTCGCACAGCCCCTTAAGCGGGTTATATATTAAATGGGCGTATCTTAAACGGGTTTCACTGTATGCGCAATTTTTTATAGAAAGGTTTTTTTTTTAAATAATTACAAAATCTACAATCGGAAAGAAATTGTTTTTTTTCCTGTAAAGCAGTTTTTTTCTGTAAAAATTACAAAATCCACATTCTTTACAGAAAGAAACTGTTTTTTTCAGTATTTGCAAAGTTTTTTTTTACAGAGTATAAGTGATACTTACCCTTGCAGAAAAATACCCGTTAAACTTTTTCATAATCGGAACTTTTTGTTATTTTATGAAAGTTTTTTTTAGAAACTAAAAGTAAAAAACAAATATCATACAGAAATATATATTATATATATTTATATTATCTCATTCCTTTAACGTCGATTTCGGATATTGTTAATTTTTTGAATTATAATTTTCTAAATGGATGACATTTCCTCGTTTTAAAAAAAATTCAAGCTTAAACTTAATTATTTTCAGTTAAGAAAACTGCATTTGTTTTATATAAAATATAGTAGAGTTCGAATTTATGTAAAATAATATAAATGACTTTCGGAATGTTTCGCTGACCTTCGGGACATTATTAAATCCGTTTATTTCTTTTGTCAATTCATTTTTTATCTCTTGTCAAATGCTTGATAAATCCAACTGAACTTTTTAGTTATATTCTAATATCTAAGAAGAATAAAAAGAAAATATATACAACATCATTCTTTTTTTGCATCTAAAACCTACAGCATTATATGTTAATATAGTCTGTGTAGAAGAAATAGATTCTTAAGAATTCTAAATTTTCTTAACCTTTTCCTATTTTTTCTTTCAAAAATTTAAATGTGTGCTAAAAATGTTCTCTTTATTTGAAATCCTTAAATTTAGTCTTTGCAGCTAAAAAAGTAATCGATGAAAAAATGAGAAGCAAAAAGAGTAAAGTTTTTCATACTTAATTTGTTTTTAGAAGTAAGATAAAGGTTAAGAAAATTTAGAATTCTTAAGAATCTATTTCTTCTACACAGACTATATTAACATATAATCCTGTAGGTTTTAGATGCAAAAAAAGAATGATGTTGTATATATTTTCTTTTTATTCTTCTTAGATATTAGAATATAACTAAAAAGTTCAGTTGGATTTATCAAGTATTTGACAAGAGATAAAAAATGAATTGACAAAAGAAATAAAAGCATTTAATAATGTTCCGAAGGTCAGCGAAACATTCCGAAAGTCATTTATATTATTTTACATAAAATCGAACTCTACTATATTTTATATGAAATAAATGCAGTTTTCTTAACTGAAAATAATTAAGTTTAAGCTTGAATTTTTTTTTAAGCGAGGAAATGTCATCCATTTAGAAAATTATAATTCAAAAAATTAACAATATCCGTAATCGACGTTAAAGGAATGCGATAATATATATATATATAATATATATTTCTGTGTGATATTTGCTTTTTACTTTTAGTTTCTAAAAAAAACTTTCATAAAATAACAAAAAGTTCAGATTATGAAAAAGTTTAACGGGTATTTTTCTACAAGGATAAGTATCACTTATACTCTGTAAAAAAACTTTGCAAATACTGAAATAAACAGTTTCTTTCTGTAAAGAATGTGGATTTTGTAATTTTTACAGGAAAAAAAACTGCTTTAAAGGAAAAAAAACAATTTCTTTCCGATTGTAGATTTTGTAATTATTTAAAAAAAAAACCTTTCTATAAAAAATTGCGCATACAGTGAAACCCGTTTAAGATACGCCCATTTAATATATAACCCGGTTAAGGAGCTGTGCGAATATAACATTATCATTTTGGGGGTAGCGGAGATTTGTTAAAGGTTTTTCAGAAGAAAGAAATGAAAAAATTTAAAGCATGTTTATGTAAAAACAAATTGTTTCTGTAAAGTGAATTATTTTTTGAACAAAAACAAAATAATTGTACGATTGAAAATAGAATATATTATGAGTTATCGAAAGTGATCACTATTAATCGAATTTTAAAACTTTTTCAAATTATTTAAACCTTTAAAAACAATTACCGTTATGTTTTTTTTTTTTTTTTTTTTTTTTTTGGAAATTTTTCATGTTTATTTATTTTATCATTATTATATTTGATTATTTTATTATTCTATTAAAACTATTTTTTATATCTTAAGATATGGATAATATTATATTAAGTATGCATTCAGATCTTAGTGTAATAGTATACAGTACTTCGGATACTGTATAGTAGCCGAAATCTTTTGCGTGTCCCTGTAAATACTACCTGCTTTCTATTATGAAAGAAGTAACTTGTAGTAAACTTCAGCAACGTACTATCTCTGACAATAAAGTTCGGTGAATAAATTCAGAGCGACCGATCTGGCAACACTGGGGAAACAAAACGCCGCACCTGCATAGAGGCAAGTGCCGACCATCTTCCCTCACCGTTGTTCAATTTAGCGTCATTTATGTTCTGTGTAAGACGCGTTTTACTAAGTGCTTTTTCAGTGTGTTCGTTCTTAACTGAGAGTAGGAAAATGAACGAACAAAATCTCAGTTTAACGTTTGGTTTTATGCTTTGCAAGACACCGAAAGAAATTCATCAGGGGTGGTGCAAATTGAACAGCCACCATACTCGCCAGATCTCGGTCCTCCAGATTTCTTCCTATTTTCACCACTCAAACTCCCTTTGAAAGAGATTTGACCATATTGCTGACATCCAAAGAAACGTGACGAAGCTTTTGAACTCCATCCCAACAGAAAAATTCTCGGGATTTCCCAGGACATGTATAAAAGATCTCAGCGGTGCATAGTTATGTGAGGTGACTATTTCGAATTATGGTATGATAACTTTCGTTAATATTTCATCTAAATTAATTTTACAGGACTATTCACCGAACTTTATTGTCAGAGGTGGTATATATATATCATAAAATGTGAAATAGTTTCATATAATTAAAAAGCGTCCCAAATGTTTTCCTCCATTATGTAATAGAACACTTTTGTGTGTCCCTATAATTAATTAAAAAATATATTCTTTGAATTATAAATTGCACAGGATGTATATTTTAGTACATATACTTCATAGATGCATATCAATTTTATTGTGTTCGAAAAAGTGTAGCATCGTAAAAATGCATTTGACACTGTTTTTTCCCATTGACCGTAGCAATAATTTGCATTGTCCCTGTAACTGAACTATGCATCCGATTTTTATAAATTTTGAAATGACTCGACAAAATTATGCAACAATTATATATTTGAAGTTCCAAATGGTTCGTTTGGGTAGTTTTTGCGTAATTGTATTCCGACGGCCGGACTAAACACCCTCATAGCATGCATGTTCACAGTGACGTCACAATGACGTCACTGTGAGTCACTTTGGTCACATCACATCTGTGACGAAAATGCCACCACTCAGTGACGTCACAATGTGACTAAGATGTGACTTTCTAAAAAAATTTTCACAGTTCGTCACAATGTTAATGTCAAAGTAGTCACAAATGACACACTTTTCACAAATTGGTCACATTGTGACGTCACAAAGTGGTCACAATGTGACGTCAGAAAAAAGCTCTAAAACGGTCATAACGACTTCACATTTTAGTCACTGTGACTTCACATCGACGTCACGTGACGTCACATCGACAATCGGTGGTCACAAAGTCACAATGTGACTTCACAACGACGTTGCAGTGACGTCACCATGTCTTACGGGCAATGACTATAGGTACTGCGTTTTTATATAATTACGAATCCACCAAAAATATTTTATAACCATTCTAGAAATTAATTCTAAGAATAAAACTCATTTTATCATTTTCTTTCGTTAGTTTTCTTTTAAAATATCAATTTCCAAGTAAATTTTTATAAGTATATTTTTCCATGATTTTTTTTTCAATCATCTTTAGACTTTAGAGCGAAATAATAGGTGCATTAGAAACCCATTTAAATATCAAAAAATCAAAACAAAAAAACTCCACCTACTTAAGAACTTAATTCTTATTTGACAAGGTACACACAAGATAAATATTTTTCTTAGTAGTTCTTTGTAAGATATCCTAATCTTGTTTAGTCAGAACTGATTTTGATCAGCGTTGTTAAAAAAGAAAAATTATTTTTCAAACTCTTGAAAGAGCGTTCACATATCATTTCTTATATGCACTAGAAATGCTTTAAATATTGTAAAAACAATCAATTGTTTTAAACTGATAATAAAAAAATAATAATAATGAGGTTGTTTTAAAACTGATTTCAGTTTTTAAACTATTATTTTGAGGTTTAATGAAGACATGTTCTTGAATCTCAAAAAAATACGGATTTAAAAAAAAGGGATTTAAAGTATTCTTTTTTTTGTATTCATTAATTTAACTTAACATAGTTTTTGGATGTAAAGATTAAATTCTGTAAAATATTTTAAAACCCACTTCTTAATACGCAAGAATTATAAAAACATATGAACATAGGTCTACTTCCAATGATAATAGAATTTTTAATATATTTAGATTTTTTAAGAATAATGTTTTTTTAAAGAACTTTTTCGTTAGCCGGCAGCAGGTATCGCCAAATACTTTTTATATATTTAACTGTTTAGGAATTGCAAAAATAATGAAGTTAATTATGTACCAAGCTACTTTTGCCAGATTATATGGCTGCATTGTTTATCTGTCTGTCAAAGTGCAGTAACGAAATATTTTAATAGTATAAAATCATAATGAAAATGAAGATTGTAGTAATAAATTTAAAAAAAATCTTATTAGTTGAAGAGCTCAGATGGTAAAGATGGTATCTGAAAAATCATTATTTTAATAAAAAAACATATCAACTAAAGTTAATTTTTTTTATTAGGAAATGGCTCCTTTATCCATTTAAATAGCTAATATTAGTATTTTTTCAAATAGTAATTTAACCTATGGTAAAAGACTATTGATTATCTTTAATTGTATGATTAATTCATTTTCAGTTTCCTTCATAATTATATAAATAAAAAGAACCTATAATCGTAGTCTGCTCTTTCCTCCTATAACATGACAAAAATACCTATCAGAATGTTTTGAAATTTAGTGTATTGCTGTGCAGAATTTTGGGAGGTTATTTAAACTTTCAGGAAAATAGATTCAAAAATTACAAAATAATTACTAATGGTTATTAATGAAATCCCATACTATATAATTAATTCGAGTTTAAAAACAAATGATTTTATGTTTTTAACAACAGTAAGTAATGACAAATTATGAAAATAACTTTGAGTAATTTCTGTACAATAAAAAAGAAAAAAATGTCATTTACATGTGTATCTGACGTAACATTATCACTTTACAAAGACAAAAATAATACCTAGTTTAGTTTATGAGCAGTGATTTATGATGCATTTTTATTATAAATTTTTTTTATAGAACATAAACATATCAAGCTTTTTAATCGTACCCTTAAATTAAATACTAGGTTGAGTAAAACTTTCTGGGAAAGTTGGGAAAGTTGCATTGTTATGCGCAAATTAACAACAAAAACAACAAGGACTTTTCTTCAAAGTAGAAACCATCAAAACACTCTTAAGAGCCCACAATAGTCACAGAAAAAATACTCAAAAAGACCCGGATGACCATGTAAAGTCTATGGGAGCGTTCTTTTCTAATATCTCGCTCAAATTTTAATATTTTTGCATGATTTTTTTGCACAAGATAGCTGAGGGCAATCCACAACCGGGCTAGTTTTTACTTTTTCAATTTTTGTTTCAGATTTTCTTTAAAAAATTACTTTAACTTTCGAAACCGGTTTAAACCGGTTCTGAAACTGAAACTATCGTAATATAAAAAATATATAACCAAAATCGAAAAAGTAAAAACTAGCCCGGTTGTGGATTGCCCTCAACTATCTTGTGCAAAAAAAATCATGCAAAAATATTAAAATATGAGCGAGATATTAGAAAAGAACGCTCCCATAGACTTTACATTATCATCTGGGTCTTTTTGAGTACTTTTTCTGTGACTATTGTGGGCTCTTAAAACGAAAGTGTGGATTTGAATTCTCATGAAAGAGCTGCAATTTATTGAATCGCGAATGAGTTATTTTTTTAAATGCTTTACTCATCTTGGTTTAGATTGCTTATTTAAATAACTCATCTTGATTTAAATTGTTTAAAAACAACTCCCTCATTTGAATTGTTTCAACTGTTTATGAGAAACTGCCTTTCAAAACGTGAGATGAGCGAATTTCGGCTCAACCTGAGTTATTTTGTGGCTAATCTCCATTTTAAGAGAGTAGTCCACTACTTTCTGCCAGATTTCGGATTTGCTGGAAGTATCATGGCAGTTGCTTGTTATCGAAAAACTCTCCACACGCTGTTTCATCTTTATTGATAAATTCAAATCTACATGGCTCTTGAAAAAGTGTTGCATTGATCAAAAGATTCCATAATCGGATGGAGCTACGTCTAGACCAAAATTCCCGAACTCTTATAGATATACCACTAGTACTCCTATTAGTCAAAGAGCCGAACTCACAAAACACTGTCATCGAGCACATGAAAAGATCCTTTATATTATGGAAGAGTAGTCATAGGGTAATCTAATGATCCATGTCTGCCGGAAGCGAAGTGGTGCATAAGCCAAACATTGATACCACTAGTGGTTGACTCTTAGACTTAGCATTCTGTTTTCCTGCACCCAGTTTTCCGTGTTTTCATACTTTTGATTGTACGGCAAACACTATGATATACCTACGAGTGAGCCACTATAGTGGTATTCATGTTAGGCTTATGCACCGCTTCACTTCCGACAGACATGGATCATTACACTAATAGCATGCATGGTCACAGTGACGTCACTGTGAGTCACTTTGGTCACGTCACATCTGTGACCAAAATGCCACCTCTCAGTGTCGTCACATTTGTGACTGAGATGTGACTTTCTTAAAAATCTTTAGAAATTTATAAATATCCTTCAAAACATGTTATTTACTTTAAAAAACCCGTTTCTGGCAATTTAAATATCGTTGCTTTTGTCACAGTTTCGTCACAATGTTAATGTCAACTTAGTCACAAATGACACATTTTTCAAAAAATTTGTCACATTGTGGCCACTTTGTGAAACGTCACAAAGGAGCTCTAAAACGGCCATAACGACTTCACATTTTAGTCACTGTGACTTCACATCGACGTTACGTGACATCACATCGACAATCGATGGTCACAATGTGACTTCAAAACGATGTTGCAGTGACGTCACCAAGCTTTACGGGTAGATTCCTCCCCGTAAGACATGGTGACGTCACTGCAACGTCGTTCTGAAGTCACATTGTGACTTTGTGAGCAGCGATTGTCGATGTGACGTCACGTGACGTCGATGTGAAGTCACAGTGACTAAAATGTGAAGTCGTTATGGACGTTTTAGGGCTTTTTTGTGACGTCACATTGTGACCACTTTGTGACGTCACGATGTGACCAATTTGTGAAAAGTGTGTCACTTGTGACTACTTTGATATTAACATTGTGACGAACTGTGAAAATTTTTTTAGAAAGTCACATCTTAGTCACAATGTGACGTCACTGAGGGGTGGCATTTTCGTCACAGATGTGATGTGACCAAAGTGACTCACAGTGACGTCATTGTGACGTCACTGTGAACATGCATGCTATGAGGGCCATAATATAAAGGATATTATAATAAAGGATATAATCTTCCATAATATATTTTTTCTTGTGCTCGGTGACTTGGGGTTTTTTGAGGCCGGCTCTTGGACTATACATGCAATACGAATTCTGGTAACTATTAATTTAATTATTAATTTTCAAGAACTTTTTGCTCAACCTAATATGTTAATTCTATTCCCCATACCTCAAAATGATACTTTTCTGTCGAATCGCCCAGTTGTAGAATGGAATAGACTCTTGATGTCTTTTTACTATCTAAGAGAAGTTTGAATTACGGAAGCTCATTTTTTTGTTCACCTCAGAAAATATTTAACTTAATGCGATTTTTTTTAATATTTCAATCTTTATATTAAGTTGATAGACAAATCTTATTTTCTTGAAAAACTTAAAGATGTAAATCAAATTATGCTGCAATGTAATTAAACAATTATGCATAAACTACACACTGGTAACTTTTTTCTAAATTAAATGAGTTAAAAACTATTATATGATTAAGAAACATGATTTTGAAGTTAAGTATAACTAGTTAAATTTCCTGTAACAGAATCGGTTACAAGAGTTTTTGTTTTGGCCGTTACATATAAAGTTCTAGGAATTCGTTTCCTAAAAAAATTTAGTAACTTTACAAATTTTTTTTTTATATAGTGCAACATTTAAACACAACCTAAACCGCCTAAATTATTAAGTTATACAACTTTCTATACTAAAATTGTATATAAATAATAACAGATAATTTCCTCTTAAAACAAATAAGAAAATATGTAATCTGATAAATTACATATTTTACTATTTTTATCATTAGCAACCTGTAATCATATCTCCATCATTAATAAGCAAACTGATAAATCTCTAGTCTTAATTTACGTAGCTTAATTCCTTGCTGTACAGTAATTTCAAGCAAGGTATCTATTTCGCCTTATCAAAACTAAGTCACGTTTCTTATCTCCCTTGTATCACATGTATGTCCAATAATATACTCATGCAGTACATCAAATTCAAGCAACACGCAGACAAGCGCTAAAGAAAATTATTGATTATGATTGATCGCCATTTTATCGGCAAACTCAGACAAGTCTCAAAATATTAAGTAACAAATAAGTTCCTTCCGTTGTATGGATTTTTGGAGGTGCAATTAAAATATATTTATGTAAGGGCAAAGGAAGAAGGGAGACGGAGAATTGATTGCAATTGATGGAAAAGCGGTGCGTCAATATCTTGCCATTTTTAAATCTATAGCATTTTATTATGTTTGTTTCGTGTATAATTTTCAATATATTTCTGTGTTAATATTGGGAAATAGGAGATATTAAAACATGTTAAAATTTTAAAAGATTACTTTAAATCCACATAAAAAGGAAATTTGTCCATAACAGAATATTGTGTTAAATTTAAAACTACATGTTCTTGGAGACAGACCAATTTTTTTTTTTTTCCGTTCAAAATCTGGATTTCACAGAAAAGTCGTTTTCGGCGAAAATACTGCTTAAAAATCGACCTGAACGAAACTATCAGTATTCGAAAAATCTCGTTTATTTCTCATTTGGACAATTTCAATATTACACATTGATTTGGGCCTATTAAACTCCAACATGTCTGAAAATATTAAGTAACAAATAAGTTCTTTCCGTAAAATATATTTATGTAAGGGTAAAAACAGAAGATAGATGGAGAATTGATTACAATTGATGGAAAAGGGGTGCGTCAATATCTTATCATTTTTTAAATTTATTGCCTTTTATCGTGCTCGCATAGCACTTTTGTGGATAATATTCAATATTTTTCTGTGTTAATAATGGGAAATAGCTGATAAAAAACATGTTAAAATTTTAAAAGGATACTATAAACTAATATGAAAAGAGAACTTGTCGATAGTGGAACCTTTTGTTAAATTTAAAACTGCATGGTCTAAACCACTTAACTAAAATATATTTTTGAAAAAACTTTCAAATATATTCTTTTTTTTTTTTTTAATTTTAAAAACCACATTTTCATGTCATTTTTAAACGAAATATACGAAATAAAAAATAATTACAGATCAAAAATAAGGATTATATGAGGAGCCCAGAAGCCAAGGGATACAAGTGACAAAATTTCGATTTGGAGTAAATTGAGTTTAAAAATAATTGATGTTAAATTGGAACATTAATATCAATTGAGTGAATTGAAATAGGAAATTTCTGTTTGATGTATTCTGGTCTTTGACCTCTTATTTCAATAACTGTTAAAAAATAAAGTACAATTTTCTTTAAATGTATAATTAATCAATATTGTTTGTTTTTCGAAAAAAGTGGTTTGCCTCTATAACTCAGCAAATAACTTATATTTCTTTACCTGAAATGAAAAAAACATTTTTAGGTCGGCTGTGTATTTAGTTTATTTTTTTCAATTTTGTCACTTATACCCCTTGGCTTCTGGAGTCCTCATATAAAGTATGGAAATATAAAATTGGTTATTTCCACCTTAACTCATTTGGAACGAGTATCCTTTAGCGTGATTTAGTTTAATCATTTCTTAAGGGTGTTCTAAATTGCTGCGCTTAACAAGCGCAAAACGTTTTGACACATTTACAAATTCATTTTTTAACCAAAATATATAAAATTGGAATGCATGCCTGACTATGGAAGCGATTTAGAATCTAACCTATTTTTCCATTTTATGATAATTAAATTACCTATCCAGTTGTTATAAGATATTTCGATGACGTGATCATCCGTTTTTTTCCTGCTTTTCGACCGGTTTTTCTGCTTTCATCAGGAAATGTGCTCAAAAGTGTCAAGTTTTGAAGGCTTGTTTAAAAAAATCTATGGTGTTTTAGAAAAAACAGAAAATTGAGTGCAATTAGACAGTTTCTGAGTAATAACACATGCTATTTTCATGCATTTCCGGACAAAAATAAATTAAAGCATGTGTCACAAAGTTGACCTTTTCGACTTAAGAACGCCCTTAAGAGCACACACTAGTCACGCGGTAAAAGCCGAGCGCTAATGTGAAGTCTATGGGGGCATTCTTTTCGAATATCTCGCTGAAATTTTAATATTTTTACATGATTTTTTTGCACAAGATAGCTGAGGACGATCCACAACCGGCCTAGTTTTTACTTTTTCAGTTTTCGTTTCAGATTTTCTTTAAACAATTACTTAAACTTTCGGAACCGGTTTAAACCGGTTCCGAAATTGAAACTATCGTAATATAAAAAAATATATAAGCAAAATCGAAAAAGTAAAATCTAGGCCGGTTGTGGATCGCCTTCAGCTATCTTGTGCAAAAAAATCATGCAAAAATATTAAAATTTGAGCGAGATATTTGAAAAGAACGCTCCCATAGACTTTACATTATCATCCGGGTCTTTTTGTGTACTTTTTCTGTGACTAATGTGGGGCTTTAAGAAACCGCATTCACAAAAAATTCTGCTGGATTCAAAGATTTTTTTTTCTTTTTTCCGAAAAGTCAGAAGTGTTAGGATAGACGTTAAATGTCATCAAGTATAAACTCTGAAGCAGAATTAATTCCTTGCGATTGCATGCTTATTTTTAATACGCCATCATGATTGACATTGTGGGAAATTAAGTAAATCAGATAGAGTTGAGTAACAATGTATGGATGGATGAGATCACGGAATTACATTACAAAATGAATGTAATCTGAAAGTAAACCGTCTACTTTTTTTTTCAAAAAAGAAAAAAAAAAAAGATGAATAAAGCACGTGTCTTCGTAACATCAACTGTCAGATCTATTGTCATCACGCTACGTTGGAATGATCTTTAGCAAATGATCTTCCCGTTTCGTTTTATAATTGCACGTAGAAACTAGTCGTTGTAGGTAATACTTACCCATCGTGGATATGCATACCATAAAATATTAAAATAAAACGCATGTAAACTATTTATAAAATGCATCGCAATTTCAGAATAAAATTTAAACGTATATTTAAATATTTATAATATGCATAGTAATGCTCTTTTACGGAATTGCGGGCACTACTTGATAATCCCGTCGACCCATTTCGGCAAATTATATAAATCGCTAAACTACTCTAAAATTATTCAGATTGACATTATTTTTATTTAAAATAACGGAAGAACGAATGAATAACAGATTAATAAAAATAAAACGTACAATTAAAAATGGGGTATGGTATACAGACACATGTAACGTATTTAATGTCAAGTGCATGTGACACTTACGATAAGCCATTAATGGCATTTAATCATATAGTTTGGCGATAGTTTTTCGGTGTACGTGGTAATAAAGTAGTAAAATAAACATCCTTATAACTCCAAAAATGATAAACCTATTCACTAACGGTTTATGAACTCGGATGAAGTGTCTCATTTCCAATTAAAATATATATCTAAATTGAAATGCAATACAGGGCCATGAAAAATCGAAGAGTGTGGAAAATAGGCTTAAAATATTTCAACAACTCATCGGATAGATTTCTTTTTTTATGCAAAATGTATATTTTTATTGTCTTTTACAGCCACTATTTAAAATAAAAATATTCGAAGATTTGTATGTACCTTTCACTCGAACGAATACTTCCCGTAAGACATGGTGACGTCACTGCAACGTCGTTGTGAAGTCACATTGTGACTTTGTGACCATCGATTGTCGATGTGACGTCACGTGACGTCGATGTGAAGTAACAGTGACTAAAATGTGAAGTCGTTATGGCCGTTTTAGAGCTTTTTTGTGACGTCACATTGCGACCTCTTTGTGACGTCACAATGTGACCAATTTGTGAAAAGTGTGTCATTTGTGACTACTTTGTCATTAACATTGTGACGAACTGTGAAATTTTTTTTAGAAAGTCACATCTTAGTCACATTGTGACGTCACTGAGTGGTGGCATTTTCGTCACAGATGTGATGTGACCAAAGTGACTCACAGTGACGTCATTGTGACGTCACTGTGAACATGCATGCTATGAGGGTTCAAGAGTGTGAAAAAAAATAGTTCCGGATCATCGAGGTTGCTGATATTAAATAGGCTACTTTCCATTGTTACATGCTAAAAACACACCAAATTTCAAGTCTCTATCTCGATTTGTTGGGGGGAGATAGAGCGTTTACGGACAAACAAACAGACGGGATTTTTTTTTTAACCGACTTCAAGGAGGAGGTTATGATTTCGACCTGTATGTATTTGTTGTTCACTCATAACTTCCGTAAATATGAACAGATTTTAATAATTCTTTTTTTTTGTTTGAAAGTGTAAGATGCCCACATGGTCCCATTTCAATTTTATCAAATACTTGCAATTAGAACTTTTTAAAAATAAAAACATGAAAATTCCAACTCTTTTTGAAGCAGTCATCCAATTAGAAGCGTTCATTTTTCAGGTAATCGCAGGCTTTCATGTCGAGCACACAAGTCAGATGTGTGTGTACAATAAACAAATAAAATTTCAGGCTATAACTCTGACACCGATACTAGATCTTTTAATTTCATTAAATTCTAGTGACTAGAATGTTTTTTAAATAACAAAATGTGGATTTGATAAAAATAATAATGATTTGTCGCAAATCATCTTTCATTGTTGCAATGTTTTCAAGTCATAACCATATTAAAACTATGCATTCATATGCATTAGTGCCAAATTGTCGCCAAGCTTGGTTTTTTTTTTTTTTTTTTTTTTTTTTTTTTTTTAAGTCGGTTAGTATTTTTTTAAAAAAAGCATATTTTTTTCTAAAAATGTTTTAGGAATCCAGTGTCTAAAATGTTCAAATTCATCCATTATATTTTTTCGATTTTCAAAACGATTGCAAAATTTATCATATGCTTTCCATGATTGGTAAATGAAATGAAATAAGTGTATGTTATGTTTAGTATATTTCCCTCATTACGTCATATAAAGATAAAATGTTGATTTTAGTGTAAGAAATTGTAAAGTCTGTGTTTTTAATGTATTTCTTTTGCATTTCCCCCCTGCACATCTTGATTTCTCCCTAAAATTATAAATGCTAGAGAGGAGGATCTGCTCTTGAAATTGCTAGACGGCAGGTGTTGGGTTGGAAACCAATCGCGGCTATCAGCCTAACTTCGGAGTTCTCCGTGGCTTTCTTCGAACCTTAGATAAATACGGGTTAGGTTTCCTTAAACACGAAGGGCACCTTCCCCCTTATAGCCTATATCCCACGTGTTGATAATTCGCCGTCATAAATACAACTAAATGCTAGTGATTAGTTCATAAGACGTATAAAAATAATTTGTTGTCCCAATTTTCTTTTCTATAATATGAAGATAAAATATGGGTTTTAATGTCAGAAATTTTAAAATGTCTTTTTGAATGCATTACTTTTGTATTATTTTTTTTTTTTTATCGAATCTTATTCCTTTTTTTTTCAAAAATTTAAATGCTAGAGATTAATCAATGTAAGAAGTAAAAAAGAATGTATGTTATATTGATAAAAATTTCTCTCATTGCGTCATATCAAGATAAAATACGGGTTTTATGTCAGAAATATTATATTTTAATACATTCCTTTTGGACTTTTTTTTATCGCATCTTAATTTCTTCCTATATATGTAAATGCTAGAGATTAATTTACAAGAGAGTTAAAAAAAAGTATGTGTTATGTTGATTAAATTTCCCTCATTGTTTCATATAAAGATAAAATATGGGTTTTCTTCTTAGAAATATTCAAATATTTTTTAATGGATTTCTTTTCCATTTATTACATATTTTATTGCATCTTGATTTTTCTACAAAAATTTAAATGCTAAAGATTAATCTATAAGAGAGGTTAAGAAAAATATATGTTACATTGATTAAATTTCCCTCATATGAAGAAGAAAAAAGATTTTCGTATCGGTGTTTTTTGAAAGCATTTCTTTTGCATTATTTTTACCATAACTTGATTACTTTCACTAAAGATATAAATGCTAGAAATCAATCTGTAGAACATGTAGTAAATATGTATATATATTATGTTGATCAAATTTTCCTTATTGGGCCATATAAAGAAAAAATTAGTTTTAGTGTAAAAGATATTTTAAAATGTATTTTTCAATAGATTTCTTTGGAACTTTTTTCCATCGCATCTATATTTCTTTCCTAAAAATCTTAATCTTTATCAATATATAAGCTATAAAAGATGTAAAAAACAAATTTTTTTTCTTCAAAATATAGGCATCTTATAAATCGATGAAAGATAGGGCAAAAAATAATTCCATATGCTGATTTGTTGTTAGATAGTCTATCATTAGTTATAATATGAAAAAGCTACATAACAATACTTAAAATTATTTTTAATGAAAAAAAAATATTTTTTATGAATTAAATTACTTCATACAGAATTATTTTGACAATAAATTTCAAATTGTATTTAAAATCCTCCAGAATCCGTCCAGAATTGAATGAATAAAAATGGATTACAGAAAGTTTTATCCAAATATATATATATATTTTAAAATTTCAGAATATAAAAATTATTGGGATGTCAGTTTAATTCATATAAAAACATTAACTCATATATGAGTGATTTAGGTGTAAAAATATGGATCTAAAGCTTCAAACCGCCTTAACACATCATTTCAAAAACCATTAACCTAAATTAATGCAATCGCAAATTTAAGAGCTTTCAACAAGTACATAATCTACAAATCCTCAAAAAAAAAAAAAAAAAAAAAAAAAAAAAAAAAAAAATCATTGAAAAAAATTTAAGTTAAATACTTATGAAACTTTAGCAATTTCTTGGTCTCACCGCCTTTTAGACATATTTATTCATTTCTCAAACTCTGATAAAAATAACATTTATTTTATGAGGAATTCAGATTAAATATAGGTTTTCATTCGATTGCCTTCAACGCAAAAATCATCCAGCTCTTAAGAAGTGATGTATAAATTATAAAAAGTCAGACATTTTATTTTTTATAAGTAAAAGAACAGAGGTACTCAAATGGGGACCCAGAGAACGAAGTGGCTAAATAGCGTCATTCTACCTGAAAAAAATATGTTTTTTAATGGAATTTTAAGTTGGAAACATTTTATTTAGACACTCTGTATATCTTGTTAGCCTGATGAATTTTTTTTTTTTTAATCGCCGTCCACCTGAAGGTAAAATAGTTTTATGAATTCATGATAGAATACAGATTTAAATCATCTGTCGTTTATATAGAACGAATCAGGAGACATGTAAAAGTATTTTATTAATTACCCTGTTCCATTTTAGAAAATAAGTAAATAATCGCAAATAATAGATTTTCTTTCATATTTAGAATTGGTCAAATTTCGGAATAGTTGCTATACTAAATTTATTTAACCTGTCAGTTACAAATATACGCGAAAAACTTGACAATTTCTCATTATTTAAGAAAGAGAGATTTTAAAAATATATATGTTACAGGCTAAACCCGATTTTAGGCCAATCTAGATTGGCCTAGTCCAAACTAGTCTATCATAACGACCATCGGATAAACTAGTTTTTCCTAGGCCAAACTAGTCTATCCGAACGCCCATCGGACAAACTAGTTTTTCCTAGGCCAAACTAGTCTATCCGAACGCCCATCGGATAAACTAGATTTTCCTAGGCCAAATTAGTTTGGCCGAACGGTCATTAGGATGAACTAGTTTAGCCTGCTATTCATTGGTTTGAACTAGTTTATCCTAGGCCGAACTAGATTGTCCTAGGCCAATACAATTTGGCGTGATTTTTTTTTTTAATCTAAAGACCGCCACGGCGCCAACTTTCTAGTTTTGATCTAATTTAGCCTAGGCCAATGCAGTTTGACGCGATTTTACCTCACAGGCTATCAAAGTATGAGAGCTAATGTGCTCGCAGATTCTGTGTGTGTGTATGTAACCATGTACGTATGTATGTACGTAATGCGATAACTCCTGATAGAAATATCCAATTTGCTTCAAAATTTGGACATAGATTTATCCTGATAACGAACTTTCCTGATTAGTTTCAGGGGTTCATTGGATAAGAATAAGAGAAGGGGAACAAAAGGCTAAACCGCCACCCCCCCCCATCCTCCACTCCTTAATTTAGATAAGTCAGTTTTTCATGCAAAAGTATCAGATTTTATTAAAATTTTAGGTACAATATCAGTTTGATAAGGTACATCCATGATTAGTTGTGGGTGTTCATTGTTTACATATAAAGAAAGGAGGAATGGGGGATAACACTCTTAATTTGTGTAAATAGATTTTTCAGGGATAATTTACCGATTTGTTTCAAATTTTGGATGTAAATTTTTTCTGATAAGGCGTTTACCTGATTAATTTGGGGGGTTCTGAGTTTAAATATAAAGATAGAGCGGATTATTTTTTCAATCGGATAGAAACTTTTGGTTTTATGAAAAGATTTTTAATTCGTAACAGATATTGGTTTTCACACACATCACTTCACGCGAAATTGTTCATATTAAAAAAGTAAATATCCGAATCCTTTTAAAAATAAGAAAAAGCTTAAATAAAGCATGACACTAGAAATTTAGGATACGGCGGGGAGGTAGAGTAAGGGGACGCTAGAATTTTTTTTAAAAAGCTCAGCGTTTTTTAAAGTTTTAGCTGCTAATTAAATATTACCAATTTTGTGAAACTTTTTGAAACATAATATAACATGATGTTAAATATTTACGAAAAAAAGATGCCGCGTGAAATACCACTATTTTCTATTAGTAATTTTTGTAAAAATGTTAAATTCTTGTTGGAATTGTTGAAACTTTGTGATAGTTTATAACATGTGATAAAAAATTGTATAAAAAGTCCCATTACGAAAGGGAAAGAGGGGGGGGGGGAGTCAAACAAAATCAGGAAATATAACGGAAATTCTAGGTTGATCTATTTGAAACTTTAAGATAGTTTATGACATATGATATAAATTTATAAAAATATATTTCGCATTTAATGCCACTATTGAAGAATAGTGATTTTTTCAAAAATCTCAAATTCTTGTTTTGAAGCACCGCGACATCGAGTAACATATCTACTGATAGATTATTTAACGGAGTTTTCTTAAGATACAGTTTTGTTAGTAATAAGGTGCGCTCCCTGGTGATGGAATGTGGAATTAATACGAGCACCCTGGTGTTGGAATTTGGAACTAATACAACGCGATTTAGGTATTTACGAATGTTGAATCGGAAAGAAAGAGACATGATGATAAATACTTAAGAAAAAGGATTCCGCATCGAAATACCACTATTTTCTAATAGCAATTTTTGTAAAAATGTTAAATTCTTGCCGGAACTTTTTGAAAAATCCGTAACAACGTCTTTCCAATTTTAATTTAAGCTGAAATTTGATGAAAATCTGTGTATTAGTACTATTTCAGATATTTGAATTATCGCAGAAGTCATAAAAAAACTGGATAGAAGCGCTACCTATTGAGTCATTCACTCTAAAAACAAAAGAATATTAATTTATATCAGGGACTAATTGAATTTGAAGTTTGATGAAAATCCGTGCATTTCTTCTTGCGATATTGCAATAATCATGAATAATGCCACATAGCAGCGCCACCTGTTGCACGATTTACTCCAAAAACTAAAAAGTACTTTTATACTTTTTTATATCAAGGACTAACAGAATCTGGAGTTTCATGAAAATCCATGCATTAGATCCTGAGATAGAGCTACTGCAATGATCACGAATAATACCGTATAGCGGCGCTACCTTTCAAGAGATTTACTCCAAAACTACAGAATACTAATTTATATCAGGGACTTACTGAATCTAAAGTTTGATGAAAATTCGTGCATTAATTCTTCCAACAAAACTATTTCAGGAATCGGGAAAATTGAACACAACAGCGCCACCTATTGAACAATTAACACGAATACGTAAAAAGATTTAGTTCATATCACGGATTTACTGATTCGGAAGTTTGATGAAAATCCGTAAATTAATTATTGAAATAGTGTCAATGCAAATCAGTAAAAACGCACTTTAGAAGCGCCATCTGTTGAACTATTTACATGAAAAAGTAATCAGCATCGATTTATATCAGATACTATCTGAATATAAATTTTTATTAAATTCCGTCTATTAGTTCTTGAGATACAGCTATTGTGAAAATTGTGAAAAATGCAGCATATTATAGCCATGTTGAGTGATTTACTTCAAAATAAAAACAACACCAACTCGTGTCATGGACGAACTGTATCTAAAGTTCGATGGAAATTTGATTGTATTAGCTATTAAGATAAAGCTGATGCGTAAATCGTAAAAAATGCCAAACAGACGCCACCTGATGAACGATTTACACCAAAAACTAATCAGTATCAATTTAGATCAGAGACTACCCGAATATAATTTTTTATTAAATTTCGTGCATTAGTTCTTCAGCCGCGTCCCCACAGACTGCGGCAGCGTATAGCAGGTGTGCTGCACGCGTACTGCCGAATGCGCTCTTCCTTTTCGAATGAACTTCGAAGCGAACAAAAGTTAAATCGTAGCAAGCATGCTGAGCACGCACAACTGAATGTAACCCTCCTTTTCGAAAGAACCTCGAAGCGAACGAAATTCGAACCATATCCCCGCTACCCACACCAGTCCGATAGCGGGCGAAGCCAGCAAGTTTTAACTAAGCCACGTTATATTAGTTCCTCATTCCAACACCAGGGAGCGTACTCTATGATTAACAAAACTGTATTTGAATGAAACTCCGTTAAACAACCTGTTAGTAGATGCGTTACTTGAGGTTACGGTGCTTTAAAACATAGAATTTCCGTTATATTTCCTGATTTTGTTCGCAAACACATCCTCTTTCACGCCGAAATGTAACTCTTTTTTTTTTTTTTTTTTTTTTTTTTAATTATATCATATGCGATAAACTATCACAAAGCTTCAAAAAGTTCCAGCAAGAATATAACATTTTTACAAAAATTACTATTAGAAAATAGTGGTATTTCGATGCAAAATCTTTTTTCTTAAATATTTATCATGTTTTTTTCACTTCGAAGTTCGTTCGCTTCAACATACGTCCGTTTCAAGATTTTATATAAGAGAAGGGGCCCGATAGCGGGCGAAGCCGGCTGGCTTGAACTAAATCGCGTCCAAATTCCAACACCAGAGTGCTCGCATTATATTAGTTACACATTAGTCCGTTATATTAGTCCTACATACGTACGTACATAAGTATGTACATACATACGTACATGGTTACATACACACACACACACACACAGAATCTGCGAGCACATTAGCTCTCAGGCTTTGATAGTTTGTGAGCTAAAATCGCGTCGAATTGCATCAGCCTAGGCTAAATTAGATCAAAACAAGAAAGTTGGCGGTGTGGCGATCTTTAAATTCAATAAAATCACGCCAAATTGAATTGGCCTAGGACAATCTAGTTCGGCCTAGGATAAACTAATTCAAACCAATGAATAGCAGGCTAAACTAGTTCATCCTAATGACCGTTCGGCCAAACTAGTTTGGCCTAGGAAAATCTAGTTTATCCGATGGGCGTTCGGATACACTAGTTTGGCCTAGGAAAAACTAGTTTATCCGATGGGCGTTAGGATAGACTAGTTTGGACTAGGCCAATCTAGTTTGGCCTAAAATCGGGTTTGGCCTGTAACATATACAAAAAATAATCTATGAAATTGCGCAAGATTTTTAAAAATTATTACAAATAATAAGCAAAATTCTGTAACGTATAAATTTTACAATAAAATAAGGATAACTCGTCTTTATTTTTATTTATTTATTTATTTATTTATTTATTTATTTATTTGCAAAGTGAAATACTTGCGAAATACCATTGAAATTCTTCTGGAATTCCAATCATTGTTTTGTACTGAATGAGCGAGGGGGAAAAAAAAGGTCTGTTTTTGTTATTTGGCCTTCAAAATGATTAAAGTAGTTCTCGATTGTGGAACATCCATTCATTTTTTATTACGATATTTCCAAATAAATCCAAGAGAGGGAAAAAGTTCCCTTAATAAGAGCATTCGTTCTATTTTTTTTCTAAATGCTTCCGAAAACGTAGCATGCCATAACTATGGTTGCAATAAATTTTGCTGTAAATTTTACTTTCAACGTATAATTTAAAATTTTATTTCCTCTAATTTCAATGAATATGTACTTTCAAATGAAATCTGTTTTAAATATCTAATTAAATTTAGTTATTGTGACTTTTATTTAAATACCGTATTTACTCGTGTATAGTTCGCACGCGTGTATAAGGCGCTCCCCTACTTTACAAGTAAAAATGGCATAATGCGCACCATAAATCTGATATGCAAATGAAGAATAACCAAATGAATTTCAGTTAAAAAAAAAAAAAAAAAAAAAAAAAAAAGTCTAAACAAACATTACACTAGACCAAAAAACAAGACGAAAATGCATTTTTAGACTTCGGGTAGTAAGAGAATAACGGGAAAAACGAATGAGTGACGGTAAAGAGAATTGCTAATTAGCGTTTAGATAATGTCACTAGCTCTGTTGTATAAAAAACTCCAAGGAGTGAAATAAATATGCAGTAATACTTCAATTAAGTAACATTTTCCGAGTTTTAATATCTTCTTTGAATAATTTCTTGTTTCATATGTATATAGTTCGATTGCATCCAACAGTAAAAAATTATAACGCGTAAAAGGCGCACCTAGAAGTTTCGCCCTATTTTTTTGAAAAAATAGTGCGCTTTTTACACGAGTAAATACGGTAATTATCAAAAGTGACATAAGTCTATCTAAACAATTAGTATTTGTTTGCTAGTATAACGCAAGGTAAGAAGTGGCCGAGTTACAAAAAATTGGCAAATGATTGCAAAGAATAACTTTTTAAATGTGAATATGCCTTTCTAAGACTATTATCAATTTTTAGTTCAGTTTGGATGACTTCTAATTCAGATTAAAAAAATTGAATTAAGAATATCATTGCCTGCGTTTAGAAGCTCGAAGTGTCTGATGTATAAATCAGACGCATAAAGTGTCGGAATAAATGTATGATATTTTAAAACGTCTAAAAATTGAACACTCCGTTTCAAAGACTTCAGTGTCTGAATTTCAGACATTTCAATTTAGAGTGTAATTCTGTGATCTTCTTTTTTACTTACCCATCATACGTAGTATAGGGTAAATCTTGCAATCGTTTTGAAAATCGAAAAAATTTTTTTGACGGATTTACACGTTTCAGATACTGGGGATTCCGAAAAACATATTTTTAGAAAAAAAATTTTGCCGTCCGTCCGTCTGTGTGTCTGTGTGTCTGTCTGTCTGTCTGTAACCGCTCTATCTCCCGAACAAATTGAGATAGAGACTTGAAATTTTGTATGTAGTTAGTATGTAAGAATGGGACGAAGCCTATTTAATATCAGTAACCTCGATTATCCGGAACTATTTTTTCCGGACTCTCGAAAAATTCGTTCTGATGAAAGGTATATAAAAATTTTCGAAATTTTTTATTTTAAGGACTGGACATAAAAGGCAGTAAAATAACACAAATTTTGCATAAAGAACGAAGTCGATCGGATTATTAGTTGCCGAGATATTTGTAATCCTGTTTTCCACATTCTTCGATTTTTCATCACCCTGTATTTCATTCAAATTTCAATTCAGAGATATATTTTAATTGGAAATGAGACGCTTAATCCGACGCAGTAAACTGCTGGATAATATGATTATTATTTTTGGAGTTATAAGGATGTTTCTTTTACGCAATCCGGTACTACTCGAGTATTTTATCGTTTTATATAATTAGTCAAAATTGGCTCATCAGCAATTCATTAATGAAGCATTATTGTATGTTAAAATTATTTATTTATGCGTTTAAATTTTATTTTGGAGTTGCCATAGACACGCGTTTTATTTTCATATTTTATATTACGATGGGTAAGTATTACGGTGGCCCCCCAACGACTAGTTTTCCTGAGTAGGATTTTAATACCATCATTTTGTTATTAAATAAAATTACAGAAACATGCAAAAATTTGGAAAGGGCACAATTTTTAAAATTTATAATGTAACAATAACTTTTCATTTCACACTGTAAAAAAAAAAAATTGGGAAAGTTTCAAAAATTTTTCTAGTAGAATTGTATTCCAAGAACTTTTTATGTAACGGCAACAATAAAAATTCATGTAACAGATTTGCACTTTGAATCAAACAAATTTTAAGGTTACTAAGAATTTTTTGGGGAAATCGTATTCCAAGAACTTTTTAAGTGACGATAACGAGCATTATAGATAAAATTTTTGTAAAGTTACCAAAATTTTAGTAAATTCTTTTGTAAAGTTACAGATGGTTTTAGTTTTGCTTACAAGTTTTGTAGATTGACATCATTCTCTTGTAGAGTGTACACATAAAATTTTAGTAAGCATAAGAGATTTCGGTTAATTTAGATTACTAAGGTTACAGATTTTTTTTACAGTGTACACTGTAATATAATTCCTTAGATTCATGAATCTAATGTAAAATTTTCAGAGATAAAAATTGAATAAATTCTATTCTAAATATACAATAGATTTTCGAATTAATAATATGTACCAGTTTTTAGAATATAAAATTTACATTACATTCTCTGCTATACTCTTCTTTTTTTCCATAAGTGCGATATTTCATACCTTCATTTTGTTATTTATTACAATTACAAAACCGTCATAACATTTCAGTTCGATATCAGCAACATCAAAGCTTTAATGACTTTATCCAGGTGATATTATGGACTGCTTCTTCAGAATCGAAAAAATAACACTCAGGCATACAATTTTATGTCATTATAATGAAACTTAATGTGGTACTTCTACTTGGAATACACAAAATTGGGCTTCTAAGATAATTCTTATTGATTTCAGTCACGTGTACTTGATCTTTTGTTCGGGAGAACACTGAACTCTTTGTGTAAAAATGATCTGTCTTGAAGGTGTGTCCCACAGATCTAATGAGGTGCGTTCTTTTGTTGACTTATGGTTGTTGAAAGTTTGTAGCAAAAACTTTGTGTTTGGGAACTATAATTTAGGAAATGATGATTAAATTCTGAATATTTGAAGCTTTACTATTACTGAATCTATATTTAAGGTATATTCTGATGATCGAGTTTTTTGGAAATAAATTGGTTATGATGAATTTGGAAAATACGAGGTTGGGTTAATATAGCATACATTCTAGAATGATTATATCATCCATGTAATGAAAAAAAAGTTACATTACACATATTCTGTTACTAAGAATAATAATGTTTCATATATGTATAAATAATATCCACGCAGACACACATATGAATGTAGTATATAGATAGAAAATCAACTTATGGAGAGTAAAATTTTAATGTATGTCAGGCATCTTACAATTAGGCAAAAAAGTTGAAATATTCAATATTTATTTTTTTAATTAATGGTTAATAAGTTTGATAGATAAATTTTCAAATTAATGATATGTGTCAGTTTTTAAAATATGAAATTCTCATTACATGCTATGCTGTGCTCTTCTTTTTTCCATAAGTACAATTTTTCTATTGCTTCATTTTTTTATTTATTAAAATTATAGAATCATCATAACGCTTCAGTTCGATATCCACAACATCAAAGCTTTAATGGCTTTATCCAGGTGACATTTCGAACTGTTTTTTCAGAATCGAATAGATATGACTCCGGTATACAATTTTATGCCATTATAATGAAACTTAATGTGGTACTTCTACTTGGAATACACAAAATTGAGCTTCACAGATAATTCTCATTGATTTCAAACGCGTGTACTTGATCTTTTGTTCGGGAGAACACTGAACTCTTTGTGTAAAAATGATCTGTCTTGAAGGTTTGTCCCCCAGATCTAATGAGGTGCGTTCTTTTGTTGACTTATGGTTGTTGAAACTTTGTAGCAAAAACTTTGTGTTTGGGAACTATAATTTAGGAAATGATGATTAAATTCTGAATATTTGAGGCTTTACTATTACTGAATCTATATTTAAGGTATATTCTGATGATCGAGATTTTTGGAAATAAATTGGTTATGATGACTTAGGAAGATACGACGTTGGGGTAATATAGGCTATATACTAGAATGATTATATCTTACACAAAACCAAAAGAAGTTATATTACATATATTTTGATTTTCAGAATAATAATGCTTCGTATATATATATATACCCAGACACATATATGAATGTAGTACATAAAAAACATCAACTACCTGGTGATTATAATCCCTAATATATTTCAAATAAGTAACGACGCGACAAACAATTGAAAATTTTGAACCTTTTTACTAATGTTAAACAAATTTGTTTTATTTTCTCCACCCATAAAAAATGAATTAAAGAAATGGATAAGTGTGATCACAGATCGCGTAGAGAGTTTCGTTCAATGTTTCTTTCAAAACATTCTATTCTTTAATTAATAAATTCAAATTATTAATTTTTAACAAATTCTTACCTAGATTCTATCACCAATAAATTTAATATTAAAATAATTATAAAAGGAAGATATTTATTTTAATCAAATTAAAAATGTTCAAATGAATTAATTTAAATAAAATCTAAAAATCCAAATTTTAAAAAAAATAGCGGATACATAAATAAAATTTTAAATTTCTAAAAAATAAAAAAATGTTTGAACTATTTTAAAATGCTGAATCATTAATAAATCGCAATAGATTTTAAAGTAGAAATAAATTTGATCTCCAAAAAATTTATGAATGTCAGTAATAATAACATAAACTCTTAATTGACAAAGAAAGAGAAATTTCTTTTAATGAATACATCTTAATATGGAAATTTCAACTTTCAGCCCCGGGGTTCAAATTAATGACCCTAATGCTTTATCATCAAACTATAATGCCTACACGAAAAACGTTGAAATCAAGATTATCTTTTAAAATTTAAATCACAAAAATGAAGAGATGATATTAAAAAAATGAATTTAATTAAAATAGTAGACTTTTTCAAAATTTTATGATTTGTCGTGCGACATGATATACCTGTTTGTACAGAAACTTTGAAGTCTGATTTATACAGTGTTTGTGCACTGATTCTGTGGGGGACAGAGACAAATCTGATTTTTGTCAGATGAATGAAAACCTTAAAAATTAATTCATTTAAGGCTCAAGTTAATTAATTTAATCTGTTTAAGACTCTGCAGCTTCTTTTATATTAATTTATTAAGTATTCAGTAAAAGTAATGAAAGTAAATTTTATCTTAATAGCTTGATAGAAAAAGCTTTTGTTTCGGAAAAACAAAATCGAATTATTTTTGCGAAGTGTGGTCATCTGACGTGGACAAAACAAATGTTATTCCAATCTTCGGGCTGTTCTTGATCAGTTACAGTGATCTTATTTGACAAATTCGTGGTACATAATCAGAATTATAATAACAAATGTAATTTATTCCATTTTTGAATTTTGGGTGAAAAATAGTCCGGGCCAGTATTCGAATCGGGGATGTATTGGCTGAAGCCGCCAACGCTCTACCAACTGAGCTATCCCGGACACGAACACTGGAGGACTATTTCATCCAATTAACCTCAACGATCACTTTATCTTGTCTGATACTCTGGATCAGCTCGACAGAATAAATCGAAGGTCAATATGTGGAACTGCAGAAAATCGCTGCAAACTAAATTACATTAGATTAATTTTTTAAACACGATTATTCAATTTGTAAAATTATTATAACAGATGTAATTTTTCCATTTTTAAATTGCCCCACCAGTAGCCTCGAGGTTCTGACCTCCAAACTGGTAGACGGTAGGTGCTGGGTTCGAACCCAATCGCCACCGTCGGCCTAACTGTTCGGAGTTTTCCGTGGTTTTCTTCGAACCTTGCGTAAATACGGGTTTAGGTTCATCCCCATGGACGGCATCCCACCCATAGCGCCTATATCCCATAGCGTAGATAATTGGCCGACATACATACAATCATACAATCAACCATTTTTGAATTTTGGGTGAAAAAAGTCCGGGCCAGGATTCGAAACAGGGATGTATTGGCTGAATTTGCAGCGATTTCCTGCAGTTCCATATAATGACCTTCGATTTATTCTGTGGATGCTGATACAGAGTACCAGACCAGATAAAAGTGATCGTTGAGGTTAATTGGGTGAAATAGTCCTCCAGTGTTCATGTCCGGGATAGCTCAGTTGGGCGGCTTCGGCCAATACATCCCTCGTTCGAATCCTGGCCCGGACTCTTTTCACCCAAAATTCAAAAATGGAAAAATTACATCTGTTACAATAAATTTACCGATTGAATAATCGTGTTTAAAAAAATTAATCTAACAGATTTATAATGTTTGTTTGTACCAGATGTGGCACACGGTGCAGTGAAGGGTTGATATTTTAATATTAAAACTAGTCGTTGGGGGCCACCGTAATACTTACCCATCATGGATATGTATATGAAAATAAAACATGTGAAAACTATTTATACAGTGCATTGCAATTCATAAACAAAATTTAAATATTGTTAATATACATAGTAATGCTCTATTAAAGAACTGCTGATGTACCAATTTCGACAAATTATATAAAACGCCAAACTACTCAAGTAGTACCGAACTGCGTAAAAGAAATATCTTTATAACTCCAAAAATAATAATTCTATTAACTAACAATTAACTGCGTCGGATTAAGCGTCTCATTTCCAATAAATATATACTCCTGAATTGAAATTTGAATGAAATACAGGGTCATCAAAAATCGAAGAATGTGAAAAACAAGATTACAAATATCTCGGCAACTAATAATCCGATCGACTTCATTCGATATGCAAAATGTGTGTTATTTTATTGCCTTTTACGTCCATTTCTTAGAACAAAAAAATTCTAAAAATTTTATGCCTTTCATCGGAACGAAATTTTCGAGAGTCCGAAAAAAATAGTTCCGGATAATCGAGGTTGCTGATATTAAATAGGGTTCGTCCCATTCTTACATTCTAACTACATACAGAATTTCAAGTCTCTATCTCAATTTGTTCGGGAGATAGAGCATTTACAGACAGACAGACAGACGGACGGCAAATTTTTTTTTTCTAAAAATATGTTTTTCGGAATCTTCACTATCTAAAACGTATAAATCCGTCAAAAAAAATTTTTCGATTTTCGAAACGATTGCAAGACTTAACCTATACTACGTATGATGGGTCAGTAAAACAGTTATATTAATAGTTGGGTGTTTATTTTAACATTTCATACATATAAAAAAAAATTTCAAATCCGTTAAGTTATTATATCAGTAGGTTTTCAATAAAGTCATTCATATATGCTATGTAAGTCAATTTATAAAATTTAATACAAACTGAAGCAATTTTCTGAAATTTCTGCGTATTAAATAGTTTTTAAAATGAAAACTGCAACAGTTTATTAAACTTTATTTTAATCTTAAGGAATAATTTTTTAAAGAGAATTTTTTTTTAATCATTTATCCGGAAAAACGCACGATAGTACGGATCAATTAAACATTGTAACATTATTTTAAACTTTAACGAATTTATTTTAAACATCTATTGTCTCTATTTTTATCGGTTGCTTTCCGTAATAGAATCGCTATCTTTTCACTTAAAAGAACATGAAAGGGGAGTCTAAGTTCTTCAAAAATAGCGAAGATCAACTCTCGATACTTATTTACTAATTTCGGACTTCATTTGTTCTAAAACTATCAAACTGTCGTTTATCTTTATCGAAACTTCTGGCGCAAGCTAATATTTGTGTATCGCGAAAAGCCGTAAATGTCTATCAGTAACTCAAATTAATTATTAAAGTAATAAGTATTTTTATTTAACGTTTTTCTCTATTTTATTTTTTTTTATTTTTTTTTTTTTGTAGAGTCATTGAATATAGTAAAATATTAATGAATACTTTACTGCAATCTGCAACTTATATGAAATAAAAGAATAATTGTACTTAATATAGATTTTATTTTCAATAATCTAGTTATGCTTTCTGTACTATAAAATTTCAATCTTTTATGTACAGTTTTAGTCTAGGATAAAAATAAAACAGGTACTCAATAGATTTTTTTATGGTGAATCTAAGATGTATACCAACATCCAAGTTTAACTATTAATAATTATTTATTAGTAATATAAAACTTAATTTTCTCCAAATGTCGTTTATTTTTAAGAGCTCACAATAGTCACAGAAAAAGTACTCAAAAAGACCCGGATGATAATGTAAAGTCTATGGGAGTGTTCTTTTCTAATATTTCGTTCAAATTTTAATATTTTGACATGATTTTTTTGCATAGGATAGTTGAGGACGATCCACAACCGGCCTAGTTTTTATTTTTTCAATTTTGGTTTTAGATGGAAAAAAAAATACTTTAATTTTTAAAACCGGTTTAAACCGGTTCTGGAACTGAAACTACCATAATATAAAAAATATATAACCAAAATCGAAAAAGTAAAAACTAGGCTGGTTGTAGATCGTCCTAAGCTATCCTATGCAAAAAAAATCATGTAAAAATATTAAAATTTGAACAATATATTAGAAAAGAACGCCCCCCTAGACTTTACATTAGCGCTCGGCTTTTACCGCGTGACTAGAGTGTGCTCTTAAGGGAATTTTTGCAACTTTACATTTTTATTATATATTGAAAAGCGTATGTTCATGATCAATAGTGACTTTATAAGACAAAAAGTGAAGTCTGTAAGTAACAAATCTTTTAAGACTTCCATGTTTTATTGTTATAGTCACTGAATAACAGTGATAATTTTTATGTTTGTAGAAAATACACTACAAAATACATAAAAAAGGACGAATATAATTTTTATAAAAATGACAAAGGGTTAACTTTCTTTTCTACAATTCCTGAAACTGTAACTATGACAATTATTTTGTAATTTTGAGCATTTTTTAAAACTTTAAGTTAAAAATATATTTGTTCCTTTTTTACTTACCCATCATACGTAGTATAGGGTAAGTCTTGGAATCGTTTTGAAAATCGAAAAAATTTTTTTGACGGATTTACACGTTTTAGACAGTGGAGATTCCGAAAAACATATTTTTAGAAATTTTTTTTGCCGTCCGTCTGTCTGTCTGTCTGTCTGTAAACGCTCTATCTCCCGAACAAATTAAAATAGAGACTTGAAATTTTGTATGTAGTTAGTATGTAAAAATGGGACGAAGAGTGTTTAATATCAGCAACCTCAATTATCCGGAACTATTTTTTTCGGACTCTCGAAAAATTCGTTCTGATGAAAGGTATATAAAAATTTTCGAATTTTTTTGTTCTAAGGAATGGTCGTAAAAGGCAATAAAATAACACACATTTTGCATATAGAACGAAGTCGATCGGATTATTAGTTGCCGAGATATTTGTAATCCTGTTTTTTACATTCTTCGATTTTTCATGACCCTGTATTTCATTCAAATTTCAATTCAGAGGTATATTTTAATTGGAAATGAGACGCTTAATCCGACGCAGTTAATTGTTAGTTAATAGAATTATTATTTTTGGAGTTATAAGGATGTTTCTTTTACGCAGTTCGGTACTACTTGAGTAGTTTGGCGTTTTATATAATTTGTCGAAATTGGCACATCGGCAGTTCTTTAATATAGCATTGCTATGTATATTAACAATATTTAAATTTTGTTTATGAATTGCAATGCATTGTATAAATAGTTTTCACATGTTTTATTTTCATATACATATCCATGATGGGTAAGTATTACGGTGGTCCCCAACGACTAGTTTTTTAAAGAAAATATTAATTTACCGAAAGTCTTTATTACTGTAAGATTGGCCATATCGATGTCATATGATTTGCCTTTTCAAAGTAAAGTATTTATTGATAAAACTATGATGAACTGATCACAGAATATTTCTTTTTAAGGATATATGCAAGATATTTATGCGGAGTTTCATGGAATTCTGTTGGATATCCTAGCTGCAAAAAACAATATATGTACAGGTAAAGGTACACACAAATAATAAACAGACATACAAACAATAAATACAATAAACCCAACTGGAGTGAAAAATTAAGGGTGTATTTCGATTTAAACTGCTTATTTTCCGATTTTTTTTTGAATTCATTTTTATTCTCAAATACACAAAACTTTCCAAATCTCTTATTTGGAAAGTATACAAGGTGCCGTAATGGTCGATTCTTTGATAAATGCAGAAAATATTGCAATAAAAGCAATCAAAAACGGCATTTCGAACCGATTTTTCCCAAGTGGGTGATTTGGGAACGAAAAAAAAGGTCATACTGATAAGGTGATTGTTTATAACTCAAATTCTAATGAATTGAGTGTTAAAAGACATCACACGGCACCTCGTACGTCCCTTCAAGAATCCCCTCAGCAAATTTCATGTTTCTACTTTAAAAAATGTGTCTGAAATTGTATCTGAAAATTTCGAGCTGTTGAAGGTGGAAAAGCGTTTTTTCGAATACACTCTTAACCAGAGTCAGGAATCGAAGACGGGACCACAGCATTTCAGGGCGTTGCTCTAACCACTTAGCAACTCCGGCCCAAGGCTACCTTATCATAATAACAGGCTTGTCATTCCCCAAGTTTCCTTTGTCTACAGTACACGTGGTCAGAAACCACATAATTTTCCCGTTGCTAGCGCCATCTAATGTGAGAAATTGAATTATTTTCCATTTTTTCCTATGAATTTGTGCATGGAATGTTACCACTAGTATGCACCAGGTGGCGTTACTTATGAGACAAAGTCAATAATAAGTTGGCAACTACAGGGACATTTTTACCCGTAGACATTCTCCTGAATGACAAGCCTGTTATTATGATAAGGTAGCCTTGCTCCGGCCTATGCCTGAGTCTGTAATTTTTCGCTTTTTAACCAGGTTGGAGAAAGTCATCTTCCATCATTATGATAGACTAGAATAACGGGACAACGATGAATAGATTTACTATACCATCGATCTATGATATATATATTAAAACATATATACACACACAATTAACACCTCCAAAGCGTGACGCGGTGCTCTTTGTACGAAACGCTCACGAAGGATCGTTCTTGGAATACCACATTGTTTAAAATATTGTTCTAGTTTAAATGAATTTTTGGTGCTCAGTACCTGTCACCAGAAGGGGGTGAAATCTTGTGCCAACATTTGGAGTTTATTTCAACCTGATTTTCCCCATTCGAACTATGCAAAAGCTCCAAATATTGGTTAAAGATTTCACTATCTTACAATGGCAACTATTGAGAACCAAAATTTGGTTGAAACTAGGACAAGATTTTTAAAAGTATATGATCGGGTATATATTTACTCGCAAGACCTAGGAACAGTTAGTTAAGGGTGTGACGTCTATATTTTTGGCTAAAATTCCATGTCTTCGTTAAATATAGGTATGAATTGCTCTATTAATACCTCAGTGTTTATCTTTTTAAAATATTATTTCAACATTGACATGGAACATATTAGCAGTATATCGCGAACAGCATTAATACTTTTACAATGTTAGCATTTTTTTCAATATTTTGAATATGAAACCATCGAAATCGAGTTTATTTCCATTATTGGCATTAAATTGAAAATATTCTCAATGATTAGAATATTGATCCAATATTAGTCCAATAAATTGTGATTAAATTAAAAATGGTTATAATGAATAGAATATTCACCAAATAACTAGTCCAATATTGATTTGTCAATTAAATAATATCTACGTGATTAGAATTTAAAATCATTTGTCTAAATTCAAAGTAAAAAAGGAGTGTTAAATAACGTAGTGGTCGATATTCCAGTGAAAAAACTGTCTTCCCAAGGAGATAGTTGAAAAACGTTCAAATTGGATTGTTCTAGGCCTGATTGCAACTGCTTCGATATCGCTTTTTTATGCAAAGTAAGAAAGGGGGATATCTTTCCTTCATTTTGTGTAATTGATTTGTTTGTCTAAGAAAGATTCTTCAGTACATGTTGTGAAACCAAGAAAAAGTATTTGCGCATTTTATATTTATTCAGTATGTTTCACTGAAGTTTAAAGCTTAAACTTTGTTGTTTAAACCCAATGAATACCTAGCTTTTGAATTGATAAAATATTTGTTTTTTAATATTTTATTTTTGAGACTTTTTAATTATGAAGAAAATGGTATCAATAATCGCAATGAATACCTATAAAAAATCCATGCACTAAAATCTAATATAAAAAAAAAAAAAAACTGAAATTAAAAATAGGATGTTTAAAGAATTTTCAAAACTAGGTTTTTCCAGATTGTTTCCACTTTCAGTGATGTTCAAATCCTGGCAGGGACTTTTTTCACCCAAAAATGAAAAATGGAAAAGCTTACTTCTGTTATAAATGATTTATCGATTGAATAATCGTGTTTAAAATTAATCTAATGTAATTTCGTATGCAGCGATTTCTGCAGTTCCATATATTGACCTTCTATTTATTCTGTTGAGCTGATCCAGAGTATCAGACCAGATAAAGTGATCGTTTGGGTGAAAAAATCCTCCAGTATTCGTGTCCGGGATGGCTCAGTTGGAAGAGCATTGGCGGCTTCAGCCAAAATATCCCTGGTACGAATCCTGGCCCGGACTTTTTTCAGCAAAAATTGAAAAAAGGAAAAATTTACATCTGTTATATTAATAAAATCATGCACTGAAATTAAAACTACAATGTTTAAAACTTTTTTGCAAAAAATTTTTAATTAGGGTTTGCCCAGTATTAATCAATTACTATCATTAAATTTAAAACTTATAATGAACAAAGGTATTGATCCAATATTAATTCAATATTGGTTTGTTACTAAAGCAATGTCTAAGTGATTCGGAATTAAAATATTTTACCTAAACTTATGATAAGTAAGAAGTGTTAGAAAAGTGTTAAGAAGTGTTAGTGGCCGATACTTCAGTTAAAAACTGTTTTCCCAAGAAAATCGTTGAAGAAAAACATTTTAAATTGGATTGTTCTAGCCCAGATTGCTTCTGCTTCGATATCGCTTTTTTATGCAAAGTAAGAACGGGGGATATCCTTCCTTCATTTTGTGCAATTGATTTGTTTTACTAAAAAAGATTCAGCATATGTTGTGAAACCAAGAAAAGGTATTTGTGCATTAATATTTATTAAATATGTTTCACTGAAATTTGAAGCTTAAATCATTTGTTTAAACCCATTAAATGCTAAATTTTTTAATTGATAAAATATTCAATGAATATAAAATTTGCCCAATATTAAACCAATATTATCAGTGAATTGAAAATGTTCACAATGAACAAAAGTATTGAACCAATTTCTAATTTAATATTGGTTTGTTACTAAAGCAATGTGTAAGTGGTCGGGAATTGAAATCTTTTATCTAAACTTAAATAAGAAATGCTAAAAAACGTAGTGGTCGATAATACAGTGAAACACAGTTTTCCCTTTGAAATAGTTGAAAAACATTCTAAATTGGATTGTTCTAGTCCAGATTGCTTCAGCTTCGATATCGCATTTTTTTATACAAAGTAAGAAATGGGGATATCTTTTCTTCGTTTTGTGTAATTGATTTGTTTGCCTAAAAATGATTCAGTGCATGGTGTGAAACCAAGAAAATATATATGTGCATTTATATTTATTCAGTATGCTTCACTGAATTTTGAAGCTTAAATTACTTATCCTAAGGAATGCTAAGCTTTTGAATTGATAAAATTTTTGTTTTGTAATAGTTTATTTTTGAGATTTTTTAATTATAAAAGAAATGCTATTAATAATCACCTATAAAAATCGTGCAATGAAATATAATAGTAAAAAAAAAAAAAAAAAAAAAAGACTGAAAAAAAAGGTACAGTGTTTAATGTTTTTTTTTTGTTTTTTTTTTTTTTTTGAAAATTAGATTTCCCCAGATTGTTTCCAATTTCGATCATTGTTTTAATACAAAGTAAAAATAAACTCTTTTTCAACTTGTGCAATTGATTCGTTTACCTAAATCAGATTTTGAAAATGTTTACAATGAACAAAAGTATATATATCCAATGTTAATTCAATATTGGTTTGTCACTAAAGTAATATCTTTGTGATTTAGAACTAAAATCTTTTATCTAAACTTAACAAGTTCTTTGCCGCTTACATGAAGATGTGATGGTAGTTAATGCCGCACTGTAGAAGCGGGTTTTTCCCAGAAGCCGATTTACTTTTTATAACAAAGAATCGGTGAAAGATTTTCCCGCGCTAGCGCGTGACTAGCTATAGGACATCCCCCCCCCACATCACGCGCTGGCACGTGAGTGGCCTTTAACGTTGGCGCCATACCACACGCTTTCGCGTGAGCGGCAGCGAACATGTTAAGATAAAAAAGTTTTAAGAAACATAGTAGAGGATACTCCAGTAAAAATCTATTTTCACGAGGAAAATGTTTGAAAAACTGTTTTCCCTTGGAAATAGTTGAAAATCATTCTAACAGAGATTGCCTCTTCTTCAATAATGCCTTTATATGAAAAGTAAGATAGGGGGATATCTTTACTTCATTTTGTATAATTATTTGTTTGCCTAAAAAAAGATTCAGTGCATGTTGCGAAACCAAGAAAAAGTATATGTGCATTTATATTTATTCAGTATATTTCACTGAAATTTGAAGTTTAAATCACTTAATTTAAACCTAAGAAATGCTAAACTTTTGAATTTATAAAATTTTTGTTATGAAATAGTTTACTTTTGAGATCTTTTAATTATAAAGAAAATGTAACTAATAATCACCTATAAAAATCATGCACTGAAATGTAGTTAAAAACTGAAAACAAAGATACAATGTTTAATGCTTTATTTTATTTATTTTTTTTTTTTTCAAATCTAGATTTCCTCAGATTGTTTTTATACAAAGTAAAAATAAACTCTTTTAACTTGTGTAATTGATTCGTTTACCTGAATAAGATTTTGGAAATGCTTAAAATGAATAAAAATATTAAATAAATATTCATTCGAATATTAATTCAATATCGGTTTGTCACTAAAGTAATATCTTCGTGATTTAGAATTTTTTTTTTTTTTTATCTAAATTTAAAATAAATAAGAAGTGTTAATAATGTAGTAGTCGATACTCCAGGGAAAACTGTTTTCATATGGAAATGGTTGAAAAGCTTTTTTCCTTTGGAAATAGTTTAAAAACATTCTAAATTGGATTGTTCTAGCCCAGATTGCTTCAGCTTCGATATCGTATTTTTATGCAAATTAAGAAAGAGAGATATCTTTCCTTCCTTTTGTGTAATTGATTTGTTTGCCTAAAAAAGATTCGTTGCATGTTGCGAAACTAAGAAAACGTACATGTGCATTTATATTTATTCAGTATGTTTCACTGAAATTTGAAGTTTAAATCACTTAATTTACACCTAAGAAATGCTAACCTTTTGAATTGATAAAATGTTTGTTTTGTAATAGTTTTTGTTTTTGAGATCTTTTAATTATAAAGAAAATGTTATTAATAATCACCTATAAAAATCATGCACTGAAATATTATATTTAAAAAAACACTGAAAATAAAGGTACAATAAATATAAAACATACCCCACTAAAAAAAAATCTGTAGAAAATCTACAGGTATTTGGTCCATTATTCAGATATTTTGAAGAAAATCTTTAAAAATTCTGCAGATATTTTTAAGGTAAAAAACTAAACCTGCAAATTTTCTTCAAATTTCTGTATAATTTCTGAAGAAAGTGGAGATTTCTACAGATAATCTTAAGATTATTTTTAGTGGGGTATGACGGAATGAAATTTTCGGATTGATTTTAACATAAAATGTATAAAATGAACTTTAAAATATTCAAGTTAACTTAATATGCGATTAAAATAATAAACTATAGATGTTAATAGTTAATTTTATTTAAAAACATATATTTGTATTTATAAAAGAAAATATTCTCTGAGGAAGAGCCTGATTAAATGTTTGAAAGTACTAAGATGTTTTTAAATAAAATTAACTATTAACATCTATAGTTGATAATTTTAATCACCTTTTAAGTAAACTTGAACATTTTAAAGTTCATATTATACATTTTTTAAAGGTACGATATTTAATACTTTATTAATTTTTTTTTTTTCAAAACTAAATTTCTCCAGATTGTTTCCAATTTCGATCATTGTTTTATTACAAAGAAAAAAAAATATTTTTTAACTTGTGTAATTGATTCGCTTTCGTAAATCAAATTTTGAAAATGTTTACCATGAACAAAAGTATTGATCCAATATTAATTCATTATTGGTTTGTAACTAAAGTAATAGCTTTGCGATTTAGAAATAAAATTTTTTATCTAAAGTTAAAATAAATAAGAAGTTTTAAGAAACGTAGTAATCGATACTCCAGTGAAAAAATGTTTTCACTAGGAAATGGTTGAAAAACTATTTTCCCTTGGAAATAGTTAAAAACATTCTAAATTGGATTGTTCTAACAGAGATTGCTTCTGCTTGAATATCGCCTTTTTATGCAAAGTAAGAAAAAGGGGATATCCTTCCTACGTTTTGTGTAAGTGATTTGTTTGCCTAAAAAAGATTCAGTATATGTTGCGAAATCAAGAAAAAGTATTTATGCATTTATATTTCTTCAGTAAGTTTAACTGAAATTTGAAGCTTAACTCATTTGTTTAAACCCATTAAATGCTAACCTTTTGAATCTATAAAATATTCAATGAATACAACATTTGCCCAATATTAAACAATACTATAATTGAATTGAAAAAGTTTACAATGAACAAAGGTATTGACCCAATATAAATTTAATATTGGTTTGTTTTTAAAAGCAATGTCTAAGTGATTCGGAATTAAAATATTTTATCTAAACTTAAAATAAATAAAAAGGTGTTATAAACGTAGTGGTCGATACTCCAGTGAAATACTATTTTCCCTTTGAAATAGTTGAAAAACATTTTAAATGGGATTGTTCTAGCCCAGAATGTTTCAGATTCAATATCGCCTTTTTATGAAAAGTAAGAAAGGAAAATATCTCTCCTTGATTTTATGTAATTGATTTGTTTTCCTAAAAAAGATTCAGTACATATGCTGCGAACGGAAGAAAAAGTATCTCTGCATTTTATATTTATACAATGTGTTTCATTGAAATTTAAAGCTTAAAATACTTGTATTTAAACCCAATAAATGTTAAGCTTTTGAAATGATAATTTTTTTATTGTATTAGTTTGTTTTCGGGACTTTAATGTTGAAAAACATGTTATCAATAAATATATTTTTAAGCTAACTGTAAATGACACCTGTTAAACCACGATCACAGTAAATATAACTAGAAACTTCTCTCAAAATTCCCCATGAATGATCAGTTAATTTTGCCAGTATGTTTTTTTTTAAAGTTTGCCATACATATGTATAAAAGCATGCACTAAAATTTGAAAAAATAAATAAATAAATAAAAATACAATGTTCATTACTTTTTCGAAAAAATTTCCGAGATTGGATTTGCAAAGAACATTACCGTTTTCGATCTATGTTTTCCTAATACAAATAAATAAATAAATAAATAAAAAGATGTTTTTTAACTTGTGTAATTGATTTGCTTAATTTGAATTGGATTTAGAAAATATTTAAATAAAACAGGTCCGAAGTGTGTGAGAATCTATAATTTTTAAATTTATTTTCTGTTGAAATTTAGAGATTTTTAATGATCTCTAGATATTTTAATGTAATGATAACCTCACTATTTGTAGATCCGCGCTTATAATCAGCACTGATGCCCGCAAGCATAATTTGAAACTTCATTTTGTATCAATATAAGTGAATACTTACATGCAATTCTAAAATTTAAAACAGAATTAAATTCAAAAGCTGTGCTTAACATGTTTAATAATAAGAAGAAAAAAAATAAATTGGATTTGCCCAGATTGTTCCAACTTCGGATAGTCTTTTTATGCTAACTAAGAAAATAAGAAACAGTTTTTCAACTTGTAGCATTGATTTGTTTGTCTAAATTAGATTCAGAACATGTTTTGGAAAAAGGAACTGAGTATATGGACATTTGTTTTTCAAGTTCTCTTTTCCGTTGAAACATGTTGTTTTGGCTGTTGTTTGGCGTTGACTGGTTTAATCTATATATTCCATAAGTAGAATAGCACTTATTAAACAACGGTTATAGCAATTTTAATTAGAAACTTAATATTTTCATGAATACCAATAAAATCATACACTCAAATCTAAATTTAACCATTTGGATGTGCCAATACTGAAACTTTTCTTCTATCTCATACATCTTAATATTTCAAAAAAAAGTAGTTAGAGATGTTAATACGGCAATATTGTTAGTTTAATACTACACCGACGTGATTTTAATCTTAAATTTCTGCTTTAATCAATTATTCGGAGTAAAAACAAGTTAATCTTGCTCATAAAACTGATTAAAATCAATAGTTTTTTTTATTCTTTTATATATAAACTGCTTGCGAAGAGCCTGCTTTGCAAGTTGGGAGTTCTCGTCACTACACGGGGCACCAATCGACAATAGAACTACGGAAAATCGAGAAAATTATACAAAAATAGCTGTCATAGCACCCTTTTCCGGTGAAATATTTCCAGATCAAATGAATACTTTCTGGTCATAACAAAAAACATGCACAAAAAATTTGATTCATTTCTATGCAGAACTTCATATAATTTTCGATGGTACAAAAATCGGTACTACAATACCCGTTTCTGGCACAATATTTTTAAACTGAAAGAAAATATGCTTGCCACAGCTTAATACATATACAAAAAACAATAGTTCAATTCTACTTCATTTAGTTTTCGATGGTACAATGGCGACATACGGACAGACAAACATATTGTATAAACATTTTTGAGAGGAGCGAGGGGGGGGGGGGGTCTTTGATACCTAAAACATGTAAATCTGTCAAAAACCGAAAGTCGAGAAAAATTAAGATTACAGCAATTTTTTCTATTGAAGATAGAAGAAAATAAAAAAGTAAATGTAGAAATAATTCTTAAATACATGTCTTAAGAAAATATTCGTAATTGGATTGGACGAGATTATCTCTACTTTGAATAGACTTCTTATGCAAAATCCTTAAAAAAAGAACTGTTTTTCAACTTGTGAAATTGATTTGTTTGTCTAAATTAAACTCACAACATGTTAGAAAAAAACACCACCACCAAAAAAATGCCGATATGTAAGGTAAATAATAATTAAAAAAAATTGAATTATTGATGCTTTAATGTATGCTCTATATCAGAAAATTTTATGGGAAAATCTCTTTAAAGTACTTTTGTACTTGCCGTTGATATTTTGAATTTATCAATTTTTCTTGAAATATAAGGAGAGATTATCCTTTCTTCATTTTTTATAATTCATTTGCATAAAAAAAACTTAACAAACGTGTCAGAACTTTAAGTATCTGGAAATTTTTATTTATTCATTGCGAAATATATATATTTTACAGTTTTTTTTTTAGTTTTTAGCTATGTATGATACAGTGGTCAAAATTTGAATACAGCCACATTTAATTAGCATCTTTAAGGAGACGCACTACCTTGAAATTGTTCTGCTGGACAGAACTGGGCTCCTGTAACGGAAATCTTTATTTCGACATGTCAGCATAACCCAAACCCTAGAATGAACTATGTTAGTCACTCCTAATCATTTTAATTCAAAGTATTCATAGTGCAAACTCATGCAATTTTTTTATATCTAATACAAAAATAACAGTGATCGTTCGTTTCAATCCTGGTTAATCCCTTCGATATAAGTGTGGCAACTGCCTTCATTACCAAATTGCGTTGTGTTGTTTTTTGAAGATGGAATTAACTTATGGATCGTAAATAAAACATAACTTTGAATCAGATCATAATAGAATTAAATAAAATAAGACTCATGGTCTAAAAGATACCAACAATTTTTTAACAACTAACATATAAATTTATTTACAACTATTTTACAAATTGTCGGTGCGTCATAAGACACATTATTCTCAATATAGATAACATAAAAAACAAAAAAAAAACACTATTAATTCTACTTGTATAATTATTGTTTTTAATACTATGATCTTGAATACCAATTGGAGCGTGCAGAACCCCCTACTTGGCATTTTGCCCTAAACATTTTGGGAAACAATGTAAATTATAAGAAAAACCGTACCTTCATATTATTCCGTGCCCAGCACTCAGTTAAGGCTCGCATTCGGAGACATCACAGGCGGTCACCCATCATCACTGGTGGACATCACATTCGGATCATAGGCTATCACACATCATCGCTGGCGGGCATAACATTCGGATCATCGGCGATCATACATCATCAGTGGCGGACATCATTTTCGGATCATCGGCGATGTTGGTAGGTCCTCCTTGGAATTAATAACACTTCTCTTCTAATACATCTTCGCATCTCGGAGCGAACTTTTCATCTGAACTCCTCAAGAAAAAAGTCTATATTCTTTTTTTTATGGCGGGCGTGGCTAATACTCCCCTTCGATTCAATCTGCCCGAAAAATGACCATTCAGTCTCTCCCCCGGCCTATTCCTGCAGCAGATTCGTTGGCTTCTTCTTCGAGCGTGGGGGGGGGCTGGCCCCTCTTGTCTGCAACGCGTTCCTAGCCGAAAAAATGACCGGTAGCCTCAACTAGAGAAACGTGTGCGGTCTCGCTTAATTGGCTTGTAAATCTACCAATAAACCATTCTTGACGTAAATGTCAAGCGATTGTTATGCGAGAGCCCAAAACTGTTGCCTTCTAGATGCCAGCTGAGATAGGGGTCTGCCTTGCTCCTGACATGAATAGCGTTAGACATACACTAGTATTTACAATCCCTATACAAAAACATCAAAGGATACAATATGTATAATATACCATTTATATATATATATCTATAAATCACGGAAGATTGCTGGATGCTTATGTTCCCAGCATCTCCCCCCCCCCAACTAAATGAAAAAAAAAGAAACAAACAGACAAAAGAGTATTTTTTCTTTTCTTTTTTTTTTCTTTTTCTTTTTTTTTTTTATAAGTGTTCGGCGATCCTGAAAGATCAATCACTGTTTCAAAGTCTGTTTGTGATTGCACACTTGCAACGCCATCAGTTGTCTAATTCTGTACATCACAATCTAAAATGATCATCATAGAATGCCTAGATTTTTTTTTTTTTTTTTTTTTTTTTGTCCATGTCTGTAAAGAAAGTTCAGGTTACGTAACACAATGATTCGCAGTCTCTGATTGTATTGCTACTGGCTTATCTCCCCTGCTGGGAGGTTGTTGATGTGTGAGGATTCTTCTTCTGCGTTATGCATCAATACTTATATTGTTCCCATAATTTTGCCTAAAATCGCGAATTTCCGAAATAATAAAGCAATGATAATATATATACATATATATATATATGTATTTTATTTATTCATTTATTTATTTTAAAGCTGTTATTATGTCCAAAACTAGTTACTGAAATAGTTTAAGAACACATTTCTGACTCATTTTTCCAATTACAAGTATGGCTGTTATCATAACGTACAAACAATGCATCACCATATTTATATGCTACACTATATTTTTTTTATATATGATACACATTTTATACCATTCACATTATCTCAATATGAAATCAACGCACTCAATTGTTTATATTTACAATTTTGTTGTGCAGGATGATTTTCACCCTTAGCACTATTCCAAAACTTATAGTAAGTGCTGTTGTTTCTGTTTCATTCCTTATACATATTGAAAAATTAATCTTACAAGACCAATTTTATCCTTTTTCTTTATATAACATTTATACATATAATATAACCTGTCCACTCAAAAAAAAAATCCCAATTTCTAAATTTTTTTTGTCATTCTGATGACCGCGGAAACCATATACTTAAATAAAATTTTGTTAGTAGTTAAACTCTACAAGTAATCCATTGTGTAAGCCTTATAAGCATTTTGTTATGTGCTGATATAAAGAAATTTTATTTATTTATTTATTTATTTTATTTTATTTTATTTTTTATTTATTTTTTTTTAACTAATTTGAAACCCAAACAGGGAGGGAAAAACAAAAAGCTAGCACATTTATTGATTTGTTTATTTATTTTCTCCTACCAATGCTACCTTATGTCTCCTTATTACTTATATAATCCTTATTATTATACCCCTTTTATTATATATCCGTTTTATTTTTGTATCACTATTATTAATGTATTTACTTCCAAACCCTTTTACCCAATTTCGAAATCTATCCTTTTTGGAGCAAATAAAAACAATGATAGTTCACGACCCTGCATGCCTTGGCCAAGTAAATCAAAATCTTCTGCCCGCAAAAGAATTTTTTTACATGCAAAGTCCCAAAACCCCCAATGTTGGTTGCCCCGCCAAAAATAAAGTTATGCAAAAGTTTTTGTATGGCTCTGAAAAGGGCCTTTTTTTTTTTTTTTTTTTAAACTGAGTTCCCTTTTCGTCTTAAAATATAAAGAGGTATTATCTCCCTGTGTCGCCCAAACAAAACCACTTTTGAAAGGAGTAATTATTAATATTATTGTTATAATTTTATTTCAAAATGTTCAATGAATCTGACTATCTAAGCTATCTTTACATTCATTCAATAATTAATCTTAAGAGGAAAAGCGTTCATCCACCTTATCTTATATAAATTTGCCTATCAGCCGTAATACTTATTTATTTTATTTTATCTTCTTTTTTTTTCATGTATGGCTCTGAAAGGAGCCTTTTTTTTAATTAATTCTTTGTGACAGTCTTGTACAAGCTAATCCTCCGTAACCTATATATCTAAGTAAGAGTGCCCTTACCTAATCCTCAATATTCTGTTCCGAGTCTGATTCATTTAACTCGCCCTTAGTTTTTCTGGCATTCCTCGTCGTAGCCTTGGGTGCAAAAAGAAATTGTATGTGTCGACGTATTGTTGGCCCATTTATTTTGTCTTTCAGACGGAGCACATAATTATTGTGTCGAACAACTTTTACTACCACAAAAGGCCCTTCAAAACGAAGGTGTAAAGCCCTAGGCTTGCCAATTACTTTTGCGTACACCTCTTGACCCACGTCTAACTTTTTAACTTCCTGAAGATCATTTTCTTTGATATATTCCGCCATAATTTTTTGTTGGTTAGCTATGGCTTGCCGGTGAACTGCCCTCATATGTTCTATCCTATTTTTAACGAACGCTTGAGTGCACGTTAAATCCGGAGCACTTAATACCGTAAATTGATTTTTAATTTCTCTACCAAAGAATAATTTTGAAGGCGAATAGCCTAGTGCTCGATGGATCGTGGTATTATAATTAAGTTTAAAATATTCGAGTCTGGTGTCCCACTCAAGAGTGGAATTGGACATTGCCACCAAGGATGCCTTAATCGATTTATTAATGATTTCAGCCAGACCATTCCCACAAGGTTTGTAAACGCTTGTCGGGTGTAGATCTATATTTAGTGTCTTCAAATATTCTTTAAAAAGCGCACTGCGAAAATATTGTGCGTTGTCTGTAACTATTTCGGAACACAAGCCGTAGGCTCCGAAGTACCTATTTAAAACGTTCAAGATAGTTTGGGACTCCACATTTCGTAAAGGGACTGCTTCTAAAAATCTAGAGCCTGCGTCTATGATAGTCAGAATGAAGCAATTTTTTCTAAAGGTTATGGGTAATTTACCTACTACATCTATTTGTAGACTAGCTCCGATTTGTAAATTTCTTTCCATTTTTTCAAGTGGTACTTTGATCGTCTGATGCTGCTTACTGCAATTACATCTTACGCAATTCGTGCAATAATTTTTTATATCTTGGTACATTCCGTACCAGAATAAACGAGTTTTGACAGTTTCGTATGTTTTTCTAAAACCAAAATGGGGTCCCTGTGCCTCCGCCATAACCGTAAACTTAAGCTCGTCCGGTAAGATTATTAATTCTGGATATTTCCCGTTTTGTTTTAATACCAGCGTTTTATTCTCGTTTAAATTATACTTTTTTGTTATTCTGTTGTTTTTCTTTGACTCAACCTTTTTTATAATTGTGATTAATTTTTCATCCTCATATTGCTTGGCTCTAATGTTCTCTTCACTCAAGTTAAGATTTAATTTGAATAAGTTATTCTGTAACTCGTTGCTACTAGTAATATTATTTACTAAGTTTCTAGACAAAAAATCCGAAGGATTAATTTTCCCTTCGATGTATTCGATATTGTAGTCATAGTCGCTGAGATTTAAAATCCATCTAGCCACTATATCGACTGCATTTCAATTTTCAGCGGATATGTGAGAGCTTTGTTATCCGTTAAAATAGTAAATTTTCGCCCTAACAGCATGTGTTTAAAATGCATAACTGCGTCATGAATAGCCAATAATTCGAACTTCATGCTTGGGTAAACCGTTTCTGACTGCTTAAGTTTTCTACCGTAAAATTCAATAGGGACTAAGTATCCATTATCTTCCTGCGCAATGACACCTGATATTGCTTTCTTTGAACCATCAGTTATTAAAAAGAACTCCCTATCAAATTTTGGCTGTTTAAGGGTAGGGTTGCTCACGATTGCCTCTTGTATATTTAAAAATGCTTGTTCCGTCTCCTCAGTCCATTTAAATTTTACATTTTGTTTAGTCAATTCGACTAGAGGATTGACAATATCGGCATAATTTTGAATAAGAGTTCTGAAATAATTTGCCAAACCTAAAAGTGACTTTACCCCCTTTTTATTTTTAGGTCTAGTTAATCGTTGTACCTTCCCCACGTTTTTTTCTGATGGGGCATATCCGTTTTTATTAACTTTGAAACCCAAAAATTCAATTTCCGGTTTACATATTTGCACCTTAGAGGGTTCAACTGTTAAATTGTGATCAATTAGAGTTTCCAAAACTTCCTTTAACAACTGTGCCATTCCCTCCGGGCTGTCTTCGGCCAAAACCACATCATCTATAAAATATCCTACTTTGTCCTTCGGAAAGTGTCCCAAGACCTTATCCATAAGTTCGGCGAATTTTGTACTACTTATTTTAAGCCAAAAATTTAGGCGGCACGGGGCGTATTTCCCACACTCCGTCACAAATGCTAATTTGTGACGATCCTCCGGGCGTAAATTAATTTGGAAAAAAGCCGAATGCAAATCTAATGTTGTATAAAATTTTTTTCCACTAATTGCCTGTAAAACATCTTTTACGTCCGGTACCGGATATGGAAACCCCTCTAAAATCTCGTTTAACGTCCTGTAATCCACCGCCATTCTATAGCGAACCAAGTTTTTTTCCGTACCTTTTTTTTACAAATAATACCGGAAATGCATAATCTGAATCTGATTTTTCGATTATTTTCGCTTCTAACAGTTTTCGTAGTTCCTCCTGCGCATAGTGCTTAACTGCCTGGGGCGTCTTATATGGTTTATGCTGAATGGGAAAATTGTGGTTTAATTGTATTTTGGGCAATACCAATGAAGATTGTCCCAAAGATTTGTAAGACTTCGAAAAAGCATGTGCATGACTCATCAATAAGTCTTCTATCATTTGCTTAAAGTCCCCTGTTAAATGATCTAAATTAAAATCCGATCTATCAAGCTCCGCTTCTCTCAAAGCCCTAACTTCTTGCAAATCCAGGTTATTAATTTGATAGATTTGTCCATCTTCAATCTCATTAGGCTTTAAATTATTCTTACTAACAAAATCCGAACTGATAAGTGCGATCCTAGTATCCGTTCTAATTATAATCTTATCTTCTGTATTGTTTGTTACAATTAAATTAATTTTATTAGTGACTGGTACCTCATGAATTGAACATTCCGTAATTAAATTTTTAAATTCCTCTGTTGGATCAATTAAAATCAGCTGATTAGGCTGGACTGCCTCAGGACATCTCAACGATATTATTTTCGTTTGTCCTGGGTGTAAATGTGTTTCTTTCTCTATACACGCAAATATTTCATTTCCTTTAAAATGACATTTAATTTTATTTGTGCGCACTGCCTTGGTGATATTTTTCATTTCCGACCCCCTTTTATTTACACTATTTACACTAACTCTTTCCTTATTCATAACCTGCGGTTCCAGGGCAATTTCCGTATTTTTTAATTTTAGTGTTTTCTTATCAAAATTTAAAATCATTCCATTTTTTTTCAAGAAATCAAAACCTAGCAACATTTTATAGTCCCCTTGAAAATTATGAGATGTAACATAAAATGTTCCTGTCACAAACTCATTGTTAATTTTAAATGTAATTTTTATACATTGCCGAAAAGGTATGACTGAGTTATCGAATGTGTGGATTGTTACCCTATTCGCCAAGTATTTAATTTTTGCATCCGTTTGTTTGAGCGCCTCTAAAACCTCCGGTGATAAAAGCGAAACTGCGGCCCCGCTATCCAGCAACGTGTCAACTTTTAACCCAAAAATCTGTAATGAAATGATGGGAAGTTTATCCTTTCCCGCTGAATTCATACTAGCAATCACGAACTTATTCCCCCTTATCGGGAATCTACCGGGGTCTTTCTTATGACTATTATTTACAACTGCAGATTCCCTTAAAAGTTTCCCGAATTCGACTTTCTTTTCCATTTGTGTCTGTCCGAAACATCTCTCTTATTTTCTTTTTCCTGAATTGAATTTCTATTTCTGTCATGCTGCGGTTCATCCCTGGAATAGTTATTTCGCCCTCTCCTATGTTCATCCGATTGTTTACGATTTCCATAATATGCATCGTAGCGTGCAACCCCTGATCTGTCATCTCTGTTATTATAGCTTCTATCCGAAGAATCCCTATTCCATGGAGGACTATGATTGAAATTTTCATAAAAATTTTCAAATCTATTATAATCCTGATAATTTCTATCCCTGTGAAACCTGTCATAATTAAAATCACTATACATTTGTGCACTGGGAAAATAATTTTGTGATACTGGCGCTGCAAATCCATAGCCTTCCATCGTCCTGTAATTATTCGCACCAAAATTCTTATTTGCAAAATTTCTCTGTCCCTGGTTCCGAAATTTAGTATTTGAATTTTTCAAATTGTACCAACATTCGGAAATGTCATGCCGATTCGTATTACAGATTTCACATCGTTTTTCTTTCAAATTATCTTCCCTAACTTGGGTTTTCGTTTGTAATTTCAACTCGTTGACCTGAGCAGTTAATTCTGCTATGGCCGTAGCCTGCTCTTTATTTAATTGTAATAAATTCGTACAAAAATCCTCATTTTCTTTACTTGTATTGGCTGTTACCGCATTAATCTGATCTAAAACAGTCGATTTATACGCGGCTTCGATCGTCTGAGCTTTATCGCACAATTTCCCAAAATCTTTAATGTCTAATTTTCGCAATTCCAACGCAATATTTGGCGATATTGCCTCCAAAAATTTATTGGCTTTTATTAAATCGAATAGTTTATTAGCTCCCACCTCCGTTGCCTGGCCAGAAGCACGTAAATACATTGATGCGGCCTTGTTAAAAACTTCTATAAAATCTTTCATGTTTTGATTTGGGAGTTGCTTAATTGAGTTAAAATTTATTTGTGCTTCGATAAAAGAATCTTTTTTCTGAAACAATTCCACGATTTTTCTTTTAAACTCTGTATAATTCTTTTCCTCATTTAGCGTCTGGTCAGATACTAATTTCTCACGGGCCGTACCCACAAATTTAGCTTTTAATATCTGTAATTTAAAATCCTCTTCTACGTGGACCCGATCCAATAATTCATCGAATTCTTTCAAATAAAATAACACATTGCTAATCTTTTTTACGTCAAAGGGAACAATCAATGATAACATTTGCGACAAATTCGGTTTTAACGGGTCGTCCATTTTAATCTCTAACGTTTTAGATTTCAATTTTGATTTATTTCTTGTTACCACCCATGGCTTAGATTGATTTTGTAAACTTTTCCTTCCTCTTTTCCTCGGCATATATTGTGTCCTACTTGACATTCATTACCCTTATATTATATATTTTTACACAAATAACTTTGCAATACAACTTAACTCCTGAATAAAATTTTCTATAACACACAAGAAAATATATAAATATATATATACACTGTCCCTCAAAATCCAAATACAATTAAATTCAAAATGAATGTATAAAATACACATGGAAAATCAGTACCAAAATTATTAATTTTCTAAACTGCCCTTTCTTCTTCTTATTATTATTATTTTATTTCATTTGTACTCCCGCTTTTTTCCTTTGCGGCATCAAATTGGTCTTATAAATTCACATAAAACACTTCTTTTTTTTTGTTCAATAACATAGTAAATGCCATGTACCCCCAAAATATAATCATTACAATAAAATACCATAAATAAATTCAATGTGATGCAAAATCTATTTTAAAATTCTTTCAAATTTTTCAATATATCATATAATTTGAAACCTTATTTCATAATATTACTCTTAAAACCTTTCCACACACAATTATAAGATTGTTTGTTTTCAATTTAAAACACAATATCATCAGTATAATCATACTTAAACATATATATTTATTTTTAGTATAACACATCAAAAAATAGCCATTTTGGACGAATGAGTCAGAAACGTTGTAGCACACTCCATTGGCACCAAGTTTTACTTTTAAAATTTAATTTAACATTAAAACCATGAATAGCGCGTAGAATTTTGAGTAAAACTAACATTATGAATTACTATTAACTTTTCATAACAAAAACAATATTATTAACCTCCGGAACTCATCCGAAAAGGTCACGGTACCAGATAGGTTTATAGGGCATATGCTGGACAGAACTGGGCTCCTGTAACGGAAATCTTTATTTCGACATGTCAGCATAACCCAAACCCTAGAATGAACTATGTTAGTCACTCCTAATCATTTTAATTCAAAGTATTCATAGTGCAAACTCATGCAATTTTTTTATATCTAATACAAAAATAACAGTGATCGTTCGTTTCAATCCTGGTTAATCCCTTCGATATAAGTGTGGCAACTGCCTTCATTACCAAATTGCGTTGTGTTGTTTTTTGAAGATGGAATTAACTTATGGATCGTAAATAAAACATAACTTTGAATCAGATCATAATAGAGTTAAATAAAATAAGACTCATGGTCTAAAAGATACCAACAATTTTTTAACAACTAACATATAAATTTATTTACAACTATTTTACAAATTGTCGGTGCGTCATAAGACACATTATTCTCAATATAGATAACATAAAAAACAAAAAAAAAACACTATTAATTCTACTTGTATAATTATTGTTTTTAATACTATGATCTTGAATACCAATTGGAGCGTGCAGAACCCCCTACTTGGCATTTTGCCCTAAACATTTTGGGAAACAATGTAAATTATAAGAAAAACCGTACCTTCATATTATTCCGTGCCCAGCACTCAGTTAAGGCTCGCATTCGGAGACATCACAGGCGGTCACCCATCATCACTGGTGGACATCACATTCGGATCATAGGCTATCACACATCATCGCTGGCGGGCATAACATTCGGATCATCGGCGATCATACATCATCAGTGGCGGACATCATTTTCGGATCATCGGCGATGTTGGTAGGTCCTCCTTGGAATTAATAACACTTCTCTTCTAATACATCTTCGCATCTCGGAGCGAACTTTTCATCTGAACTCCTCAAGAAAAAAGTCTATATTCTTTTTTTTTATGGCGGGCGTGGCTAATACTCCCCTTCGATTCAATCTGCCCGAAAAATGACCATTCAGTCTCTCCCCCGGCCTATTCCTGCAGCAGATTCGTTGGCTTCTTCTTCGAGCGTGGGGGGGGGGCTGGCCCCTCTTGTCTGCAACGCGTTCCTAGCCGAAAAAATGACCGGTAGCCTCAACTAGAGAAACGTGTGCGGTCTCGCTTAATTGGCTTGTAAATCTACCAATAAACCATTCTTGACGTAAATGTCAAGCGATTGTTATGCGAGAGCCCAAAACTGGTGCCTTCTAGATGCCAGCTGAGATAGGGGTCTGCCTTGCTCCTGACATGAATAGCGTTAGACATACACTAGTATTTACAATCCCTATACAAAAACATCAAAGGATACAATATGTATAATATACCATTTATATATATATATCTATAAATCACGGAAGATTGCTGGATGCTTATGTTCCCAGCATGTTCAAAATATTGATTTAAAAAATTAACTGAAAGCTTCTCTAATAATGAATATTTTGTCCCCTCATTTTTATCCATACGATAATCATATTGGGAGATATTGTAAATTTTGTTTGTAGATCCAGTGCAATGACCTATACAAATGAAATCTTTAGACTGATTTTCCTCTCTGTTTATATTTTTATAACTTGGTTGCTCGATAACTAAATCTTTTTTGCTAATTTAGATAGATGTTTCAATTTTTTTTTTTACTCGTTCTCCAAGATTATTTAATATTTTTGAGCATGGATTTAGCATTTAAGTTTAAAGTGATTTAAAATATATATATATGTAAGTTGGCTGTTGGATTTCCTTCATTTTTTAATGTACGCGAGAGAAAAATCCTATTAAATGTAAAATCCCATACGTCTGAAAATCAATGCGCAGTTTTATGTAGTATATTCTAATGAATGTGGAAAAACATTCATATTTATAAAAATAATAAAGATTTAAAAAAATATTTTTTAATTACATTTTAGTAAGTTACATTTAGCTGTTCTACAAGATTTTAAATTCAGTTTTTAGCATTAAGCTTTGTATCACCACATATTATAGTAGTATTATTCAAAACGGAAGACATGGTTTCAAAGGTAGTATGTTCCCTTAACCCTTTATCTATCGTCGGTACTTATAAGTACCATTAAAATTACTTATTATAAAATTCTTTTATTACGTCAATTAGTTGTGATACTGTTTAGAATGAGTTACAGATACATTACTTTATTTTGTTCCAAAAGCATTATTGGTTATACAAAACAAAAATATTTTTAAAAGGATGATTTCTTTTGCCTTTTGTATTTTTTCAGCTTTCTTGGCGCTGAAGGAGGGGGATGGGGATTTTTTAATTAGGAAATATTTCTACATTTATATTGTAAGGACATCAGATTTGTTCATTTTATAATTCTACAAAATATCGAGAAAACAATTTAAAATAAAAGATTTGAGTGGGGTTATAAATATTGCACAAAATCCCTGGAAATTTGAATTTAATTAATCCATCTAAATCCTTCAATCCTTATAAAATCCTTCAAAAATATATCAAATGATATGTAAATCTTTAAATTTAAACAATTTACGTAAAATGCTTTAGAATGTGTAAACTTTGATGAATTCATAATGCGGTAGATAATCGGTTAATAGTATTCTTTTTGATGATAATAATAATAATGAAACATTTTTCTTACGTCATTACCATAAAAAACATGCAGCTGAGTATACTCACTAATTTTCATTTCGGTGTATTAATAAACCGAAAATTTAAAGTGAAAAAAAAATCGTCTTCTTTAATTCCATAATGACTAGCGTTAAAAATTCTCCATGCAGAAAAAAATAAATAAAAAAAGGAAAGAAATGAAAAATAGTCGATATTAACAGGAACTGGAAAAATTCAAGAAAAATCTTTGCACACGAAAGTCCAGATTGCCAGTTTCTCCGATATAGCTTTTTTATGTAAATAAGGGAAAGAGATCTTGCTAGCGCCTGATGTAATTGATTTGTTTACTTAAAATGAATCCCGAGTATCTTCAGGCACGGTGCATATCTAGAAGATTCAATTTATTCAAATTTCTCTGCTGAAACTCGTGCAGATCTCTGTGTTTATTTCAGACACAGATTTTTTTTTTTTTTTTCCGCAGAGTATTCAGTTTTTTACTTCTTTCTCCATGTTTACTTCTACAAATATCTAAATCTACATTTGCGTAATGTTGGGTACAAAAGTAAATTTTAAAATTTCTAGAAAATATTCTTTAAAATTTCTCACTCTATGAAATTTCAGTGTTTTAAAAAATCAAAAATCTGTTAATGTCTAATTGTATGTAGTATTTTCAAAACTACTGATTTTTGCAATAAATTTAACACTTATTACCTTAAATACTCTTTTAATGTAACTGATTTATTTATTTCAAAATTAAAGTTTATTAAAGAAAATTGCATATCGGTAAACTTATATTTCATCAAATCCTATACGTATTAATTTCCGATAGATATGTTGCCGACTATACAGTTTTTGGCTTTTTATTCATATTTACTTTTACAAATGAATAAATTTGCGAAATTTAAATACATAAATAAATTTTAATATTACTATGTTAAAAATGTTTTAAAGCTGGCACAGTGTAACTTAGATATTTAAAAAAAAAGCGAAAATCCGTTAATGTACGATTATATGATGTACTTAGAACATTATCATTTAATGTAATTAATACTTGATTTAACGTAATATTAGTTATTTAATGTTATTGATTTATTTTTTCGAAATTAATCCGGAGTATATAAAGGAACAAGGCATTTCACGAGGCTTATGGTTTAACCAGAATCATTTGCTGAAAATCATACACATAATTATTTCAGATGTATGTTAGTAATTATACAATTTTCTAATTTTTTCCTCATGTTTATTTCTACAAATATCTACATTTGCTAAAAGTTACATACATGCATAAATTTTCACACTTCTAGGTGCATTAAAACATGCACAGTTGAATATTTGGATTCTTTAAAAAAGTGAAAATCTGTTAATTGTTTAATTGTGTGACTTACTTTGAAAATTACTATTTAATTAAATAAATCTTTATTTTAGTATAAGCAATTTATTACTTGAGAGAGGTGTTTATAAAAATTAAAAAAAAAACATTGGCATGTTTCGGCTCCATTCTAATAAGAACTATAATCATAATAAAAATGCTCGTAAAATACAAAGCGTCTCACGTCAATACAAATGACACGCGACAATGAGATGTTAACAAAAACCACGCGCACTATTATAAAAAAATTAAATTAAAAATAGATCAGGATTTAAAATTAATTTCCAAGTTAGTTCATCCCATTGAAGCTTTCACGAGGAATTTATTCATGAACTCTAAACATAGCTTAGGAATAACAAAAAAAAAAAAAAAAAAAAAAAAAAAAAAAAAAAATATTACAAACAAAACTTTTATGCTTATAAATTTCAATGGACTCTCTTATAATGGACTTACGGCAACAATTTGATATGAAAGATAATTTGCTTTCATTAAATAGAATTTTTTCCCCCTATCTAAATATAATCTAAATAAAGCTGTGTATAGTATGATCAAATTTGATATCGGATTCATGATCACCATTTCCAATTCCAAGCTTTCTCTCGGTCATGCCTATGTAATAATTTAAATCTCCTTTTTCTATAATGTAAGGTATTTTATAAACCCCTGCAAGGTTCTCATGTCCTATAGGATCAATTTGTTTATTAAGTAAATTCTTTAATTTTGGTGGGGTCGTCGCAATCAATTCGATATTAAACTTTTTTAATTTAAATTTTTCTTTTTGAAAGCTACCTTTCAAATATAGAAATTGAATTTTTTTAAATTTTGTAGAATCTTCTCCTTTATTGAAACCTTCAATTAACTCTGGATTTTTGGTTTAGTTTTCCCTTTTCTAATAATTTATTAATTTATAAATGCTGCTTATTTTATACCCATTGGAACTTGCAATCACATTTCTAACTTATTTAAAAACTCTTTAGACCAAGCCTTAAAAGCTCTGTCAACCATGAAACGAAAAGTGGAAAACTTATAACAAAAATATGCAAATTTATAACGAATTATATGTTGGAAAGCTGTGAGTACTCATACCTTTAAAGCATTCATTATTATGAAACCGGTAAGTAAACTGCCCTGACTCCAAATTTCATGCTGTATCGTGGAACCAAAACTGTCCAAGTTGAATTCTGTACATTGAAAGAACTTTTTATTCTCCTTAAGCCACTTATCAGAAAATATATGTAGTGATATTATCAGATTTGTTCTAGAAAAAGTTTTGCGTGTAAAGAATACACAATTTTCTAAAATCAATATTCTGAAACAAAAGTCTGGCAAATGAATCGAAATTTGTTGATTTTTTCCCTTCTTATTTCTTTTTTGTTCATTAAATCAGTTTAGAGAGTTTCTTTTTTATTTTGTAAAATGTCTTGCTTCTACACAACATAACTTACAAGTTTAATATGTGCTATTAATACTCGGTTACGATTTTAAAATATAAGAAAATAAAATAACTTTTTCAATTTTTTAAAGGGGAAGACGTTTTAACCAATCTATTGGAAATTCAACTATTTACTTGTTTTCCATGTAATCCATTTCGAGTTTATAGTTAAAGAAGAAATTTTTATTTTAAAGATAAGAGATTTTGATTATCCTTAAACATTTTACCAGAATGTAAAGTTCTAATATCATCAGATTTTTTTTTCCGGAAACAATGTTTTCCCTGAAAAGAATACTAAAGTTAAAAAAAAAAATCTCTACAGTGCAATGTGAGCTTGATTCATGTATCAAAATTTGCAGGTTTTTCACTTTTCTAAATTATTTAGTCAGTTGAAATTTTTTTGCATAATTTTGTTTCTTCTTATTTTAAACATTTATTACTTCTACGCAATGTGATTCTAACGTTTAATGCGTGATTTAAATAACAATTTTTTTCAAAAATTATGAATAGCGAACCATTTTCACGTATTTTATAGGAGAAAGCATTTTAAATAACTATATGGAAAGTCAACAACTTACTAATTTTCGATTAAATCCTGTTAAAAATAAAATTTTCACTACATCCATAAAGATATATATTAGTTTTCTACTGAAACATTTCGTCAGAGGTAAAGATAATTTCATCAGATTTGCTGTTGAAAACAATGTTTTCTTTCAAAAGAACATACAAAATTTCCAAATCAATGCATTGCAAAGAGTGCTTCATAAATCAAAGGTCCCACAAGTGGCCGAGTGGTTCTGCTCTCGAAACTGGTAGATGGCAGATGCTGGATTCGAACCCAATTGCTTCCATTGGCATAATTGTTCTGAGTTTTCCGTGGTTTTCTTCGAACCTTGGATTTCCTTCCGTATATAGTGGATAGGTTCCCTTAGAAAGATCACCACGGAGTGCTCTAAGGCTCTATAGGCCCTCTTGCCCTTAGAGACTATATCTCTCATGTTGATAATTGGCCGTCATAAACATAACAGCATAAATCAAAATTTCTTTTCTACTTTTTGTTTCTTTTTTTTTACTTATTTATTGATAGAATATGTTGAAAAAATGTTTGATTCGTGATCCTTTTTTATTTTTGATTTTTTGCTTCTACGCGAAGGATTTAGATTAAACTTTCTTTGCAGCCGATATACTCCAACTTTTATAAATTCGATTGGTACCACTTTTTTACAGGAACATTTTTTGTTGTATTTGATCGAATTTCAGAAGAAACTTGCTAAAAAACTTAGTTTTAAAATATAATGCAACAAATAAAATATAACAATAAAATCATGTACATAAATCTTCGGCGGTTGTTTCCTGACACTCTGCCGGAAAGTGTTAATATGTATTTAAATATTTATTTACAATTTTCAAAAAATATGAATAGAAAATGTCCCCTCCCCCCTATTTTATAGAGAAAACTCTCGTAAACGAGCTAATAATAAGTCAATTATTTGCGTGCTTTTTATACAATTCAGTTTGAGTAAAAATGAAAAATTTTGTTACAGGCAAGAAAATATGTTGACTTTCCTTAAACCTATATTTGCACAGTAAAGATCTTAATATCATATTTGCTTCTAAAAATAATGATTTTCCTGAAAAGAATACAAAAATTTCCGAAATCAATAGATTGTAACGAGAACCTGGTTCATAAATCAAAATATGCAGAGCTTTTGCTTTTCAATTTTTTTTTTTAATTGAACGAATAACTTACGCATTTTCTCTTAAATTCATTTTATTCTTTGTAAAAAATTCTTGTTTATGCGTTTAATATGTGCTATAATAAATTATTTACTTTAAAAAAATGAATAAATAATTTTCTCCAGAAAAAACATTTAATCCATCCAAAAAAAAAAAAAAAACTATTTTTTTCAGACAATGTTGAAAATAGAAAATTTTACTTCAGCCATGAAAACAAGAGATTATAATTTCCCTTAAACCTTTCATCAAAAACAAAAGACTGTAATATCACCACACTTGCCTCCAAAAACAATGTTCCTGTTCAAAATATTAAGAAATTTCCAATCTTAATATATTTTTATGCGAGTCTGCCTGATAAGCCAAAATTTACAGACTTTTTGCTACTCTCTTTTTATTGATTGAATCAATTGAGAGATTTTTTTCCAATTTATTTATTTTTTGTTGTTTCTTAATACTCGACGTGATCTAGGCATTTATTGTATAATTACAAATTTTTAACTATCGAAGCTACTAATATATATATTTTTCATTTACCTTTATATATAAAAAGGTCACTTTTAACCATTTTCGGCGTGGTTTCCCTAAAAAATGACATCTAATTTTTATTTTACTGGCGCCAAAAATATTTAATTAAAAATTTCCTTTTGTACATATCTGAAACTAATGAAGTTGGTATTTTCTAATAAATTCTGGTGTAAGTTAATTATTTCAAACAGATTTACTTCGAGCCGAAAAGGGTTAAAATGTTATAATACATTATAAATAATCACTTGATGCGATTCTTGTTAACACAATCGATCAATTAAATGAAACAATCATAAATGAAGAGAAATTCTCAGAATGATGAACCTTCGTGTAATCACTATTTTGGAATCAGCGTCGGTCTCTTAAATTAAAATTTTCCTAACTTTATGTTTCTCAGTTTTTAAGGTACGTTCGCAATTAAGTAAATACGCAGAAGCTATAGTCGTCGTTCAGACCGTCCGTCCGTCTGTCTGCATATTACAATGCAAAAATTATGAAACCGAATCATTTGAAATTTAAAATATATAATTGTTGCATAATTTTGTCGGGACTTTTAAAATTTTATGCAAATAGGAGGTATAGTTCAATGAGAGAAGCAATAAAAAATATTTCGTTACATTATGGCCAATGGAAAAAAATAGTTTCAATTTCATTTTAACGATATTATATTAGTTCGAACGCAATAAAATGAATATGCATCTATGAAGTATATTAAAATATGCATTCTGTACAATTTGTGGTGCAATTTTTTTTTTTATTATTACTTACAAGGCGACACAAATAATTCCATTACATAATAGTATAAGAGAAATAATTGTTTGGGGCGTGTTTCAATTACATTAAACTATTTCTCATTTTGTGAAATTGATATGCATTACTGAAGTTTACTAAAAATCATTTCCTGTAGTAAAAAGCAGATAGTATTTAAAGGGATATACAAAAGATTTTGGATGCTTATACTACAGTATCCGAAGTAATGTATATAATTACACCAAGATATGAATATTTTTAAAATTTCGTTATAAGGTATTTGTACCCAATATGGACAGTGCTCTCAATATGGACACCCCTAATATTTTTTAAAGTAACAATTTTTATAAAGAGGTCGCTCTACATGTCCGTGAAGAAAAGCAATTGAAAAGATAATTAAGCCAGCGAAGTACAAAAAAGCGCGCTGTTCGCCATTTAGAAGGAAACTTCTTGTTTCGTGGCGTGCTGATAGCAATTACAGGTAAGTTTAAATTCGTATTAGATATTATAAAATTACTTTAAATATTAAAAAGTGGAGTGTTTTAGAAAGCTTTTAAAGCATATTTTCGATTGCTATTGCATACATTGCTTAAAAATATTTTATTTATATATTTATTACTAAATTTAATAAAACTACTACAGATTCCCAATATGGACACCTTATGTTCACATTGGAAGTACAGCAGGTGAATCCTCAGATTCACAAAAAATAGAAAAATAAGCAAAACCAACTACATTATTTCATAATATTTTGTAGTAACTGACGTGCTTTGCACCGGTCTTCGAAGAACTACAACTGAAAATGACTCCCCATTCTAAAGTGCATGTTCTGAAGATATTTACTGTGCCCTACCCTCCCCCGCAATACTTAAGATATATTTTTTTATCCCCTCAGCTCTAAAATTCTATAGAAAAGTGGCTCTTTCATACACCTTGTGTAGCAGGTCAAGAGGAGTCATCTGTCCATAATAAGGACCAGTATGGCTCCTTATATGGACATTTGTAAACAATTTTTTGTTTTTATCATTTAAATTAACCATACCCCAGTAGCCAAGCGATATTGGACCAATATTGGCTATATCTTGGAGCAATATTGGCATGAAATATTGCTCCAATATTGGGGTGTTTACATTTTACCCTTATTTAGCCATTATTATTTAGCCAATATTATGCCAATATTGGGGTTTCATTGGAAATATTGCCAATAAAACGCCAATGTTGGTTAAATATTGGATATTCATTGGAAATATTTCCAATGTAACGCCAACATTTGTATAATATTGGCGTTTTATTAGCAATATTTCCAATGAAACCCAATTATTGGCATAATATTGGCTGCAAATATTGGCTAAATAAGGGCAAAATGTAAACATCCCAATATTGGGGCAATATTGACATTTTATTGGCAATATTTCCAATGAATGAAATATTGGCTCAATGTTGGACCAATATTGGTTTGTTACTAGGGTAATAGTTGCAAGATCGCTAATTTTAATAATGATAGACTACAGTCCAAAGATCATAGTCAAAATATTTTGGAGTCCTATCACGTATACATGGAGGTGAAAAAAAAAAATACATTTTCCTTAGGGTGTCCATATTAGGCACAGGTACCTTAGTACGAAAGCATCTCATTTGCTACGTTAGACGTGCGATTTTCGACTTGTTTTAATTGATTTAGTGAAATATGGGAATATACTGCAATATGTTTGTGTTTATTTTTAAAAAATATTTCTTGATTCCACCCGATGTGATTTATGCATTTTATGTACTACTACTTATCTGTCAGCTTTAAAGTCTATTAATAAAATTTTCAGCGAAGTATTAAATGATTATTATTTTATGCAAATGATCACTTAGTACGTTTATTTTTCATTGATCGATTTCTTAAATATGTACATTTAGCATTTTCAAGTGAAATATCACAATCAAATTATTAAAAATCGATCAGTTTTAACACATTTCCATATAGAGTAATATCTCGTTATAATGAATCACTGGAGATCATTAGTAAAATTTATTATACTGAAAAATTCGTTAAATTGAATATTTTCATAATGAAATAGGATATTTTTATTAATCCAAATAATACTCGCTAAACTGAACACGTTGTTAAAGTGAAATTGTTGTAACGAACTCTTACAGTGATTCAGTTGGGTGAAAATAAAAAAATTTCTTATATACACGAATGCGAGATTTTAGACTTTCTTTGGAACTCTGATTGGAAAATAAAGATTGTGATATTGGATTTACAACATAAAAAAAGTTTTCTCTGAACTGAATACAAAATTTTAGAAAATCAATATATAGTAAAGGAACTCAGCGTCATAAACCTAAATTTGCAGTGCTTTTTTATTTCTGGCAGTTTCTATTGATTAAATTACTTACCAGAATTTTTTTTCATGCATTAAAATTTTTCATGTTGTAAAAAATTCTTTTTTTGTTTTTAGTAATTTAGATATTCAACAAATATTGAAAGATCTACAGTTTTTAAGAAATTTCAATAAATGTATATTTTATTACTTTTTTAGCGGATATACATAAAAGAGTATTAATTTTTTTTATTTTAATATTCAATGAAAATAATAAATTTATGATTCCTGTTAATAGATTAGATTTTTTTTAAATTAACAAACTCTATATTTTCAAAGCAAAAATTGCTAAACTATCTGCAGAGCTGTTTGATTCTCAATTTTTGCATTGATTGAATCACTTGAGGTATTACTTTCTGTCGCTTTTTTTATTATTTGGTAGAAAAAAAAATGTTTTTCTATTCAGCCCCAACAGTGGTCGAAAGATTCCGTTCTGAAAGCTGGTACGAGAGGTGCTGAGTTTGAAACCAATCGCATCCATTGGCTAAATTACTCAGAATTTTCTGTGAATTTTTTTTCATACCTTGAATTTTCTTGCTAAATATGGGTTACTTTACCTTAGAAAGACTTCCATGGAACCCACCCGCCCCTCTTTGGGACCATGTCTTTCGCGTAGTCAAATGGTCGTCATAAACATCACCAATACTTTGCTTCTACTGGCTACGATATAAGCATTTTATGTATGATTATTTTAAAATTTCAAAAAATATCAATCACCATATTTGTTATATCTGTTGCCAACTATTTTTGTTCTATACATCTATAGCAATGATGATGCAAAATAAATAATACTAAGACATATATTGTGGTGTCTCCCCATAAATTTATTTTATATTTAAAATTGAAAGGTTGTATAGAAATGATACCATCCGTCGACTTAAAAAATGGCATTTCACATGTAGCTTAAAAACTGTTTTATTATTTTAGATTGAACCTCTCATACAAAAATTAATTTTCAATATTCACAAAAAATTTTTGTTTGCGATATTAGAAAAATTATTATAAAATAATTTTATTATTGTGCTGCATGCTAGCTATTATCTGTCCACAAAATGAGATCTCCATAAATGAATGCTCAATTTTTTAAGTATTTATTTTATTATTTTTTTTTAGAAAAAATGTAAATATTAGAAATTTATTTTTTTTTTCCTCAATACATTAGAATAATTTTAAAGCGCATATCAACTTTTTATGAAATATTATATACAGTGGCGGTCAAAAGTTTCCGGCCAGCAAAAATTTTTCAGTTAATTTGTAAATATACCCATATGAAGAGGAATCTCAAAGCGATAATTATACATTTTATTGACATATTAGTTAGGAACTTACTTATAGAAGAACGTGTAAATATCAATAAATTTAATTGACAAAGTTAAGTATAAAAGAAAACGCATGTTCTCAAAAGTTTCCGTCCACATATCATTCTTTAGATTTTTTCTATCCGTAAAGTGTTTTTCTTTGTGTTTATGAATGAATCAACGTGTATAGCATAGTTTGAATTCAAATTTGAAAAGTTCAACAATTATCGTTCATAAATTAGTGATTAGTTTGATGCTAAAAGGCCAATCTTCTTGAGACATTGCGGCAAAGTTATCAGTCGGTAAAATCGACTGTAAACGATGTTTAAAAATTATATAAAGATGGCCATGGCTTTCAGGACTTTCAGAGTTCCGGGAGACCCCGGAAAATTACTATTTCTGTGGACAGAGTTATCAGAAGAAAAACCATTGATAATCCGCATGAAAATTCCGTTGCAATATACTGCGACTTACGGAATGAAAATATTGCTGAAATAAGTAAGTCTATCGTGTTATGATGCTGACGTGATACAGAACATTATGGAAGAATCGGTGTTAAAAAATTTTCATAGGTAAAAAAAAAAATAAATACCGACGTACCCTACTGGCATTTTCCAAGGTACACAAAGTCTGGTCAAGTTAAAACTGGACAAGAGTTCTATTTTTCAATTAATCGAATTTGAAATTTTTTTGGTAGTGATGGCAGACACTACATACGATGACCTAATAACAAAAGGCATGATTCGACCTATGTTATTCCTACAATGAAGCATGGCGGGGGACACGTTATGCCGTAGGGGAGTATTTTCTTTAAAAAAGTGCCGGTCCGTTATTTGAAATTCATAGCCAGATGGATGATAGAATGTATAAGGATATCTTGAAAGACCATTTTTTGCCTTATTATAGAAAAAAAAATTGGTCGCAACTATTTTTCGTAACATTATAGCGACATAAATAATGTATGCAAGCCTCGATAAGCAATAGTTTTCGCACAAAAAATGTCGTTTTTGAAATGGTCAGGACTAACGCCCAACATGAATCCAATAGAAAATCTTTGGAAAGAAGAATAGAAAAACTTTGGAAAGAAGTTGACAAAAGTCTGCAGAACTATTAATATTCCAACCAGCCAAAATTTCGCCAAAACTGCAAGAAATGTGGAAAAAATGTACCATAGACGATCTTTAATCGTTGATTGTATGAATGCCACGTTGCTGCGCCGCAGTACTTATTACTAAAGCTAATAAAATAGTAATACGATAAAATAGTACTTTTAAATGTTATTGATCACTGTAATTTTCTATTACAATACCACTTTTTAGGAACTTGTGAAAGTGGCCGGAAACTTTTGAGAACATGCGTTTTCTTTTATACTTAATTTTGTCAATTAAATTTATTGATATTTACATGTTCTTCTATAAATAAGTTCCTGACTAATATGTCACTAAAATGTATAAGTATCGCTTTGAGATTCCTTTTCATATGGGTATATTTACAAATTAACTGAAAAATTTTTGCTGGCCGGAAACTTTTGACCGCCACTGTATCTACCACTCTAGGTTCGTAAAGCCAAATTTAATTTGCATGGACTTTTTTAAATTAGTGACTAATAATATTTTTTAATAAATAGCTCAACTACATAAAATTTTGTACAAAACTGATTTATTTGCTTAGCAAATGTATAAATTATTAAGTGTGCAAATTTTTCATATAATTCAATTAAAAATGAAAGTCTGAAATTGTACGTCAAACGTCACAAATGAGATGCGTTCATACTATGAGTTCTATAAATTTTCAGATTTTGGTAAAATAGATGTTGCACTCTTCTGCAAAAATACATGAATACAAAATCTATTACGTGAATTATTGTTTCCGTAAATTGAGTTATACGGAAACAATAGGACTCCATCTTAAATGGGATGTCAACCATGAATCATGACCTATGATGGATTCCACTAAATCAGTTACGTAGGATACGATTTAATAGAAAGAAGAAAACTTTTATTTCATATCTTTTTAAGTTTCGATTAGATTTTCATAAAATATAACTCGATAAAATTGTACAATGATTCTATGGAGGAAAATTCAAACCATTCAGTTGTTTGTTTTTTTAAGCTGTTATATACGGATCAGACGACGACTATATATTTCACATATTTATATAATTACGAGCCCACCTAAAAAAAAGCCCTTTGTTCCCTTAACTGTTCAATGTCCACTGTTCCCAACTGTATGTACAGGATTATTATAAATAAAATTCAGCTATTCAAAAGTCTCTAGAGGTTGTAATAGGGCTCCATACAAAAAAATGACTAAAATATGTAGTTAAACTAGAAATTACGGGTTAAACTCCGAAAATCGAAAATCTCAGCGGTCTGTGAGACCGCTATCAGTAGTTAAGGGTTAAAACTCCTAATTGTGTATATAGGGTATATACGCCATAAAAAGTAAAATTTTAGCTGAAAGTTTTATTTTTATTAACTATTTTTTTTTCCATTGTTAGACCGATCTATAGCTTTCAAATAATTTTTTGCATCAAAAATATAAAAAAAATCATACAGTGAAGGATTAACAGATATGTATTTTTTTATGAGATATAAATAATCTATAGTACTATTCTTCTAAATAATTTTTATTATAAAATTACAATATTTACAATATAAATATGTTTACTAAACAAACTATTAAATAAGTAAATGTATATTTACTATCCTTATAGTTAATTTTTAGTAAGAATGAAAAACTTTAACACATCCATAAAGATAAGAGCTATTGATTTTCCTTTATCCTCTTATAGGGGAATAGAGGAAAATAGAAGCATAAATATAGCTCCTGAGAGTGTAATCCAAGCAGTGTTATTACACAAAATTTTCTATTTTTGTTTCATTTTACCCCATATTTTGTATGTAGAAATCTGCATAGATATCTGATTGTTAAAAAATCTTCCAGAAGATCGAAAACTCTCATTTTACATAATTTTTGCAGGAAGAAAAAAAAGGCAATTCAGAAAGATCTGAAATCTAGAAAATTGTGTTGATTAGATCATGTACTTATTGTGAATGTATATATTTTAAATATATTAATTATACTGAAATATTGTCTAAAATGATAGTATTCGAAACAGTGGTTTCATCAGTAGGAATTTTTCATATGTAGCATTACTTCAGATTTATTACATATGTGTCATTATATACAATTAGAAGTGTATTTTTTGTATGTAAATAATTTGTAAATAAACTTTATAATATTTAAATTTAAAGTGAATCTATTTATTTTTTTTCTAATCATATGTTTTTATCGTATTTAATTTAAAAGCCTTTTTCTACTATTTAAACTGTTTTTCTGTTAATTCATACAGATTTTTTAAGATTATATGTTAGAATTTCTACGAAATTTCACAACGTATGCTTTTAAATTTAAATATTGAAGCATAAGGTTGAATTTAAGTATGTTAATTTTATAAACTCTTATTAAATACTTTCCAACCACATAAATTACGCAATACTTTGCAAAGTGTAATGAAATTTCTGTGATAATTATGATATATGCAGTCAGACCTTAGATATAGTGTCTGCATCATCCTGGAAAAAACAAACCAGTTTTTTTAGAGCTTTAAAAATTACTAACATATTTTTCATTAATTATTTATATTCTTTAAGTATTCATTCCTTTACCATACAAATATATAATAGGTACGATCCGCGTTGATCCTTAATTTTATTTGTCTTACTCCACCCCTCTTTCCAATGCTTTTGTATTAAGGTCATTATGCAAATAAATTATAAATTATTTATTTACAGTACTGAATATTGTCCTAACTTAATTTTCTTAAAATTTCATGAATAATTTGTGTTAATGTTTTTTCAACGACATAAAAACAAAAAAGTACTTAACATTCAAGAGTTTGTTTGCAATGATTTAATTTAAAAAAATGTACAAATGTTCTATAGAATTTCATTGAAGTATTCCAAAATCTATTATACTGGTTATAAAGAATATTTAATTTTGTAATAACTAAAGGATATTATGTAACAAACTTGTGTTAAATTTAAATTTAGTAAATTTTGTTCAACTAACATGCAATTTATCTATAGATTTCATATTAACCCCACGAACTGTATTTAATTACAATTTAGATATGCTTTTGAAGTATACCATACAAAATATTCAGTATTGTTATAAAACATTTATTTACTTTCCTTTTAGATTGTAATGTAGATTCTGCAACGATCTTTTCCAAATATTCAGGCATTGTGCCAAAAGTTATTTTGTAATTTATTTTTTCCTTTTAAGCATTTAACAACAACTGAGTAAGCAAACAAATTGTATGAAAAAATACATCTTGTTTGGTATTTTTAACCGACTTCAAAGAGGAGGTTATGATTTCGACCTGTATGTATTTGTTGTTCACGCATAACTTTTGCAAATATGAACCGATTTTGATAATTCTTTTTTTGTTTGAAAGCGTATGAGGCCCATGTGGTCCCATTTGAATTTCATAAAAATCTGATAATTAGAACTTTTTTAAAAATAAAAACTTTAAATTTCAAATTCATTTTGAAGCAATCGACCAATTGGAAGTGTTCCTTTTGCATGCTTTAATGTTACACACGATCTTTTCACTGTTAAAAGTTTGAAGTTTTTGCTGCATCGTCACTCCACCGCTTTTATGGAATATCTCTATTTTGACCAATGAGAATTCACCATAATACTCTGAAGTAATCATTTTCTATAAAAGCGATGGATAGACGATAAAGTAGAAGTTTCAAATTTTTAACAGTGTTCAAAGTGCAAAATACTAACTGGGTGAGGGCCAGGATTCACATAAATTTTGCGCTGTTTGCGAAACGAGATTTATTAACAAGAAAATTTATTTAAAACATTATAAAATTTGCTAAAATTCAGGCTTCTGATTCGTTAATATAGTTTCGCTATCAGCGCAAATTCTACCTGGATTCCGGACAAGTTCTCTTATGCAAGAAACGGGAAATATAGCATCTAGGGGATATAGTGTGGAAATCGGCTATCTCAGGGCGTGTTCAGAGCAATTTACAAAAGTAACCAATGTTACCGACCGATTGTAGGGCAGTACGAAAGCAAATTGTGGCATCAATGAAAACTACACTGTTAAAAATCTGCTGCATTTTGCTGCAACGCATTCCACCGCATGTATATAATATCTCTATTCCAACCAATGAGAAAGCTCCATTTCACGGCCAAGTAACCGTTTTCTATACAAGCAGGGGAGTGCGTTGCAGCAAAATGCAGCAGATTTTTAACAGTGTATTCTGTTGAATTGTAGCTGACGTCACACTTCGCTTTGATTTTCATTTCGTACTTGTCTACAATCAGTATGTGGTCGGTAAGTAACCGGTAAATTGTGCTGAACACGCCCTCTGTAACACTTAAAAAAAGCGCTAAAATGTTCTATTCTTTAAATGTGCAACAATGTTGATGAAATTTAAAGGTAGAAGCGACATCTGCAGGACATTTTCTAAAAATGCAAGAATTATTGCTAGTCTAGATAATGTATCACAAAAATGCCGCAGATGTCGCTGTGATCGACACTTTGGAATTCAGTAGCATCGTTGCACATTTAAAGGATACAAATTTTTAGCACTGCTTGCAGTGTAAAAAATTGAACCCTTCTGCTGCATCGTCACTCCATCGCTTTTATAGGAAACGATTACTTCGCTCTATTATGGAGAATTCTCATTGGTCAAAACAAAAAAATTCTATAAAAGCGATGGAGTAACGATGCAGCAAAAGGGTTAAATTTTTTACAGTGTCAATAGCAGATTTTCACTTCATGTATTCCAGACTCTCTCCTTCAAACAATGAAAAGTTTTCAAAAATGAAGGCTTAGGATAGGTCAATCTTGTTTTGCTTAACAGCGAATAATCCTTCTGGATCCTAACCACTGTTGCAGAGATGCTAGTTTTTTTTCAAAGTACGAAATCTTAGCTGAAACAATTCTCGTATCCACCAAAGTGAAAGATCCACATCGATCCAGACGCGAGAATTCGATATCGAAAAGCTGAAAATTCATCTCAAAAGAGCCTTACACGTTAAAGCAAGAGTGTCTGTGTATCAGGGTGCTTGTTATGCCAGATTCACAAAGTGATTAAAGTACATTGCTATGTGATAGATTTACATTTGGACAAATATAAACGACGAAAAATTTTGATAAGCTTACAATTAAAATTAATCTAGTTAATTTCTTTCACCCATAAAACAAGCTCGTTCAGGCGACTACCTCCAAGTTCTGGAAAAAAAATTCTTAAATTTTCTGTACTTTGGAAAACCGCGTTTATCAAAGAACATTCTTAACTTCAAATATCTTTCATATAGACGCATGTTGAATCATGGTGTGATTTTGATAATATCTTCCTTTTTAGTTTTTATGACTGAAAAGGGTATTTTAATACATACGAACATTTAGAATTACTTTGCTATGCATTGAATCATAGAAGCAACTTGACGCGCTCTGATTGTGTACGCGTACTTTAAACTGCAAAAAATCTGACCCTTTTGCTGTATCGTCACTACCCCGCTTTTATAGAATATCTCACTTTTGATCCATGAAAATGCTCCATAATAGGCTGAAGTAATCGTTTTCTATATTAGCGCTGGAGGGACGATGCAGCAAAAGGGTCAAATTTTTAACAGTGTACCCTGTTTAAAATATCTTGAAAAATTACCTCTGTTTTTAAAGACTATCTATTTTTTGACCAATGAAAACGCTCCACATACGTTTTTAAATCGCTCTCATTAGTCAGAAAATAGATAGTCTTTAAAAACAAAAGTAATTTTTCACAATAATTTTAACGTATGCTGATGGATTGTCAACTTTTCAATGCCCATTTACGAAGTCTGTAGATTTCAATGTGGACCTTAAGGCACTACACCAGTCTCAGAAAAAGAGCCGGATGTTAGTGTAAAGACTATGGGTGTGTTCTTTTCAAATATCTCGCTCAAATTTTAAAATTTTTACGTGATTTTTTTTGCATAGGATAGCCGAGAATGATCTACAACCGGCCTAGTTTTTCCTTCTTCGATTTTGTTTATGCATGTTTTATATAATGATAGTTTCAATTTCAGAACCGTTTTAACCGGTTTTGAAATTTAAAATATTTTTTTTAAATCTGAAACCAAAATTGAAAAAGTAAAAACTAGTTCGGTTGTAAAATATTCTCAGCTATCCTATGAAAAAAAAAAAAAAAAAAAAATTACGCAAAAATTTTAAAATTTGAGCGAGATATTTGAAAAGAACGCCCCCTTAGACTTCACATTATCATCCGGGCCTTTTTCTGTGCTTAGTGTGTGGCCTTAAAGTTTGCTGGATGCGATAAATTTCCGAAATATTAAAGCTTTAAATGGACAAGTTCTCGCATCCACTAAAGCGGAAATAGACATCGATACCAATGGATATCCTTAAGTTGTTGAAAAGATGAAAATCCTTTAGTATATATTTTGCTCCGGAGGAAAAAACTACCTCTACATATCAATGCAAAATAAAGTGCATAGATATGTGTAGCAAAATTATCTTTAGATTCAGATTTGGTTACCGGATTAGACACCAGAATGATTTCAAATTTTGTTCATGTAGGATTCCTCGATGTGAATATGACGACACATGCAGCACAGTATACGATTGATTGAAGAGATTCTGGAGTCATCAAGGGGGTCCTTGTGGCCAAGTGGTTAAGAGCGTACACTAGTCACGCGGTAAAAGCCGAGCGCTAATGTAAAGTCTATGGGGGCGTCCTTTTCGAATATCTCGCTCAAATTTTAATATTTTTGCATGATTTTTTTTGCACAAGATAGCTGAGGGCGATCCACAACCGGTCTAGTTTTTACTTTTTCGATTTTGCTTATATATTTTTTATATTACGATAGTTTCAATTTCAGAACCAGTTTAAACCGGTTCCAAAAGTTTAAGTAATTGTTTAAAGAAAATCTGAAACGAAAACTGAAAAAGTAAAAACTAGGCCGGTTGTGGATCGTCCTCAGCTATCTTGTGCAAAAAAATCATATAAAAATATTAAAATTTCAGCGAGATATTCGAAAAGAACGCCCCCATAGACTTTACATTAGGCTCGGCTTTTACCGCATGACTAGTGTGTGCTCTTAAGACACCACGCTGCTAATCTCTTGAGAGTGTAGGATATTGTGGGTTCGAATCCCACTGGGACCGTTGCACACACTCTTTATGTGTAGCTTCCGGTTGTACTTTTCTTGTGTCGTAATATTTCCTTGTGCTATCTTATCCTTGTATGTCCACGAATTTGTAAAATAATATGGATTATGTATTTATGTCTGTGTAGAAATAAAGGATCATTCGGCGTGCAATCGAATTCTACCAGGAAATCATCATCAAATTTTATAATAGAAAATGCCTAGCATTGCGATACATTGTTAAAAATTTAACTTTTGCTGCATCGTCATTCCATCCCCTTTATGGAATATCTCATACATACACTGTAAAAAAATTTACCCTTTTGCTGCATCGTCCTCCCCCGCTTTTATAAAATATTTGTCTTTTGACCCGTGAGAATGCTTCATGATAGGCTGAAATAATCATTTTCCATAAAAGCGGTGGAGTGAGTTTCAAATTTTTAGTTAGGACAAAAGCGTCCGTGAAAAAAGTATTTGGGCATCGAATGCTGTCACTCTCTTATAGATGCAGCCAAGTACATGTTATGATTTTCGGATTCCTCGTCGAATCATCACCGCTCATTTCCGTTGCCTTTACTGCATTTATAGTAATTAGATTGTTGTTGTTTATCTATTGAATCATAGAGCGATTTTTGTTAAAATCTTTCTTTTTGCTTTTTCTGACTGAAGGGGGAGTACTTTTGACTACAGTAGAAAAGCATTTTACTGTTCATTGATACATGGAATTATTTTGCTCTTTACTCATATATGGAAGCGCTTTGCCGCGCGCCTATGTGTAAGGACACATTACTTGAGGCATTGTTACCTTTCGATAACCACTTTCGATGGCCGTACGATTAGATGTTGACTTTAAGATTTCATGAATGCGGTAGCTTTTCGTCGTGCCAGATCTGAAGAAGTTACCACATCCAGAAAACCTAAAGATTCACAACGATACTAACCGATACTGTAAGTGTCTTTTGAAAAGTTGACATTCAAACAGTGACAAGTAAAGCGAATAGATGAAAACTCAGCAAAGTGCGTTCATTAGTAATGCGTTGCAAAGAGCCATCATATGTCAATACACATAATTATATATTACGGTATAAGTAACTAAAAAGTAGGAAATAAATTTAACTTTTTCAAAAAAATGTATAACCGACTCCAAAAAAAAAAGCGCTAAAAAGAATTAAATAATTCTATAAAATTTTGTAATGACAAATCGTTATCCAATAACCACATATTGACTATCATGTACCGGTATAAAACGGTTAAATTTAATATATATAATTTAATATCCACAAAACATAGGTTTTTCAGAGAATATTTTTTACAAGAGATTAATTTACATATTTTTGATTTAATTTTTGAATATATACATATAAAAAGTAAGGAATTACTTTTTGAAGTTGGTGCCAAACTATCTTAAGTATAGTAAGAATTGTGGATATATTATGTCTAGTACCATAAATAAAATGGGGGAAATCACTATCGATTATGATTGTTTGGCACCAACTTCAAAAAGTAATTCCTTACTTTTTATATGTATATATTCAAAAATTAAATCAAAAATATGTAAATTAATCTCTTGTAAAAAATATTCTCTGAAAAACCTATGTTTTGTGGATATTAAATTATATATATTAAATTTAACCGTTTTATACCGGTACATGATAGTCAATATGTGGTTATTGGATAACGATTTGTCATTACAAAATTTTATAGAATTATTTAATTCTTTTTAGCGCTTTTTTTTTTGGAGTCGGTTATACATTTTTTTGAAAAAGTTAAATTTATTCAAATAGAATTCATATTTGAGCATATTTTTATTTATTTATTTATTTTTTTATTATTCAAAAATCTGTTTAGAAATTTGGTGTGATAATCTACAATGGCTACAGTATAGTTTTTAAAAAAAATATTGCAAATAAGTGTCAGTTAAATAATATGTATGCTTGTACGTGTGTAAATATTCACACGGTAAAAAAAAAAAAAAAAAAAAAAAAAAAAAAAAAAAAAAAAAAAATCTTTGATGTAGGGTAACACCCCCAGTAATTGGCATGCACCAGTGATTGGCACATTTTACAAACATGTCCTAAAATAAGATTTATATCCAGTCTTTTAAAAATTCAAGACCATATATCAGTTACATGCTCATTTACGTTAAAGATTATAACTTTGATTTATTTTACAAGATGACAATAGAGCCTAGGAAAGAGAAACAAGTATGGCTTGTATCAAATTAGCCATTTTGTTGCAAATTCTTGTTCTTTGACTTAACCCATTTTAGGCCAAGCACAGAAATTTTATAAAATGTAGCACTATTTTTATTGAAATATGCTTAAATTACATACATTAAGACACAAAAAAAGATTCGTGCATGAAAAATAATATTTTATATAAGAAATAATATTTTATATAATAATATAAAATATTATTTCTTATAATGAATAATATGAATATGAATAATATTTTTATGAATTTTGTTTTATTCTTATTTCATATACAGAATTTGCAACTTTAATCTATTTTAAAAACATATAATTCATTTCAATTGGAATAATAATATATTTTTAAAAAGTCGAATTTGTCAAAGGCGTTTCAAATTAAAACACTAGCGAATTTTGAAAATTTTTTAAGAGAAAGTGTTTACTCCAATTGAATTACTAATATTTTATGGATGTCTTCAAAAGCCTTAAAAAATAGAAGAAAAATAAAATTTTTGAAAAAAATGTGTCAGAGTGTTAAAAAAAAATATTTATCGAAATGTTTCGTATACGAACCTTTGGCCGAAAATGGGTTAAGTAAGGCATGCTTTTCAATTCATTATTATCTGATTTATAATATATTTTAAATTTTAATTGACAACATTTTTGTTTATTTAAAAAGGGTTACTTTAATTGTGTAAAAGTATTTTCGACACAAATATTTGGATTTCTGAATTAATGGTAGTTGCCAATTAATGGTGCTTCAATTTTGCTAGTTCCTAGTAATTGGCACCTATTCCAATTACAAGGAATTCGCAAGGAATTTGAGATTAAACCATTTATTTTGGAAGTACTTTTAAAATTATAGACTAATTTTGTTTATCATTTGTTTTTATTTGAAAATATAAATTTTATCAGTAATTGGAATCCATTAAATCTTCATATGACAATTACTGGGGACAGCATGACAATTACTGGGTATTAATGTAAGTATATTGTATTGTTTTAAAGTGTTCACATTTCAGACTAATATGCTGATTTCTTGCTCTCAAAAACCTGATATATGGCATCTTCATCTACAGTAAATTAATTTAAAGCGATGAAACCCAATGCAAAATTTAAAGTTTTTTTTTAATATAAACATATGCCAATTACTGGATCACAAGGTGTCATACATTGGTGCTCTAGGTGCCAATTACTGGTGATTTCAGCAACTTTTTATAAATATATTTTTATAAAAATACTTTTTCAAATATTTTTGCTTTTAGTGGGCAAAATAGATGCACAGATATGCATTCTTTGATTTAAAAATATTTCCAAATAAATATCTTATTTCTTTGTAATGAAAATTGAAGTAAGTTTAAAGACAAATTCTTAAAGTGCCAATTACTGGGGATGTCACCCTAGTGCCAAGGAACTTAAATCAAGGAAAATAAAAATTATTCCAACATTGACTTTTATTTATGCAATGAGAGAAATTACATATTTTTTAAGCATTCAACTTTTGCAAATGAATAGCATACACTGTTCGTTCTGAAATTAGTCTGTTTTTTATATAAAATGTATGAATTATTTAAGAACATTGAAATATTTCTACAATAAGAGATGTCTGTCTGCATGCGTGCCTGACCGTGGATAATGCCGAAATCATAACATCCAGGTCTCTGCAATTTTTGTCATGTGTGGATACTGACACTGGAAAGTGCACTTCGCAGCCAGATTTTTAAATTTCGATTTCGATTTTTTTCTATTAAAACTTACTGGGTAAAGGGATGTTTGCAACTCTCCACCAATCCACGACAACGAAGCAGCCAGGTTAGAGGATATTTGCAGCTAGCCACAAATCCAGAGCAATGAAGCAGCCAGCGAATGAGAGCAGGCGGTAAGTATGATATTTAACGGCTGCATTTCATGACTGAATTCTAGCAACAAATTGCAGACGCATTTGTTAATTTTTCCTGTTTTAGTAATTTTGTTTTTCCTGATTGATTTACAACCGATCTTGAAATCCATCCATGGCACAATCCAAAAAAGTAGTAAATTAAGTAATTATTCCCTTTATGTTTTCGTAGTGTTTGTTCAGATGCACAGCGCGCGTGCTCAGATTTTGCATGGAGTAGGTCTCTTTGAAGAAAGGAATTTTAAAATAATTCAATTATTACAATATTTTTGTGGTTCAAAACAGATAAAAATCAACGACTATATAACCTTATCCATCCAAAATATAGTTTTCGTTATAGAAATACATACCTGTAGTCACTCGGATAAAATTTAAGATATTCTAAAATTTAAAATAATCTCCAGATAAAATTTAATTTTTATTTTATTTTAGTATGAATGGATATTTTAAATATTCGCAATTTGTTCGAAAACATATATGGTCCCGGGCAACGTCGGGCGGATCGGCTAGTAGGAATATACGAGATAAAAGGGCGTAAACGTAAATAATCATGCAGTTGCGGTATATTATTTATTGTAGTCAAAATTTTCTATGCTACTATGATAAATGAAAACAATTTTTTGACTGCCATGTTGAAGTAAAAAGGAGTTATACTTTGTATATGTTACCAAAAAAAGGATTTTATCAAGTTTTATTTCATGCTTTTGATGCGTACTTAGAAATCTGTTGGTAAAAACTGCATCTCAATTTTAATTTACTGGGTGACAAAAAATAACTTTCGCAGACTAATTAACTTATTTCATTTTATTATAACAGAAATCAAAATCATAAATCAGAGAAATAACATTACTAATAGATTCGTGACATGCATAAAATTAGAAAATTCTTAATTTGTCGCTTTTTGCTTTCAAGTAGAAGTGGAATATTTTTATAAAATTTTCAGAAACGAGGCTCGAACGATCTTCTGATACTTCGCTGTTTAGGAAAAGCTTTTCTAGAGACTTCAAACATGGGTGATGCTTTGAACAAATAGTTCTTTGTATAATTAAGCAGAATAACTAATTTGTCTCACTTATACAAAGTAATAAATCCATTTTTGTGGTCTAAAATAGTCTGTGAAAAATAACGTGGACCATTCCTATTCTCTATCATTCTATGTGCTTAAAGGAAATCTTTCTAGGGAATATACGTTTTCCAAAGTGCTCTTGTAGCCATAAAATTGAATGCAATGCCCAATAAAATCTAACGATATCTTTGATAATTGATTTTGATACCTTCATCAAGAAAATTAACCGATGTTTATTTAGTTTAACAAATCTCGCTCCAAACAAAAATATAGTGGAATAATTTGATATAATACATGGCATATTTAGATCACATTCGTTTATTGTTCCGCATGTAATCCAATCGTGCATTTAAAGAAAAAAATTAGATTTGATCATGATAACTTCTCTTCATGGATGCTATTCATTTTTGAAGTCTTAAATTTTGTTGGGTTAGATTCTAGAACAGTAAGATTCTGGCACTATTTCATTTTATATACCCAAGTAAACAACACCGGCTCATGAATGTTTGAACCCTAGACACTACCAGTCACATACATTTACATTCTTTATTCATTTAAAATAATCCGAAATAAAATATATTATTAAAATCGCAAGCTGATCTGCCGGATTTTGCCAGAATTCGTTATAATATCTTTAAATAGTGCTAAAATTTGTCTGCCTTTACCTCTTTTATCCAATTTTATAACAATATATACTTTTAAATTATTATCTTTCCAAAGGAACCTCATATCGAAAGCCTCTAAATATATATATATATATTTTTTTAATTAAATGCTTAGTTTTAAAGTAAAATGTATGTATTTTAAAGTAAAATGTATGTGGGTATTATGGTTTTCAACATTTTGAAAAAGGAAAAAAAAATCAGAATTTTAACAATCGATTTTTTTTTTCTTCACATTGGGTCATCTAATGTTAAAAAATGTTCTTTTTTTCAAAACGCTGAAAATTTTATGAATATATTTGAGAAAAATATTATAAATTTACGTGTTAATTGCGAAATTAGTTATTAAAACACTTTAATATTTAGAATAACTTAAAAACAAATTCTGAATCGCAACTTTTTCTAAGTAAACACTCTTTAAATGTGAAAATAAAACAAAGAAGCCTTAAAGTTTGTCAGCAAAAGTTCACAACTAGTTTATATTATTCCAAAATTTTAATAAATTATTTCGCCGTATAGAAAGACATTAGGGTATGTCGCAAAATCATTTAAAATTCTATCTAAAGTAATTGATAATATCTCTAGGATTTTACACAATATTTATTTTATCTTGAAACGAACTTATTTCTCTAACATTTTGCCAAGATATTTAGGCATATTTCTTTAGGTACTTTATAGAAAGCAATATCTTTACGTTATGTAACCTCTTAAAAAATATATAATTCAAGCAAATAAGTACACTCACTAGGTTTTTTTATTAAACATACAGGTATAATAAGATGCATAATAACACCGAACCGCTTTTTCTTTTTATTGTCTATTTTTTTTCTAACTCTACCCTCCTCTATTGTTTTCCAATACCACACTTCAATACCCAACTATTTTTAAAATTATAAACAGAATACACAAACTTTATATTATTCCTATTTTCTTAGTACATGATTAATGCATTGCACAAAAGGATCTTATTTATAAGTATCTTAGCTATTCAAATCCTACAGTCTTGAAAATCCTCAAAACATCCTCTTTTCCAAATCTCCCCTTTTGGATTTCCTTCGTTTGCGGGTTTATTTATTTTTGTTTTACTTTTTCTTTCTTTGCTTTTCTTTATTTTTCCCCCGCTACTGGTGATCACCTTACGGCTATAGTAGTTTCGTGTGTCATTAGATAGTAAATAACAACCTTCGGTAAAACCTAGTTTCCAGTTTTTCCTTTCCTTTTTATCTTTTTCTTGTTTTTTTCTTCATTTCTTTACTCTTTTTTTGATTCCAGCTTGACCTTTTTGTTGCTTTATTGCCTCTTATGCCGCTGCTTTCTTTTTCCGCCGTTTCAAAGAATGTTGAAAAGACATATTTTAGTTATGTGTTAATGAGAGTATATCTGCATTGTAAAATAAAATATTTTAAGGGTTTATCTTTTTAAAGTTTTCCTCGCGAATTTTCTCAAGAGGTTTTATTTACTATCCTAGAAGGGTTTATTTACAAGTATATTTGTTTCAACTTTAGTTGTTCAAAAAATTCACATGATTGTTAGCCAAAAAATATATAGAGAGTTTTAAATAACAAGATTCTCTCTGGGATTCTACACAATATTTATTTTATCTGGAATCAAATTTATTTTACCAAGCTATGTAGGCGTATATCTTTAGGTACTTTATAGAATGCAATATATCTTTACCTTACCCAACCTCTTAAAAAATTATGATTCAAGCTTGTAGATACAGTCAGTAGGCTATTTTTAGTAAACATGTTGGTATAATAAGATACGTAATAACACCGAATCGCTTTTTCTGCTTATTGTCTATTTTTCTCTCGTAATTCTCCTGTTTTCCAATACCCAAATACTTTTAAAATTCTTAAACAGAACACACCAACTTTATATTATTTTTTTAGTGCATCATTAATGCACCAAACAAAAGGATCTTGTTTATAAGTGACTTAGCTATTTAAATCCTACAGTCTTGAAAATCCTCAAAAATTCCCTTTTCCAAATCTCCCTTCGTTTGCGGGTTTATTTATTTTGCTTTTTCTTTTCACTTTGTTTTCCTTTATTATTTTTTTCTTCCGCTACTGGTGATCACCTCAAGGCTATAATAATTTCGTGTGTCATTAGATAGTAAATAACAACCTTCGGTAAAACCCTGTTTCCAGTTTTTTTTCTCCTCCTTTTTTAACTTTTTCTTTCTTCTCCTTTTTTTTCTTTCTTGATCTTCTTTAACATTTTTTTTCTTTTTAATCTAGCTTGACCTTTTTCTTACTATTATTGCTTCTTATGCCGCTACTTACATTTTCCGTCGTTTCAAAGAATGTTGAAAAGACATATTTCAGTTATATGTTAATGAGAGAGTATCTGCATTGTAGAATCCAACGAAAATATAATTTAAGGATCTACCTTTTAAAAGTTTTTCCTCCGAATTTTCACAAGAGGTTTTATTTACTATTATATCAAGTTATTGTTACAAGTATATATGTTTTAACTTTAAATAGTTCAAAAAATTCAAAAGATCGTTCATTAAATATATACATTTACCCCTGATACATGGGGAAATATTTGATAAACTGGCGACTCAGAGTTTTATTATGTGATTTTTTTCTTTATATTTTGTCATTTAATATTTTAAGAAATGTTCTTTTTTTACAAATGCTGAAAACTTTATGAATATATTTAAGAAAAATATAAATTTACAGTGAAATCGGAGGGATATAAAAACACTTTAATTTACAAAGTAACTTGAAAATAAATTCTAAATTAGAATTTTTCTAAAGTCGAAGAACTTTTCTTTTCCTCTTTAATGACAAAATTAAAACATAGAAGCAGCTTTAAACTTTATCAGCAAAAAGTATTCCAAATTGTATTAAATTAATTAGACATAGAGAAAGACTTTAGGATATTTTGCAAAATCATTTAAAATTCCATTTTAAATAACAGATATATCTTTAAAATTCTATACAATATTTATGTTATCTTTAAACCAATTTATTTTCTCGAATTGCTCTAACATTTTACCAAGATATTTTGACGTATCTCTTTAGGTACTTTATAGATGGTAATAACTTTACCTTATGTAACCTCTTAAAAAATATAATTCAAACAGGTAAGTACACTCACTAGGCTTTTTTTTTATTAAACATGTGGGTATAAAATGATGCAAAATAACACCGAACCGCTTTTTTCTTATTGTCTATTTCCCCCCCCCCCCCTTCTAGCTCTGCCCGCTTCCACTGTTTTCCAATACCATAATTCAATACACAATTATTTTTTAAATTATTAAACAGAATACACAAACTTTATATTATTCCTATTTTCTTAGTACATCATTAATGCATTGCACAAAAGGATCTTATTTATAAGTAACAGCTATTCAAATCCTACAGTCTTGAAAATCCTCAAAACATTCCCTTTTTCCAAATCTCTCCATTTGGATTGCCTTCGTTTGTGGGTTTATTTATTTTGCTTTTACTTTTTCTTTCTTTGCTTTCCTTTATTTTTTTTCCTCCGCTACTGGTGATCACCTTACGGCTAAAGTAGTTTCGTGTGTCATTAGATAGCAAATAACAACCTTCGGTAAAACCCTGTTTCCAGTTTTTTTTCCTTTCCTTTTTTTTATCTTTTTTCTTGTTTTCTTTCTTGATCTTCCTTAACCTTTTATTTCTTTTTTTAATTCCAGCTTGACCTTTTTGTTGTTATTATTGCCTCTTATGCCGCTACTTTCTTTTTCCGTCGTTTAAAAGAATGTTGAAAAGACATATTTTAGTTATATGTTAATGAGAGTGTCTCTGCATTGTAGAAGCCAAAGAAAATATACTTTAAGGGTTTACCCTTTAAAAGTTTTCCTCGCGAATTTTCACAAGAGCTTTTATTTACTATTATATATTGTTATAGTTACAAGTATGTTTGTTTTAACTTTAAATATTTTTTTTTCATAAAATTCAAAAGATCGTTCATTAAATACATACATTTACCCGTGATACATGGGGCAATATTAGATAAACTGGCGATTAAGAGTTTTATGTGATTTTTTTTCTTCTTCACATAGTGTCATTTAATATTTTAAAATATGTTATTTTTTATCAAATACTAAAATTTTTATGAATATATTTAAGAAAAATATAAATTTGCGTATTTATTGTGAAATCAGACTGATATAAAAACAATTTCATTTACAAACTAATTTTAAAATAAATTCTAAATTAGAATTTTTCTAAAGTCGAAGAATTTTTCTTTTCCTCTTTAAAGTTGAAAATAAAACAGAGAAGCTTTAAACTTTATCAGCAAATATTTACAATTTCCTTATATTATTCCAAAATTGTATTAAATTAATTAGTCATAGAGAAAAACATTAGGATGTGTTGCAAAATCATTTAAAAATCCATTTTAAATAAAAGACACTATGTCCAAGATTTTAAACAATATTTATTTTATCTTGAAACCAATTTATTTTCTCGTATTGCTCTAACATTCTACCAAAATATTTAGGCATATTTCTTTAGGTACTTTATAGATTGCAATATCTTTATCTTATGTAACCTCTTAAAAAATGTAATTCAAGCAGGTAAGTACGCTCACTCGGCTATTTTTATTAAACCTGTAGGTATAATAAGATACATAGTAGAACCGAACCGCTTTTTTTTTGCTTATTATCTATTTTTCCCTCCTAATTCTAGTGTTTTCCAATACCACACTTCTATACCCAGCTATTTTTAAAATTTTAAAGCAGAATACACCAACTTTATATTATTCCTATTTTCTTAGTACATCATTAATGCACTACACAAAAGGATCTTATTTATAAGTGACTTTGCTATTCAAATCCTACAGTCTTGAAAATCCTCAAAACATTCCCTTTTCCAAATTTCCCCTTTTGGATTTCCTTCGTTTGCGGGTTTATTTATTTTTATTTTTATTTTTTTCTTTGCTTTCCTTTATTTTTTCTTCCACTACTGGTGATCACCTTACGCCTATAGCAGTTTCGTGTGTCATTAGATAGAAAATAACAACCTTCGGTAAAACCCTGTTTCCAGTTTTTTTTTCTCCTCCTTTTTTAACTTTTTCTTGTTTTCTTTCTTGATTTTCTTTTAACATTTTTTTTCTTTTCATTCTAGCTTGACCTTTTTCTTACTATTATTGCCTCTTATGCCGCTACTTACATTTTCCGTCGTTTCAAAGAATGTTGAAAAGACATATTTCACTTATATGCTAATGAGAGTGTATCTACATTGTAGAAGAAAACGAAAATATATTTTAAGGGTTTAACTTTTAAAAGTTTTGCTCGCAAATTTTCACAAGAGGTTTTATTCACTGTTATATATTGGTATAGTTACAAGTATATTTGTTTGAACTTTAATTTTTTTTTCATAAAATTCAAAACATAGTTTGTTAAATATACTATACTATATATATATACAAAATTTACCCTAGATACATGGGGCAATATTTGATATACTGGCGATTCAGAATTTACTATGAATTTTTTTTTCTTTTAATATTTTTTAAAAAATGTTCTTTTTTACCATATACTGAAACTTTTATGAATATATTTGAGAAAAATATAAATTTACGTATTAATTACGGAATCAGATTGACATAAAAACACTTTAATTCACAATGTAACATGAAAATAAGTTTCAATTTAGAGCTTTTTCTAAAATAGAATTTTACTTTTCCTCTTTAAATTTTAATTTTAAACAAAGAAGCTTTAAAGTTTATCAGCAAAAATTTACAACTTGCTGATATTATTCCAAAAATGTAATAAATTAATCAGCAGTAGGGAAAGACATTAGAATATGTCACAAATCATTTAAAATTATATTTTAAATAACAAAAAATCTCTCTGGACTTCTATACAGCATTTATTTTATGTTAAAACAACTTTTTTTCTCGAATTTCTCTAATATTTTACCAAGCTATTTAGAAATATCTTCAGGCTCTTAAAAGATAGCAATATCTTTACCTTACACAAAACTCTTAAAAAATATTATTCAGGCAGGTAAATACACTCAGTAGGCTATTTTTATTAAACATGTAGATATAAGATACACATAGTAACACCGAACCGCTTTTTCTTCTTATTGTCTATTCTCCTCCTTCTAATTCTGCTCATCTCTGCAGTTTTCCAATATCACATTCAATACCCAACTATATTTAAAATTTTTAAATAGAATATACCAAATGTATACTTTTCCTTTTTTTCTTAGTACATCATTAATGCACTACTCAAAAGGATCTTATTTATAAGTGACTTAGCTATTCAAATCCTACATTGTTGAAAATCCTCAAAACATCCTCTTTTCCAAATCTCTCCTTTTGGATTGCCTTCTTTTGCGGGTTTATTTATTTTACTTTTACTTTTTCTTTCTTTGCTTTCCTTTATTTTTTTCCCTCCACTACTGGTGATCTCCTTACGGCTAAAGTAGTTTCGTGTGTCATTAGATAGCAAATAACAACTCTCGGTAAGACCCTGTTTCCAGTGTTTTTTCCTTTCCTTTTTTTATCTTTTTTCTTGTTTTCTTTCTTGATCTTCTTTACCCTTTTTCTTCTTTTTTTCTATTCCAGCTTGACCTTTTTGTTGCTATTATTGCCTCTTATGCCGCTACTTACTTTTTTCATCGTTTCAAAGAATGTTCAAAAGACATATTTTATGTTATATGTTAATGAGAGTGTATCTGCATTGTAGAAGAAAAAGAAAATATACTTTAAGGGTTTACCTTTTTTAAGTTCTCTTCGCGAATTTTCACAAGAGGTTTTATTTACTATATTGACAAAGTATAGTTTCAAGAATATTTATTTTAACTTTAAATAGTTGTTCAAAAAATTCAGCAGATCGTTTGTTTAAAATATATGTATTTACATATGATTTTCTTTGTAGTTGTTTAGTTTTTGCTTCGATAAAATGCAGATTCCGATTCTTCCCAATTTTAAAATTTAAATTTTAAAATTTATTACTAATTAAAATAAAGTAATTTTAAATAAAATCACAAGATTGTTCCTTGATTAAAGGACAAAATAGCTAATATGAACTTTATAAAGCTCACTCTTATATTTAAATGGCGATAAACGCAATGATTTAAATTTTCCATATTAAAAATATACATGTTATTTAAATGCAGTTTTAGTAGAGTATGTCGTTTCAAACTAAGTGATGAATTTGTATGAATAGAACAACTATTAATAATAAAAAAAAATTCTATATTAATTGCCATGAGGTTTTCAGGTCGATAATAGAAAAAAAATTTCTTTTCGGTCAGATTTTTTTTCCGATTTTCAGAAAAAAACTACTTTTACGTTAATATCATTTACACTAGTTATCCGAATAGATTCATTTAGTGCTTAACAAATATTTGATTATTTGAAAGATAACAAATGTCTCTGTTTTGCTTACTATTCAATTAATACCCATATGAAAATAGGCCAAAGAAAAAGTTTTGGAGATGTTTAGAAAATATTGAATTACAATAAGATTTAACTTACATTACAACATTGTGATACTTTTTGCTCTTTATGACACATTATTCTTTCTGAAAAGTAACATTTATTTTTAATTTATCGAGCGAAATAAATGTTTAAAATAAAAGAATCGCAAACGGAGTAAAGAAAATTAAGCAAATAATAATAATAATTATTATTACTAAATTCCTAAACATACATGTAGTAAATGCATAGGCATGTACTAACATTACTAAATGTAAAAAGTAGTAAAAGTATATTTTAAAACAAATTACTCTATTTAAAGACATATACTATTAACAGTATACCATACCCTAAAGGTTTAAATGAAATGTATATTTTTAACTTGAGACATTAGAAAGAAAAACAACTAAAATAAAGAGTGAGCTTTTGTCATCTTTAATGTAAGACAATGAGATTTTAAAGTTCATTTTCTGTATTAGTATGTGATCATTCATATCTTAGTACGTAAAATTATACTATATTTGATTTTTTTTTTTTCTTTTTAGAGTGCAGTATTTCAAATTAACCTTTAATAATTATTAGTATTTTAATAGGAATACATTTTACATGTAAATCGCAGATAACTCTAATATACATAAATAATATATATACTATACATAAATATAATAGAAATACTCTAATCACCTCGAAATTTTACTATGTGAGCGATGAATGCAAAATTCTCTTTTTGAAAAATTGTTGCCCTTGTTTTTACTGTAATTGCTTATTTATGAGTGTTAGTCATTATTAACTTGAATAATATCCACAGTGTTGAACTTTCCAACAATATTTAAACTTTACATTTTTTTAAGAGCGTTCATAATTATATAAATACATATCACCTATAGTCAACGATTAGTCCGTTCTTCCGACCATCTGCTTTTAACAAGGCAAGAACTACCCAACAGAATCGTTTTAAATTTAAAATGTGTTATTGTTGCAAAATTTTGTCGAATCATTTCGATTCTTTTTAATCGAATGTATAGTTTAAGGACAATGAAAATTATTCAGTTACATTACTACCACGGGAAAAAACAGCTTCAAGTTCCCTTTCATAATGTTGCCCTCTTTCGAATATAATAAAATTGATATGCATCTATGAAGTATATACTAAAATATACATTCTGTACAGTCTTTGGTGCAAAGAATATTTGTTATTTATTAACGCGTCCACACAAACGTATTTCATTACAAAATGGTATAGGGATAAACATTGTTTGTGGCGCGATTTAATTATATTAAACTGTTTCACATTTTATTAAATTAATTTATGTTTTAAAGTTTACTACAAGTTAATTCATGTATAATAGAAAAGAGATAGTATTTACTGGGACACAGAAAAAATTTCAGATACAGTATTGTACCCGAAGTAATGCTACACCAAGATCTGAATACTTTTAAAACTTCGTTACAGTACGAACACATCTTATTTGCTACGTTTGTCGTGAATTTTCCGTCATGGATTGTTTGTTAACGGAACAAACAAAAGCTAATTCCATGAGCGTGTCTGTGATGAGAGACATGAGATAAATAAACAGCTTTAGAGCAAATTAAAATTCCATAAAACAAAATATCTTGTAATAAATTTAATTTTGAAAAAAAAAATGCCTCATTGTCTCAATTGCTTTTAAAAACTGAAAGTGAGATCTGCCGCTGTCAGGAGAAAGAAATTAAATAACAAATGATTATATAAGAGTTTGAAGTAATGTTTTTATCTTTGTCTTTATTCTAATAATTAAAACCTTATGAAATCTTTGAACATTGTATGGTTGTATATATATTACCTTTTGAAAATAAATCAAAGATAGCAAGCAATAATTTAATTGTATTAATTGCTATTTCAGAACGATTTATGTAAAAAACTTCCTTATTAAATTAATAGAACCTACCAGGATATTTCAATGTATTCATTATCACAAACATTTTAAAGATAGACGAATCTAAACAAAAAATTATTTAAACTTACAAAATAGAATAAAGAAATTTGATGAAGGAAAATGAAAATAAAGAGGACGCGTAAGTGTTTAATTGTCAGTCGGCAAGACCATTCACGTGCCTGGAAAAATTGAATTGTTTAATACAATAGATTAATAAAATATTTATTTTGAAGCATAATGACACAGGAATGATTAGATCGATGTACAGCAGTAGTTTACCGGATTGTGTTTATGTATAGCAGAAAATAACTAGATTATTCTGCACATAGGATTCTGGTCTATACAAAGTATACTATGTTCATAAATTTAAAGATGGTGTAAAAATAAGAACAAATAAATAAATAAATAAATATAGTGAAACATCCTTGTGCGACCACTTCCCTTAAACGACCACCTCTCTGAAATATCATTTTTTTTCATAGAAAGAAATTTATTCCCATAGGCTCAATATTAATTTTATCTTTTTAAGAGATCAATCCAATATAAATTTCCTCCATGAATGACCGATTTATTTTAAAGAAAAAAAAAATCTTTTTTTCAAAGTCGCTTGAAGGTTTTATTCGAAAAATGGTACCGATGAGTGCGTTTTAACTTCTAAACTGTTTTTTTTTCCCCGATAACTTTTAAGTGTTTAATCCACTTTGTGCCCGTTTAGGCAATTAATCTAACTCTGATGACGAATTATAAATGACGGCTAATAAACTCTCATGGTGTATGCTGACAGGAAACTCTTGAAGAAATAGTAATGAAGTCATCATTATTTATTCCCTTCCAAAAAAATTACATTTATTTACTCAACTTCGAAAGTACTTGGAAATAAGTTACAGAATGATAAATCAAAGCAAACATCAATTTATTCATTTTTTAAACTCTTTAGTAATTAACTGATGTAATTGCCTTTTGTTTTTATGCTTAATTTTTTATAGTTTTTCCTAATGTGAAAAATAAATTTTTATAACATTTTTACCTATTTTTCAACAATTAAAATATAAATTTAAACAGGACCTCCATTAAGAGACCACCTCTCGGAACGACCAATTTTTACTGAAACGGAATGTGGTAGCTTTAGCGAGGTTTTACTGTAGTATAAATATATGAATGGTATGAAACAAATCTGCGTTTTGATTTAATCTTCAAAACAATATTCAAGAGTCAAATTTTCTAAAAATCCAAATCGGCAGGAAACAATCTACATGCTATCACAGATGTTTAAATTTGAAACTTAACTTTTGATATAACAGCTGAACCACTTGCAAGATTTCATAATTTTTTTTTCACTTTTGTGAGCAGACAAGGTATTTTGATCATCTGAATTAAGGATTTATTAATATATTACAAAATTTATAACAAATCTAAAAGTAAAATTAAAGTTTTTTTAAAGTGATTATTATTTTGATGGACATTTTTTACGAATGTTGACATGAAATCAAAACTTTAAAAAACAATTACTACTTTTTTAAAATGTAAATGTATTATTTGCACTGTAAGTGATGTGTATTATTCACGAATATATTTTACCTTGAAATAAAATTTTCATATACGTATAATACAGTATGTGTGTTAATTCATTCGACAGAAATAGCGTATTTGTTTGGTTTGAGATATATTAGGCTCAGTTTTTGCTTATTTAGTTAAAAGCAACAAACAATCTGATTTCTTCCCTTAAAATCACTGATTTAATTTTGCAAGCTATCAGATTTGTGTCCTCTCGTATATTTCAGTTTATTTAACAAACTGATAGCATAAAGGTATTTTAGTAAAACGACAAACAAACAAAAATTTGATCTCACCTGAAATCTGAAAGTTCATAGACATACAATTTCTATATTTACCAATTCCTTTAACTTAAACATAACATTTGCATGGCGAGTGATGTATTATCCATGAATATATACTTTTTGCAACCCATTAATCCCCCCTAGGGGGGTAAAAATGGCTCGCATTTCTGCTACTGTCAGGCAGCGCTAATGTGTTATCTAATACTTACCTTATTCCTTTTTCCCTTCTAGGAATCCTGAAAATCCCTAAGCTTTTCTTAGCGCTAAATCTCCCATTTTCGTGTTCTTCGTTTGTGGGATTGTTTTGCCATTTTCTCCCCACTCCCCTCTCCCAGTGATCAGCTTACGACAGTAGTACTCTCGTATGCCATTATATTCGAAATAACAACCTACCATATAGACATGTTTCCATCGTTGCCTCTCTTGAGGGAGGTTTCTCTTTGACTTTTTCTTCTCTTCATTTCATTTCCTTTTTCCTTAGTCGATTTATTTATTTATTTATTTATTTATTTTTTTTTCTCCTTTGACTGTTGAATCGTTTTATCGCTAGTTGTCATTCGAAGAACAAGGATTGAGGTGAGGAGGGAAAAGGAGGGCGGGTGAATAAGGAGGGTTACAGGTGAGAAGCCATTAGGTCATCTACATTTGACATTCTTGGAAATGTGCATTGGAATGCCGCTGTCTTCGCTTTGAATAACATTATTCACACAGCTTTTAAAAATGATACAGGAACAATACCGATAAATTGAGCAGGAATAAATCCGATAAATAATTTTTAATAAATAATTTAATTATGTGTGTTATGTATAGTCGTTATATTAATTATGTGTTATGTTTATTATGTTTATTAGTTATGTTTTTTAATATGATTTATTATCCATGAATATATATCTCTTTCTTCCCATTAATCCTCCTAGGAGAGGGGGTAAAAAAGGCTCGCATTTCTGCTGCTATCAGATAACGCTAATGTGTTATCTAATACTTATTAATAATATATTAATTCATTAATACATTAATAATTAAGGGAACAATGGACCTTTGAAATCATTTTTTGTTATATTTTTAAAATTGCACTTTAAATATTATTGAAGGGTACATTATATACATTATAACATATATTTATCACAAAAAATGTAAAAAAAATTTTTGAAAAAGAAATAGGAAATTTTTTGTAATATTTTAGATTTAACGAAAAATTTTCAAAATGCTCCATGCACATTATTTTTTCTCTGAATGCTTTGAAATTTTTTATGGTTATTTATCACAATATATGTCACAAAACTGTGCATGGTTTTTTGAAAATAAAAATAATTGTAAAAGTTATAGGTAGTTAATTGTATAACAATTGTATGTTCAAAAATGCTCAAAATTTCAGAAAAATTGAGAACATATTTTTTTCTTACCTTTATATTCAGATATATAAAATTCAATGCACAGTTTTATTTATATATGTAAATCAAACTTGTATAAATATTATTACAGATTTTTATTGATATAGAATGCGCATGGGACATTTTGAAAAATTCCCGTTAAATCTAAAATATCACAAAAATTTCCATATTTTTTTTCAATTTTTTTAATTTTTTGTGATAAATATACGTTATAATGCACATAATGTACCCCTTGTATAATATTTAAAGTGCAATTTTAAAAATATAAAAAAAGGATTTCAAAGGTCCTTTGTCCCCTTAATACACATATTATGATTTATTATAATAATTAATACATATGTTAATACCTTAATACATTAATAATTACTTATTAATAATAAATTTATTTTTAATGAAAAAAATTTATTAAATGACTTTTTATAAATAATTTATTTTTAATTAAATAAATTATTTTCTGTAAATTGGATAATACTCTAAATATTTTTAATAGTGGACAGTTCCATTGTAACAGATTAAAAGTCACACAGGAAAAAGTGACTTTACCTTATTTAAAAATAAATAAATAAATAAAATCAGGTAATTAAATGATGGCTACAAATAATATACGATATTGTAAAATAAATTGATGTAGTTATTGTGGATAAATTATTTAATGTAGATAATTATGATTAAAAAAGTGGTATTGTAACAGACAAATAAAAATTACCATGTCTATCGTACACCTTAATATTTATCCATATTATTTGTAATATAACCTAGAATAAACAAGGATAACACCGATAAATTGATCTGCATATTTCCTGCATATTAAATGATATTTTAAATATTTTTAACATTGGGCAATTCCATTGTAACGGGTTAAAATTCATGTAAGAAAAAATAACTTTTCCTTGTTTGAAAAATAATAATCAGTTAAATGATGGCTACAATTAGTATATCATATTGTAAGATAAACTGATATAGATATTAAGAATAAATTATTTAATGGGGAATAATTCTGAAAAAAAAGTGGTATTATAACAGGCAAACAGGAATTGCTATGCCTTTCAAACAACTTAATATTTATCGATAATTCTAAAATAATTTATAATTTATTGTAACAAAATCATTTTCATTTAGAGATAGCTCATAATTTTCATTAGAAACAGTTCCAAAACATTCGATTTATAGAAAATGTGAATGTTGCCACAATATAGTTTGAAAAATATGCAATCTTATCTGTTACAGACCAACATCCAATGTTTAACAGACAAACAAATAAGCGCATAAAAAGAAGCTATAGTGATTAAAATGGATTTTATTGATTTTGAGTATACATATTTTATAAAATACAGTGCTATATATTTATAACCCCAAATTCGTATTGTTTTGCATTTTCATGGCAAATACGAAAATGAAACCACACACTTCATTTATAGTTCCAAAGTATTTGAGGTCTGAAGATTCTGCTTTGGTTCTACAAATTCCATTTGTATTCGTATTAATTTTTTCCCACCATGTTAAATGTGGTATAAGTTATTAAATTCAATTGTTCATACATTGTAATACAATTAATGGTTACATATATACATATATAAAGACCATTAAAAGTAAACAATGTTCACCAATTGAATTTATCAATAAACCAAACCGAAACATGAGAAAAGTTTAAATAAATAAGTAAAATAAAAGTAATAGAAATTTGTAGAACCAAAGCAGAATTATCAAGCCCCAAATACTTTGGAACTACAAATGAAGTGTGTGGTTTCATCTCCGTATTAGCCATGAAAAGCAAAATAATACGAATTTGGGGCTACCAACACACAAAAAATTCAAAATTCATTGAAGAAATGCCAAGTAATAAACAGTGTGTTGCGAATTTCCCCTCGGACTAAAAGATTAATCCGGTAGCGTATGAGAAGAAATTTGCCCACTGAATCAATTTAAGGGATTAAATAATATTTATTTACACAAAGTCTTATTTGAGTAATAAAATGATCCAGCATCGCATTTTTTTAGGGTTGAGTCTTGAGTCTTGTGCGAGTGTTCCCGGAACACAGAAAATTATCAACTGAAGTCTTACGGTTTTTTAGATTGTCCAATTCCCGTGTCATAAGGTCACCGTGGAACTAGACGAATCTTGCTTCCTTCCCTCCTCCTTGTACGAGGAAAATCTTTCTCCACAATCTCACTGGACTGCCTGTCTGATCCCAGGCTTATTCACCACACAAAAACCGAAGGTATCCCCTCTGGTGTCCTCACTTGAAAAACAATCTGAATAGGGAGGGACCCTCTAGAACCTATTAGAGCACCTCCACATGATGTCAGGCTTAACTTCTTCTATCATTGGTCACCTGAAAATGCTGAGGTCACTCACGAACTATCGTGAGAAAAACTAACACCTGTTGGGTTTCAACATGAAAGCATTCGGCGGCACCTTTACAGAAAGTCTGAGAAAATATTTGCTGTCTAAACCAAAATGCTCTCTTGTCAACGAAAAAAACTTCAACTTGTGCGGCCCAATATTTCTATGAAACAGCACAATGCCAAGCTCCCACGTAGGCAATTCAATCTGTAAAGTTCAATTCTTTACAACACCCCCTTCTAAAGATGATTCTTCGGGCTTGCATGAAGAATCTGATAATCACTAAAATGGGTTAGCAAATTCCAGTATCTCAGAATGGCATTTATAGAGACCCTCTAATACATTTTTAACAAAAATACAGATATATAAGCATATACACATGATCAATAAGATTCTTTGATTAAAAAAAAAAACTGATCTAATTACATTTTCTGTGTTACAAATTTTTAAATAAATCGAATTAACTTACAAAAAGTATAAAAAAAACAACTCTGGATGAATTTATTCTACACGACTAAGATAATCCACGTGGGCAATATCTCGTCCCGGTCTATGCTTTATGGCCCAATGATAAGGTTGCAGTATGAGCGTCCATCTTAATAATCTCGGATTGTTGCCAGAATTACGTTTTAGAAAAACCAAAGGATTGTGATCGGTTTCTATCGAAAAGAGTTGGCCGTCAATATAATGACGCAATTTCTTAATTGCAAAGATGATAGCCGCACATTCCTTCTCTGTCGCGCAGAAACTTTTTTCGGTTTCCGTAAATTTCCGACTTAAGTAAATTATGGGATGCTCCTCTAATCCGTCACGTTGCGCTAAAACGACCCCGATACCCTTTTCGGAAGCGTCAGTTTGTATTATAAACTCCTTCGAATAGTTGGGAGCATACAATAGAGGTTCCTCCGTCAGTTTCGTTTTCAACTGTTGAAACGCCTTTTCCATTTCGTCGCTCCACCTTATTTTGTCCCTTTTATTTTTCCCTTTAAGTGCGCGAGTTAATGGTTCTACAATAACTGCATAATCTTTTATGTACCGGGAGTAGTAACCCGCCATACCTAAACATCGACGTATTTCGGTTTTATTTTTAGGGGTGGGCAAATCTAAAATCGCCCGAATTTTTGCTTCGGCTGGGGTGCGCCTTCCGTCGCCTACTACATGTCCTAAGTATTTAACAGACTTTTGTGCAAATTTGCACTTGGCTAATTTAATCTTCACTTTAGCTTCTTCGACTCTCATAAGCACTTTTTCCAAATGCAACATATGATCCTCCCACGTTTCCGAAAATATGGCCATATCATCAAGATAAGGTAGGCAGAATTCTTCTAACCCTCTTAACATCTTATCCATAAATTTTGAATATCTAAAGGACGCATTTAACATTCTAAACGGCATGACCAGAGGTATATAGGAACCAAAACTGGTTAGAAAAGCGGCCAGCCTTTGAGCTCTAGCGGTCAACGGAATTTGCCAATACCCTTTTGTGAGGTCTAACACCGTAATATACTTTGCACTGGCAACTTTCTCTACCCGGTCCTCGATGTTCGGTAAAGGAAAAAATTCTGCCCTGGTGATCTCATTCAATTTCCTATAATCTATACAGGGTCTAGGATCTTTCCCAGGTGCCTCTACTAGAATCATAGGGGAGGTAAAATCCGATTCCCCTTCAACAATTATATTCAGTTCCAGCATTCTTTTAATTTCTTTCCTCAAAATTTCCGTTTGTCTAGGCGAAGATCTGTAAGGTTTCATTTTAACAGGTTTATACTCTAACAATTCGATATCGTGCTCCATTAAATCAGTGCGTCCCGGATCATTTGAAAATAAAGAACTAAACTTATTTAATAATTCTCTCAACTGCTCAATTTGCGCCGAGGTGCATCTAGAGTTCAAATTGCTATCTTTTATAACATTTTCAAAGTTATAAATCTCAGTGTCAGCTTCCGGAAATGCTATATCCAAGTCTATGTTGTCCTCGATCTCATCTATCTCTTGCGCTACGAAATTGACTTACTCAATTCTTCTTAAATACGGCTTTAAGAGATTAACATGAAATATTTGAGATTTCTCACGCCTCCCAGGAACATTTACGACATAATTTGTCTCAGAGATTTTAGATAGAATTTTCCCAGGACCTATCCACGACACCGAAAGTTTGTTCTTTTTGTTGGTATTCAAAACTAACACCTCATCACCTACGTTGAACTTTCTCTCAACCGCCGTTTTGTCATACCACAACTTTCTCTTTTCTCGCGCTTCGGTCATATTTTCAACTGCTAATTCCTGACAATGTTTTAGCCTATTGACCAAATTAAACACATACTCAGTAATTAATTCGTTCTTTTCTTCTTCCCCCGTCCATTTTTCAAAGAGTAAAGCTTCGGGAGTTCGTAAATTCTTCCCATGTACTAACTCAGCCGGAGAAAATCCCGTAGTATCATGAGTTACCGTTTGTAAGACTAACAACGCATGCGGCAAATTTGCCTCCCAACTTGCACCATTTTCTGTGCAAAGTGCTTTCAATAATCTTTTCACAGACCGATGCCATCGCTCGATACCGCCATTCGATTGGGGCCTACACACTGAGGAATGAGTTAATTTAACTCCAAATTTCTTCAAGAATGTAGTTGTTAACTCGCTTATAAAGTAACGCCCAAGATCCGTTTGTAATTCTCTGGGATAACCTAATCTACTGAATACCCACATTAATGCTTCAATAATAGTTTCAGATCTTACATCAGGTAACGGCAAAGCTTCGGGATATCTACTCGCCATACAAATTACCGTTAAAATAAAGCTATTTCCTTTTTCCGACTTAGGCAAAGGGCCTACGACATCAGCGCATAGCTTTGAAAAAATTTCTCCAATAATAGGTACACGCCTGAGAGGAACTTTCCCTATCTCTTTAGGCTTACCAACGCGCTGACAACTATCGCACGTCTTAACATAATCTTCTATCTCTTTGATAATATTTGGCCAAAAGTAATGACGCAACACCTTATCTTTTGTCTTCATCTCTCCGAGATGCGAAGAAATACCCTCATGACAGGCTCCTAGCACATCTAATCTGAATTTTGAAGGTATTACCAATTGTAATCGCTCCCCTCCTTTGTTATCAAGTGTCTTCCTAAACACTAAGTCATTCATAATTTCAAAATGAGACTTCTTATGTTTCGCTTTTTCCCTAACTTCTTTTAACAACGGATCTGTTTCCTGTTCGGTCTTGAATTCCTGACGACTAACCCGTGCTAAATTCCCGAACTTGTCATTTAAATCCTTAGGTAACAATTCCCAATTCAAAATTTCATCTTTGTCTAACAGTTCCAAACCCCTTTCACGCCTCACAATAGTATCGTCTGATTCATCTTCCGAATACCCCACTTGTATCCCTTCTGTCTTTACACATTCCATATTTTCCCTAGCCTCATCCATCAAACTGACAGGTTCCTTCCTAGCTTGTGATCTGGTAATCACTGCATTCACCTCACTTACCTGCTGTCTGGCAGACTCAATAAGCTTTTGCGTTTTATTTCCCAAGAGGTAATAACGCAAATCCGATTCTTTATTGACAACCCCTGCCTCTGTCTTAAGAACCCCCACTCCATCAAAAGCGATCTCTATTTGTGCCACAGGCAGGCACCGTATGTTAGAATCCAAAGGTTGTTTCACAAAGACATAATTCCCTGTCAATTGATTCTTTGTTACATGCTCCTCGCTCAGTAGATCTAAATTGGTTCCCGTGTCACGGAGGGTGACAACTTCACGCCCATTTATTTTTGCCCGATTCAAATAAGGTTTAAATCCTGTTTCAAAATCTGAAGGTTTACTCATATGATTCACTTTAACAGTATCTTTTTCCTTCTTTAATTCCGGACATTCGGCCTTAAAATGGCTTGAAGAGTTACAAAGAAAACATCTGTTTACCCGCCTCTTTTCAAAAACCCTTTCTCTTTCCGAATCCCTATCTCGCCAATTGAAATTCTTTTCAACGCTTTTGTTCCCTACACGAGGGCTATTTTTTTTTTTATTTTTTTCTCCCCAAAGGATTTCACTTGAAAGGTTTTTCTTTGCGATTTTTTTACAACTTCTAATTCATCTAAACGTTTTACTAAAATTTCTGGGTCCGTGAAATTTGACCAAACATCTATTAGATGGTCTTTCAACTCTTGCGGCGCTCTTTTTTTAATCTGATCAGTAATTAATAAATTCTTTAATTCCTGAAAAGTTGTGATTTTTAAAGAGTTTAACCAACCTTCCAAATAGCTATTTAATTCAAAAATTAAATCTCTCCACGGATTATTTGGATTTCTCTGATGTTGATTGAATTTTAATCTATACGATTCTGCATTTAATTTGTACCGTTCTAATAATTTACCTTTCACATACTCATAATTATCTGTTAAGTGTGCTGGTTCTCTAAGAATTAATTCTGCCACATTTACAGGTAGAAGCGCCAATAAATTAGTTACTAATTCATCATCTTCTAAATTACATTTTTTTGCTTGTCTCTCAAACAAATTTAAGAATAAAGATATTTCTGAGCGACTCTCATCAAAACGTTGTATTAAGGATTTTAAAGGCAATTTATTAATTCTCTCCGCGCCATTATTTGATGCCACACTACGCGTCTCTGCCTCTTGCGATAATTTTAATTTTTCCAATTCATATGCCCTGTCTCTCTCTTTATCTTCCCTCTCTATTTTTTTTCTTTCCTTTTCCTCAGCTACCAAAGTTTCTCGATCATGTAATATATTTTTGGCTTGTGCGAACGCAAAATCTTTATCAAAATCTTCAGCCGATTCTATTTTTTTTATTATTTTCGCAATCGTGTCATTTTCGTCAATCTGAATATCTAGTTCCCCTGCTAATACTTGCAAATCAACCTTTTTGAAACTTTTCCAATCAGACATTTTGAAAACTTAACCTCACAAATTACACAAATACCAAAAAATACAATAACAGAATATATAAGCATGCACAAAATATATCATTCAGTTATAAATTTACACATTAATTAGAAGTACACTATTCCCCGTTTAAAATTTCATTGAAAACAACAAAATGCCTCTCATCTGCAACCATCATTATGCCACATTATTACACCTTAAGATATTTAGCTAAATCCTCAGAAATAATTTCCTTAAAAACAGATTAGAACATTAAATTATTAAAATCTAGAAACTGTTCAAGTAAATTTTTATTAACACTCTTTTTCATTAGCAAAATAATATGCTGAAAATTTTCTTAACTGTAAAAATAATTGATATTCTTTAAGTACTTTTTTTTTCACATGATCACAGAAAGATTTTACATAAAAATAATCTAATAGAAAAAAAAAATTCTTATTGCAATCAACTGTTAAGTGTAATCTTTCATTGATCTCTAGTGAGACATTTTGCATGTCAAAATCCAATAACTGAACTAGCTAAGATAAATAAAAACATATACCAGGCAATAACAATTCCTAAACTTTATGAACAATGCCATAAATGCCATACCATGCTGAGATAAAAGAATTAACTTACCCGGCTTGATTCTGTCAATCACCTCCAATCAACAATGGACTCCTTTCAGATACGTCGCTTTGTCCAGCACTAAGTATTCACGGATTATTTTCCTCTCCAATACTGTTCGTAAAGAATGTCTCTTTTCAGCAATTCAGATCACTAAGTGTCTTATCACCACAATGTTAATCAATAGTATCCTTAAGGTACACAACACCGAAAATCTTGTCACTTTTCAGAGTTCTTTTCGAATTCCAATTCGCCTTTTGTATTCCAGTTCGCCTTGACACAAAATCACACCACTTGCCATCAGCTGTTGCGAATTTCCCCTCGGACTAAAAGATTAATCCGGTAGCGTATGACAAGAAATTTGCCCACTGAATCAATTTAAGGGATTAAATAATATTTATTTACGCAAAGTCTTATTTGAGTAATAAAATGATCCAGCATCGCATTTTTTTAGGGTTGAGTCTTGAGTCTTGTGCGAGTGTTCCCGGAACACAGAAAATTATCAACTGAAGTCTTACGGTTTTTTAGATTGTCCAATTCCCGTGTCATAAGGTCACCGTGGAACTAGACAAATCTTCCTTCCTTCCCTCCTCCTTGTACGAGGAAAATCTTTCTCCACAATCTCACTGGACTGCCTGTCTGATCCCAGGCTTATTCACCACACAAAAACCGAAGGTCTCCCCTCTGGTGTCCTCACTTGAAAAACAATCTGAATAGGGAGGGACCCTCTAGAACCTATTAGAGCACCTCCACATGATGTCAGGCTTAACTTCTTCTATCATTGGTCACCTGAAAATGCTGAGGTCACTCACGAACTATCGTGAGAAAAACTAACACCTGTTGGGTTTCAACATGAAAGCATTCGGCGGCACCTTTACACAAAATCTGAGAAAATATTTGCTGTCTAAACCAAAATGCTCTCTTGTCAACGAAAAAAACTTCAACTTGTGCGGCCCAATATTTCTATGAAACAGCACAATGCCAAGCTCCCACGTAGGCAATTCAATCTGTAAAGTTCAATTCTTTACAGGAAAAGGAAAAAAAAATATGTGTGTGTGTGTGTTCAATATTATCAGAAAATATATGTGTTATCTATTTGATGTAAAGAAAAAAACAGTAGGTAACATTGTTTTGGACTTGCCCTAGTCTTGTTATTTTGTTTAATATTCAAGCAGATTAATATCATAATTGCGTCACAAATATTCACTTTCTTTTTTAAACTTTAAAACATTAACTTTCTAAAAGGGCCGATAAAATGAATTTAGTTTTGAAAATAACTGCCATATTGCTTTGTCTATAAAATTGTAAGCGTTTTATTTTCTATGTACTGATAATTGTGATTTTCTATTAAAGACGTCGTTGTAAATACTTATTTTATGACATTGTGATTGTATAAAACAGCTGATGACTAATAATGCAATCCATCTTCTTAACCCTCTGATTAATTACAAAAAAAAAAAAAAAAAAAAAAAAAAAAAAAAAAAAAAAATTGATATTAAGTATACTAAGTGATATTAAGTACAAAACAATTTTGAGCATTCATTTAATGGAGATCTGATTTGTGGACAGAAAATAGCTAGCATACAGCACAATAACAAAATTTTTTATAATGGGTTCTCATTTATCGCAAATTTCAAACTACGCATAATTTGAAAAGTGCGCGTTAAATTTTGATTTATTATTGTATTAACCCCCCCCCCCACAATAGTCATTGAAAAATACCCGAATGATAATGTAAAATCTATGGGAGCGTTCTTTTCAAATATCTCGCTAAATTTTTAATATTTTTATATGATTATTTTTGGTAGGTCAGCTGAGGACGATCCACAACCGGGCAAGTTTTTCCTTTTTTTTCAGATTTTTTTTAAATACTTTAAATTTCAAAACTGGTTTAATCCGGTTCCAGAAATTGAAACTATCATGATATAAAAAATATATAAGCAAAATCGAAAAAGTAAAAATTAGGCCGGTTGTCGATTGTCCTCAGAAATCCTATGCAAAAAAATTCTGTCAAAATATTAAAATTTGAGCGCGATATTTGAAAAGAACACTCCCATAGACTTTACATTATCATCCGGGTTTTTGTGACTAGTGCTGCACCTTATAAATAGGATAATTTTTTCTTGAATACACCGTCGTCAAGAATAGAAACAAAAGCTCGTGTAATCTGAATGATTTTGCAGAAATTGCCTTGAGTGTTGTGCACAAGCTCTTACTTTATCATGTGAGGTATCGGTTAGTGTTATGAAGCATTTTACTACTGATTGTTGGTGATTTCCTGCATTAAAAAAATGCATTTACGATAAATAGCGCATTTGGATCTCCTAAAGAGTTTTATGTTGGGATACAGCAATCCGTCGGTCTTCTTTATGCCTCACACACAACCCTCATAGCATGCATGTTCACAGTGACGTCACAATGACGTCACTGTGAGTCACTTCGGTCACATCACATCTGTGACGAAAATGCCACCACTCAGTGACGTCACAATGTGACTAAGATGTGCCTTTCTAAAAAAGTTTTCACAGTTCGTCACAATGTTAATGTCAAAGTAGTCACAAATGACACACTTTTCACAAATTGGTTACATTGTGACGTCGCAAAATGGTCACAATGTGACGTCACAAAAAAGCTCTAAAACGGCCATAACGACTTCACATTTTAGTCACTGTGACTTCACATCGACGTCACGTGACGTCACATCGACAATCGCTGGTCACAAAGTCACAATGTGACTTCACAACGACGTTGCAGTGACGTCACCATGTCTTACGGGAAGTTTAACTAACTTGGATTTGAATAAAAATAATATGCGAGGTTATGGCGAGTCGCAAATAATTAAAATATCTATCACAGTGTCCACAAATTAGAATAGAGAGCTTATGATAAATCAATTTGAGTCACTGTATGATAAAAGATGTTGCTTTATGGTAATATTTTGTTTGTGATGTTTGAGTTTTACGTGACATTACTGTCACTTCACATCTTTAAAGTGCGCTTCTTGCTAAAGATACGAACTCACTCAAAGTTTAAGTATACATTATGATTAAAGTATAGATATGACTTAAGTACAGACTATGATAGTATACAACTAAATATTAACCTATTAACCACTGGTGTTGCGTTGATGCAACTCTAAAAATAAATGCACACGCTTAAATTAACTATCGAGCTAAATGCATATTTAACTAAACCAATTGAATTTTTTTATAACAATAACAATTTTTATATGAAATAAAACGAAAATTATCTTTCAAAATTTGTGGTAGCAAACATATCTCTTCAAAAAAGTTTAAGATCTGCATTTTATGGTTATGGCGGATAATGGATTTAATTAACATTAAAATTTCAAAATATTCCTTTATTTAAGAGCCAAAATGGATTTCCCCCCCCCCTTTTTTTACACTGTAACTATATACAATAAATATTTAAGTGCTTTAGATATTTTTCTTCATTGGGACTCATTTATATCGCGAATTTAGCCTCACGAAACCAGACATCAGTTTAGATAAATATAACTTTTTCTTCCATTAGTTATACTTTAATAGTTAAAATTCTTTATATCTCCTGAACCCTGTTGTTTTCCGACACAGCGTTTCGTATTAATACTATTTTAAGTCTCTTGCTTTCATTAGCCCTCAGTGGAGAAAAATTTATCTCCCCCAAGTAGAAGTAAAGTGAGATAGATGAGTGTTAACATTGAATTAGGAGTCGTAATTCAAAAGTAGAATAGTCCATAATGTTTCAGTCGGAAAGAAAAATGACATTAATGGAGAAAAGAATAGCGCAAAACTTTGACAATTGCTGAACGATTCAATATTACATTTCGAACTCCTCGAATATAAAGAATACGCGAGGTTTTGACGAGTCGCAAATAATTAAAATATCTGCCTTGGTTGACCACACGTTTTAACTGTGCAAATAGGGTTGATTAAATTTAAAGTCACTAGATGTTGAATGAAAATGCCGGACGGTTAGCCCGACGGCCGCGATTGGGTTCGAACCCAGCACCTGCCGTCTACCAGTTGAGAGGTCCGAACCTCTCGGTCACTGGTGGGACCGAATACAAAGAATACGCAAGGTTATAATGAATCATAAATTTTAAAAATATCTGCCTTAGGGAACAAACTTTGGAATAAAAAATATGATTAATTAAATTGTGTCACTATGTAATAAATGAATTTTCTTTATGGTAATGTTTTGTTTGTGATTTTTGAAACTTGTGATCAAATGTGCCATCACTATGACTTCACGCCGATAAACTGTGCATCTAGCGAATATATATGAACTCGAGTAAAAACAAAGTATGGAAATCTAATTTTTTTTCCATCTCTTTGTAACATTTCTTGAAAAAATCGCCTCTCAAAGAAAATAAATTTTCTAATAACACTTTGATCATTAAATAAAGCAAAAATTAACTAAGAATTGAAGATTTGTAAAAGAATTGCCAAAGAATTGAAGATTTGTATGTCATAGTTTCGGCGGATAATGAGTTAATTTCACTTTTAAATTTCCACATCTTCTTTCTTTTACGAACCAAAATAGATCCCCCCTCTTTGTATACGCTGTAACTTTATACAATAAATATTTAGACGCTTTAAACGATTTCTTGCTTGGGACTCATTTATATAGCGAATTTAGCCTGACGATACCAGACAGAATCTAAAATAAAAATAATTTTTTCTTCCATCATTTACACTTTAATGGTTAAAATTCCTTATATCTACTGTTGTTTTCCCGCGCAGCGTTTCATATCATTATTATTGTGAAAGTGTTTAGCTTTCATTAACTCTCTTTGAGGCAATTTATCTCCCTTAAGTTGAAGTAAAGTTAGATAGATGAGTGTTAGCATTGAATTAGGAGTTGTAATTCAAAAGTAAAATAGCTCATAATGTTTCAATCGGAAAGAAAAATTACACTGTGTGAGAAAAGAATTGCACAGTACTTTAAAAATTGTGCAATCCAGTATCGGATTTCGAACTCATTTTATTTAAATTCAATGAATGCAATTTTATTTAATTTATGACACTCTGTTTGATTAGATTATGCATGCATATAAACGTATATTTAAAACTGTGCTTTGCATTGCTAAATAACAAATGCCACCAATGCTGTTTTTTCAAAAAAAGTCGTTCATTTCAAATTCATTTTTTGTTTAAAATCCAACAATGCAATTTCATTTATTAATTTAGGATACTCTGTTTGATAACACAGTGTATACACATATAATTTTTAAAAATTTTGGGCACTACTCTGTTATTCTGTCGATCAATTTCGCCAAATTATACAAATCACCAAACTAATGATCAATTTATACATGTTGACATAATTTTTATTTTAAATAACGAAAAAACAAATAATTAGTAGAATATTAATAAAATTACAAAGTCGAAATAAAACTCAATGACATTTTAAACACGTGAATCGCATTTAATGTCGTTGAATGTGACATTCGCGATCATCCATTATTGGAATTTAATCTTAAAATTTGGCGATAATTTTTTGGTCGACGGGATAACCTAGTAGTACCAAATTTTGTTTAGCATTGGTGAATTAGAACTACCTTAAATGGTGTGCAGTCAAGTAAAAAGTTACTGTGGGACTCATTTTAGTTAAATTCAAACAAATACCCTAGTAACAAACTAATATTGGTCCAACGTTGCGCCAATATTTCATTCATTCGAAATATTGCCAATAAAACGTCAATATTGCTCCATTATTGGGATGTTCAAATGTTGGCGTTTCATTGGAAATATTTCCAATGAAATTCCAATATTTAACCAATATTGGCGTTTTATTGGCAATATTTCCAATGAAACCCCAATATTGGCATGATATTGGCTGCAAATATTGGCTAAATAAGGGCAAAATGTAAACATCCCAGTAATGGAGCAATGTTTCATGCCAATATTGTGCCATTGTGTCAATATTGCTACAAGATGTAGCCAATATTGGTCCAATATTGTTTAGCTACTGGGGTACACACTTACATTAAATCCGACCTTATGTATGTATGTGACGCTATTTCCTCCGATCCCGGAAACGGAAAAACTTCGCGTTTGTTTTGAATTGAAGGGAAGAAAATCCCGGAATCTCGAGTTGCCCATTTGTCTGTCCCCATGTAACAACTCTAAAACTACTCACCGAATCGTTTGATACTTAAAATATATAATTATTAGATAATTTTCTTGAGTCATTTCAAATTTTATGAAAATCGGATGCATAGATCAATTACAGGGCAATCAAAAGTATTCCGTTGCATACTGACAGTGGGGAAAAATGTTTCAAATGCATTTTAATGATGTTACACTGATTCGAACATAAAATAGATATGTGTCTATGAAGTATATACTATAATATACATTCTGTACAATCTATAGGGCAAAGGATAATTGTTATTAACTTACAGGCCCTCACAAAAGTATTCCATTGCATACTTATATATTGAGACATTGTTTGGTATGCATTTTAATAGTATTAAACTATTTAATACTAACAATTAAACTATTTAATGCCCGTCTGTCCGTCTAAAACGACCAGCGTAGCGAGCCTAGGCCGCTAGTTTATTTAATAATTTATGATACTCTTTTTGATTAGATTCCGATGACGACTTATGGGGAATTCCAAATTTTCTCTACCAATTGTGTTGCTTAAAAGTTTTAGAACATTATTTTTTTCTTGGTTTAATTTCTGTTGTGTTGTTTAAATTCAACTCATATTTGTAAGTACCCAGGGAGTAAAAAAAAAAAAAAGAATAAGAATATAAAGAAAAGAAAATATCTGGAAATCAAAAGTACTTGAAAAGAATTCCAAACACGAAGCCTAAAAGAAAAAAAAAATAAATAGAAGTTCAAAAATTAACTGATAATGGAAAAAAAGAGCATTCTTTGAAAAAGAAAAGAAAACTCAAATGAATTTAATGACTTGAATGAAATGGGAAATCATCAAATAAAATTTTAAAAGAGGGATAAAGAATGCTAAAATGGAATCAAACAAATTAAATTAAAAGTTATCGTAAATAAAAAAAAAAATAAAATAAAAATAAAACATAATTTTTTTGGTACTACTAGGTTATCCCGTCGAACAATTTCGCCAAATTACACAAATCGCCAAACTAATAGACAAATTATACATATCGACATTTTTTTTTTTTTTAAATATTGAAAAAACAAATAATTAGTAGAATATTGATTTAAAATATAAATAAAAAGGCGAAATAAAAATCACTTAATTATGTTTTAAATACGTGTATCGTATTTAATATCATTGAATGTTACATTTACGATCCTCCATAATTGGCATTTAATCTTATTTTTTGGCGATCGTTTTTTGGTCGACGGGATAACCTAGTAGTACCTTTTTTAGCTCACAGGCTATCATAGCCTGAGAGCTTATGTGCCCGTCCGTTCTGTATGTATGTGCGTATGTGCGTAACGCGATAACTCATGATAAAAATATCGGATCCACTTGAAATTTTGTATGTAGGTATATCCTGACAAGGCGCTTCCCTGATTAGTTTTTGGAGTTCATTCGATATGTATAAGAGGGGGAACGGGGGGCTCATGCCCCCCGTTAGTTGATATAGATGGGATTTTCATGCAGAATTAAGTTTTCAAAATTTAGATTAGGATCATTCTGATGAGGCGATTCCGTGACTGTTATTAGGTGTTCATTGATTAAGTATAAATAGGGGGAACAGGGGTTCTAATGCCCCCCCCCCCCGTTAGTTGATATAAATGGGATTTTAATGCAGAATTAAGTTTTCGTTCAAAATTTAGATTAGGATCATTCTGATGAGGCGATTCCGTGACTGTTATTAGGTGTTCATTGAATAAGTATAAATAGGGGGAACAGGGGCTCTAATGCCCCCCCCCCGTTAGTTGATATAAATGGGATTTTCATGCAGAATTAATTTTCGTTCAAAATTTAGATTAGGATCATTCTGATGAAGCGATTCCGTGACTGTTATTAGGTGTTCATTGAATAAGTATAAATAAGGGGAACAGGGGTTCTAATGTCCCCCCCCCCTTTAATTTATACAAATGGGTTTTTCAAGCAGAATTTTCAGATTTCGTTCAAATCTCTGAATAGTTTTGGAAGTTTAATGGTTAAGTATAAAAGAGGGGGATAACTCTTTTTAAATTATATAAATGCTAAATGGGTTTTTATTAAGAATTATCTAATTTGCTCTGAATTTTGGATATAGATTTTTTATATGATAAAGCATGTCTTTGATAGTATAGGAGGTTCAATGATTAAGTATAAAAAAAGAGAAAAGGGGAGAGCTGTTTCCCCTTCTTAATTTTTTTTTTCGAACGGAATTAACCCTTGAAAATATAAAGCTTTAATGTGCAATTAGTATTTGTAGCCTGTGAGCTCAATGCCTTCAGTTTAACTGGGCAGTATTCTTTTTTATTTATTTATGGTATAAATTACAAATGTGTCTCTGTGCTGACGTCAGTTTGCCCATCTCAACAGTAGATGATTAAATTAAATTTTATTGTATTTTTTTTTTAACTTCTACGCACCACACGTTTTCAATTTTTAAACCATCGAATAAAGAAAAAATGGGCTTTCTAATGAAATTTGTTTGAAAACTGTATCCCAATTTGTTTGAAAACTATGTCGTAATTTGTTTGAAAACCATATCACAATTGGTTTGAAAAACGTATCACATTTGTTTGAAAACTGTGTCGCAATTAACTCAGTTTTTATTGCTTTTTTAGATAATTTTTGTTTCAAATATATCTTATCCCATACATGCAATTACAAAACATAAAGCTATTTTCATTTAATTTAATATAAATAGCATATTATTTATTTCCAGTTTATATTCAATAAGGTAATTAAAACTGTCATCAGTCAACACATAAACAATAAAATACAAATAAAACACAAGTTTAAAGCTTGTAATCGAATTTTGCGCTTGATCCACTGCAATGGATAGAATCGAAAATACTGATTATAAATTGCGATCTTTGGAAATTTCTGCGACTTCACTCTTGACGTGAAACCAATATTAAAATATCGCTTTCAATACATTTCGAAACTTTCTTTGAACGCATTATTGACTGTTTTTTTACATAAATGTTATTTTTAATATTGTTATAGAGCATTCTAAAAAATATATTAAATGTAAAAAATCTATTAAATTTACCAGTTAAAGGAATAAAACATAAGATCCCTGCGTGGTTTTCTCCCCATAATCTTTAAGATTATTTACTGATCTCCTTTTTAACTTACCCATTATTCGTAGTATAGGGTAAGTCTTGCAATCGTTTTGCAAATCGAAATTTTTTTTTGACGGATTTACACTTATTTGACGGATTAATTTATTTGACGGACACTGAAGATTCCGAAAAACATATTTTTAGAAAAAAAAAAAAATTGCCGTCCGTCCATCTGTCTGTCTGTCTGTAACCGCTCTATCTCTCGAAGAAATTGAGATAGAGACTTGAAATTTTGTATGTGCTTAGTATGTAAGAATGGGACGAAGCCTATTTAATATCAGTAACCTCGATTATCCGGAACTATTTTTTTCGGACTTTTGAAAATTTAATCTGATGAAAGATATATAAAAAATTTCGAATGTTTTTATTTTAAGGAGTGGACGTAAAAGACAATATATAAACACAAATTCGAAGTCGATCGGATAATTAGTTGCTGAGATATTTCTAATCCTGTTTTTCACATTCTTTGATTTTTCATGACCCTGTATGTCATTCAAATTTCAATACAAAAATATCTTTTAATTGCAAATGAGACACTTAATTCTATGCAAGAAACTGTTAGTGAATATGATAATTATTTTTAGAGTTATAAGGATGTTTTCTTTTATGCAATTCAGTGCTACTTGAATTGTTTGGCGTTTCATACAATTTATCGAAATTGGTTCATCAGAAATTCATTAATAGAGCATGATGATGTGTTAAAAATACTTAAAAATACATTTATATTTTGTTTTGGAATTGTAATGCATTTTATAAATTGTTTACATATGTTATGTTTTCATATATTATGTTATGCATATTCATGATGGGTAAGTATTACGGTGGCCTCCAACGACTAGTTTTCAGATCTTTCTGATTAACCACAATTAATTTTATTAAACATGTCGTTTTAATGATATATAAACATACTACAAGGCTTCTAAATGGTCCGCCAACTGAACATCAGAATTTTCTTGGAGAAATTATCTTTTTTGATTTTTCCTGCAAATTGCCCAGAAACCATCTTTGGATGTTAATTCTAGCGTAAATTTCGTAGAGACTTACCATGAAATTTTCTGTTAAAATATATTGATGTTCAGTTCACTGATCAATTGGGAGCCCTGATACTATGCCAAAAGCTAACAGCGGAACTTTTCGAAGAATAAATTTTTCATAGATGTGTCCCGGAAGCTGCCCGTAAGACATGGTGACGACACTGCAACGTCGTTATGAAGTCACATTGTGACTTTGTGACCATAGATTGTCGATGTGTCGTCACGTGACGTCGATGTGAAGTCACAGTGACTAAAATGTGAAGTCGTTATGGCCGTTTTAGAGCTTTTTTGTGACGTCACTTTGTGACGTCACAAAGTGACCAATTTGTGAAAAGTGTGTCATTTGTGACTACTTTGACATTAACATTGTGACGAACTGTGAAATTTGTTTTAGAAAGTCACATCTTAGTCACATTGTGACGTCACTGAGTGGTGGCATTTTCGTCACAGATGTGATGTGACCAAAGTGACTCACAGTGACGTCATTGTGACGTCACTGTGAACATGCATGCTATGAGGGTGCTATCACATTCACAAACATTTCAAGAAACTTTTGAGCCAACACTTGATTTTCTCCAATTTTTCGCGAAATATCCTCACAACCTTCAGATAACAAAAAGCAATGTCTGTAGTAAATATATATGTTATACAATATATTTTGTATACTAGATTGGAGGAGCCTCTGACTTATAAGTATTTCTTTAAGACTGTTTAAACTTAAAATAAAGAGATAAGGAAAAATTTGCTTACCTCATTTGAGGAGCCCAGAAGCCAAGGGGTACAAGTGACAAAATGTCGATTTGGAGTAAATTGAGTTTAAAGATAATTGATGTTAAATTGGAACATCAATAACAATTGACTAAATTGAAATAAGAAACATCTGCTTGTTGCATTCTAATCTTTGAACTCTCATTTCAATAACTGTTAAAAAAGTAGAGTACAATTTTCTTTAAATGTATAATTAATCAATGTTGTTTGTTTTTCGAAAAAAGTGGTTTATCTCTATAACTCTCCAAATAATCAGAAAATGACCTATATTTCTTTACCTGAAAAGAAAAAAGCATATTTCCAAATACCCTGTGCACTTAAGTCAATTTTTTCAATTTTGTCACTTATACCCCTTGGCTTCTGGGGTCCTCATTTATGGTCCCCACAGACATCACAAGGCACGAAAGAAGATAAATCCATTTCATTGCAACAGCGATGAGCTTGCTGCTATAAGAATACCAAAATATACTGTTAATGATGTATTGTGGATTATTTCAGCACTCATAACGAAGATAGATAATTTTTCTTTAGATTTAATATTTTAATAGAGTAAAAAACATTATAAAATATCTTGATTATTATAGTTTAAAACTGGAGAGGGAAAAAGACATTTCTCCGTCTACATTTACAACTGAAAACTGCGTAGTGAAATATAAAAAGTCAAAGGAAATCAAAGTTCAAAAACATCTACAGTTCTTTTAGCGTCCGAAAAGGGAAGAACAATGCAAAACCGCAGAGTGGAGAAATTAGGGCTTGGTGCATATGAAATAAAATAAAAAGTCTTGATTAAAGTGTCTGAATTCTTGTTTTGTCGATTCGTATGTCTAATAATGTCCCCCAACTTTTTTCGGCAGCTCCAAAAAAATCTTCACTAGCTCAGGCATTTCATCCAACATGAACATTTCAACAAATCAGAGGTAAGCGATTATTACGAATAGGAGATAAATATTAACGGCTGGTACTAGTAATACTGTTTTTCCTGCTTTTTCTCCAACGTTTTTAAAGACAATTGTAACCTTTTTCTCTCTTTGAATGGCTAAATGTTGGGGTTAAAATCGGCTGAAAAGTTTGTCGCGCGTAACGTTTGTGAATCTGATAACAGCTTGAATATGTGAAGCGAAAAAAGAATGTTAACATCAGAAGCAAATGTATATGATATTTTTCACCTACATTGTTAAGAAAAAGGACGATTTTACGGAAATTGTACTAGTAATCAGGATGCCAGTAGAATTTAAAGTTTTTTAACGGAAAGTTTTCCGCAAATTCCAGAAATTTTTCTGTTTTTTTCTGAAATTTACGGGAATTTTTCCGTTAAAAAACACTAAATTGTACTAGCATTCCGACTATCAGTACAATTTCCATAAAATAGTTCGTGTTTCTTAGTGTATGTTCTGTAATCCGGCAAACCCCGGTATATCTCCTTGCTTCAATGAAATATTAAAATGTCAGTTATATTTATTAGAGCCTTTACAAGAAGAATACAACATTCCATGATAATCAACATTTGGTTTAATATGTAGTTCTAAAACTATATATTTTTCAATTATTATGTTTCTTTTGTAGGATCGAATCTTTGAGTCTGCATTATTTTAAAACACGTGAAAAATGAATGTAAGAAAAATGAAAAAGAAATTCCTGAAATTATTGCAAAATCAGGAAGTAAAACAGCTGCAATAGTGTAATACGAAATCTACAGTGAAGAATTGTCTTATGAGTATGCTCTGCGGTTCATGCATGCCAGTTTTAGTGTATTAGGGTATCCGATTACAATCCTGGACGGATTTTATATTTTAAGTCAACCCGAACACGAAGGAAAAGAAAATTAATACTTATTTCATTTAAATTAAGGAAAAGTAGTCTACAGTTACATTTGTAATACAAATGTTTTTGTATAAAACTGAATATATATATATATAAAATATATCCCCATTAAACTTTAAAAAAAGTTATTATTAAATTTTACAAAGGAAAAAAATCAACTCCAGTCATGTGCCCGAACATTTCTCTAAAGAATAAAGTTCGATTTTTCGATTGATCTCGGCTCAAACAGAACCCAAACCTAAAATATTTAAAGACCGCCCGAAGCGAATGGCGTGTTGGCTCGGATTCGGATAAAATGGTGTTTTAAAGAGCTCAGTGATTTATTTTATTATTATTTTTTTAAATGTGCACAGGAAGGAAAGTTGTTCGAATGTTTCTTTTTTTAATGTCTGACTTTATAGCATCATTATCATCATATTTATTTATTTACAAATTTTTATTTTAAAAATGGCAGCGATAGGACTATGGCAACATGATGGTGCCAAAAAATGCAATTGTGGGGCAAGGGCTCTAGCAGAGGATCTTTGTAAATAAATCCGGAGCAAAAATGTTTATTTTTCGCTTTAACCTACATCAAATATGCAAAAGAAATACACTGTATTATAAAAAAAAGAGTGAATTTACAAAAACTGTAAACATGCAAAAAATAATACGAATTTTTGTATAAAAAATTGATTTTCAAATTAAAATTAATGCGGTTAAAATTTAAATGCAAACCACTTTTTAGGCATCACTATATATAACCACAGCTATAAGTATATAAATGTGTTATTGATACAAAAAATACCTTCAAACCAATCTTCCTTTCAATGTATACTATTTTCCAAACTTCCTTCCTCTAAAAAAACAACAGCAACAATAAATACAATAACAACACCTGAGTAGTGTCTTAAATATATGCCAGCAAAAAGAAATATATTCGTTGGGGGCCACCATAATAATTATTCATCATAGATATGTATAGTATAAACTTTGAAAATAAAACATGTGTAAATTATTTATAAAATTCATTGCAATTCCTAAACAAAATTTAAATGTATATTTAAATATTTTGACAAAATGAGCCTCGATTGGATTACAATGGGAGTCTATGGGAATTTTGCGAAATACCGAAGATATTAAAAAGTTGGCATCAGTGTAAAGGTGTGATTTTTTTTTTTCGCAATATTTGGTGGTACATTTTTTAATCCACGAGATAATTATGTAGTAACAAATTGCTTAAAAGAAACGTCCTTATAACTCCAAAAATGATAATTATATTTAAATAATAGTTTATTGTGTCACAGTCCGTCTCATATTCAATTAAAATATTCTTTAAATTGAAATTTGAATGAAATACAGGTTCATGAAAAAACGAAGAGTGTGAAAAATACGATTACACATATATTGGAAGCTAATTATTGGATTAAATTCTTTTTTTAATGAAAAATTTGATTTTTATTATCTTTTATATTCACTCCTTGAATCGTACAGTTTCAAAATTTTTATATACCTTTTCTCAGAACGAATATTTCGAGAGTAATTTTTCTCGATAATCAAGGGTACTGATATTGAATAGACCTTTTTCTTCCATTATTACATGTTAAGTACACATCAAATGTCAACTCTCAATCTCAATGTGTTCGGAAAATAGAACGTTTACAGGCACAGAGACAGACGGACGCTTTCTTTTTCTAAAAATATGTATTTTTGAATCTTCAGTATTTGAAACATACATATCTGTCATTGTTTTTTCAATTTTTAAAACAATTACAAGACTTAACCAATACTACGTCTGATGTGTAAGTAATAAATCTATAAAGTTTGCAACAGAAAAATTTCACATCCACTTAAGAAAAAATTTATTTTTGTTGCATAATATATTCTTCTTCTAAGGTCTGCAATTATGAAATCACAAGATGGAACGAACTAAAATGTTTGAATATAGAATCTAAATTGAATAGGCCAGAATCTTGATAGCAGTCAATAATTTAAATGATTAATCTTCAAATATTAACTCAAATATGAAAAGTAATATGATATCCGCATTAATCAAAATCTCAAAAGATTAAATTGGGATACATTACTACGTTGAAAGACTCAATTAAAGCGAAAGAACTGGGGACGTTGAGTTTAAATGCAATCCATTTACTCGTCAAGTAGTTAGAAATCGCTTTAGCAAAATTTGGGATTCGATAAATTATTATATATTGATAAGTTGGGAATAGTATAATAATTAATGGGAAATATACTGAAAAGGGATATGGATAAATTTCATCATTTCCAATTTTATAGATACTACAAGATGCTTAATGATATATTCATTTCACTAATTTTGTTAATCTGAAATATTTGTAATTTGTGCATTTTCGTGTTTAATATCAGAAAACGCTGAAAATTCAACATTCAAGCCTTTAAGTTCTGATCATCTTAAAATGGAATTATTACTTTAAAAAATATAAATATAGATTTCTAATTTCCAGAAAAAGACACTATTTAAAGCGATGCAGTGTCGCTCAAAATCCAAGGAGTTTGGAAAGAGCTGCTACAAAGTAGATGATGGCTTGTTTGGTTTACCTCTTCCCTTTTTTGCCTGTACGTCGTGCGGACAAAGTGTTTTTTTCAATCATGATTTGCCCATAGCACGTACGCAGGTGCTAGGTTCGAACCCAATCGCGGCTGTCGGTCTACCCGTTCGGAGCTTTCGTGGATTTCTTCTAACCTTGCGTAAATGCAGGTTAGATTCTCTTAGAAAGACCCCCACGAAAGGCACGCCTCCCTGGGCCTATCTCCCTAGCGTAGATAATCGGCCGACAAAAATAAACCAAACCAACCCATAGAACGTACAGGCATCCATACTCCAATCATATTTATGCCCCACCAGTGGCCAAGAGGTTCAGACCTCTCAACTGGTAGACGGCAGGTGCTGGGTTCGAACCCAATCGCGGCTGTCGGCCTAACCGTTCGGAGTTTTCGTGGTTTTCTTCGAACCTTGCGTAAATACGGGTTAGGTTCCCTTAGAAAGACCCCCACGAAGGGCACTCCTCCTGGTCCAATATCCCATTAGTGTAGATAATTGGACGTCAAAAATAAACCAAACCAAACCAATCATATTTATTATTCTCACCAGTAAAATTGTATTGTAAATTTTGCATTATTTAATCCGAGCATTTTTCTGATTCAATTAGGCAGAAATTTGTTTGTGAAAAATCGGTGATAAAAAATAAAAAATCTGTAAAAGACATGAAAAAAATTAACATTATTTGGAAGTTTTTTTTTCCAAAAATATTGATAAGTAAAGTGGTTAAAATTTCAATACTTTTTTCCTCTTCAGCTTGCCTTCCATATCAGCATTAAATTACATTGGTCATTGACGTGAATTTGGTTTAAAACTTCTTTTAATTTTAATGCATTTGTAAGGTATTTTAATGAATTTTAACAATTTTATATGTATGAACTTACAAACAATCTTAGTATATTTTATTTCTGCTTTAAGTGAAAGGAAAGCTAAAAAATTGTATACAAAGGCAGTCAACAGGAGCACAATCCTTAAAGGGATATTCAAAGAAATATTGCGGACTTTCACTTGCAGCTCCCGTGTAGATTTTTTTTTTTTCGAGCGACAGTTATATACAAATACATACATATTAAATCCCTATAAACCGAAAATAGTTTAAAAATCAAACAATAACAAAAGAAAGCTTCATGTTTTTTGCAATGTAAAGTTTAGGCGTAAAAAAATTATTTATCAACCTGCAGTATATAGAAGCACTTCCTACGATATTACTTCTTTAAATGAAATATTAAATTTTTAAAAATATATTTTCACAAGTTATGCGATATATTTTTTAACAAATACCACAGAAATTAGTTGACCACAATATAGGTAATTGCTATTTAACTTAATTTTTAAAAAATTTATTTCCAAAAGCTGGAATTGCTTTAAACCTACATTCTGACTCAACAACGGGTATTTATAATGGCTTTAAGATGAATCAGATGATATACTACGATGCAGTGAAACCATTTAATGTTGACATTTTTAATTTGACTATAAAGAGTATGAACTATACAAAATTCTATATCTATTTAAATTACAATGTAAGTAAGAATAAATTTGTTTAAGTAAAAATACGTAGTAAAAAAAAAAAGAAAAGGGAGTGCAATAATCTTATTTAAAATGAAACGATCTGCAGAACAATTTTATTTATAAAGTATTAATAAATATGAAAAAATATCCAGGCTAGGATAAAAAATAGTCAGCTGTATTCAATTAAAATTATCAATTTACGTGCGTAAAAATTCATATCTTATTTTGGAAAATGACAATTTTTTTATAAAATAAGTATCTGAATCCTTTCCTTTAAAATTGCAGCTTGTTTTCAACTTTCATTATTTGAATTTCTGAAATGATATCAATCATTCCTCTGAAAAAACACTGTCGAGAATAAAGGAACATATTTCATTAATATATATATATCCACTTGCTGCCATATTTATCTTAAAATGGAACTTTAAAATTTCATTAATATATTTTCACAAGTTAGCTGATATATTTGCAAGCAAACATTCCAAAATTTAGTTGACAACAATATCAATAAGTGCAACTGCAACTTTTCATAATTTACTTCTAATGACTGCGAGCGCTTAAATTCTACATTCTATCTCAGCAATGGGTGTTTATAGTCGATATTAAAAGTCTATAGTGCCTTGAATAAATTCTCCGAGGAGGAATTCATCTTTTCAGCCGTCCTGAAAGTGCACTGAATTTGAACAGTGGATTTTATTTCCAGAGTGGACCATACGCTTCCGAATATAAATGACCTTTCAAAATATGCCAAAGAAAGACGTGGATTTATTTATCCGGAAATAAATTTGACCCTCTTCGAAACTTTTAAGGCTTATTATCTCCATAAAGACTAAACAAGAAAATGTTTCCTATGACTCTAAGAGGAGAATAACTATCGTTTATATTGGAACCAATATTGAATTTTTAATGTCTCGAATAATGGTTAATAATTGTTTTAACAATATTGAAAACATTGTCAATAAAAGGTTAATAATTAGCAATAAGTTTGCCCGTATTACACAACAATTGAATCAATGTTCAATTTTGAATAATATTTGATGTATTCAATTCGCATAATTATCTCTATAAAGAGTAAACAAGAGAAGTTTTCGCGTAACTCTTTGAAGAGAATTACTATCGTTTATATAGGAACCAATATTGCATTTTTCATGCCTTCAATAATGATTAAATGTTAGCTGTATCAATATTGAAAATATTGTCAATAAAAATCAAATAAATGACAATAAGGTTACTAATATTACGCTACAAATGACAAAATCTAAAGAAATCAATTTTGGATAACATTTGATGTAAATTATTCTTATAATTATTTCCATGAAGAGAAAGAAAGAAAAAATTTTGCATGACTCTTTGTAGAGAAATATTATTGTTTATACTGAACTAAAGTTACATTTTTAATGTTTCCAATATAAAATAAACATTATTTTAGCAAATAATGAAAATACTGGTAATGCTAATAATTGACAATAGGTTTGTCAATATTACCCTGCAATTGACCAAATATCAAAATCCATTTCTTACTTTTGAAAATCCACAATTTATTTGTAAAATAAGTTTCTTGTTACTTTCTTTTTGAATAATAAAAAAAAATCAGGAATGCAATAATTGGAGAAAATAAAGAATCGTTTTGAATTAAAATTATACAATTTATGTGCGTAAAAGTTCATATCTTACTTTTTAAAGTCCACAATTTATTTATAAACTTTGATTATACTCCTATGTTCCATTAAAATAGCTGCTTGCTTTCAACTTTGGAATTGCTTCAGAAATTCAAATAATCAATCATTCTCTATTCTTTTCAAAATACATAAACGCGAATATAGGAACAAGTTTCATTAATATATTAATACACTCGATACCGTATTTCTCTTCAAATTGAACTTTAAATTTTTCTTAATATATTTTCACAAGTTATGCGATAGATTTGCAAACAAATATCAAGTAATATCAACAAATATCATTTAGTTGACAACATTATCGACATGTGTACAACTGCAACTTTTCATAATTTATTTCTAATGGCTGCGAGCGCTTAAATCCAACATTGTCTCAGCAGTGAGTGTTTATAGTCGCTTTTAAAAGCCTAGTGCCTTGAATAAATTCTCTGAGGAGAAATTCACCTTTTCAGCCGTCCTGTAAGTGCACTGATGAATTTGGAACAGAGGATTTTATTTCCAGAGTGGACTATATGCTTCCGAATATGAATGACCTTTCAAAATCTGCCAAAGAATGTCATAGAATTATTTATCCAGAAATAAATTTGACCCTCTTCGAAAATTTTAAGGCTTATTAATTATCTCCATAAAGAGTATTTAAGAAATTTTTTCCTATTACCTTTTGAAGAGGATTACTATCGTTAATTTTGGAATCAATATAATTTTTAATGTTTCTAATAATAGTAAATATTAGCTTTAATAATATTGAAAATGCTGTTTAATAAATGGCCAATAATTAGCTATACGTTTGCCAGTATTACACAATAGTTGACAATATGTAAGCCGTTCAATTTTCGATAACATTTGATGTAAATTGCTTAATTATCTTCATAATAAGTAATCAAAGAAAGTTTTCGTATGTTTTATATAAAGAGAATTACTATCGCTTATATTTGATCTCAATATTGCATTTTTAATGTTTCCAGTAATGTGTAAAATTTTTTATCAATAACGAAATTATTAGCAATAAAAGACCAATAATAGGCAATAGGTTTGTGGATATCACATTATAAAAGACAAAATGTAAGCAGTTCAATTTTGGATAATTTTTGATGTAAATAATTCTCATAATTAGCTCTATAAAGAGTAACCAAGACAGTATTTCCTAAGAAACCTATTATTACCGTTTTTGTTGTTAACAATATTGCATTTTCAATGCTTGCAATAAAGATTTAATATTAGCTTTATCAATAATGGAAATACTGGTAATAAAATGCAAAACATTGGCTATATATTTGCAATATTAGACTGCAATTGACAAAATATAAAAATTCATATCTTACTTTAGGAAAATTCACAATTTATTTATAGAATAAATGTCTTCATAATTTCCTTTAAAATAGTTAGGGAAAAAACTCAGGGACGCAATAATCCTATTTATGATAAAAATATATTCACCTTATAAAATAAAGAACTATATTCAATTAAAATTATACAATTTTATGTGCGTAAAAATTCCTATTTTACTTTGCACAGTTTGATTATCTTCCTACTTTCCATTAAAATAACTGCTTGTTTTCAACTTCGATATTGCTTCAGAAATTCAAATAATCAATCATTCTCCATTCCCTTCATAATACACAGTTGCGAGTAACAAAACGCATTTTTTTAATGTACAGATTCACTTTCTACCTTATTTCTCTTCAAATGGAACCTTAAAATTTTCTTAATATATTTTCAGAAGTTATGCGATATATTTGCAAACAAATATTCCTGATTTAGTTGACAACAATATCGATAAGTGCAAATGCAACTTTTCATAATTTACTTCTAATGGCTGAGAGAGCTTAAATCCCACATGCTGCCTCAGCAATGGGTATTTATTGTCACTTTTAAAAGTCTAGTGCCTTGAATAAATTATCCGGGGAGGAATTCATCTTTTCAGTCGTCCTGAAAGTGCACTGATGAATTTGAACAGCGGATTTTATTGCCAGAGTGGACTATATGCTTTCGAATATAAATGACCTTTCAAAATCTGCCAAAGAAAGACGTGGATTTATTTATCCGGAAATAAATTTGCCCCTATTTGAAACTTCTAAGGCTTATTAATTATCTCTATAAAGAGTAATTAAGAAAACTTTTCTTATGACTCTTTGAAGAGAATTACTAACATTTATATTGGAACCAATAATGCATTTTTCATGTCTATATAATGGTTAGATATTAGCTTTATCAATATTGAAAATATTATCAATAAAAATCCAATATTTGACAATAAGTTTCCTAATATTAAGCTACAAATGACAAAATGTAAAGAGATCAATTTTGGATAACATTTGATGTAAATTATTCTCATAATTATCTCCATGAAGAGTAACGAAGAAAAAAATTTCGCATGACTCTTTGTAGAGAACTACTATTGTTTATACTGGAACTAAAGTTACATTTTTAATGTTTCAAATAAAAGATAAATATTAGTTTTACAAATAATTTAAAATACTGGTAATAAAATGCCAATAATTGAAAATAAGTTTGCCAATATTACACTGCAACTGACCAAATATCAAAATCCTTTTCTTATTTTCGAAAATTCACAATTAATTTGTAGAATAAGTTTCTTGATACTTTCTTTTAAAATAATAATAAAAAAAAAAAACAATAAAAAATCAGGAATGCAATAATTGGAAAAAATAAACAATTGTATTGAATTAAAATTATACAATTTATCTGCGTAAAAGTTTATATCTTACTTTTTAAAATCCACAATTTATTTATAGAATTTGATTATCATCCTAATTGCCATTAAAATAGCTGCTTTTTTTCAACATTTATTATTGCGTCAGAAATTGAAATATTCAATCATTCTTCATTCCTTTCCCCAATACACAGTCGCGAATAAAGGAACACATTTCATTAATATACAGATGCACTTACTACCATATTTCTCTTCAAACGGATCCTTAAACTTTTCTTAATATATTTTCACAAGTTATGCGATATATTTGCAAACAAATATCCCAGAGTTTAGTTGACAACAATATCGATAAGTGCAACTGCAACTTTTCATAATTTATTTCTAATGGCTGCGAGCGCTTAAATCCAACATTCTGTCTCAACAATGGGTATTTATAGTCGCTTTTAAAAGTCTAGTGCCCTGAATAAATTCTCCGAGGAGAAATTCATCTTTTCAGCCGTCCTAAAAATGCACTGATGAATTTGAACAGTGGATTTTATTTCCAGAGTGGACTATACGCTTCCGAATATAAATGATCTTTCAAAATCTGCCAAAGAAAGACGTGGATTTATTTATCCTGAAATAAATTTGACCCTATTCGAAACTTTTAAAGTGTATTAATTATCTTCGTAAAGAGTAATCAAGAAAAATTTTCGTACGACTATTTGAAGAGAATTAATATCGTTTATATTGGAACCAATATTGCATTTTTAATGTTTTCCATTATGGATAAATGTTAGCTTTATCAGTATTGAAAATATTGTCAACAAAAGGCCAATAATTAACAATAAGTTTGCTAATATTACACAACAATGGACAAAATGTAATCAGTACAAATTTTCATAATTATCTCCATATAGAGTAACAAAGATTTTTTTTTTTTTTTTTTTTACTTTTTCAGGTGATTTATTATTGTTTATATTGGAACAAATATTGCATTTTAATGTTTACAATAATGTTTAATTGACTTTCTCAATAATGAAAATACTGGTACAAAATGCCAATATTACACTGCAACTGACAAAACGAAAGCAGTTCAATTTTGGATAATATTTGATATAAATAATTATCATTAGAATTTATAATAAAAAGAATATTTCGTATAACACTTTTCATCTCAACACTTTTGTTTATATTAGAACCAATACCTGAATTCTTAATTTCATTGCTGGTTAAATATTAGCTTTAGTTTGAAAATATTGGTAATAAAATGACCAAATGTTTTCACCAACAAATATTTTCAAAATACAATCAGCTCATTGTAGCATGACTCCTTCTTCTTGTACAGAATGTCTATTGTTTACATTGTAGAACACATAAATGTGTTATATACCTTTAATAACTCTGTTTTTATTTGAAGCAATGTTGCATTTTAAATGTTTCCAATACTAGTTAAATATTATCTTTATCAATATTGAAAACATTGATAATAAAATGACAATAATTCGCAATAAATTTGCGAATGTTGAGCTCCAGTTGACAAAATATAAACAGTTCAATTTGTACTAATAGGTTATCCCGTCGACGAAAAAAAACTATCGCCAAATTATAAGATTAAAAGCGATCAATGGATGATCGTGAATGTCACATTTAATTTAATTAAACGCGATATGCATGCTTAAAACGTCATAAAGTGACTTTTATTTCGATTTTTTAATTCGTATTTTTATTAATGCTTTACTAATTTATTTGTTCCTTTGTTATTTAAAATAAAAATTTAGTCAACATGTATAAGTTGGTTATTAGTTTTGGCGATTTGTATAATTTTTTGAAATTGGTCGACGGGATATCTAAGTAGTACCGTCAATTTTGAGTGATTGAAAATTGATGCGAATAATTCTCTTAAGTTTTTCATATCACTGATAATGGATAGTTAAAAATATTTTGCATGATTCTTTGTAGCGTAATACCGTTGTTTACATTAAAACCAATATTTGCATTCTAAATAATTTCAATTGTGTTTAGATATCAACTTTACGTTGAAAATATATGTAATAAAATGAGGAAGCATTTGTCTATGATAGCATAACTTCTTACATTTAACTTATATGATTAGCTTAATGATTAGCTTATATTAGTTAAATGTAAGCAGTTCAATATTGGGTTTTATTAATTGCAAATATTGTTATTGTGCAAGATATTGAAGGTACAAACAGTACAGAATCGACATTGTTTTATTACATTTCAAAATTTTTTTTAAGTATATTATTATTGACTAAATTAATATTTACTGGTTTAAAAATTTTGTCGGTAAGAATTCAGAACTAGTGTGGTATTGACGTGTTTATAATTCTATATATAAATGTATTTTCACCTAACATTTACTGGCATAAATTCTTTTTTATGAAAACAGTTTTTAAAGTCGTGTTATGTATTTAAAATTATATCACTATTACTTTTATTATTCAGGATTTACTAAGCGGTTTAGTGTTTCAAAGGTTTGCTTTCTCATTAATCCAAATTATTAAAACCATTCTCTAGACGTACAGTTCGATACATACGTACTTTGCTTCTTTATAGGATAAATGTTCACCTATATTAAATATGGAAATAGAAATGTTTTTAGGTGCGTTCTTAATTACGTAAATACGTAGCACCTATAGTTGTCGTTCTGTCCGTCCGTCCGTCCGCATATAACAACGCAAAAACTACCCAACTTAATTTTTTGAAATTTAAAATATATAATTATTACATAATTTTGTCGAGTCATTTCAAATTTTATGAGAATCAGATGGATAGATCAATTACAGGGACGATTAAAAGTATTCCGTTACATTAGAGTCAATGGGGGAAAATGTTGCAAATGCATTTTAATCGTTTAAAATTTAAATTACATACCTATTACATAATTTTAACAAGTCATTTCAATTTTTTTGAAAATAGGATGCATAGATCAAATACAGGGACAGTCAAATGCACTCCATTACATTACAGTCAATGGGAAAAAAAAAAGTTTCAAATGCTGTTTAATAATATTACACTCATTCGAACATAATAATATTGATATGCATCATAAAGTACATATTATAATATAGATTTTGCATAATCTGTTGTGCAAAGAACTTTTGTTATTGATTTACCAGGCCTCACAAAAGTATTCCATTATATAATGAGTATAGAGAGAACATTGTTTGTTGCGCATTTTAATTGTAATTAACTATTTACAGTTTTATGAGATTGATATACGAGAGTGCTATTTAAAAAACTTCATTATCGTACGAACGCACCTCATTTGCTACGCTTCACGTGCAATTTCTAACTTGTTTTAAATGTGTTACTTTTATATTTAAAAATTATTTCTATTATTTTAATTGATGTGTCAAAATGTATATATATTGTTTTATTTAAAATTCCTAATATATTTTCTTTCTCTTTCCTAGGTAAGTAATCTGAAATGAACAAAAGAAAAAAAAAATTAAATTTGCTTTATTCTTGGCTGAAACAACATACATGTAAGTTTATATTTTTCTTTAAAATGTATTTTTTCCATTTTCAATTACTCTGGATAATATTTCTCTCGCTCAAAAAAAATAAAATAAAATAAAATAAAATAAAATAAAAAAATAAAATAAAATAAAATAAAATAAAATAAAATAAAAATAAAATAAATAAATAAAAAAAATAATAATACATTTGCTTCTTTGTAAAATAAATATCTGATGTGAGTTATATTGATGTGACATTTCTATTTCTAAATATAAAATCCAAATTGCTCCAGCAGGTATTATTTTTCTTAAAAACAATTTCGAATGATAACAATAAGATGTAACAAAATAAGAAATGATTGTTATATTAATTCATAATGCTATATAAATTTGAAGACCTTCAAAATATATTTTCGCTGTCTCAGATAACAAATCAATAAGATACGTCATGAAAATCTATTTTGTTGACATTTTCTCGTGTATTATTTTGGTATTTCGCCCTTTTCATATCCAACTTCACCCATTAACATATTTATATTCTTTTATTCTTTTTGCAGTTGTAGCGGCTGACGTTTAAAACATATTTATTTATAGGTTATTTACATATTAATATACATTTTGTTATTTATGGTTTATATTTAAGTTTTAGCAAGATATAAAATAGCATAAAATTAGATCTAAGTCATACATCTATATTTTAGAAAACGTAACTAACACTGTCATCGTCGCAGTAAATAAATTTTTATAACCCGAGTTTTGCTTAGTTAATATGAAGAAAGCTATTGCCTAGAAAAACATGAAAATAGGTAGTTTTATAGAGAAATGATAGATAAATATGCCGAAGTAGTCCGTTATGATATCAAAGAACTATTTTATAAGCTTTTTAATGTTAAAATAGGTCGAAATTACTCCAAAAGCAAAAATTATGCGTACTAATTCTAAGAATATACATTACAAGTTTGTGTTGTCGAGAGTATTTTTATTATTTTAATTTGACTCAATTTTTTAGGGTTTTTTTAAATTTTTTATTAGAATTTCCAGCATTTCGAGGTTTTTTCTTTTATATTTTTGAAAACGTTATAATTTTAAATTGTTGACATATATAAAAACAGTGTAAAGAATGCTATTTTATTTATTAAATGATTCGGTTAGTCGAAACATATAAACAGTCAATAAAAATGCTCTTACTGTTTCTAAAGTTTTCATATTATAAATGTTAGCAATAAAAAGAAAAATTACTCTTTAATTTTAAAAACAAATAAGTTTCACCTACATCACTTATTTTTCCATAACAAAGAAAAAAAAAAGTGAATTAAGGAATTTACTCTAAGGGTTTTTTAAATGAGGAGTAAATCACCTTTCACAGTTTTAAACCCGACCCAATCAAAATTCTTACAGCTTCGTCTTTTCGTATATCAATTTCCACGCAAGGAAAAGAAAAAAAACCCTTATAAGTATATCAGCACAAACTCAAACACACTCGGGGAATGCTAATGAAGCATAACTCTCATTATCAGGGTATTTCTTGAAGAAATCTGGCGCCGTAATATTTCGGGAGAAACTACCTTCCATTTTCCTTCGATAATGCACAGTTTTCCCACCATACGATAAGAAGGTAAAATTGATTCAAAACCCATTGCAGTCGTGATTGTTGAGTTCGGATTTGAATATTAATACGCTAGGGACAAGTTTGTGAACGATAGTTTTATAGAGGCACTTTACTTTTGTTTTATAATAATTTAAGTCTAATATATATGTTTTATAGAAATAAATAGTGGTACTATTTGAAAAAGAGTTAGGTGTAATTTTCTTTTATCCCACAGTACGGCATAAATTTAAGTTCTTTGAGTATTAGACATTACAAATATTTTCCTTTTTCTTATCAGGAATTGCTATTTATCATTATATTGGAGTTTACTGGAATAAATAGTCTGCACAACGAAAGATTTTTTTCTGGTGTGTTCGTAATTATATACAGACATAGCGCTACAGTAATATTCTGGTTTGTTCGTCTTCAGCTTGTCGGCATATAACAGCCCAAAACATTATCCCAAAATTTAATGTATAATGTTTAAATTTTAATCTATAATGTTTAAAATTTAATGTTTACAATCTTTGCAGAAAATTTTTCGAGTCATTTCAAATGTCATTAAAAATTTAATCAGAATTTTTAAAAAGACGTTAATAAAAGATTTCTTTATTCTATTAAATCCTATCAAAAGTTTTAACACAAATGATATACTGTGATTGCCATTGTGATGGCATTTTATTTAAGATAAAGGCCAATTATTCCATTATCACTGCTTTTAATCTATAGTAAATAAATTTGTATCCAGGCATTTTTTCACATGAACACAATATCTATTGCACAAAAATCCGAATATTTATAAAACTACTTATAGTACGAACGCACTTCATTTGCCATGTTTGACGAACTATTACCGGCCGGTTAACAATTTAAAACCAATAAGACTTTTCATCCTAATAGCATAAAATTTTCAATTATATTGAAGTTTCCCCAAAAATAAAAACGTGAAATGGTGGATTTACTTTAAACATTTTTCTAAATGAGGAGTAAATCACCCTTCATAATTTTATTTCCGACCCAATCAAAATTCTTACAGCTTCGTCTTTTCGTATTTCATTTACTATGCAAGAAAAGAAAAGAAAAAAAAACCTTATAAGTATATCAGCATAAACTCCAACGCACTCGGGAAATGCTAATGAAGCATAACACTCATTATCAGGGTATTTCTTGAAGAAATCTGGTGCCGTAATATTTCGGGATAAACCACCTCCCGTTTTCCTTCGATAATGCACAGTTTTCCCACCATACGATAAGAAGGTAAAATTGATTCAAAACCCATTGCAGCCGTGATTGTTGGGTTCGGATTTGAATATTAATACGCTAGGGACAAGTTTGTGAACGATAGCTTTAAGAGGCACTTTACTATATTTTTATAATATTTTATGGCTAATATATATAATTTTTAGAAATGAATAGTGGCACGATTTTAAAAAGAGTTGAGTGTAATTTTCCGTTTTCTAACAAATTCTAACGGTACGACATAAATTTAAATTTTTTGAGATTAGACATTCCAAGTATTTTCCTTTCATCTTATCTGCATAGTGCTATTCATCAATGGAAATTGATAATTACTGGAATGAATAGTATATTCATTGAAATAAAATTATTTTTAGGTGCTTTCGTAATTATATACAGACATAGCGCTACAGTAATAGTCTGGTCCGTCCGACTTCAGCCTGTCCGCATATAACAGCCCAAAATGTTATCCCAAAATTTAATGTATAATGTTTAAAATTTAATGTATACAATATTAGCAAAAAAAATTTTCGAGTCATATCAAATTTCATTAAAAATCGAATCAAAACTTAAAAAGACATTAATAAAAGATTTCTTTATTCTATTAAATCCTATCAAACGTTTTAACACAAATGATATACTGTGATTGCCATGGTGATGGCATTTTAAGATTACATTTTATTTAAGATAAAGGCCAATTATTCCATTATCACTGCTTTTAATCTATAGTAAATAAATTTGTATCCAGGCATTTTTTCACATGAACACAATATCTATTGCACAAAAATACGAATATTTATAAAACTACTTGTAGTACGAACGCACTTCATTTGCCATGTTTGGCGAACTATTACCGGCCGGTTAGCAATTTAAAACCAATAAGACTTTTCATCCTAATAGCATAAAATTTTCAAATATATTGAAGTTTCCCCAAAAATAAAAACGTGAAATGGTGGATTTACTTTAAACATTTTTCTAAATGAGGAGTAAATCACCCTTCATAGTTTTATATCCGACCCTATCAAAATTCTTACAGCTTCGTCTTTTCGTATTTCATTTACTATGCAAGAAAAGAAAAGAAAAAAAACCCTTATAAGTATATCAGCATAAACTCCAACGCACTCGGGAAATGCTAATGAAGCATAACACTCATTATCAGGGTATTTCTTGAAGAAATCTGGTGCCGTAATATTTCGGGATAAACTACCTCCCGTTTTCCTTCGATAATGCACAGCTTTCCCACCAGACGATAAGAAGGGAAAATTGATTCACAATCCAGTGCAGTCGTGATTGTTGGGTTCGGATTTGAATATTAATAACCCAGAGACAAGTTTGTGAAAGATAATTTTATACAGGCAACTTACTTTAGTTTTATAGTACTTTATGGCTAATTAATATATATATATATATATATATATATATATATATATATATATATATATATATATATATATATATATATATATATATATAAGTATTTTCCTTCATTTTTTTCCCTCTTATGGATATATTGCTATTTATCTATGGAAATTGGAGAGTACTGGAGTGAACAGTTTACACAATGAAATAGTTATTTTTAGGTGCTTTTGTAATCATATATAAACTTATCACTACAGTAGAAGTCTGATCCGTCCGTCTATCTGTCTGCATATAACAGCAGAAAAATTACCCAACACTTTAATATATAATGTTTGAAATCTATTATATACAATCTTTGCAGAATTTTTTTCGAGTGATTTCGAATTTTATGAAATTTGAATAAAAATTTAAAATGACATAAATAAAAGATTTTTTCATTCCATTAAATCCGATCATACGTCGTTAAGTCAATGGCATTCCGTGATTACTATGGTGATGACATTTTACTCAAGTTGAAGGCTTATTTCCGTATTTCTGCTTTTAATCTATAGTATCGTAAAATTTTTTTGTAATCAAGCATTTTTGCGCGCAAAAAAGAACATATATTGCACAAAGATCTGAATATTTACAAACTTAAATATAGTTGAAACGCACTTGTAATGTTTAAGATTAAGACTTGTAGATTTTCAATTATTGAAAAAAGTGTGACGTGTTTTTTTTTTTTTTTTTTTTTTTTTTTTTGATAAAAGTTTAGAAACATTTAATAAATAATTAAATTTTGGATTCCCATTGATTTTTATCCCATTTTTTATCAATATCTGATTAAGTATAATTTTTGTGTAAATATAATTCTGGTTAATAGTGTTTTTATGCATTGTTATTATTACTAATCATTTCAAATAGAATTTGAAGAATTGTTTTTAACTAGGGTTAGACATTTTGAAGAATTTTATATGTAGAATTACATACACAGATTACGTTTGTAACACAGTCAAACTTATTGGTTATTTGGGCGAGAAATGCTTATCGGTTGTCGTGCCCAGTTAGCTTAAATGGGAAAGCATTGGCCTTGTAAGTCAAGTATCTGGGTTCGATTCCCGGCCTAGGCAATTTTTCGCTCAGTTGAAAAATTTTAATTCGTATTACATACATGGACCTGCATATAATTATATTCAATAGAATTACATATATAAATACATATAATTACATATAGAATTACGTACTATATTCTTTGTAATGTATCCAAATATACTACGAAAAGGCATTTTCTTAACAACAGAACGCCTGGAAAGAGTCGATTCCACTCTGACCATGTGATTAAATTTCAATTCGAATCAAAATTTTTCGTTTGAAATAAGTTACATTTAAACTACGCAGATTTTTGTTAAAATACTAAATAATTTTAAGTAAAAATTCTGGTGTGAAATATTATTATCAAACTTGAGAAATAATTTTCCAGCGTTCTAGTTTTGAATATTGGTAATAATTGGTAATTTTGAATAATGGTATCTAAAGCTTAATTCGGAAATCGAGGAAGTCGAGGTTCTCGAATAACGTTGGAAAGTCTTAAACTGATAAACAAAATTTGCTTTTATTTGCAGATTTGTGATTACTATGACTTATTAGCAATAAATATTAAATATTAAAACTTATTTGCAATAAATATTAATATTATAAATAATATTAAATGCACATTTAAATAAACTATATGGTGCAATGTCTAAGTTAAATAGAACTGCATATGAAATGTGAATATTAACAGTAATAAAATCCATATAACAGAACTGAAAAGGATAGTATTTAAAATAATTTTTCAATTATGTAGCTCTCCTTTATTTGCGCCTTTCTTTTATATGGACAGAATTTTTAATGTTCCATCACGAGGAAAATGGTTATTATGCTTTCTTTTGATAAGGTAACCGTGAGTCGTCACTTTCAACTATGCGGGAAGAATTTTGGATACAGAATAAAAATTAAAGTATTTTCTAATTAAGATGCATTAAAACAATATTTAAGGAAGTTAAATGTTTATGATTAAAATATTTTATGGCAATGTATCTGGTATTTAGCCTTATGCTTTATAACAATATTCTTGAAACTATGGAGATAATATCACCAATGAAATACAGAAATCATCTTTATTATAACAATACAGTCTTAAATATCGTTTAGAATTTAAAAGAATACTTTATTTAAAATTAAAAATATATATATAAAAAGTTGTTGTAAAAAACCTGAAGAAGAAAAGAAAATTGTGTTAATTTTTTTAATGATTAAATAGTATATTTTCTAATATGTGCGTATTAAGAATAAAATATAGAGTGTTTTAAATACATATAACACTACTAAATTGCGTATTTACATAAGCGGGTATTTCGAAACACATTAATAAATTTTGAATTCGTCACTTGTACAGTATGGTCAATATTTATTATACAAAAATACAACAACAAAATTCAGATTTTAAAAATTATTATTAAACAAAGATATAAAAGTAGTTTGGAGGAAGAATTTTAATGTTATGAGATAGGGGAGACTGGGGTACAATGGTCCACTTTTGTTAATTTTGACTGTTTACTCTTAAAGTATTGATTTTTTTTCTTTTGATCAAGTACATGCATGTTACCTATACATTAAAGTTTATACTGCATCAACTCAAAAACAATAAATATGGATGCTTTTTTTTAAATATTTTTTTAAAAAGCAAGTGACAAAGTGGACCATTGTACCTCAATGCCGGGGTACAATGGTCCACAGCATGGGGCTCTATGGACCACTTGTAATTTGAATAAAAATATATCAGTGTAGTTCATTTTTAACAATAAGAAAGATAAACTATATCATAATTTGTTTATTCACATTTTATTACTCATTTTTATTTGTTTATTCATATTTTATTATTCATTTTTATTTGTTTATTCACTCTTTTAGCTCTAACTAAAGTACAATTTTTTTCTTTATTTGTTTTATCATTAAGTCATTATACTGGTCGCAGATTGAACAATTAGGTTTATTATCATCCACAATACATTTTACAGCCTGTTCAATAATTTCATGTGGCACAGAACCTCTATTGGTTTTCCTAGGCTTGTTTCTTGGCATTGCTAAAAGAAATATGAAAAATAATATGTGTATTTTTTGTACAATGATGCCACTTACAGTTAAATATAAACCTTTATAATAAGAAATATACATATCTAAATACATGACTAAGGAAAAAATATAATAATTTTTTCCTGTCTACTTTACATCATCTGTATTTTTTTAATGAATTTTACCTTATTTAGTTATTATATCCAGATACAAACTAATAGGTAGATATAATTTTTGTTTTTCTCATTCTACTATTTTATTTAAATCCACCTTATTATGGATGCATGTATGCTCAAGTGCAGGAATGTTGGATTAACAAATGATATGAAATTAAAAAAAAAACCCTCAAATGCTCAAAATATTTTGTTTATTAATTTTTGGTGTTCAATTTGGGTTATTTTTTTAATTTGAAAGCTTATATTGTATACATAAATATTTCAAAAATGCATTTCACAACATGAATCATTAATTAATTCACACACAGAAATAAAATAATTTATTAATTCTTAATTTGGGCTAATTTTTATGTTTGAAAGCATATATTATACAGATAAATATTTCAAAAATGCATTACACAACATGAATCATTAATTAATCTGCACACATAAGTAAAATAATTTATTATTTGTGAATTTCACAAATAATATTTAACTTTTAAAAACATGGGATACAAAACTGGCGCACAATGAACCATGGTCCATTGTACCCCAGTTTCTGATGGTCCATTGTACCCCATATGGAAGTTTCACAAAAACTTGATGTTAAAAAAAGAAATTTAGAATTCTATTATTTTAGCTATAATAAACATAATAATGTATTGTCTGACCTTTTTATTTTGCCATACAATGTCTTTCAAATTACTAATCTGTAATAAATAAATGAAGATATGTTTCACTGAAAATATTTACTTTTGCCTTACTCCCCCTGTGTCAAATCAATTATCAAGCATAAAATGGCTAAAATGTCAGCTATGCGCATGATTTCAAACTTATTTTTACTACTTCATGACTGCCATCTATATACTAAAATATGAAGCTTTCAAAAACAGAATTAATATAAAAAATACGTGGTGGATCATTGTACCCCTTGGTCCATTGTACCCCAGTCTCCCCTATATGCAGCATTTGTTCACCCCAAAAAATAGTTCAACAATAAATGTATCAACATTTTATGTGATATTTTAAACAAAGATGAATGGCTTCTTTAAAGGCATATATAACGTCTCGAAAAGTAAAATGGAGCAATTTTTCAAAGTATTAAATATCATGTATTTTACTTTAAAATAGAGATATTAATGAAAGATTTTTTAATGTCAGTATACACATTATAACCCATATGAAAATCAAAAGAAAATATTTTCAAGCATAAATTAGTTACTAACAATTAATTAACATTTTACATATTTTTTAAATAACATGTATTTTCAGTGAAATTTTCTAAAAAACTGTTGAATATACCACCCTTAAAATTTATTGCCGTGTCAAAAAACATACTATTTGAAAATAATAAAAAGCCATTTTAATTTTGGCCAAAAAGAAATAAAATTAAAATTATTTCACTAAAAAACTTTGAAAATCTAAAAAAAGAGCATATTTTTCACTGTTATAATTATAATATATATACATTTTTTTTTACTCAGACATATAATGTTAGATATTAAAACTTAGTTAAACAGTTCTGGAGAGTTTCAATTGTTTACCGAAAACAGAATAGCGTACCAAAGTATAAAAAAACCTCATTTGGAAGAACAAAGGCAAAACAATTTATATACACACCTGCAGTACTTGAAATATGTTGTTTTAAAAGCTTCCAGCATCCAAATTTTTTTACAATACACATGGATGGAATGTGCGCTGCGTATAACGATTAAAACAAGGAAGAAAAAAATCATGCTTCAAGCATAGACTATGAAAAACTCTTCAATAAATTCAGAATAATTTAACAAAACTGCACAGTTTAATAAGTTAAAATATATTATCTAATTCAACAATATAGAAGAGCCTTTTCTATTACACTGAAAGTAACTTGGAGTAAATCTAAACAACATATATCGATTTTAATATATTTGAAATACTTTAACATAAGTAAAATATGCTGTAAATAATGTCTCCCCACCCCCTATACCATTACGTAACAAATTTTTTTGTGTGACCTTGTAAATAAATAATAAATATTTTTTGTGTGGCAGTTTCTACAAAATGCGTAGTTTAAGACCTCTTTATAAACGCATATCAATATCATTATGTTTCGATGTGTGTAATATTATTGAAAAGCAGTTGAATCTATTTTATCCCATTGACAATCATGTAGCGGAATATTTTCGATTCTCCCTGTATTTCAACAATATATCCTATTTTACTAAATTTTGAAATGACTCAACAAAATTCTGCAAAAAATATATATTTAAAATTTAAACAATTCGGTTAGATAATTTTTGTAGTGTTAAATGCAGACAGACTGACGGATTAGACGGACGACTATAAGTGCTGCATTTTTATATAGTTATGAACACACTTAAAATGCAATTAAATTTAAAAACGCATACCGAAATTGAAAATACATTTCCAGCAATTATTTCCCAAAGATAGTAATGTAACCGATTTCTTTTATGTGTCCTTGTAAGTAGATTTAAAATGCTATGAATGCACTTTACCAACATAATCTTTGTGAAATTCCGTGAATTATGTCGGTTTCCATATATTTGCAATAGTGTAATGTCATTAAAAGACTTTGTAAACGACTTTTCCCCTATAGACCATAGTGTAAGTTAATTCTTTTGGGCACTCTTGTAAATGAACTATTAAGCCCACTTACTTCATATCGAATACCTACATGCCTAGAGGACCCTAATTGCGTGAAAATCCCAGTTTATGCGGGTTAAAACGCGGACAGACCAACCGAATGCATAAACGCTTTTCAACTTTTGTTGGAAGGTGCTAAAAAGAAAAAAAAAGTTTAAATCTGGTAAAGAAATTCAAAAAGAGAATAACCTCAAAATACTTATAAATATTGTTAATTGCTTTTCTTATGCTACAGTTTTTAGTGAGTTTTATATTTTAATTACAATTGACTGTTTAATATTGTATTACAAGTTGCCTATCCAGTCTTTATTAATTCTTTTATAAAAAAAAAAAAAAAAAAAAAAACATTTAAGGGTGTATTCGAAAAAACGCTTTTTCACCTTCAACAGCTCGAAATTTTCCGATGCAATCTCAGGCAAATTTTTAAAAGTAGAAACATGAAACTTGCTGAGGGGATTCTTGAAGGGACGTATGAGGTGCAGTGTGATGTCTTTTTACGCTCAATTCATTAGAATTTGAGTTATAAACAATTACCTTATTAGTATGATTCTTTTTTTCGTTCCCTGATCTCCCGCTTGGGAAAAAATCGGTTCGAAATGCCGTTTTTGATTGCTTTTTTTGCAATATTTTCTGCATTTATCAAAGAATCGTCAATCACGGCACCTTGCGTATTTTCCAAATAAGAGATTTTGAAAGTTTGGTGCATTTGAGAGCAATAATGAATTCAAAAATAAATCGGAAAATAAGCAGTTTGAATCGAAATACACCCTTAAGTTATGAATCCTTCTTAATTTCTTGCCGTTTTAGAAAGGTCACTAGCGTACAAGGGCACACGATCACGAAATCGATCATCATGCTACAGTATTAAACCAACGTTATCATAGATCAGTAGCTTTGGGCGCATATTTTTTTTCGAACTATCTCATTTCTAATCTGTGTATATTATAAACGATAAAGAGTGGAATTCTTGAAAGATAAATTTATTTTCACGCTGTAGCAAATATGTTTCATGTTCTACCCCGCCATTTCTCACTTTAATGAGGTAACTAAGTACCATTAGCAGTACTTTGCTTAGATAACTACTGCATTAAATCTACCTGCCTATTAAATTACACACATAAGCATTGTCAACAGTTCCTTGCGCACTTCATAACTAGGCATAAATCTAGGTAGGTGGCAATTAAACAAGATAAAACACTTTGCTCTACCGAAACCAAAGCGTGAGACATTGTGTAGTCCGTACCCATTAAGCCGGTTCAAATTTACAGAACAAATATTTAACAATCTTGGTAAGTTTAAATATCTTTTCGGCGTGCGGAAAATCTTAAAATATAACTGTTATAATATCTCTATTCTTTTGAAACTATGCATTTTAAAATTATTTTAATAATTATTTTAAGGTAAGTGTAGAAAATGACATTTTTTTTTTCTAAATTAGATCCATAGTACAAATAGTGTCTGTATTTTAATTAATTTATGGTTTATTCAAATATTAAAAACCTATAAGAGAACATAATTAAGTAGTATTAATTAAAATTTGTGTCATGTGGGAAAATTGTAAGATTAACACAGGATGTCTTCGTTGATATTAGGTACATTTTTGAATAAAGTTCAAAAGTTTTAATGGATAATATATTAAAGTCAGCCATGTAAATGTTTAAGGAAAATATTTTTAAAAACAGCTCTAATCATGGGGTTTCCCAACCGTTATGCCGCGGCAGACTGTGGTACCACCAAAGTACTTTAAGAGTCCTGAACAATAAATAAATAGTGGTACGCACCTAAAATCATATGAATATTACACTGCCATTGGATATAAATAAGTATGCGAATTGAACCTCGATCGAATGTTTGGAAGTGAGTTAAAATTTTAATACAAATTTTGAATTAGGAAAACATACATACGAAAGTTATTAGTAAAGAAAAAAAGCTTATCAAAACAACACACCTTTTTAAAATATAAATCATGAAAAGAAACAGCTTCATATCTTTACAAAATAAAAAAAATATTCAAAAATACAATTGAGGATTTAAATTTCAAAACTTATCTTACCACTTTTTGTTTTCTATACCAATCTGCACTCATATAAAACTTCAATTTCCAAATTTATAATTAAAACCAATGGAAGCATTTAAAGGTTTTTCGTGATTTCCAAAAATTTGATTTTTTTGATAAAGAGAATTTTTAAACTAGTCTTCAATTCTTTTAACTAGTCTAGAAATTAATTAATTAAAATTAACACTACCATAAAACTTACACAGTGGCAACACCTTCAATTAAATCGCTTTAAAAATATTTCTTTTCTTCATTTAAAACATTTTTGTAATTAGAACTATAGGTTTGTGAGAAATGATTTAGGAAATGGCCATAGGACAGCGTTGGGAAGGGACGACTTTTATAATACTTTAAGCACTTGTGTACGTTCCCTTAAATCTTAGTCCAACTCATCCGTTTTCACTTACAAAAAAATGGTTTAAATCGTGAAATTTAAAGTTTCATAACTCGGTCAATTTCAATGTTAGATGAATGGGACCTTTTTTGTATTAATTGTTAGAGTAGTGGAAAATTTTTACTAAATATCACTTATAGGACAGGGGGACCGTATAAAAATTTAAATTTCGTAATTTTTTAATAAAACTTTTTTTGACCTAAATCGCTTAAAGAACATTTCTTTACCTTTTAAAAAGTATTTTTGCAATTGGAGCTATATGTTTATGACTTACGGTTCAGAAATTAGCCATTGGCTACCGCTGAGAGTGTACACAGTTTTGTATGTCAATGATACCGCTATAAAAAGATCGGTTTTGGAAATAAAGAATGCAGTATTTACTGCTTGTTTACCGGCGCAAATAAAAGAATACTGTTATTTTATGATCTCTGGAAAAAAGTTGTTCTTGATGCAATTTATTTAAATGGCTTAATTAGTCAACTTCGTTTAATTATATTAACAGTTGTAACTTCTTAATGTTTTTTTTTATATTCTAAACAGTTTCACACACAATAATTGTTTTATGTTTTTTACTTTTTTAAATATTTAATTGTACTTCCCTGCTAAAACTTGCTTCACAAGAATAAATAACTTTGAATCATGAAAACAATTCAATTATTGTACATGTTTTGACACTCTTATGGAATAAATAGAAATTTACATTGCAAATTAAATTTTAAATTGTATATATAAATTATCACAAACATATTATAAACATAAATGTTGATATTTTTTACCATAACTTAGCTGTAACAAATATTTAAACGACATTTGAAATTTTCACATTAAATTTATAAGATTTATGTGTTCTATATAGCATTACACGTTTATAAAATTAAAATATCGTTAAAAAAATTATTTTGATATTCTGAAGTGCATTAGGTTATGATAGTTAATTGACCATTCGGATCTGCGATTGCAAATATTTTTATTAATAATTAATACGATAAATTTTTAACCCTCTCACTGACAAGCCCGTCTATAGACGTTCCCTAAGCTCCAGGTTTCACTGCAATGCAAGCAATAATTAAAATGATATAACTTAGTTGATTTAATGGATTTTTAATACATTGTGCAATGATTACCACACTCAAGGATAACATTCATATTCGTAAATAAGATTTTTCTATAATTATGAAAGAATCATATTTTTTTAGCACTTAAAACAAAATGCTGAAAAAACAACATTGCAATTTTGCCCTTTTGCAAGACTATCAGAGGGTTCTTTTAAAATCTTTTATTTATTATTATTTTTTAATTATAGTTGTCTTTAATGGAAAAATACGGTTAAACTTTATTTTTTAAGACGGATCCATAATATCAATAAAGAATACTGCCCAGTTAAACTGATGGCATTGAGCTTACAGGCTACAAATACTAATTGTACATTAAAGCCTTATATTTTCAAGGGTTAATTCCATTCGAAAAAAAATTAAGAAGGGGAAACAGCTCTCCCCTTTCCTTTTTTTTATACTTAATCATTGAACCTCCTATACTATCAAATACATGCTTTAACAAATAAAAAATCTATATCCAAAATTCAGAGCAAATGAGATAATTCTTAATAAAAACCCATTTAGCATTTATATAATTTAAAAGGAGTTACCCCCTCTTTTATACTTAACCATCAAACTTCCAAAACTATTCAGAGATTTGGACGAAATCTGAAAATTCTGCTTGAAAAACCCATTTATATAAATTAAGGGGGGGGGGCATTAGAATCCCTGTTCCCCCTATTTATACTTATTCAATGAACGCCTAATAACAGTCACGGAATCGCCTCATCAGAATGATCCTAATCTAAATTTTGAACGAAAAATTAATTCTGCATGAAAATCCCATTTATATCAACTAAGGGGAGGAGCATGAGCCCCCCGTTCCCCCTCTTATACATATCGAATGAACTCCAAAAACTAATCAGGCAAGCGCCTTGTCAGGATATACCTACATACAAAATTTCAAGTGGATCGGATATTTTTATCATGAGTTATCGCGTTACGCACGCACGAACGTACATACAGAACGGATGGGCACATATGCTCTCAGGCTATGATAGCCTGTGAGCTAAAAAATCTTACCAATAAACTACATGTAAAGTTGACCTACAGTCTAGGTAATTCATTGAGAAGCTTTACATTATTCCATTGTAAAAATAATTGAATTTTGCCGTCCCAAAATTTTATTTCAACCCCCACACATGTTAATGCTTCAAAAATTCGCTACCAAAGTGCCAAAATTAAAGGGCGATTTATACACATCGTGAGGATTCTAAAGGCAGGAAATTCCGTGCGCTAGATCTTGAAATAGGAATATTGCGGATATCGGGAAAAATGCAACATAAAAGCGCCACCTGTCGGAAGATATACATCAAAACATAATCAGCAACAAAATTCTCCAAGGTATACCTGAACCTGAAGTTTGGAGAAAATTCGTTCATTAATGCTTGAAATAGAGCTATTGTGGCAACCGTGAAAAATGCAGAACAGTAATGTCTGTTGAGCGATTTACATTAAAATTTAAACAACATCAATTCATGTTGAGGACAAATCCAATCTGAAATTTGCTGGAAATACTTGCTTTAGTTCTTAACATAGAGCTGTTGCATAAATCGTAAAATAATGCAACATAGCGGCGTCGCCAAACACTAATTAGAACCAAACACGATTCATACTAAACCCCAAGCACCATCAATTAACATTAGGTACTACAAGAATATAAATTTTTATGAAATTAGTTCTTGAGATAGAGCGCCCACAAAATTCATGTCACATACAGACAGGCAAGACAGTTATAAAACATTTTGTCAAAACATGTTTTTTGTTTATTTAAAAAAAATAATTTTTGAGCTTTAAAACGTGTCATTCCGTCAAAAACCGGCTTTCAAAATTTTTACGAATCCGATAATTAATTCATCTAAAGGTAGAAAAAATTGCCAATAGTAGAAAAAAAAAGGCAAAACATTCATAACAATATAGAAAAGTAAATTTTTTTTTTTTATCGTGTGTTAAACGTCTTACTAAAAAAATGAAAAAATAGAAACATTCAAAATGTACATTTAAGTATCTTCAGAGCGGTTGCGAGATTTTCGAGGGTATAGTGAATGTTGATGTAACGATTTTTTCCCTATTAGTTAAATTAAAAGTAGGCGTTATAGCCAGAAAAAAAAAGTATACAGTTTTTTAGGCATGTAACTTTCTTATATATTTGCCTCAAACAAACAGATGACTTCAAATAATCATTAAGCATTGTCAAATAATTCGCAATATTTTATTATAAAGCACATTTAAAAAAAAAAATTCCGAACTCCAAACAATAGCAATTTGAAATTAGGGTTTAAAAATTTCTGATATTTTTTTTTAACAATTATATTTATACAATATTAAATTTTAACCATACACTCTATATATTAGTAAAATTTTTTTAATAATCATATTTCTGACTAAAGAAAAAATGGTTTACCAGACCAATACCAGACTAATATATAAAGAAAAAATAACTTTCACTTATGAGACAATTCAATTTTTGTACATGTTAGCACATATTCTTAATGAAATTAACATTGCAAATTAAATTCTAAATTTCGCTGCCGTTTTTTAATTGAATGTCACCTTTCGACTTATAATCTTAAGGTGCAATTGAATTAAAGCTTTTGACAGTAATCGAAAGAATTTTCGAAAATGTCAATTGCGACTTCACCTAGTTAATTGAATTCGAAAACGAGAAAACAGCTGTGGGAGGAAAACACATTCTTAGAGCTGATAACAAAAAGTTAAAATAAAATACTGACGGTAATCTAGATATTTTCTATAGTCTATTTTTATTCTGTTGCAAGTAAATTGTATGCTCTTTTTTTTTTTTCATCGTTTCTTTCTAAGAATTGTATTATTATGTGAGACACTGGAAGTAATTTGTACTGAATGCAATGTTAAATATTTTTTATTCACCAGAGCTACTGATAAATTATTTATAATGAATATCGTAATAGTGTCTGACTCTTTTTTATTATTTTATATTTTTCTGGTGACGTAAATTTTTGTATACAGTTGTATGAAATGTCTTAAAAAACTGATGTTAGTTAATTAAAATATTTTTCGTCTAATCCCCCACTTATAAAAGTAAAATTTTCATAGTTTACGTTTAATTCAAAGAAAACACCTGAAATGAAACAATAACGATTTTAATCATAACTGATCCTAGAAATAAATATGAAATTGACGATAAGTTAAAGTTAATTTGAGAACGTAACAGGCATCTTCAACAGTTGCACAGTTGTAAAATTGTGTATGAATTCGGTTTGCCTGCCTGTCTTCTTGTCCCTCCAACTTGCGTGCATACAATCAGATTCACATATAATTTTTGTATATTAATGAGGTTTGCTATAAAATAATCGCTTTTGAAAATATATGCAGCATTTACTGTTTATTTTCAAGTACAAACAAAAGAATTATGTTATGTTCTGATCTCTTGAAAGCAATCGTTATCGGTGCAATTTATCTAAATAGCTTAATTAGTTAACCTCGTTTCATTATTTTAAAATCTGAAACTTCTCAATATTTTGTTAATATTCTAAACAGTTCATAATGAACAGTTCTTTTACGATTTTAAGTTCTTTTTTAATATTTTAATTGTATTTTCCAGCTAAGAAAAAAAAATGTTTTACAAGAATAAATAACTTTGAATTATTAAAACAATTCATTTATAGTACATGTTTTGCTACTCTTATCGAATAAATATAAATTTATATTGCAAATTAAATTTTAAATTCCATCGCCTTTTTTGAATGAATGAATGTCATCTTTTGACATATAATCTAAAAATGCAACTCAATTAAAGTTTCAGACGGTAGTCGAAAGAATTTTCGAAAATAATTAAATGTCAATTGCGACGTAGCCTAGTTAATTGAATACGGAAGGAAGAACACAGCTGTGAGATGAAGATGCATTCTTAAAATTGATAACGAAAGATAATAATATCCTGGAGAAAATCAAAATATCTCTGCAGTCTATTGTATGATTTTTATTTTCCTCGTTTCTTTCTGAGAAAAATATTATGCAATACACTGAATGTAATTTTTACTAAATGCAATGTTATATTTTCTTTTATTCACAGTAGCTACTGATAAATTATTTATGTTGAATTTGGTAACAAAGTTTTCGGTTATTTTTTTCTAGTGACGCAATGTTTTGCACAGAGATGTATGGAATGTCTTTTTAAAAAAACTGAAATAAGTTGTTTAAAATAGTCTTCGTCCAGAAAAAAATAGTAATTAATAAAGTTAAATTTTTATAATCTACCAATTGCTATTTAAAGATAATAATAATATCCTGGAGAAATTCAAAATATCTCTAGAGTCTATTTTTATTCTCCGGAAAGTCCATTGTGTCATTTTTATTTTCATAGTTTCTTTCTAAGTATTATATTATGCGAGACACTGAAAGTAATTTGTGCTTGATGCAACATTATATTTTTCAATTCACAGGATCGACTGATAAATTATTTATACTGAATCTCGTAACAGTGTCTTACAATTTTCTGTTATATTTTTTCTGTTGAAGTATTTTCTCTTTTTTAGAAATAGATGAAATATCTTTAAAAAAAATCCATGTTAGTTACTTAAAATATCTTTCGTTCATAAAAAAACATATATAGCAATTAATAATGTAAAATTTTTATAATTTAACTGCTATTTAAAGAAATCTCCTTATATGTAACAATGAAGAGTTTAATCATAACTTATATTAGAAAAATATACATGAAATTGACGATACGGTAAAATTAATTTGATAAAGTAACAGGCATCTTGTATTGTTGCACTATTGTTAAAGTTTGTACGAATTCGGTTTGACTGGCTGATTGGCTGTCGCTTCAATTTGGATTGGCATGCATTTTATATTTTTTAATGAGGTTTGCTGTAAAATAATGGTTTTTATAAATCAAGTACGCAAATTTACTATTTGTTTACAAGTACAAGCAAAAGAATTCTGTTGTATCATGACCTTTGGAAAGCAATCGTTTATCAGTGAAATTTATTTTAATGGCTTAGTTAGATAACCTCGTTTCATTATATTAAAAAATAAAATGTTTTGCTAATATTTTAAACAGTTCCATAATCAACAGTGGTTTTATGATTTTTAGTTTTTTTTAAATATTTTAATTGTATTTCCAAACTAAGAATTATTTACACGAATATATAACTTTGAATTATAAAACAATTAAATTATTGTACATGTTTCGTTACTCTTTTCGAATACATTGAAATTTACAATGAAAATTAAATTTAAAATTCCACCGCCTTTTTTAAATGAATGAATTCCATCTTTCGACTTATGATCTAAAGATGCAATTCAATTAAAGTTTCAGACGGTATTCGAAAGAATCTTCGAAAATAATTAAATGTCAATTGCGATGTAACCTAGTTAATTGAATTGCGAAGGAAGAACACAGCTGTGAGATGAAGATACATTCTTAAAATTGATAACGAAAGATAATAATAATATCCTGGAGAAAATCGAAATATCTCTGCAGCCTATTTTTATTCTCTTGCAAGTCCATTGTATGATTTTTACTGTCATCGTTTCTTTCTGAGAAAAATATTATGCGAAACACTGAAAGTAATTTGTACTGAATGCAGTGTTATATATTTTGTATTCACCAAAGCTACCAATAAATTATTTATGTTGAATCTCGTAACAGTGTCTTACACTTTTCTGTTATTTTTTTTCTGTTGACGTATTTTTTATACAGATGTATAAAGTGTCTTTAAAAAAATCTGTTAGTGATTTAAAATATCCTTCGTTCAGAAATAAATAATAATTAATAAAGTAAAATTATTAAAATTTAACTGCTATTTAAAGAAAACTCCTCATATGTAACAATAAGAATTTAATCATAAGTCATACTAGAAATATACATGAAATTAACGATACTTTAAAGTTAATTTGATAAAGTAACAGGCATCTTGTATAATTGCACAATTGTAAAAGTTTGTACGAATTTAATTTGTCTGGTTGACTGACTGTCACTTCAATTTGCTAACATACCTTAATAGCATGCATGGTCACAGTGACGTCACTTTGGTCACATCACATCCGTGACCAAAATGTCACCACTCAGTGACGTCACATTGTGACTGAGATGTGACTTTCTTAAAAATCTTTATAAATTTATAAATGTCTTTCAAAACATGTTATTTACTTTAAAAAACATGTTTCTGTCAATTTAAACATCGTCGCTTTTGTCACTGTTTCGTCACAATGTTAGCGTCAAATAAGTCATAAATGACACATTTTTCACAATAATAATAACTTTCCTCAAGACGCCCGCAGAAGACGGCGCGAAATGTTGAAAGTTTTATTTTATTTTAATATGTACTAATGTATATTAAAATTCCTGTTTTGTGCACCACTGAGCAATGTGTTATTATTAGTTAAATTTTATGGCGCAACTGTCCTACATATATTTATCATTTTTCACACATTTGTCACATTGTGACCACTTTCTGAAACGTCACAAAAGAGTACTAAAACGGCCATAACGACTTCACATTTTAGTCACTGTGACTTCACATCGTCGTCACGTGACGTCACTTCGACAATCGATGGTCACAAAGTCACAATGTGACTTCACAACGACGTTGCAGTGACGTCACCATGGTTTATGGGTATAGACTAATTTACATGCAATGTTAAATATGATAATAAGGTTTGTTAGAAAAGAATCTATTTTAAAAATAAAATGTGTAGCATTTACTCTTAATTTATAAGTACAAAAAAAGAATTTTGTTATATTATTATCTCTCGAAAGCAATCGTTATTGGCGCAATTTAATTAGCCGACTTCATTTCATTATATTAAAAAGTGAAATGTCTTAACCTTTTGTTAATATTCTAAACAGTTTTACAATGAATAAAAGTTTCGTGATTTTTAGTTCTTTTTTTAAAAATTTTAATTGTACTTCCCAGCTAAGAAAAAAATTCTTATACGAGAGTAATTTTGAATTATGAAAACAATTCAATTGTTGTACATGTTTTGCTACTCTTATTAAATAAATTGAAATTTACATTGTAAATTAAGTTTTAAATTCCACCTCCTTTTTTCAATGAATGAATGTCATCTTTCGACTTATAATCTAAAAGTGCAATTCAATTAAAGTTTCGGACAGCAATCGAAAGAATTTTTCGAAAATAATTAAATGTCACATTTGCGAGTTAGCCTAGTTAATTGAATTCGGAAAAAAACAACACAGCCGTGAAATGAAGATATATTCTTAGAATTGATATCAAAAGGCAAAAAATAAATAAATAATAAAATAAAATGCTGGAAAAAAAACCTAGATATCTCTGCAGCCTATTCTCTTGCAAGTCCATTGTATGCTTTTTATTTTCATCGTTCTTTTCTGAGAATCATATTATACGAGACACTGAAAGTAATTTGTATTGAATGCATTGCTATATACTTTGTATTCACGAAGCTGTTGATAAATAATTTATGTTGAATCTCGTAACAGTGTCTTACCCTTTTCAGTTATTTGTTTCTATTGGGGATGCAATTTTTTGTATAGAAATGTATGAAATGTATTTAAAAAACTGATATTAATCATTTTTAAATGATTCTGAATAACACTCTTCGTCCATAAAAAGTATTTATTTAATTTAAAGAAAATATTAATTAAAGAAAACGCCTAATTAAAGAAAACACCTTACATGTTACAATAACGATTTTATAAGTATACATAGGACAGTTGCACATACAATTTAAGTAATAATAACACATTGCTCAGTGGTCTCTGCGATGCTCTTTAATTCTAATTAAAAGTTTCCGCGTTGTCATGCCGATGTAGACTTTTTTAAGATTATTAGATTATCTTGCATCTATCCATATCTCATTGATTTCGTTACAGATAAAATCGACAAAATTCCAATAGATCAAAAATCTGGTATTTATGAAATCCCCATCACTTTATCTAATAATCTTTAAAAAGTCTACATCGGCATGACAACCCGGAAACTTTTAATTAGAATTAAAGAGCATCGCAGAGATACAGAACAATATAAACAGAATACTGCCCTTGCTCGCTTCTACTTGGCGAACAAGGATTGCCATATTAATTTTGAGGAAGCCAAAATCATAGTTCCATGCAATAACCCAGTTTAAGGTAAAATAAGAGAATCCATCGAAATCATAGCACGAGAAAATAAACTATGTAATGATAATTTATCCTACAATATACCAAAAATATGGCATAACATCATAAAACCTTAAAATTTTTATTTCCTTGCAATATTTTAATTTTTACTCACGTGTAAATGGCAAATGGTTTTAAAAATTTTAATTCATTTAGTTTTTAATTTAGTAGAAATATTATCTCTCGAACAAGATGCAAATGTAGTCCTTCCATTTCATAATTTCCTGAAGACGCCCGCAGAAGACGGCGCGAAACGTTGAAAGTTTTATTTTATTTTAATATGTACTAATGTATATTAAAATTCCTGTTTTGTGCACCACTGAGCAATGTGTTATTATTAGTATTAATAACGATTTTGTTAAAAATTTATGCTAGAAATACGATACTTACAAGTTAGGTCTATAAACTAATAAGTATCTTCTATAGTTGCACAATTCGTGACCTGAGAATAATAAGGTTCTATCTGTGTTTCTGAAAAAAAATGACTTAGCGATATAGAGATGTTCTATCTGTATCTATAAAGGCATTTCTGGATTAAAAAAATGTCATATTTTAATTGTAAGGTCATATGTAAATTATATATAAGATCATTTTGATTCAAAAATACCTTCATAGATACAAATATATCTATGATAATTTGTCTATATCTATATCGATAAGTCAATTTTTTCAAAAGCACAGATAGAACTTTATTATTCTCAGGTGATGAATTGTAAAAATGTGTACGAATTCGCTGTCACTGGCTGGCTGGCTGCAGCTCCAATATGCTTACATACAGTCGGATTTACTAGTAATTTCTATATGTTAATGAGATTTGCTATAAAATGATTGGTTTTGAAATTAAAGCATCCAGAATTGTTTAGAAGTATCCTTAAACAAAAGAATTCTGTTACATTATGATCTTTGAAAAATAATCATTCTCGGTGAAAATAATTTAAATATTTTAATTGGATAGCCTCGTTTGCTTACATTAAAAAGCGAAACTTTTTAATTATTTATTTTAAACAGTTTCATAATGTAAAGTTTTTAAAAATGTTTTCCAGTTGTCTTTTTTAATATTTTAATTGTATTTTTTGACTAAGAAATTTTTTAAAAAAGAATAAATAACTTTGAATTATGAAAACAATTCAACTATTTTACATGTTTTGCTACTCTTTTTGAATAAGTTGAAATTTACATTTCAAATTAAATTTTACCCCCCCCCCTTTTTCTTTGAATGAATGTCATCTTTCGACTTTAATTGAATTGCACTTTTCGATTATAAGATTCATACGGCAATTGAAAGAATTTTCGAAAATAATTAAATGTTAATTGCGACGTAGCCTATTTAATTGAATTTGGAAAAAAAGAACACAGCTGTGAGATGAAGATACATACGCAGAATTAATAACGAAAGATAAATAAAAAAAAAAAATGCTGGAGAAAATCTAAATATCTCTACAGTCTAGTTTTATTCTTTTCAAAGGTCATTGTATGTTTGATTTTTTTTTCGTTTCTTTCTCCGAATATATTATGCAAGCCACTAAAATAATTTGTACTTAATACAACGTTATATATTTTTATTCATATTAGATACTGATAAATTATTTATGTTGAATATCGTAAAAGTGTCTTATACTTTCTCTTCTTGTTTTCTATTGACGCTATCTTTTGTTTTTCCTTTGGTATGAAATACATAAAAAATATTTATATCGTATATATTGATGTACAAGTTAAAGAATTGTGTACAAATTTTTGGAGTTGAAAATTAGGGGGGTGGGGATTTATACACGAGTATGAGTTAGTAAAAAAAAAATCGCAGATAATTGGCAAAAATACAAATTTTTTAAATAATCACGTTTGGGTCTATGTTAGAGAAAGAAAAATAAAAGCAGACAATGGTCATTTTTCCATGAATGTCGCCCCCACCCAAAAAAATCCCGTCAATATCCTCAAAGGGTATTCCTTTCAACATTTAAATCTTTTATTTTAAAGAGTTAAACTTGAGATTCTTTCTAGATATAGGTAGTTAACGTCTTAAAATACAAAAAAAAAAAAAAAAAAAGTACCGCAAAACAATGTTACTTTGACACCTAACATACATATTTTTGTACATGATTTTTTTTAATTCTTCGAATCCGAGTCTTAACGATTCCTTTTAACATCAAAACGAACTCGGATACATGCGAGAAATAATGTAAAAATAAAAAAAGGGAGACAATGTTACCATGGTTTTAAAAGAACTTTGTCACCTAACTACAAATATGCCTTAAATGCTCGCGTTAGGTGATTTTTGACAAAGTTATCTCAGATATCGATGTAAAATAATAAAAAAAGTACACCTCTCAGATCACCTAGGGTTATTCTAACGTTTAAAGTTTACAATTTATTGCGAAAAACATGATTTTTCATATTTGTTTCTCTGTGTAAGAAAGCATTGATTTTATCATCACATGGAATGTTGTTGGTTAATATAAGGATATTGACTCTCTTCAGATTACGATATTTTTAGTTAAAAGCAAGACATCGTATTTATTTAAGAGAAAATCCCAGTCCGTCAGGGCACCCAATGTCTTGGAAATCATCTGCTCTTCTTTATAAGTAAGGATTGCCAGACGACTCGCAGGCTTGATGTATCTTTTAAGGCACTTATTTACCAGAATATTATGTAGTATTTGGAATGTAGGGGCAGCTAGTTTTTTACTAATGTCATTATTGACAGCTGCTACTGCGTTTGCCGCATTCTCTTCAAAGTAATTTTGATAATAAAGGCCTCCTGTGTTTTTTCATATGTCCTTCTTTTGCTATTTAAGTTCTATAAGAAAAGTTAGAAATACTTGCATGAATAAGACAAACGAATAAGTATGCCCAAAATATTAATAAACCCGTAAATCTACAAAGTGACAAAGTTACCCAGGGGCGTCAAAGAACTTCCAATTATTAATTGATGTTGGATTTATTTGTGATTCGTGTTTTCCATGTTGGTGGCTCACGGAAAATATTTCATCTTGTGCTGCATTTGTATTCTTGCCAACATTCAATAGTGAGAAGTTCCAGGCTGTTTTTGTGCGCTATACTGATGGCCCGGGTTCGAGCCCAGACATGGAAATTTTTTCACTTAGGTTGGCATTTGCGCCCTTTAAGCAATTTGAAATTTGAGTCTCATGTCAAATATTGTATGCAAGGCGAAAAGTGAAACGATTTAGTAATATTTACTGGTGATTGAATATGTTTCATATTTTACGCACGATGTGTGGATTTTAGTTTTTTTTTCAATATTTGTATTGCATTTACGAGTCAAGGAAAAGATGTTTTATAAAAATAAATAACTTTGAGTTACTAAATAATTCAGCCATTGTACAAGTTTTTAAACTTTTATTGAATAAATTGAAAATGCGATTTAAATTTTTAATTTCAGTGCCCCCTTTTTTTTGAATTGATGTCATCTTTCAACTAATAATCTAAAGGAGCAATATTATTAAAGTTTCAGGCGGCAATCGAAATGATTTTTGTAAGTAATTAAATATCATTTGCGACATAATCTAGTTAATTTCAATTCGGAAATGAGAAAATATCTGTGAAATGAAGATATATTCTTAGAATTCATAACAAAAGAATAAAATCGCGAAGAAAAAAAAATAAATTCTGGATAAAATCTAGATATCTCTACTTTCTATTTTTATTCTTTTACAAATTCATTGTATGCTTTTTATTTTCATTATTTCTTTCTGAGAATCATTATGCGAGCCACCGAAAGTAATTTGTACTGAATGTAACATTATCTTTATTATTGTTATTATTATCCGTAGGAGCTACTGATAAATTATTTATGTTGAATATCTTAACAGTGTCTTACACTTTTATTTCATTATTTTTTTAATTTATAATTATTTTTTTTGAGAAGTTACTTTTTGTTTGTTGTTTGATATAAATGTATATAAAACATATTTATTAACAATTGTTGTTGCAGAAGAGTGTGTTATTTTTCAATATTAATTATCTTTATAAGAATCATATTATGCGAGCTACCGAAAGTAATTTGTACTGAATGTAACATTATTATTATTATTCGTAGAAGCAACTGATAAATTTATTTATGTTGAATATCTTAGCAGTGCCTTATACTTTCATTTTATTTAGTATTATCTTTTTGAGAAGTTATTTTTTGTTTGTTGTTTGATATAAATGTATATAAAATATATTTATTACCCATTGTTGTTGCAGAAGAGTGTGTTATTTTTAAATAATAATTATCTTTCTAAGAATCATATTATGCGAGCCACCAAAAGTAACTTCTATTGACATTTATATGTTACATTTTATATAGGTACTATTGATAAATTATTTATATTGAATCTAGTAACAGTTTCTTAAACTTTTCTTTTTATCTCTTGTTTCTTGTTTGAGATTGAAGTATACATAATAGTTTTTTTTATTTAAACAGAGATGGTACAGCTATTTTAATATTCTTCGTACAAGGAAGATAATTTTTTTTTATAAAGTATGCTTTTCATATTTTACCCTCTATTAAATATTTGAAGTATAACAATAAAGATTTTAATCACAACTGAGCTAGAATTTTCGACAATTAAATTTTGACACTAAATTAATTTTCAAAAAGTAGCTGGAACAAACTCACAGTAGAATTTTTGCAGCATTTTCCAACTTATAGTCAAAAAGTATGAATTCGTTTTGAATTTCAAATTCTAGTGGATTTTTTGGACTAATGTCATCTTTCAAATAATAATCTAAATGATCAATACAATTAAAGTTTCAGTTGGAAATCAAAAGGTTTTTCGAAAATAATTGAATGTCAATTGAGATGTAGCCTAGTTAATTGAATTTAGAAACGAGAATACACTTTGATAAAGATAAATTTTTAGAATTGATAACGAAAGAATAAAATCGCGAAGAAGTTAAAAAAAAAAAAAAAAAAAAAAAAAAAAAAAAGAATCCTGAAGAAAATCTCGACATCTCCATAATCGATTTTTATTCTTTTGCATGTATACTATATGCTTTTAGTTTTATCTTTTTTTTTTCTAAGAATTATATTATCCAAGACACCGAAAATAATTTGTATTGATTGTAATGTTTGTATCTTTTTTACAGGTACTATTGATAAATTATTTAACTTGATTCACGAAACAATTTCTTACACTTTCCCTTTTTATCTCTGGTTTCTCATCTGAGATAGAGATGTACAAAATAGTTTTTTTTACAGTGATGTTAATTATTTTAATATTCTTCGTCCAAGGAAGAAAAACTCTTTTTTTTAATATAGTAGAATTTTCGTAATTTACCTCCTTCTTAAACAAAACATCTGAAGTATAACAATAAAAATTTTAATCAAAACTGACCGTAGAATTTTTGACAATTGAATTTGACATTAAAAAGTAGCTGGAATTTACTCATAGTGGAATGTTTGTAGTATTTTCTAATACATAGTTAAAAAAGTGTGTGTGAATTTGAATGTTTGCCCGTCCCTGAAGCTTTTGTTCAAACAGTCAAATTCAAATGTCACTATAAAATGTTTGTTTTTGAAAAAAAAGTATATTGCATTTATAGTACATTTACAGGTGCAAATAAAATAATTCTGTTATATTATAATCTTTAAGGATAAGTTTTTCTCGGTGTAATTTATTTAATTTTTTTATTTAGATATTTTCACGTATAAAACTGAAACTTTTTAATAGTATTTGTTAATATGGGAATGCTTTTCATATTCTAAGCATGATGTATGATTTCTAGTTCTTGTTCAATAATTTTTTCTGTTTGCGAGTTAATAAAAAGATGTTTATAACAATAAATAACTTTCAATTATTAAACAATTCTACTATTGAATATGTTTTGCAACTTTTTCTTGAATAAATTAAAAACAAAATTGCGAATTAAGTTTTAATTCCCAGTGCCCTTTTTTAACTAATGTCATATTTAAACTAATAATCTAAAGGCGCAATACAATTAAAGTTTCAGGCGACAATCGAAAGGATTTTCGAAAATAATTAAATGTCAATTGATACTTAGCCTAGTTAATTGAATTCGGGAGCAAGATCACAGCTGGGATATGAAGATACATTCGTAGAATTGATAATGAAAGAATAAAAATGCGGAAAAGAAAATCCTGGATAAATCTATATATCTGTGCGATCTTTTTTTTATTCTTTTATATGACTATTGTATGCTTTATTTTATTTTCATAATTTTTTACTTGTAAAAAATGTTATGCAAGCCACCCAAGTAATTTCTACTCAATGTAATATTATATTTAGATTTCACAGGGACTATTGATAAACTATTTATCTTAAATCTCCTAACAGTGTCTTACAATTTTCTTTTTCTACCGCTTGTTTCTCGTTTGATATAAAGGCGTACATAATAGCGTATTATTATTATTTTAAATTTGATGTTACAAGTATTTTAATATTCTTAGTCCAAAGAGAAAAAAAATATATTTTTTAATAAAGTTAAATTTTGATAATTTACCTCTTATTTAAAAAAAAATATGTGAAGAATATTAATAATAAAGATTTTGGTCAAAATTGAGAATCATATTATGCGAGCCACCGAAAGTAATTTCTATTAAATGTAATGTCACATGTCTTTTTTTTACACAAGAATTATTGATAAATTATTTATCTTTCCTTTTTTTATCGCTTGTTTCTCATTTGAGATAGAGTAAATTTTTAATTTCTGCTCGTTTTTTGAACTAATATCATCTTTCGACTAATAAGCTAAAGGAGGAATACAATTACAGTTTGAGTTGCCAGTCGAAATGTTTTTTGAAAATAATTAAATGTCAATTGCGACGTAGCCTAGTTAATTGAATTAGGGAACGAACCCACAGCTGGGATAGGAAGATACATTCTTAGAATTGATAAAATAATCATGAAAATAAAAAAAAATCCTGGAAGGCAATCAAAACATCTCTACAGTGTATTTTTTTTCCCTTGAAAGTCTATTGTATGCTTTTTACTTTCATCGTTTCTTTCTGAGAAATATATTATGCGAGACACTGAAAGTAATTTGCACTGAATGTAATATTGTTAATATTTTTTATTTGCAGGAGCCGCTGATAAATTATTTATGTTGAATCAGACAACAGTGTCTTATATTTTTCTGTTATTTTTTTTCTGGTGATACTTTTTGCTTGTTCGTTTGTTGTTTCGTATTAGAAATCTTAAATATTCAACTCTATTGTAACAGCCGAGTATGTAATTCTATAACCACTCCGTAAAATAACAATAATAAACCGGAATTTTCATAATTTACCTGACATTTAAAACGTTGAATGCCACGTTAGTCAGCGGTGACTGACACTGAACTTTTCGTTTAGATCACGTTAGTCATTGGTGAATTACAATATTAGGACTGCATAACTGGACACTTATTTCGTGGTCCAAACAGAAAGAAAAAGACTTGGACTAGTGAAAGAAAACATTTGAAATATAACAATAAAAACTTTAAAAAAAAATTGGTGTTAGAATTTTTGAGTTAATATTACATGTAAACAACATATAATATTACATATAGTTACATAATAATAGTTAATATTACATGCATTACATGATATTAATATTTCTTTAATCTTAACTAGTAGCAACTAATACCTTACTATTGTTTAACACTTCTTAACCTACTTGAAAATTGTTCATGAATGAGTTCTTATGGATTGCAAAACGTCTATCACTGTTATAACTCGCATAAATGTAATCAGATTAACATTTAATGTGTATATGTTAATTTGGTTCACTATATAGTGTTCACTATTGAAAAGAGTCAGCGGAATTTATAGTTTATTTACAGGAATACACGAAAGGATTCTTTTGCATAGCACTTTATAGAGAAAAATGTTGGCGCATTTTAATTTGTTTATTTAAATATCTCGTTTCTTTCTACGAAGAAAATAATGAAATACTTATTAATATTCTGATAGAGTAGGAAAGTATTTTATATTCTATGCATAACGTATTATTTAATGTTGTAGCTTAATTTTTTAATTTTATTTATGAGCTGAGAAAAAGATTTTTTACTGGAATAACTAAGTTCGAATCCCTAAACGGAACAACTTTATACGAATTTTCATGCTCTTAGTCAGAAAATAAAATAAATATTTTCTAAATTCAATTTCAAACTGAGCAATCCTTTTTTTAAACTAATAACGTGTGTCGAATAATAATCTTAAGAGGCAAAACATTTAAAGTTTAAGATGACAATAGAAGTTATTTTCGAAAATAATTAATTGTCAATTGTGACGTAGCCTAGTTAATTGAATTCGGGTACAAGAACACAGCTGTGAGAAGGAGATAAAACTTAGAATTGATAATAACGGAAGAAAATTACGAAGAAAAAAAAACATCCTGGAAAAAATCTAGTTACCTTAAGTCTATTTTTATCCATTTGGAAATCTATTGCAAAGTCTATTATATAAATTTTATTTTTATCGTTTCTTTCTGAGAACCATATTATGTGATTAACGGAAAGCGATTTCTACTGAATTCAATATTATCTTTTTTTATTCGCTAGAGCTACTCACAAATTATTTATGTTGAATATTGTAACGCTGTCTTACATTTCCCCTTCTTTTTTTTCTGATGACGTTATCTTGAGTATCGCGTTTGGTATGGAGATATAAAGAATCTTTTTAAAATTTTAGATAGTGATGTTAGTTATTTTAATACTCAATGTCCAAAGAAAAAAAATAACATTTTTTAAATAAATTAGAATTTTTAATTTACCTTTTATGTAACCTTTTCGCTACTGAGTATTAGTGTGATGTTATTCATTATTTGCTGAATTATTTCTTCTCCAATTTGACTTAAGAGCATGAATTTTAAACCTGTCGGCTCCGACTTTTTTTTCAGTTTTTGGAAAAACTAGATTAATTAGTGTTTAACGAATATTTTATTGTCTGAAAGATAATGAAGGACTAAGGAAGAATTTTTGGGGATGTTAAGAAAATATTGTATTGCGATATTTAACTAATAATTGCAGTATAACTAATAATTGTAGTATATTACAACTTCGTAATACTTTGTGCGTTTTATTACACGTAATTCTTTCAGGAAAGTAACTTTTATTTAAAATTTAAAGAGTGAAATGTTTGTTTAAAATAAAACAATCTCAAACAATGCAAAGAGAATGAAACAAAAATGATAATTATTATTATTACTAAATTCCTAAACATAAACGAAGTCTTATAGTAAATGCATAGACATATACTAAAATTACTACATGTAAATAGTAGCAAAAACTATTTCTTAAATCCAAATAATACTGCATTAAGAGGCATTATCAATAGTACACCTGACCCGAAAGGGTTAGTCTATTTGGGTCATTTTGAATCTTAGACGTCGAAGCATATCGTTGAGGGATCTATTTTGGAATTACAGTAAAACCCCGATAATTCGGATTAATTGGGACCAGACCCAATCCGGATTATCGAAAATCCGGATTATCCAGGGAATTGGAAAAAAAATGAAATAAAATAAAACATTCTTACAGAAAATCATCTTTATGTTAAACTCATTAAATATTTATAGACAATAAAAATGTTTGATTTGTTTAATTATTCCGAAAAGATTTCAGAAAAAGTTTTTTTTTTAAATTCAGAATACGACGATGAAACAAGTTATTGTTACGGAAATTAGCCAATCGCTTCTCAAAATTAAAAAAAAAATGACCAAACCGATCCGGATTATACGGAGATCCGGATTTACGGGGTCCGAATTTGCGGGGTTCTACTGTATTTTCGAGTATCAATAATAACACTCTAAAGAAGGGGGCCTACATACGTGAACCCAGGTGGCAAAGGGGTTACAGGAAACATTTGAAACATTACAATAAAGATTTTATTCAAAACTATGCTAGAACGTCCGACAATTTAGAAATATCCAAATTAAATTTACTTTTGAAAACAAGGTGAAACTCAATGTAGATTTTTTTTTTTTTTTACATTGTACACATAAGTTCAAAAAATGTGTATGAATTCGGTGATAAATGTCTGCCTGTCGCTCACATTTGTGTATAAAAAATCTGGTTGAAGTGTCACTATAAAATATTTGTTTTTGAAATAGAACTATATTGCATTCATAATTCGTTCACAGGATCAAATAAAATAGTTCCGTTACATTAACATCTAGGACAAAAAGTTGTTTTAAATGCAATTTATTTAATTTCCTAATTTAGTTGATTAATTTCATTGTTTGAAAATGATACTTCTTAATAAATAGTTGGTTAGTTCTACAATGTTTTTCATAACCTAAGCATTATGCATGATTTTCAATATTTTAATTGTATTTACGAGTAAAAAAAAAGCTTTACAAAAATAAATAATCTTGGATTACAAAAGAAATGAATGTTTTGCTACAATTATCTAACAAATTGAAAAGTAAAATTGCGAATTAAATTTTAAATTTTAGTCGTTGAACCCCCTTTTCTACTAATATCATCTTTCGACTAATAAACTAAAGAAGCGATAGCATTAAAGTTTCAGTCGACAATTGAAAATATTTTTAAAAATAATTAAATGTCACTTGCGACTTTGCCTAGTTAATTGAATTCGGAAACGAGAGCATAAGTGAGTGATGAAGATCCATAATTTAGAACTGATAATGGAAGAAAAAAAATTACGAAGAGAAAAAATCATCTAGGAAATATAAATGTCTCTATAGTTCATTTTCATTTATTTGCAGGTCCTTTAAATGGCTTTTTCTTCATTTTCATATTTTCACCCCTTTTCTGTTTAAAAAAAAACAAGTTATTTTTTTGTATTTGAGAAAGAAATGTAAACTTTTTTTTTGTGTGTTCTTTATTATACATCTGATATATCAGTGGGTAGAATTAGCATTCAGGTTTATTTATTTATTTAATAACGGTGTATACAGATGTGTTAGATTTTATCATTTTTCTCTATATCTGTAAAAATATTCCATTAAGTGTAAAAAACGTAGCAAAAGATTTTAAAAAATGCATTTTTTAAACTTTTTAAAAATTAAAATTAATATGCAATTATATATATATTTTTCAAAATTAACTGTTTGTTGAACATTGAAATACAGTGAGCTCATCATTTGATTCATATTTTCAAAAATAAAGAAATTTGTTGAAAACAAACAACAACAACAACAAAAAGCTTTACCAGAATAAAATATTCCAAATTCTTAAATAATGCAATTTTGCACATTTTTGATGCTCTTTTTCAGAAAATTAATAATTACATTCCAAATTTAATTTTTAAATGCACTGGCCTTTTTTTTTTTTTTTTTTTTTTTTTAACTAATGGCGCATCTCGAATACTAATCTAAAGACGCAAAACAATTAAAACATCAGACGACAATACAAAGGATTTTCGAAAATTAATAAATGTCAATTGCGACGTAGCCTATTTAATTTAATACGGAAGAATGAACACAGCTGTGAGATGAAGATACATTCTTAAAATTCATAACAGAAGAATAAAATCGCGAATAAAATAAAAAAAAGCAAATCCAGTCTACTACTTACAGTCTATTTTTATCCTTTTGCAAGTTTGCTCTGTGCTTTTTATTTTTATCATTTCTTTCTGAGAATCGTATAATGCGAGACACTGAGAATAATTTTTGGTTATTATTATTATTATTTGCCATTATTCTCAGGAAATACAGATAATTTATTTATGTTGAATATCGTGTCTTAAACTTTTCATACAAATTTAAATTAAATAAGCAGTTAAAAAAAATTTTTTTTTTTTTTCCAAAATTCACTGTTAGTTGAACATTGAAATACAGTGGCTCCCTAGTTGAACCATATTTTCAGGAATAAAAAAAAAATTATAAAAAAGTAACCTCTTAATTGCATTTGTAAGCAGAAAAAAAAAAGTTTTTTCAGAATAAATAACTTTGAAAATCTAAATGCTACCTTTTCATATATTTTTTATGATCATATTTAGAAAATTAAAAATTATATTCCAAAATTATATTGCACTGGCCATTTTTTTTAAACTAATAGCATAGCTCGAACAATAATCTAAAGGCGCAAAACAATTAAAGTTTTAGACGACAATAGGATTTTAGAAAATTAATAAATGTCAACTGCGAGGTAGACTATTTAAATTAAATTCTGAAACGAAAACAGAGCTATGAGATAAAGATACATTCGTAAAATTGTTAAAATATGTAGAAAATCGCGAAGAAAATAGAAAAAATTCATGAAGAAAATCTTGTTATATCTACAGTCCATTTTTTATTTTATTTTATTTTTTTTTTTGAAGTTCATTGAATGCTTTTAATTTTTATCATTTCTTTCTGAGAATCATAGTTACGAGCCACTGTCAGTAATTATTTCCGAATTCAACCTTATTATTACTGTTATTATTATTTTAGTGTTATCCACAGGAACTACTGATAAATTTTTATGATCAATATCGTAAATCTTATACTTCTTAAAGATTTAAATTAAATGTGCAGTTAAAAAATGTTTTTTTTTTAATTCGCTGATAGTAGAACATTGAAATGCAATGAGCTCAACAATTGAACCATATTTTAAAATATAAAGAAAAAAAAAAGTTTACCAGAATAAACAATTTTGAATTTCTAAACGTTACTATTTCATACATTTTTGATGCTCTTATGTCAATTGCTAAGTGGCCTAACTAATTGAATTCGGAAACTAGAACACAGCTGTGAGATGAAGATACATTCATAGAACTTATAACGAAAGAATAAAAACGCGAAGAGAAGAAAAAAGAAAATTATAGGGAAAATCGAGATATCTTTACAGTCTACTTTTATTCATTTGCAACTTTCGTTGTATGCTTTTTATTTTTATAATTTCTTTATGAGAATCATATAATGCGAGCCACTGAAAATAATTTGTACTGAATATGACATTATTATTAGTATTATTATCCGCTGGAACTACTAATAAATCGAATATTTCCAGCTGAGCGAAAAACTGCCCAGACCGGGAATCGAACCCGGATACTTGTCTTACAAGACCAATGCTTTACCTGTTAAGCTATCTGGGCGATAGCCGGCTGGGATTTTTCCCTCAGATAACCTTATTGGTCGTAACATCTGGTCTGTCATTTGAAACAGCTCGCAGAATAAACTGCAGGTAATGGAACTCCATATAACGATGGATACGTAGATATACTATTATTTTTAACACAATCAAACTGATTGGTAAAGTTATCAAAAGAATTGAATATTTCCAGCTGAGCTAAAAATTGCCCAGGCCGGGAATCGAACCCGGATACGGTTTATTCTGCTATTTATTCTACGGTTTATTCGAACCCGGTTTATTCTGCGAGCTGTTTCAAATGACAGACCAAATGTTACGACCAATAAGGTTATCTGAGCGAAAAATCCCAGCCGGCTATCGCCCAGATAGCTTAACAGGTAAAGCATTGGCCTTGTAAGACAAGTATCCGGGTTCGATTCCCGGCTGGGCAATTTTTCGCTCAGCTGGAAATATTCAATTCGTTTGATAACTTTACCAATCAGTTTGATTGTGTTAAAAATAATAGTACTAATAAATTATTTACGTTGACTATCGTAACAGTGTCTTACACTTTTCTTTAAAATTTGAATAACATATGCAGTTAATTTTTTTTTCCAAAATTCACTGTTAGTTGAACTTTGAAATACAATGAGCTCACTATTTGAACTATATATTTTCAAACATAAAGAAAATTGTCCAAAAATTAAACCATCCCCTTAATTACATTTCTGAGCAAAAAATGAAAGAATATTTTACCAGAAAAAATAACTGCGATTTTCTAAACATTACCTTTACCTACATTTTTGATGCTCTTATTTCGAAAATTTAAAAATGATATTTTCAAATTCAATTTTAAATTCCACTGACTTTTTTTTTTCAACTTGTGAAATATCTCGAATAATAATATAAAGGAGCTAAGGAATTAAAGTATAAGACGACAATAGAAAGGATTTTCGAATATTAATAAATGTCAATTGCGACGTAGCCTAGCTAATTGAATTCGAAAACTAGAACACAGCTGGAAAATGAAGATACATACATAGAATTGATAACGAAAGAATAAATCACGAAGAAATTAGAAAAAAAAGGTCCTGAAGAAAATCTAGATATCTCTACAGCCTGTTTTTATTCTTTTGCAAGTGAATTGTATGCTTTTATTTTCACCGTTTCATCCTGAGAATCGTATTATTCGAGCCACTGAAAGTAATTTGTATCGAAGGTAACGTTACCTTTACTATTATTATTTGCAGGAGCTACTGATAAATTATTTATGTTGAATACAGTGTTGTTAACAGTGTCTTACACTTTTCATTTTCCTTTTTATTTGTTTGCCGTTTGGAATAAATGCATATAAAACATTTTTTAACCTTTGTTGTTGCCAAAGAGTACATTATTTTTCAATAATAATAATAATAATCTCTAATATAGTAGGGTTTTTTTTTAAATGCAGTGTAACGAAAATGTATAAAATATAGCATTAAAGCTTATTATCAGAAAAGATAAATTTGAAAAATAATGTGAAGACGATTTAACGACGATCGACTTATTTTACAAGCAAAATTTTTGTTTATTTATTCTCTTTTACAACTACTCCTTAAAATAATAATAAAAAAAATAGAAAATTTTTGCGTACTTTTCATGAAAACGATTATTTCGGAACCTCAAAATCAGAGTTCCGGATAATCGACTTACTGATATTCAGTATGTTTCTTTCCATTATTACATACTCTAAGAAAACACCAAATTTCAAGTCTCTATCTCAATTTGTTCGTTTACAAACAGACGGATGGACGGCAATATATATATATATATATATATATATATACATATATATATATATATAATCATTACTATTATTATTATTATTATTATTATTTAAATTTTTACTTATTTTTATTTTATTTTATTTCATTTTTTTTTTAATTTTTATTTTATTTTTTTTAATTTTTTTATTTTTATTATCCTATATAAGATAATGAGTTTTTACCATGTAAAATCACAATAAATGTTACTGATTAAAGTAACAAAATGGTATTTTAAGTTACATGTTAATATGAATGTTATCTCTTAATTCAAATTTTAATTATTTATTAATTTAATTTTATGTTAATATCGATTATTAATTATTTTCTCTGGTTCAATTATATTTCCATTCAGCTTTATCATTTTTGTTCGTTATGGATAACTATTATTTTTACTTACTTTCAACTCCTTTTTGTAAAATATCTTTGTTCCTTGTTTAATAATTTGGTTTTTGTGTGTTGGTAGCCCCAAATACGTATTATTTTGCTATTACATGGCTAATACGTGGATGAAACCGCACACTTCATTTGTAGTTCCAGAGCATTTGGGGCCTGAAGATTCTGCTTTTGGAGTTACAAATTCTATTTGCATTTATTTTATTTATTTAATTTTTCAGATTTACTCGTTACACTATTTCTTATTTTATTATAATTCAATTCAATTCAAATTCTTCGTTTTGGTTTATTGTTTTATTGATAAAATCCATTGGTGAATCTTGTCTTCTTTTAATGGTATTATATATATATATATATATATATTTTTAATAGGAACATGTTTTTCGGAATCTCAGTGCCTGAAGCGTGCAAATATGTCAATTTTTTTTTCTTCTTCCAAAACGATTGCAAGATTTATGCTATACAACGTATGATGGGTAGGAAAAATCAGTTACATTTTAAAATGCACGAAACAACTGAAAACCCGCTTATTAATATTATTAATAATACTAATAAGAATAATACTAATAATACTAATAATATAATAATACAATAATATACAATAATATAATAATACTAATAATACTATTATAATTATTACTCACTTCCTGTTTGTTTGCTTCAATAGTTCAATTATTGTTCACTTTCTTCTGTAGCAAAATTCTTTTGTGTGTTCCGGTAAATGAACTGATAGTATCATTCAAATAAAACGCAAACCATTTTTCCCGCACACCGTAATGTAGCGGAATTCATTTGAGTGGCCCTGTGAAAGAACCGAAAATGCTATTCGCTTCTTTTCAATTTCGAACATTCCTTAGTTAAAGCCAATAACCTATATTAGTGTCATTATAATAGGACTAAATTTTCGAGATTGGGCAGATAGACATTATGGACACAAAATTTATAAAAAAAAATTTCAACTATTTTGTAACGTATTATAAAATAGAAAATATCAAAGATGCATCAGTAGTCAAAGATCGACATCATGTATCGTGGGTAAGGAAATTGAATAAAGGCAAAATTTTAAGAGGTGTATATGAACTTTTATTTAAATACTAGCGGACCCGACAGACATTGTCCTGTCACTGTCAGACGTTGTTCTTCTTGGCACCGACCCCAGGAAATCAAATAAATGTACGTAAATATGGTAATACGCACGATAAACACTACTCTCTTAATTTAATTTCTTATTACAATTATGTAATGAAATTATTTTTCACTCTTCAGTATTTTTTGAAGTCGATTCAATTTTTGATAGAAAAGTTTATTTTTCTCTTTTTAGTTAAAAGTTAACAATTTTCTGAAGTCGGTTAATCAAAATTATAATAGAGGAAATATTATTTAAAGCATACACGTTTGTCAGGAATGGGGTTCGAACACGCGATCTCTTTCTTCAAGAAGCTGAGCTTAAATCTGGCGCCTTAGATTGCCCGGGCATTCCGTTCGCACTCTATTCATCGAACTTATTCAACACGTTTAATTAGCGAAAAATCACTAACTATTAGTTTTTGCCTAGTTACTAAAAAAAGCACTGAATCAATTTCGACGAAATGTGAATCTAAACCATTCTCGAATCTACTGGAACGCACACACAAAATTTCATCAAAATCGGTCCAGTCGTTTAGGAGGAGTTCAATTACATACACACGCACAGAAGATTTTTATATATAAATATACAGGTCCGATCAAGTGCCAGAAAATCGTTAATGTAAAATAAAAGTGAAAGAACATCGGATGATGCGCTCGTCGATATATATTCCGTAAAATATATAGTTTCATGGAAAACTAATGACTAACAGGAAAGAATTTTATTTACCATGGGTGATTAGACATGGGTGTAAAGACATATAAGTGAAACGTGAAAAATTAGGGTGTTTTCGTATAACTAGTTTTACTTACATATGTGAATTTAACTTATTTACATGGGTACAGTCAAACTTGACAAATGAAGTCCGTTTGTACTATAACTAGTATTATAAATATTCAAATATTTGTGCCATAGCTGTTGTGCAGACGTGCACAAAAAGACAAAATTTATTATGATTCTATAACGTCAATTTAGCAAATTTTTCAGAAAATGCGCAATCATTAGCATTAGTTTCTTTTTTCAAAAAAAAAAAAAAAAAAAAATACCCACTTTGTCTTACTAACCCTAAACTTTAGTACAAATCATTCTGAGGCATCTTGCAACACAAAATACGCACTGAAGTCCATTTTTAGAATCCCACCCAACATCAGAAAGGAAATATCTGTGTGCAGGAACGTACCTACCGTATATTTCCATTTATAAGCCGATAATGTTTGGGCAATTTCTTGTTCAAAAGTAGGGTTTCGGCTTATACACGTCTGTAAGATAATTAAAAAAAAAATAATATTCTAAAATAAACAAGATGTAAATAAAAAAAAACTTTAAGAAAACTTTGAATTTTTTTAGAAATTTTAAAACTTTATACTTTTACAAAGAAAAAAGTTATCAATAGATACAGAACTCATTAAAATAGCTTTTTTTTCAATGATAGACCAATACAAATATCTACAATGTCTAATTCATTATTATCTAAATTACCCTCTTTTTTAAAATAGACAACAATTTCAGTTCCATCATCATATCATTGACGCAGCATTTTTTAAAAGATCAAACGACCATTTCTTGTAGTAATTCAAGCCAAAAATAGTATATTCTGTTTTATGCACGAGCAATGCATAACCAAAAGTAGAGATTTTTGATTTTCAGTATTTAAGTTACAAAAAATAATTTGAATGAATTTTTTTTTCAATATTTAGGGTATAAAAAATAAGTTAATTTGAATCAAAATATGAAAACTTTTTTTTAAACATTTAATTAAGTTATAAAAATAATAAAAAAAATATGAGCGATTTATGTAAAAAAAAATAATGCTCGTTTTGTCAAGTTCCATGCATTTCTTAAACTTCTATACTACGAGGTTGATGTATATAGTGATGTTTATCTATTCATATTTTTTTGCCAAACCTTCATACAAACCATTTTATCTTTATTAAAAGTGTACGAGGAACGCAATTTGCTTTGTTGCATTTGTATAAATTTAAAAAAAATGTTGATAAATATATGTTAATAGTTTAAATACACATTTTTGTATTATTTTAACTTATTTAGACACATCTTTAAAACATGTACATCAAAAATACGCGATGCATGATACAGTCGATAGTCACTTTCTACACCTTAAAAACCAGTATTGTCTGAATCTAGCGAGCGAATCAGACCGGCTCTGTATCTGAGCAGAGTAGGCATCGAAAATATGCATATCGCTGTGAGCAGTGTCATAATTTAGCTTGTATTTACTTCACTATACCAAAATTGCGGTAGCTACCTTCATTCTATACTGAATAGGAAAGTACAAAACTTTAGCGGGCACTTTGTATATATACATACTTCACTTTTGTATTTTGTTATTAAATTTTAGTAATAAGCTAATTAAAATGTTTTCCTAATAATACATGCATTCATAAAACACGTTTCCACGAGAGAAAAATTTATCTTTTGTTAAGCACATAAACCTCATTGGGAAATTAATGAAAATCTTAGATGTATATTAAATAGATATTTTAGTGTATTCATGTGCATTACAGGAATACACGGTGCCCACTTATTTGTAGATGTTTTAATTAGCATTAAAATTAATTGTTTGTAGATGTTTCTCTAAGATTAAAGAAATAGCTTTAACCTCATTTCGAAAAGCTATAGCAATTCTTTAAAATTAAATGCCAGATTTATCTGGCTCCTGTTAATTGAATTTTCCATCGTGTGTAACTGCAGACGAACCCGTGCACAGCTGGAGTTTACTTGAGACACTTCGAAATTAAAACGAAAAATTGATATTGATTTCTCATTTCGCAGGATAGCATGTAAAGTAAAAGGGGGAAACCTCGTGTTTCGGACGATGATAAACATGCTTTTAACATCTGTCGTTAATAATTTATATTTACTAAATTCAGCGGGATATGAATTAATTTAGAATTTTAAACTAAATTTTAAATGTGGAATTCTAATTTAATCTGAAATTTTTAGTCTAAGTTATTGATATCGTATTGTTTTTCTAAGATGCTTTCTAGCCTAATGCTTTAGCCTAAAAACTTAATTAAATATATACAATTTATATAAATTAAGGCTAAAAGAATTTTTTTTTGTATATTAAAATAAAATGCTACATTAAAACAGTACATATTATTTTAATATAAATAATGGTTATTATACGTTTACACATTAAAATAAGTCATGGTTTTTATATATTAAAATAAAGAGAATAAATATAGAAAGAGAATAAATATTTTATATTTCTGAAGTTTTTAAATATGATTTTAATATTTCTAGTTTATAATTTATATTTACTAAATTCAGCGGGATATTAATTTAGAATTTTACACTAAAATTCAATTTACATTAAAATTAATTGTCCGCAGATCTTTCTCCATGATTAAAGAAATAGCTTTAACCTCTTTTAGAAAAGCTATAGCAATTCTTCAAAATTAAATGTTAGATATATCTGGCTCTTGTTAATTGAATTTTTCGTCGTGTGTGACTGCAGATGAACCGGTGCATAGCTGGAGTTTGCTTGAGACACTTCGAAATTAAAAGGAAAAACTGATATTGATTTCTTATTTCGTCATTTCGCAGGATTGTATAGAAAGTAAAAGCGAAAACCTCGTGTTTCTGACGTTGACAAACATGCTTTTAACATCTGTCGTTAATAATTTATATTTACAGAATTCAGCGGGATATGAATTAATTTAGAATTTTAAATTAAATTTTAAATGTGGAATGGTAATTTAATCTGAAATTTTAGTCTGCCAAATTATTTATATCGTATTTTTTTTTTAAATGCTTTCTAGCCTAATGCCTTAATGCTTTAGCCTAAAAACTTAATTAAATCTATACAATTTATATAAATTAAGGCTAAAAGAATTTTTTTGTATATTAAAATAACATGCTATATTAAAACAATACATATTATTTTAATATAAATAATGGTTATTATAAGTTTACACATTAAAATAAGGCATGGTTTTTATATATTAAAATAAAGAGAATACACATAGAAAGAGAATAAATATTTTATATTCTTGAAATTTTTAAATATGCTTTTAATATTTCTAGTTTATAATTTATATTTGCTAAATTCAGCGGGATAATAATTAATATAGAATTTTACACTAAAATTCAAGTTACATTAAAATTAATTGTCCGTAGATGTTTCTCCAAGATTAAAGAAATAGCATTAACCTCTTTTCGAAAAGCTGTAGCAATTCTTCAAAATTAAATGCCAGATATATCTGGAACTTGTTAATTGAATTTTCCGTTGTGTGTGACTGCAGACGAACCGGTGCACAGCTGGAGTTTGCTTGAGACACTTCGAAATTAAAACGAAAAATTGATATTGATTTCTTACCTCGTCATTTCGCAGGATGGCATATAAAGTAAAAAGGGAAAACCTCGTATTTCTGACGTTGATAAACATGCTTTTAATATCTGTCGTTAATTTATATTTACTGAATTCAGCGGGATATGAATTAATTTAGAATTTTAAATTAAATTTTAAATGTGGAATCCCAATTTAACCTGAAATTTTTAGTTTGTCAAATTATTGGTATCGTATTGTGTTTTAAATTATTTTTCGGCAGCCTAAAAACTTAGTTAAAAATGTACAATTTATATAAATTAAGGTTACAAGAAAATTATTTTTTATACATTAAAATGCAGGGATATATTAAAACAATATATATTATTTTAATATAAATAATGGTATATTATAAGCTTACACATTAAAATAAAGCATGATTTTTGCATATTAATATAAAGGGATATATTAATACAATATATATTACTTTAATATAAATAATGGTATATTATAGGCTTACACATTAAAATAAGGCCTGATTTTTATATATTAAAATAAAGGGAATACATAGAAAGAGAATAAATGCCTTATGTTTCTGAATTTCATAAATATGCTTTTAATATTTGTCGTTTATAATTTATATTTACTAACTTCAGCGGGATATTTTGCTCTAAAATTTAATTTACATTAAAAATAATTGTTTGTAGATGTTTCTCTAAGATTAAAGAAGTAGCTTTAACCTCCTTTCGGAAAGCCATAGCAATTCTTCAAAATTAAATGCCAGATATATCTGGCTCTTGTTAATTGAATTTTCCATCGTGTGTGACTGCAGACGAACCGGTGCACAGCTGGAGTTTGCTTGAGACACTTCGAAATTAAAAGGAAAAATTTATATTGATTTCTTATTTCGTCATTTCGTAGGATGGCATATGAAGTAAAAGAGAAAACCTCGTGTTTCTGACGTTGATAAACATGCTTTTAACATCTGTCGTTAATAATTTATATTTATTGAATTCAGCCGGATATGAATTAATTTAGAATTTTAAATTAAATTTTAAATGTGGAATTCTAATTTAAAATTAAATTTTTAATTTTCACTTTGGCCAGTTATAGATATCGTAGTGTGTTTTTAAAATACCTTTGGTGGCCTAAAAAGTAACTAAATATGCTGTTTGTCAGCTAGGTTTTAAAATAATATGTATTATGTATATTATGTATATTATTTTAATATAAATATTATATATTTATGTATTTAAAGAAGGGATTATTTTTAGATAATAAAATAAAAGGTAAATAAAGTAAAATGGGAAATCTTATAATTCTGACGTTGACAGACATGCTTTTAACATCTGTCATTAATAATTTTTATTAACTAAATTGAGCGGGATATGAATTAATTTAGGATTTTAAATTAAAATTTAAATATGAAAATTTTTATTTAATCTGAAAATTTTAATTTTTAGTCAACCAGTTATTAGATTATAGCGAATTTTTAAGGTGTTTTCGTTGGTTTTTAAATGCATTTAAATATGCATATTATGTCGGATAGGCTACAAGAAAATTCTTTTTATAAATTAATAAAAAGGATATATTGCATTTTTTAAGTAGTAAAATAAGATAATTTTTATATATTAAAATAAAGGAAATAAAAAAGGGAGCAAACCTCGTGTTTCTGACGTTCATAAACAACATGCTTTTATCATATGCCGTTAATAATTCGTATTTACCTAAATTCAGCGGGATATGAATTAATTTAGAATTTTAAATTAAAATAAAAATTTGGAATTTTAATCTGAATTTTTTAATTTTCAGTTTGGACAGTTATGGAAATCTTAGTGTGTTTTTAAAGTGCTTTCGGTGACCTAAAAAACGTAATAAAATATGCAGCTATAAAAAAAGGCCACAAGAAAATTATTTTAACATATTAGAATACAGGGATATGTTAGAATAATATATATTATTTTAATATAAACAATGTTACATTTCGTTAGATTAAAATAAAGGGAATACTTAATGTTTCTGAAGTTGATAAATATTTCAATATAATTCATATTTACTAAATTCAGCGGGATTTAAATTAGTTTATAATTTTAAAGTAAAATTTAATTGTGGAATTCTGATTTAATCTGAAATTTTTAGTTTTCAGTTTGGCAAGGTATTGATATCGTAGTGTATTTTAAAGTGTTTTTGGTGTCCTAAAAACTTAACTAAATTTACAATTTGTCTGCTAGGCTACAAGAAAATTTTTTCGGTATATTAAAATACAGGGATAAATTAAAATAATATTCATTATTTTAATATAAATATTATATTCTTATATATTTAAAAAAGGGACTATTTTTATATATTAAAATAAAAGGGAAATGTCGTGATTCTGATGTTGATAAACATAGTTTTAGCATCCATCATTAATAATTTTTATTTACTAAATTCAGCGAGACATGAATTGATTTAGAATTTTAAATTAAAATTTAAATGTGGAACTCTTATTTAAGCTTTAGCTTTATAAAAAATTTTAATTTTCAGTTAATCAGTTATTTGATAATAGCGTATTTTAAATTGTTTTCGCATTTTAAATTTTAAATTGCATTTTAAATTGTAATTGTTTTTGTACATTTGAATATTCCTACTATGTCAGATAGGCTACAAAAAATTATTTTATACATTAATAAAAAGGATATAGTACAGTTTTTATTCAGTAAAATAAGGGATATTTTTTATATATTAAAATATAAGGTATAAAAAGGAAGGGGGGAAAACCTTGTATTTCTCACGTTGATAAACATGCTTTTAACATCTGTCGTTAATAATATATATTTACTAAATACAGCGGAATGTGAATTAATTTAGCATTTTAAATTAAAATTTAAATGTGGAATTCTAATTTTAATATCAATTTTATATTTGCAGTTTAATTAGTTACTGATATCGTAGTGTGTTTTTAAGGTGCTTTCGGTAGCCTAAAAACTTAATTAAATATACAATTTATGTGAGTCAATGTTACAAGAGAATTCTTTTTACATAGTAAAACAATATAATTATTTTAATATGTAAAATAATTATACTAAAATAAGACATGATTTTCATATATTAAAATAAAGGAAATACATTGAAAAGGATTTACTTCAAATTTCTGAAATTGTTAAATATGCTTTTAACATCGTTACACTTTATCCATCTGCATATTTATTCTTTCTTTTCATAGTTGCTCTTTTAAGATTTTAAGATTTAATATGCTTTATCTACGTTTTAAAATAAACTTATTACTTTGAAATTTTATTTTTAATATTTATTTTCACAGCGTTTACTTTTTTTGTATTTGTATCTTCGATAAAATATTTCTTTCAATGGTCAATTTTTTAATCTTTTATTTTAAGTTTAACAAACTCTAAAATTGCTAATAAATTCAAAAAGAGTAGAGAGTTAAAGAAATCCATTGAAACTTTTCTTATTATAGTTGAGTTTAAATGTGATAATTGAGAGAGAAAATTAAGAAAATCATCAAATTTTTCATTATTTGTATCTTTGCCATTTTTTGTGTGGTCTATTGCTCATTACCATGTTATACCTGTAATGAAGGTTTTTATGTTACATTTAATTTTAGAATTAATTATAATGATTGAATGTTTATAAAATATTTACTTTGTTAATACTCCAAGAAATTGTTTATAATTCAACCAATAAATTATTAATATATGGTTATATTTTAGCAATATGAAACACATTCATAGCAGATAAAAATACTCATTATTTCCATTTTATAAATAACTTTATCAAAGTCAAAAGTTATTACCTAATTTGAAAAAAGAAAAGTAACTCGCTGTTTGTAAAAGCACGCGTTAGTACTCTTCAATGTAGTAACATGAAGCATTCTAATTTTGGGTAATGAAAATTTGAATGTTAAATTTAATTTTAGACTTAATTATAGCAATTGAAGGATATAGTATATTTATTTTGTACAAACTCAAAGAGTTATTTTATAAAGCAATCAATAAACTATATTAATACAGTGTGTTTTGTCAGTAATATGAAACACATTCATGACAATTAAAAACTCAATATTTCTATTTTATATATAAAAATATCAAAATGAAACTATACTACCCACTTAAAAAAAAGAAAGCACACCCTGCTTGTAAGGGCATGTGTTACTCTTCAATGTATCAAGATGAATAATTCTAATCTTGGGTAACGAAAATTTTAACGTTAAATTTAATTTTAGACTTGATTACAGCGATTCAAAATACCGTATTTACTCGTGTATAAGGCGCACTTTTTTTTCAAAAAATTAGGGCAAAACTCCTAGGTGCGCCTTATACAGGGAATAATTTTTTATTGTTGGATGCAGTCGAACTATATACATATGAAACCAGAACATATTAAAACTCGGAAAATGTTACTTAATTGAAGTAATACTGCATATTTATTTCACTCCTTGCAGTTTTTTATACAACAGAGCTAGTGACATTATCTAAACGCTAATTAGCAATTCTCTTTACCGTCAATCATTCCTATTTCCCGTCATTCTCTTACAACCCGAAATCAAAAAATTAATTTTCGTCTTGTTTTCTGGTCTGTTGTAATGTTTGTTTCGACTTTTTTTTTTTACTGAAATTCATTTGGTCATTTTTCATTAGCGTATAAAATTTATGGTGCGCGTTATACACGAGATTTTAAGAAATCGCCATTTTTACTTGTAAAGTAGGGGTAGGTCTTATACACGCGTGCGCCTTATACACGAGTAAATACGATATAAGGTACATTTACTTTGTAAATACTCCGCGAGTTCTTTTATAAATCAATCAATAAGTTATATTAATTTATTGTTATTTTTTAGCAATATGAAACACTTTTACGACAAAAAAAAATCTGTTATTTCTATTGTATAATAAAAAGTATCAAAATGAAACTCTACTACTCACTTCAACAAAAGAAGGCATTTAATGCTTGTAAGGACATGTGTTAGCCTACAGTGTAGCTGCATTAACAGTTTTAATTGTGAACTTTGACGCACGTACTAAGAAGTTTACTTAAAGACGTAAATGAAACATATAAAACTTTTTAAAAACTGTAAAAGTTAAAAATATAAAAAACAATAAAGGTCACTACATCGTAGCCATCTTTATATTTACCCTTTTTTCAGAGTTGCTCTATTATGATTAACCCATTTGTGCCTAGCGTCTCTTTTTAGGGACGTTTATAAAAAAAGCAATAAAGCACTTTTCCCACCAGTAAATAGAAAGATAAATAAGTGCTATTTTTCACGAGACAAATTTCTCAATAAATTAAGATAAAAGTTATTCGTATTTTAAAAGTGGTGGGAAACTCAAAATTTCATTTTTAGGGAAGAAAATGATTTGGGCATTAATGAGTTAAGATTTAATATGTTTTATCTACATAATGTGTATGTGTCAAAATTAAATATTAAAACTACATTTTCAGACTTAAGGGTTCTACAGTTTATTAACGTAAAGGGTGTTTTCAAACGCTTTAGTGATGAGATAAGAAATCGAACACTTTGCATTACAGAAATGACAGTTAACTCTAGAAACAAAATTTTAGCTAAAAACATTTAAAAATATTTTGTGCGTTAAAGTTAACAATTTCAATTAAATTAATTATTTTTATAAATTTCTAATTGCATTATTGAGGATGTGGATGGATGTATGTATGTCGGCCGATTATCTACTCTATGGGATATAGGCCCTATGGGGTGGGTTGCCCTCCGTGGGGGTTTTTCTAAGGGCACCTAACCCGTATTTACGCAAGGTTCGAAGAAAACCACGGAAAACCTCGAACGGTTAGGCCGACGGTCGCGATTAGGTTCGAACCCAGCACCTACCGTCTACCAGTTTGGAGGTCAGAACCTCGCGGCCACTGGTGGGGCCTAATTGCATTATTGTAAATTAATTTTAATCACGTTATAAACAGAGAGATGAGATTTTAATTATTTTGGTTTTGTACTTTTTCTCCAGCTTTCAAGCACTACAAACTTTAATTTGGTACTATAAAATTTCAAGTTTGGGCTTTGCCATGGTAATGAAATGTTTATGTATTGTTTCAATATTCAAATACATTTCCCTATATTTATACAATTTCATAATGCAGTTCTTAAGTCTTCTTGCAGTTCTTCCTTCTTCTGATGTAATATTCAAACCAATTTTTCTTAACCTCAAGTCTATAAAATCTCCTCCCCCCTTTTTTTATTTTATTTTTTTATTTATTTTATGTCGTCCGATTATCTACAAGTGGGATATAGGACCGAAAGGGGTGGGATGCCATCCGTGGGGGTCTTTCCAAGGGAACCTAACCCGTATTTACTCAAGGTTCGAAGAAAACCACGGAAAACTCCGAACGGATAGGCCGACGGCCGCGATTGGGTTCGAACCCAGCACCTACCGTCTACCAGTTGAGAGGTCAGAACCTCTCTGCCCCTGGTGGGGCTTTTTTTTAGAATGGATGCACAATATTATGCACAATATATAAATTAATAAATACAATTAATGCACAATACATATTTGTCAGTATAATCTTCTCTCATATTAATGAAATAACATAAATATTTTTTTCTAAAAGATACAGAAATTCTTCAAAATTAAATGCCAGATATATCTGGCCCTTGTTAATTGAATTTCCATCAGCCGTGACTGCAGACGAATAGGGTACGAAGCAGCTGGAGACTGCTAAGATACTTTCAGAAATTAAAACGAAAAATTGATATCGATTTCGTATGGCGTCATTTTTAAGGGCTGGAATACAAGGTAAAGGGAATCCCATTCTCTTGACGTTGATAAACATTCTCTGAACATCTGTCGTACATAAATTAATTTTCTTAACGTCAATGTAATGAGAAAAAAACTGTAATTTATAATTAATAGAAATAATCTATCAAATTATTACATGTAATTATATTTCGTTTCATTAATGAGTTTCTACGGATATATTATTCCCTTTTAAAAAATCCATTAAATTTATGGAAAATACGGCGGGCAGCAATGTTGCCAGCAGTTTTTGCTGTAAAAATTTCAGTAAATTTAGGTGTAATTAAAAAAGTTTACACCTAATTTTACTGCAATTTGTACGGAAAAACTGCTGGCAACATTGCTGCCAGCAGCTTTTGCCCTAAATTTAATGGATTGATGTTTACAGTGTTTGATTAAACAGTATTAATCTGTTAAGACTATAAGAGTATTAAGATTATACAGTAAAATCTCGTTTCAATAAACTATTGAGGAGTAAAGTTTACAGTCGCTATACTGAAAAAATTAATAAAGAGAAGACTTTTTATAATAAAATAGGGATTTTTTTTAAAAAGAATATCAATAATATTCATTGGACTAAAAAAATTAAGATTTCTTTATAATAAATTAGTGCTATAGGATTTTAAAATTCTATATAATATTCCTTGAAGTAAAACAATTATTACGTTTTTTTAATAATGAAATAGGACAATAGGATTTTTAAAATATAAATATTATTTATTGAACTAAAAACTCATTACGATTTTTTATAACGAAAAAGTGGAAAAGGATTTTAAAAATATAAATAATATATATTTATCTGAAAAATATATTATGATTTTTTGCAACAACAAAAATAATAATTATTAAAGCCAATTCATTAAAGTGAAATTTTATTAAACGAGATTATATTGTAACTATAATTAAAAAATCACAATTTAATGAGCATAAATATAAAAATTATTTTTAAAAACACTCTTTTATAATGTTTCAATATTTATCTGGATTATCGGCCGCAATTTTTTGACTGTAATCCTGTTTTTTTTTTAATCAAAAATTTCAATTGCACTGCATTACTTTGGCGTAAAAATAAAACTCTATATATATATATATAATATGTGTGTATAATCACTTTTTTATTGTTGAATTAAGTATAAATAGGCTTTCTAAAGTGATATTTAAGCGTATAATCGTAAAGCAATTGGAAATTTCCGGAAAAATTATCCGATTTTATTGTTTAAAATTTTGAGGCAAAATAATAATTATTATTATTAAAATTTCTAGCCTGGCATGTAATTATTTGTACAGCAATCATTAATACTCATATTTCATAATTATCCATTTTCATACTCCTTTAATATAAGCAAATTAAATATTTATACATTAATTAGACAATGCAAATCTATTTTACAGTGCAATTCTTCTATTACAATCTTTATTCTGTTTCTTCGATACGGCAAAATTCTGGAAAAATTTACCCGAATTCATTGTTTGCAGAAAAGATGCAACTAAAACTAAATGATTAAGAAAGGCCTGCCCAGTGTGCAAATATTTCTTCCTGAATCACTAATTCTAAATTTGGAAAAGCTTGAAACATTGGCAAATTCAAAAAACTACATATGAAATAAACTATACAAATTTAATTTACAATATAAGAATTTTTCGCTTGTAGGAAATACCGTATTGAAGAACGTTGCTTTGAAAAGCTATTCAAAATCTAAATAAAATAAAGTAAATAAAAATAAAATATACAAAAAATAAATAAATAAACACAAACATTACGAGAGTTTAAATTTGGAAATATATAATTTTGACACTCATGCCATTAATGAAATAAAGGCATTATAAACACAATTATATAGCTAATTATAATGCGCATTATAATGACTCTTTATGGTCATTTCAAAAAGATTTCAAGAGCAGAAAAAGTGCTTCAAAGCGGAAAGTAAATATTTATATATATATGAAAAAAAGTTGAAACTCACTGGTCTAGTATAAATATTTTGTCATACACTGCTAATGACGTATAATTATATTTCTGAATGATAAATGCTTAAAATATCAACAAATTCAATCTTTGGCGTTTCCAACAATATGAATGAATTCACTTCAAAAATTCTTACTAAATTTAATTATTTTCTAGTCTTATTGCTAGGAACTATGATTGAACAGGACTGATTATTAAATGACTGAAGTATCAGCATCTCCAGACGGGAACATATTTATCTTAAGCTGCTTAATTAACAACGTTGTTTAAAAAATATATTTTTAATAATTTAACTACGTATTAAACAATAATAAAAAAAGGTTGATAATTAAAGTAATGTTGTCTTAGTCAAGCATATGCTTTCTTTTCAGCATCACACGTGAATGAGTGAAATTAAATTATCTCTGTTAATTGGGCAATTGTTTTTTTCGCAGGCGCATTGCTGTTGTGACGAATATGTAGCATTTTTGTCCAATTAAGCAGTTACTTGTGTGTTTTATAATTTTGAAATTACGAAGCAGGAAATAAAACAAAAGTCAATATATCAGCTATTACCTATTTGTTCTAATATATATAAGTATATTAAATGAAAATATTTTTAACAATATGTGTAATTTAATGTTTTTTTCGCTTCTGCGATTTTATTTTAGAACTTTTAGAATACTGTTTATTATCTGTCAATATATATGTAATTGAACTAATAAAGAAAATCTTATCGTATTATTACAGTTAAGGAAAGTTTAGATTATCTACCAACTTTGTTTATTTTCAGTAACAATCAGTGCATGATTTTAATAAGTTTTTAAAAGTTTATTTTTATGATCCAGTATATACCGTATTTACTCGTGTGTAGGGCACACGCGTGTATAAGGCGCACCCCTACATTACAAGTAATAATGGCGATTTCTTAAAATCTCGTATATAAGGCGCACCATAAATTTGATACACTAAAGAATAAATCAACCAAATGAATATCAGTAAAAAAAAAAAAAAAAAAAAAAGTCAAAACAAACATTACACCAGACTAGAAAACAAGACGAAAAATGCATTTTTAGACTCCGGGTTGTAAGAGAATGACGGGAAATAGGAATGAATGACGGTAAAGAGAATTGCTAATTAGCGTTTAGATAATATCATTAGCTCTGTTGTATAAAAAAGTGCAAGGAATGAAATAAATATGCAGTAATACTTCAATTAAATAACATTTTCCGAGTTTTAATATCTTCTTTGAATAATTTATTGTTTCATGCATATATCGTTCGACTGCAACCAATAGTAAAAAATTATTCCGTGTATAAGGCGCACCTAGGAGTTTTGCCCTAATTTTTTGGAAAAAAAGTGCGGCTTATACACGAGTAAATACGGTAATTATTTTTTATAAATCACTAATACTCACATTTATAGATCAAAAATCGCGTGAATTATCAGCAACACCAAAAATTTGCAAACAAGGTGAACTAAGCATAGTTATTTTACTATAACAATTCTTCTTTTACAGGAATTATCATGTAATAGAATGCACCGTTTCAGTGGCTACTTAAAATCTAAAAAACATATAAAAATAATGTGTTCATTGCTACGAAGATTGAAAGTTTTGAATTAGAAAACATATAATTGCGATTCTCATGTAATTAATAAAATATTGTCATTAATGGAAACTCTGTTATGCTTCTAATTATAAAGCAGCGAAATGCCTATTACAATGCATCATTATGTCATTTCAACAAGATTTTGGAAATAAGAGAAAATTCTTCAAAGTGAAAAGTAAATATTTATATCAAAAAGTTTGAAACTGATTGGCCTAGTATAAATATTTTTTCATGACGTGCACTTTTATTTCTGCATGATAAACGTCTAAAATATCATCAAACTTAATATTTCTCATTTACAACACTATGAAGGAATTTGCTTTAAAAACCCTTACTAAATTTAATTATTTGCTAGACTTACTGCTGAGATCCTTGATTGAACAAAGCTGGTTATAAATTAAGTGAAGTATCAGTGTCTTCAGACTGGAGCATATTTCTTTTACACTGCTTAATTAACAACGTAGTTTAAAAAATCCATTTATTTTTAATAATTTCACCTAGCATTAATAAATGATAAGAAAGGTTCCTAATTAATGTTGTTTTAGTCGAGCATACGCTTTCTTGCATCACACATCAATGGGCAAAATTAAATTATCTCTGTTAATTTTTTTTTCAAACGCGCTGTTGTTATTACGATTTTTTAGAATACATATTATTATTAAGTATAAGTTGTTTTAAAGGTTTTTTAATTTCAAAATTACAGAGCAGATAATTAAAATAAAAGACAATAATACCTTATGAACTGTTTATTTTCATATTAATAAGAATTTTCAATGATAAAAGTTTTATTGTTTTGAGATATCCTACATAACCTACAGGGTATGTACAGGGGGAAATTTAATAATTCTTTGTTTATGTGATGTTTTAGAATTTTTAAAATATTGTTTATTATCTGCTATTACTTATGCAATTGAACAAATGGAGAAAAAGTTGTCATATTACAATTATTAAGCAAATTCCAGATTATCTATTTATTGTGTTCCTTTTTCAGTAACAATCGCTATTTGGGATGTTAACGTATTTTTAGAACTTTAATTATCCAGTATATAATTATTTTTTTATATGTAAATCATTAATACTTACATAATTTAGGGGTTTTAGGGGGCAAGAACCGCATGAAATGTCATCAACTCTAAATATTAACATATGAAGTAAATTATGCATAGTTATTTTACTATAACAATTCTTATTTTATAGAAATTATCATAATAAAGAGCGTTCATTTTGTGAATAAGTCAAATCTAAAAAAATAAATAAATAAATAAAATAAAAAAGAGTTCATTGCCACAAAGATTTTGCGTTCGAATTACCAAACATATGATTGCTATTTTCATGTAATTAATAAAATGGTCATTAATATAAACTCAATTATACTTCAAAATATGAAACAGAGAAATGTTTATTTTAATGCGTCGTTATGGTCATTTAAACAAAGTTTAAAGAGAAGAGAATGTGCTTCAATGTGGTATAGACATGCATGCAAGAAAAATGTGGAAAATTGTTGGTCTAGTATAGATATTTTTTCATGTACAACTAATCAAGTGTACTCACATTTTATGACAAACGTTAAATATCAGCAAATTCAATCTTTCTCATTTCGAACGCTATGAATGAATTTGCTTCAAAAACCCTTAATAATTTAATTATTTCCTAGACTTATTGTTGACATCTTTGATTGCACAACGCTGGTTATTAATTGCCTGAAGTATGAGTATCTCGAGACTGGAGCATATTTCTCTTACGCTTCTTAATTAACAATGTAGATTTTTAAAAAATCCATTTATTTTTAATAATTTCACTGCTTATTAATCAATGTAAAAAAAATTTATAATTGAAGTAATGTTGTTTTAGTCAAGCATGTGCTTTCTTTTCAGCATCACACGTCAATGGGCGTAATTAAATTATCTCTGGTAATTGGTTTTTTTTTTTTTTTTTTTTTTACGCAGGCGTGCTGATGTTGTGACGATTGTTCAGCATTTTACTCCTTTTTAAGCAGTTCTGTTTTATAATTTTGAAATTACAAAGCAGAAAATTAAAATAAAAGTCAATATTACATTATCGGCTGTTTGTTCGAATACAAATAAGTATATTAAATGAAAATATTTTCAACAATATATGTAATTTAATATTTTTTCGTTCTTTGATTTTTTTTCAAAGTATTTTTTAATACTGTTTATTATCTGTCGTATGCAGTCCAACTAATTAAAAAAATTGCATTTACAGTTAATAAGAAAAAGCTAGATTAACTGTATTGTTCATTTTGAGTAACAATCAGTATTTTTGGTTTTAATAGTTTTTTAAAATTAGTTATTTTTATGATCCAGCATATAATTACTAATTTACTTATAAATCGTTAATAATTACTTTAAGGATCTAGTTTCGCGTGAAATATCAGGAATTCCAAAAATTTATAGTTGAAATTAATTATGCTTAGTTACTGTACTAAAACAATTCTTCTTTTATGGAAATTATCGTGTGGAAAAATGGACTTTTTGAGTGGCTACACAAAATATAAAAAGTACATAATAATAAATCATTCATTGCTACAAAGATTGAAAGTTTAAATTATAAAATATTTTTTTTCTCATATAATTATTAAAATATTGTCCTTAATATAATCCCTATTCTACTGCAAATTATAAAACAGCTAAATGCCTATTACAATGCATCATTATATCATTTCAAGAAGAATTTGAAATCAGAGAAAGTAAATATTTATGTAACAAAGCTTGAAACTGATTCGTTTAGTATAAATATTTTTTATACAACACTAATGACGTGAACTTATATTTCTGCATGATAAACGTCTAAAATATCACCAGACTCAATCTTTCTCATTTACAACGCTATCAATGAATTAGCTTCAAAAAGCCTTACTAAATTTAATTATTTCCTGGACTTACTGCTGAGATCTTTGATTGAACAAGGCTGTTTATTAATTGACTGAAGTATCAGTGTTTCCAGACTGGAACATATTTCTATTACGCTGCTTAATTAACAATGTAGTTAAAAAAAACCAATTTATTTTTAATAATTTTATCTCGTATTAATCAATGGTTAAAAAATGTTAATAATTGAAGTAATGTTGTTTTATTCAAGCGTATGCTTTCTTTTTAGCATCACGTGTCAATGAACGAAATTAAATTATCTCTCCTAATTGGGTATTTTTTTTCGTTGTCGTGCTGGTGTTGTGTTGATTGTTTCGCATTTATATTCTTATTAAATATAAATTGTCTTTGTGTTTTATAAATCTGTAATTACAGAGTAATAATACTTTATGAACTGTTTGTTCTGATATTAATAAGAATTTTTAATGAAAATTTTCTTTTATATGAACAGGTGAATACTTAAATATTTTTTGTTCATGCTATTTTTTGCCGTTTTTAGATCAATGTTTTTAAATATTAATGTATATTTTGTACATTGATATACATATATTAATGCTGTACAAGTTTCACTGTTTATTTATATATATATATATACATTAATACTGTACATATTATACATAGTTTTAGAATTCTGCCGATACATATGCCATTCAACTAACAGAAGAAATAAACTATATCATAAGTTTTTTATCAAAGCTAGGATATACATTTATTCGGTTCATTCTCATTTTAATAAACTTAAAATCTGTTAATTTTGATAATTTCATTGGATATTATTCATTATTAAAAGTAAGTAGTTTTTTTACAGCTCGGAAAATATCCGAGCACTTGAGTTTTTGTAAATTGTATTTATCCTGTGTTACAAACAGGAAACTCCATAGTCTTCTCATATTTGAAAAAAAAAAATCACTTTAAAAATTTATGGTATCAAAGTGTGGTTTGCCCATTAAGATATTTTAAAGAATTTGTCATTTCGCTGTAATTGGAAAAATACATATGCATCAAAGAAATACAAAGGTGTGTTAAATTTGCAGCACTAGATTGCGGTTAACACAATAAAATTCGACAAGAAGTGAAATTAAAACTTATAAAAAAAGTAATTCAAAGATTTTCATAAAGTTCACATTCCAAAAACTCATAAACATACAACATGTTATCCTTTTGGAATGCGAATTTAATATAAATATTGATAAATTGTATATAAACATATGCATATATATATATAAAACAATTGTGTTATAATATATGAACCATTTAATTTAATTTAATTTAATTTAATAGATAATTACCACATTGAAATATGTGGGGAGAAAAAAAATAAACTGAATACAAATGGAATTTCCGGAACCAAAGCAGAATTGTCAAACCCAAAGTACTTTGGAACTACAAATGAAGTGTGTGGTTTCATCTTTGTATTAGCCATGGAAAAGGAAAATAACACGAATTCGGGGCTACCAACACACATAAAACCAAAATTAAATAAAGAAAAACCATGAAAAACGAAACGCAACAAAATTCTAGAAAAATAAATAGAAAAATAAAAAATAAAAATAAAAAGAGAATAATAATCGAAAAATAAAAAGAGAAAAATAGCAAAATTTTTTTTGAAAAATTAAAATCGCATTTGCAACGTGTTGACAGAAAAACATACCATACATTAATTTGTAAACAAAATCATTTAATTTGACTATGCTAAGCTAAACTCTATATCTTTATATAAAATATGCATTTAGATTATGCATAGATTAATATATGCATTTAATACACTTAAAAATAGTATTATAGGAATCCAATTTGTTAAAAGTTAGGTACAAGTTAATCATAGAAATTAACTAAATTATGTAAATAATATTAATAGAAATTGATGTAATTATCCTTACATTAGTGTAAAAGGAACAATCTGCATAAAAAGTTCTGCAATCTAGCGAAAGCCTCTCCCCTTCTCAGTTTTTAAAAAAAAATAACCATTGCGTATTATCCAGACAACACCGCCCTCCTCCATACTCTGACATTTACCCACCCAGCCATCCTATTATATATATTTTTTATGTTTTTTAATGTATGTACATTTTGATATTTCATAACATGGTATCTTTTCATTTTGATTATTCATAATGAATTTTTCCCTAGTAATGGTATCTAATATATTTTTAATGTATAACATCAGTAACTATTTTTTTTATTTCTTTAGAAATATTATGTGCATGTATTTATATAAATTCAACAAATGAAAAAATCTTAAACCTGAAAATGAAAAGTATCAAATGAGACTAAAGATTAGTAAATTAAAAAAATTCTTTAATTTATAAATATATAAACTACTGTGTCTTATATCATGTTTCTGAAAATTACAAAAGAGATATATCTATTGTTTTCAAGTTTAATTTTACTGCTAGTTAATTAATTTTTAAGTAGCATTACTAGCAAGTGTAATAAAATTACACATCCTAAAAAGTGTGAGGGAATGTGATAAAGAAAATAAAAGTTGGTGCTAATTTTATTTATTTTGCTGTTATGTCCTTGTCCAACCAGTAAAATTTACTTTAAATTAAAGCATGATTTATTTCTTCATAAACTTTCTAACAAACTATTTGAAAATGTAAGCAAAATCGATAATTTTAAATCATTATACATACGCATACAAAAGAAAAAGAGTAGTATATTTTAAAATTTAAAGAAGATACTGATTAAGGGAACGTAAAAAAATAAATAAAATATGGAGATCAATGTTATTTTGACTGGATTAATTTGTTCTCTTGAGCGTTTTAAATGTTTTCATATAATAAAGCGTTCTGGTACCTTTTTAAGATAATTTAATTTAATAATTGATCCAAAATCTATAAATACATAGGAATTAAAAAATCTGATGAATAAAAATGGGCGTTTTAAAACTCTTGGGCGTTTTAAATGTTTTCATATAATAAACCGTTCTGGTACTTTTTAAGATAATTTAATTTAATAATTGATCCAAAATCTATAAATGCCTAGGAATTAAAAAATCTGATGAATAAAAATACCAAGTACTTTTAAAAAAATGAAATTTTAAAGCATTTATACAGATATGTAAAAAAAATGAAGGTGATTTTGAATTCTGTATTAATTACAGCTATGTTTTTCAGTGAATTACATTTCTTTCTTATGGACTATTCATACATAATTTGCTATAATCACGTCACCAATCCCCTCCTCCCTTCATTTTACATATTGTAAATAAATAAATAAATAAAACATCAAAACTCCTCTTTTTTTAGCATTTTACTGGGAATAATAAAAAAAAGTGGCAACTTTGGAAAAGTTCGGGGGAGGCAAAAGAATAGTGACATAAAATGATTTATGTACTTAAGCATCTGTTTTTGAGCTATGATTCTTTGTGATGACAGTTTTAAGTATTTTTCTTTGTCTGTTAAATTATACTTTATAAATAAACTTCTTTTTAAAATGTTAATTTCATCATATGATATGAAAAGAAATTATTGAATTTAATTGCACTTAAAGACGGTTTTTTAAAAACACATGTTAACATTTTGAAATAAAGTTGTAGATGAACAAAATAATTATTTCACAGAAAAATAACAAAAAATTAAAAAATCGAAATTATACATAAAACGTGCGAATAAGGTACGTTCCTATAATAACTAGATTTATAAAGATTGAGACTGATTTGGGTGCAATAGCTGTTTGAACTCTTATGCAAAAACGCATTAATACAAAATTTATTGCAATTACATATAACAAATTCAGTAATACGGAAAAGATGGGACTCTATATTAATTAGGACATCATCAATATGGTAAAGTAGAATCATTACTTTTCATGGATTATCAATGAATTTATGATGTATGATAGGATTTAATAGAAAGAAGAAAACTTTTATTAATATCGTTTTAAGTTTTGATTCGATTTTCATAGAATTTAAAACGGCTCGACAAATGTCTGCAAAAATTATCCATATTAAATTTCAAATTCAGTTTCGTAATTTTTACGCTATTATACGCGAACGGATCAGACGACGACTATAGGTTATACGTGTTAATGTAATTACAAACACATCTAATAACATGGTAGTAAACGAACAAAAATTGTTAGTATTTCGGTGCGTTCATAATTATGAAAATACGTAGCAGCTATAGTCATCGTTCAGTCTTCCTATCTATCTGTCCGTTTGTCTGTTCATCCATTTTTCTATTCTTCCTGTCCGTCCGCAAATAACAAACAGCAAATGTTACCCAACCGAATCATTTGAAATTTTAAATATATATTTTTTTCATAATTTCGTTTTTTTTTCATATACTCGTTTCCAATTTTATGAAAGTCATTTGTATAGTTTAACTGCATGGCCAATCAAAATAATTCGATTACATTATGGACAAAGTGAAAAAAAAATATTTTAAGCGTATTTTAATAACGTTACACTCTTTCGAACCTAATAGAATTTATGTGCATCTATGAAATATATTTTAAAATATACATTCTGTGCAACCAGTTTTTCAAAAAGCATTTCTTATTCATTTACCGGGCCACACAAAAGCATTCCTTTACCTAATGGTATAGGGGGAAACATCGTTTGTGGGACATTTTAATTATATTAAACAATTTCACATTTTATGAAATTGATATTCGTTGCTCAGTTTTGCTACAACCCTCATAGCATGCATGGTCACAGGACGTCACAATGACGTCACTGTGAGTCACTTTGGTCACATCACATCTGAGACCAAAATGCCACTACTCAGTGACGTCACATTGTGACTGAGGTGTGACTTTATTAAATTTTTTTAGAAAATTACAAATATTCTTCAAAACATGTTATTTATTTAAAAAAAACATGTTTCTGGCAATTTAAATACCATTGCTTTTGTCACAGTTTCGTCACAATATTAATGTCAAATTAGTCACATATGACACATTTTTCACAAATTTGTCACATTGTGACCACTTTGTGAAACGTCACAAACGAGCTCTAAAACGGCCATAACGACTTCACATTTTAGTCACTGTGACTTCACATCGATTTCACGTGACGTCACATCGACAATCGATGGTCACAAAGTCACAATGTGACTTCACAACGACGTCACAGTGACGTCACCATGCCTTACGGGAAGTTACTTCCAGCTTAATTCAAAGCAGATAATATTTACACGGACGCACTAATGATTTCGGCTACTATACTGTGTACTATTACACCAAGAACTGAATATTTTTAAAACTTCGTGTGGTTCGTGTAGTTCGTGTAGTTCGTAGTTCGTGTAGTTCGTTTTAAAACTTCGTGTGAAGTACGTAGGAACGTACTTCATTTGCTACGCTTGACATGAATTTTCCGACTTGTTTAATATTACTAAATGTAAAAACGATTAATGTCTGGTATTTATTATGAATTATTTTTTAATTTGTGTTTTTAAAGAAATTCATCAAAATTCTATAAATATAGAACAATTTACATAAATAATGTAACAAAAATTTTAACAGTGGGAGAAGTGAAAAAAATGTTTTATATTTTTATGTATTTATTTATTTATTTTTGATCATAATAATGAAAATGGCACAATATTTGATATTACAGCACCTCCATCTGGTGAAATATTTCCAAACTGATGGAGGTACTGATAATAGCCCAAAACATACACAAAAAATTTATTTGAATTCTATGCATACCTACATATAGTTTCCGATAGTACAATATAAATACATGGACTGAGAGACATTTTATGAAAACATGTTTTAAGGATTTGTAACTTTTAAAATGTATAAATCAATCAACAGTGGGAAATCGAAAAAAATCGATTACAATAGTTAATTTTAAAAAAGATAGAAGAAATTAAAGTCGATATTAAGGTAATTTTTTGCACTTACATGGCCTTTAATCTTTGTGACATCAATTTATTTAATATGTCAATCTTTTTTATGTTCATAAGTTTACATAAAGTGTGATACGGCAGGTTTTAATACGATTTATTTATATTATTTCTTTTTGAAAATTTGTTCTGAACGAGTTCTAAACGAGTAAGATGTGGCAATCCCAAAGTTTTCTTTTATCACATACATGTTATAATTCCACAAAAATGATGCATAGTAGTGCCACCAGTTAGGTTATTTACACTAAAATCTAATAAGCAACAATTTGTGTCAAATTCTAACTGAATCTGAAATTTGCTGAAAATCCATACGTTAGGTTTTGAGATATAACCATTGGAGAAATTGAAAATAAATCTTGATAAAAGCGCCATCAGTTGAGCGATTTACACTTGAAATTAAAGAACACTAATTTATATAAGGTACTAACTGAATCTGAAGTTTGATAAAAATTCGCCCATTAGTTTCTGAGGTAGAGCTAGTTCGATAATTATAAATAATGCCACATAGCAGTGCCACCTGTTAGACGAATTACACAAAAAAGTAATCAGCTCCTTATTATATTAAGAACTAACCTAATCTGAAGTTTTATGAAAATCCGTTTTTTAGTTCTTGAGATAAAGATATTGCGGAAATCGTGAATAAAGCAGCATAGTAGCGTCATCTGTGAGGTGATACATTCCAAAAACTAATCGGCTCTGTTTTATATCAAGGATTAACTGAATCTGATTTTATTTGAAATTCCGTGCATAAGTTATTGACATAGAACGCCCACAAATTTTTTTTCACATACAGAGTGACAGACATTTTGTAACATGACATGATTCTTGGTATCTCTTACCCCTAAAACGTATAAATCCATTGAAAATTCGAATTAGAAAATTTCTAGAACCCAATACTTTCTTCTTGTAAAGATAGAAGAAAGTAAAATTAAAAATAAATCCACTGTATCCATTTAAAAAAAATGAAATTTTAAGTACTGCATAAAGGCAGTAATGAAATAGAAATATCTTTTAAGTTAATTACAACCATTTTTTAAAACTAAAATATTTTTTTTCTTATGGCCACTTCTAAATAATTTACTGTTTCTTCGTAAAAATTGCACAGTTTCTATTCATTTGTCATACAGTCTGCGAATAATAACAATAAAAGAAAACTCATTTTTTAAAAAATAACTTTAACAGTCATTAAAATAAAAAGCTCTAAATTTAGAAAACTTTAAGAGTGGGGGGGTGGGATTGATGCAGCAAAGAATGTTATACATGCACTTGAGTTGTTTTTAGAGTTTCAGTTGTTTTAAGGTAAAATTATAAAGTTGTTTAATAAACCTTCTTTTGCGAATGTTTCTCTTTTTTTAAGTATATTTATTAATCTCTTTGTGTATTATTTTTAAATGCTTGAGTAGTTAATAACTTTAAATAATATATTTCAACGATATTTAAAGATGACAAATGGTAGTAAATGAATTTTTAAAACACATAATAGGCTGTATATTTCAATTATATTTATTTTTCATTTAACCCTTTATCTACCGACGGTACTAATAAGTACCATTAAATTACTTATTATAAAATTCTTTTAATGCGCCAATTAGTTGTAATACTGTTTAGAATGAGCTACAGACACATTACTTTATCTTGTTCTTAAAGCATTATTGGTTACACAAAACAAAAATACAGTAAAACCTCCATAACGGACACTCCCGAATAGCGGACACCTCTATTTAACGGACAGTTTACCGATCCCCACTCCCAAAACCTAAATTTTTGTATGTTTAACCTCTGAATAACGGACATTCCAAATAGCGGACACTATTTTCGGCGTTTCAGGATGAAAAAGTATTTTTAACAAGAAAAAATGAGAAAAAAAAAAGAGTAAAAAGGCCTCTAAATTTATCAGGGCAATGTGTTACAAACTTTGTGATCACAGATAAATGTAGAGGGTTTGGACTGAGGAAATTTCTCCTTCACGTTCAGTGTTGAATTCAGGGTGTTGCCTGAGAGGGGCATCTCTCAGAGCATTCAAATGCCTATGTCTCCCCGGAAGATTTTATGATTTTATGTTTTTATTGATCAAAAAGTGCAATCCCTATATCCGCTTGGAACTCTATAATGACCAATAACGTCACATTGAAAAAATAATTACATGTAATCGTGAACAAAAATAAATTTTTTAACGGATTGATTTTTATATATATAAGAATGTAAGAAACAGCAGTTAAATGTGTGCACAATTTTATTTAAGTTTTATTGTTTAAAAAATAATTTTAATTTCTCATTAATAATATAATAACGGTTTTAGGACATATAAAAGTCAATTATGAAATATTAAGCATTTCTTAGCGATTTTTGTATCTTTGAGGTTTTCCCAATAGCGGACAATTTCTGCGTTCCCGAGGTGCCCATTATTTAGAGGTTTTACTGTATTTTTAAAAGGAAAATTTGTTTCTTTTTAGCTTTCTTGACGCTGAGAGAGGGGGATGGATATTTTTTAATTCGGAAATATTTCGATATTTATATTGCTAGAACATCCTATTTGTACATTTTATAATTGAACAAAATACTAAGAAAACAATTTAAAATAAAAGATTTGAGTGGGGTTATAAATATTGCACAAAATCCTTGTAAGTTCAAATTTAATTAATCCTTAAATTCTTCGAAAATTTATAAATTGACAAGTAAATCTCTTAATTTAGTTTAAACAATTTACGTAAAATGCTAAGTAAAGTTATCTGCATTGGCTGTAATGTTTGTAATAAAACAATACATAAAGTATACACATCATCATCATCTTCAGGAAAGCGTTCGCACCAGTATTTTTCTAATATGAATTTTGAAGAATATTTCTTTTGCAAATGTTGTCAAAGTGGTGGTGGTACACTTAAACAAATATTTTTCCTTTATCACGTATTAATTTTAAGTGTATGGGTGATTCTCAAAATAGGGGACAATTTATGTCTTTCGGAATACAAAAAAAAATTGAGAGGTTTTCTGTCATATTTTTATATTTAGATATGTTTGTTTTAATATTATTCATTATTTGCACTCAAGAATTACTCATTTTTTAGTTAAAAACACATTAAAATAACAGAATAAATGTTCAAAATGTCATTAGCATGGATGTCCACAGCAGCTGTGCCTTGTGTATGCTAGCATTTTTCAAGAGTTAATATCATGTTTATAAAATAAAACAAATGTTATTCTCTTTTTAAATTAATCAAGGAGAGGATTTATCCAAAAAATTTCTTTTTAAAAATAAAATTATAGTATATAAAAAAAGAATTAAAGTTTGTCCTCCATATTCTATTTTCAAAACAAGATCATACTATTACAGCTGGTTATTAATCAAAATTTCATTTTCACATATGACAATAGTTTGAAAATATAAAATTTCTCCATGGCAACAAGTAGCCATTTTATCCCAGCCTGAAAATAGAAGCATGTATTGTATTTTAAGTATATAAGTTGAATATTAGGGGAGTACATCAATTGTATGTCATTAGAATGGATAATAATTTTCATGTTTATTTTATAATTAAAATTTTTATTTTACTTATTTGCATAGAACTTTTGTGTTTTAAAAAGCCTCAGAAAGGACTATTGCATTGTGATTATATTATGGCTCATAATCTTATTTAAATTCAAATTTGTCATTAGCATGGACAAATATCAGTGTCATTAGCATGGTCTTTCTGTCCATGCTAAAGACTCCTATGTGCATAAATGTAACCAGTGCTTATATTGTATCTTTTATAAAGTTTAATTTTACATATAAATTTAGGTATTACATTTATTATCCCTAAAATATGCATTAAATATGTCAGAAAATCACTAAGACAGCTTTTTGCATTGTTAGTGTCAGAATGTTGCTCATGTAAACAAAGTTTGCTCTTTGGTAATAATTTTATTCTCCTTATATGTATATATGTAAAAATGGAAACCATTTGCTGAAAAGGAAGGCTAATAAATATAGAAAAAATTATTTAAACAGGAAGAAAATAAAAATTTCTTAATATATTTATTCCATGCAATTTGTTTTGTCATTAGCATGGTTCAAAAAATACTAATTATTTTTTTAAAAGTTAATTTTTAAATATTTACTCTGCTGACTACATGTAAAGTATACCTAATACTATATTAACAACACCTATTTTTTTTTTTCAGAAATTTTGCTAACAGTAATTTTTTTAAGATTTCACTTTTGAAATCGTCCCCTATTTTGAGAATCACCCGTATAAGCTTACCTTTCCGTTTCTACTATACCTTACTATTTTATTTTCTGATTGGTTTATCTGAGCTGTGGTTTACCTTGTGGTGAAAGGGGATTTTCCTCCGGAGCAAACTGCCTATGCCAAACTTGGTTAGCACACCGTTTGGGTGATTCAAGTGAAAGTATACAGGGTGATTCAAGTGAAAGTTGACAAAATGATATAACAAATCAAGTATACAACAAGGATAAAAAATCACCTAGGAACATAGGGTCGCAAACTACTTATTGAGTCACAAATACAGGGTGTTTCATTCTAGCTGCATCCAGTTTTACTGTAATAATTTCGAGGAAAATAAAAACATTGCAATAAAAATGCAATGATATGTACCTTATTTTGTGTGAAATGTGATAAAGTTACGAAAATATGCGGAAAAAGATATTGCTCATGCAATCGATGATACCTTATAAACTGATTATCACAGTCTAAAATGTGATGAATAAAGTACACATTGCTGTCGCGCATAATGCAAAGTTCTACCACCTTTGTTTGATGTTATCACATTTAGAACTAAAGTGAGAATGTCTGTTAAGGGGGCTCAGGGGTTGAAAACTTTTCAAAAAATCGATTTTTTTTATGATCTCATTTGATTATTCAATTTATTCTTAACTCAATGCAAAAAATCGCATAAAAGTATTAGTATTTTTAACGGAGTTGTAAGCATTTATGTATCAATACTTTCATAGCCGCATCCATATAACCTCAACTTTAAGTCGCGTTTTCTCAAAACTTGATTTTTGACGACTAACACCAAGATTAAAAAAAAAAAAAAACTATTTGATGGAATGGCTTAAATTTTTTTTTGCATGCATATAACATCATTATCTAGAGAATGAATTAAGGATATAACTAATGCTTAAAAAAATTATTAACAAATCTCTCAAAGTTAAAAATTTAAAAAACCTCTAAAAAGTACAACTTTTTTTCTATTAAAAATACTCAAAATATTAAACTATCTAAAATTTATTAATTCATCATCTAAATAATGATTTTATATGCATTCAAAAAAAAAAATTAAGCCATTCAATCAAATAGTTTTTTTAAATCTTGGGGTTAGTCATCAAAAATCAAGTTTTGAGAAAACGCGACTTAAAGTTGAAATTATATGGATGCGGCTATGAGAGTATTGATACATAAATGCTTATAACTCCGTTAAAAATGCAAATATTTTTATGCGGTTTTTTGCATTGAGTTAAGAATTAATTGAATAATCAAATTAGATCATAAAAAAATCGATTTTTTTGAAAAGTTTTCAACCCCTGAGCCCCCTTAAACGTTTTATTATGGAATACTTAAGTTTTTCTGAAACTTATTACCGTCAACCCGAATTGAGTTAAGATGAAACACCCTGTATTTCTGACTCAATATGTGGTTTACAGACCTATGTTTCTACGTGATTTTTTTATGCGTGTCGTATGCTTGAATTGTCATATCATTTTGTCAACGTTTTTTTGAATCACTCTGTATAAGCATTTCTTCTTCGAGTTGTGATGCCAATTACAATTAAAAAATATTCTCCTGTAGTAACCCTGTATTGATAAAATCACAGAGTACAGATAGAGCCTCAAATCGGCTTGAAAAGAACGCCCTCAGTGGATGACTTAAAAACTAAACCATCGCGTTGGCGATTTTTATCCTCGTGATTTCTGTTTAACTGTAACCATATTCTGGCTTGGCACTTCTTACTGAATGCTGATTTGATTATCTTTGCACACGTGCTTATGCTATTTGATCATAATAGATTTCCGCGCTTATATTGATTCGTAATTATTACTGTTATTGTTCTTGAATTTTCAAGTTTAAATTATTAGGTCGTTATGTTAAGAAGAGACACATGTATTGTTTGCAAGACGAATACGTCAAAGTTATATAAATATTAAAATGATTCTTTCATAAATTTCAAAACAAGAAGCAGCAAGCCGTCGCTGTATTTTTTTTCTTTTTTCCTATATCATTTGTCGCCAAGGAAGCGATCTTTCGCCGAATTAGCAACCTCTCTTATGTTATGATCGTAGTTTCAGAGTCATCCGCTCGTATCGCTACTGTCTATGCGTAATCCCATGTTAAACAAGTTGCCATTACAGTGTATGAAAGTTGATTCTCTGTTCCGTACTCTGTGGATAAAATTAAAAGTATAAGGCATTGTGAAAACGTTGCTAAGTTGCATAATAATGGATCCTAATTTACATTTTTTCCCCTCAGCTATAGTATTGGTTTATTTAAAGAATATATACATTATTTTATATTTAAAAAGGAAAATATATACCATTCATATTCAATGGATTGTTTAAATTGCTTTTTGCGATAAATTTTACAATATTTGATACAATAATGCTGTTTACATTAGTTCTATTTAAAAAAGACTTACCTGATTCTAATGATATTTTGATGGTACTTTTTGAAAGAAAAAATATTTTTTACTTCATTTTTTATCTGAAATTGTTAAGCGCGTTTCAAATTTACGATTTTTAAAATATTGAATGAATTCTACCGAATTTTGAATTACTTTACAAAATTTAAAACAAAAATCACCAGATGAAAATATTGAAAAAGGTATTATTTCAAATCGTAACAGAAAAACAAGTTAGATAAAACCGTTCGATTTAATTTTCTTATAATTTGTCATTTTTTCAAAATAATCAATAAATACAACTACACACAAATCTTATATTTTTCCTTGTATTCCTATTATTCCAATTTTTTCCCTAAACGTGAAAAAAAGTCACTAATTCAGATTTTGCGTTTTCCATATCATTTTCTATACATCCTGCTCAATACCGAAAATGAATAGTGAATAATACAACCATCCCAGACAAAGAATTACATAATTTGGGTTTGTTGTCGACAATCCATCTGAAAATGATGGCGCGTTTTCTTTTGTACATGAAATATCTCCTAATATCTTCGAAGTGTCTTTCTGTAGCTTTTTATGAAAGATATCGTAGTGGTTCCCGATCAAGGCAACATTTCAATTTGACAAAACTAAATAGAGATATTTATAAGAAAATGGTCGACTAAGTGTCAAGCAATAATTTCAAACGGCTTTGACGATGGTTTGATAAAAAGCTCGGATGGATAATTTTCGGTAAAATATTTTTAATATAAAAAAGCATTTAAATTATTTTATATATTTCATTTAATTATTATAAAACGAGTGTTTTTTGGAACAAACATTTAAAAGAAGAACTAGCTATAATTAGGCCTAATCAGCTGTGGAACTTCTAAAACTTTCGTCTATCTCATACATATTAATGCTTCAAAATTTCCTATCAGAGTATCTAAATTAAATGGCAATTTATGCCCGTCATGAGGATTTTAAAGATATGGGCTTCCATTCATTAGTTCTTCAGATATGATTATCACTAAAATCATTTAAATTCTACAAAATGCAGCTAAGCAGCGCCACCTGTTGGGAGATTAACACCAAAACCTAATCAACAACAAATTGTGTCAGCGTCTCATCGAATTCCAAGTTAGATGAAAATTCGTGCAAGAGTTCTAAAGATTGAGGATTTTTTTACACAATAGTTTTAATTACATTAGTTATATAAAAAAAAATGTGATATCCTTTTGATGATACTTTTTGAATATATATATATATTTACTTCAAATTTTACTGAAATTATTAAGCGCATTTCAACTTTGCGATTTTATAAAGGTGAAAGGGAATCTTGAATCTTGAATTATTTTACAAAATTTGTAAGAAATTCATTTTATCAAAATATTACAATAGTGTACTATTATTATTTTAAATCAAGACGAAAAAATGTTAAATAGAAGCGTTTGATAAAATTTGTTTATTATTTAAAGTTTTTGGAAAATTAGAAATAAATATAACTACACATCATACGCCGGATTTGCAATTTTTCCATATAGTCCAATTTTCTACCGAAATGGGGGAAAAAATGTCATTAATTGAGAATTCGTGTTTTCCTTATCTTATTCTGCACAACTTCTTCAATTTCTTAAATCAACAGTGAATAATATAACCATCTCAGACAAAGAATTACATAATTTGGGCTTGTTATCTACAATCCGTCTGAAAATTATAGCGCAATTTTTCATATGCACATAAAATATCTCCTAATATCTTCGAAGTGTCTTTCTGTAGCTTTTTATGAAATATATTGCAATGTGTCTCGAAGGCATGACATAAATTCTGGGCAACATTTCAATTTGACAAAACCAAATAGAGATATTTATAAGAAAATGGTCGACTAAATGTCAAGCAATAATTTCTAGTAGCATTGCCGATGATTTGATAACGAAGAAAAACGGTGCTCGGGCGAATAATTTTCGGTAATATATATATATGAAATATAAAATTAATATAAAATTAAATTATATTAATATTTTTCATTTAATTATTATAAAAATGAGCATCTGAAGTTTCTTCAAGTCTCCCTCTAAAAGAAGAACTAGATGTAATTAAAAATTAACATCCCGTTTTCTTGAAAAAAAAATCATAAGCTTAAAGTAGAAGACCGTAGAAATTCTAGGCAAAAGATTTAAATTTTGTAAAGTAAACTAAATTGCAATGCTTTTTAAAAATATGAAGCATGTAAATCTTAATTGTGATATAAAATTAATGGTAACCCCTTTCCCAAAATTTAAAGCCCTGTTATATGAAAATTTATTGCGCTGCTGGACAAACTAAAAAATATTTATAAATATCTAATGGATGTTTCCATCCTAACCTCTTTGCTGTCAGTCTTTCTGTCGTATAGCAGGAGGCCGAGAATGCTCCGCATTTCTCTATGTACTCCATCTCACCCGTTGCCTGTTGAGAGGGGCAAGTGCCCCACGGGTACCTGAATATAAATCTTAACATTATTTCTCGCCGGCTCTCTGTCGAGAGGGGACAATATATGCCCCAGCGGCCTGATCCTGTCATGTAATTTTTTTTTTACGATTGAAAATTGTATTTTAAGGCCTTAATAAAGGTGACCGGGATGAAGAGTATGCTCTACAGACATGGCTTACAAATCTGAGCAGTCCCTTTTAGGCATTCAAGCAATTAGTAAATCACGAGTATTATATTATGCTTTAAATAAAAAAAAATTAAGATTTATTTTATGTAGATATGACAATGACAAAATTTCGTGATAGAATTAAAGAACATGATGGAGTTTACGGATTAAATAAGACCTATATACCCCGTACTACGTTATCAAGATTAGCTAAAACTCAACTTATAATTGTAGATTTTAATAAATCCAAAATTATCTTTTGTACAAATAATTACTAAGAGCCATTGTAAGATAATCTATTAAAATAATTGTTAATAAATGTATAGCTTATGACGGTGCAATATCATACTATATCCTTGTATTTTGGAAAGAAATGCTGCTTAATAGATGAAAGATTCTTTTGTTAGAAATTGTAATACCTTTGTGTAGCATCTTATCTGCTGTACAATCTTTAGACGGCAATGATGTCTTTCAGACGACAATTATAGATACTATAGTTATTATACCGAGAGTCGGCAGCACAGACAATCACCTCACCGATTTCACGGATGAAAAACTAGGATTAGTTGAATTTCGTTTCACGTATTACAACGCAATCGGTCTGCCAAGTCATGTCTTGGTGGAAAACACTTAAAAACTCGATTTTAACGGTGCAATCGTAAATTTACCATTCTATTTTCCTGCATCCAAAAGTATAAAAACATGGAGGATTGGGAGCAGGAAAACATAATGGCAAACCTTTATTTTAACCACTAAATTTGGGTGTTTTTACGTGTTTTCCATCTAGATATGACTTGGTGGGCCTCCGTGACCGCGTGGTCAAAGCACCACGCCGCTAATCGCCTTCCAGCGTAGGAGGTTGGGGGTTCGAATCCCATTGGCTCCATTGCTCGCACTCTTTGTGTGGAACTCCCGGGTGTATATCTCTTGTGTTGTAAAATTCTCTTGTGCTATTTCATCCCAGTAATATTGACGATGAAAAAAAAAGCAGGCTTCATGTCAAGCACACAAATCAGATGTATGTTGTTTATGACTGGGGAGAACGATTGCGTTATAATACTCCAATCGAAATTCAACTAATCCTAGATTTTCATTCCTCAACTCGATGAGATGATTATGTGTGCTGCCACCTCTCGGTCTATTTATATAATTGCGAACGCCTCTAAAAATGGTACAAGGTGATTGATTTTCAGTAAAATACTTTTTATTCAGACTAAATAACTGTACAATACTTGAAAGAAATTGTTAAAAAAATAAATTGCAATATTAAATGAAGAAAGAAAAAATAGAAGTAAATAAAAGAATTTGGTAAACATCTCTAATTATTTGATGTTTTCAAAAAACAAAAAAGATATTCATCTGCACGCAAGTTTTCGCAAATAATAAAATTTTCTTGCAGAACGTGACAAAATTCCCAAACTAAATTTCGCTTTCTGAAATTCATTTACCAAACTACCTCTAAAGTTCCAAAAACCGAAAATTAATTTTATATTCTTTCGAAAAGAAGAATCGTACGATTTGTTCTCATTATTTGCAGTAAGTATTTGTGATCCGGGTTTTAAAATAGTGCCAACTTAATCAGAAAAATGTTACCTTAAATCATATTCTAGGCAAATTTATATAGTTATTTAAGGGATTTCAGGAGTGTTAATTTTACTTACCTATTATATGTAGCATTGGGTAAGTCTTGCAATCGTTTTAAGAATCGAAAAAAAAAAAATTGTCAGATTTTCAAGTTTCTGACACTCAAAATTTAAAAAAAAGATTTATAGAAAGAAAAAGTGTCGTCCGTCTGTCTGTATGTCTGTATCTCCTGAGCAAATTGACATAGAAATTTGGAATTTGGTGTAGGGGAGAGTGGGGATACTTGAGCATAGGGGATACTTGAGCCACCCCTATTATCTCTACAGTTGATTAATTTTTCTTTCTAAAACTGCCAATATGATAACATATTTATAGTTCTGAACATGTAAAAAAGAAATCACACATCTTGGTACCATTTTGAAAGTATAGTGATTAATAGTTGTCTTTTCCCTATCTGAAAAAAATATTTGGGTGCATGGTTTTTTTGTTTTTTTGTAATCAAAGTTTTGTTTAAAGTTGCAACTATATACATACATTCAATAAGCATAATTTCAATTGTATTTTGCGTCTAAAATAGTTCTAATTGCTGCATGCTTTATTTAGTAAAACTCTGGGAAACAAAAATAGTGATAGTGGGGATACTTGAGCCAATGAGAGTGGGGATACTTGAGCCATGTCTTAACCATCCTCACTAGAAATTAAACATGGGTGAAACAAACAAAAAATAAAATTCCATCCTTATATTCACTAATAGATATTTTTCTGGAGAAAAGGGAGAATAATTTTTCATTTTATTTTTTTTTCTTAAAAAAATAAAGACCTAAAAATGTTTAAAAATGCATATTTTTTAAATGAAAATGTCTATTTTATTTTTCGATTTGTTCGATTTGACAAACGACCAAAATTCGAACAAAATAGTCTGTCTAGATAAATGTAAACATAGTTTTCAATTTAATTTTCATTAAATGAAAATAACTTTTTAAAACGGTTTTACAGGCTATAATCTCTAATACTTTAATTAGTTAGGTCCAACATAATAAAATATTTATTTTTAATATAACATATTAAGATTAGTATTTTATATTGAAATCGTAACCTCTGTTGCTGTAACTTTTTTTTTAACTAAGAAAATTGAAGAAAAATTGGTAAAAAGAGCGCACAAAAACAAGAAAAGCAACAAAAATCCCAGTTCAAACTTACCTACATGGAGCCAAAGAGGAAGACAAAATCTTTTCCTGTGAAATCAAAAAAGTGTTTGAAATAGTAGAATGATACATCTGGCTTAAATTCCGACAGCTACTAAACTAAAAGCATGAGTTCGACAATATCATTAGAGGAAAATTCTGTCAATGATGGTGATGATGTGAAAGAAAACCTTCTATAGATGGTTGGTTACTAATAAAATATGCCAGAAAGAAAACTGTAAAAATATTTGTTGGGTAAGTGCTTAATATTTTGAAAATGAAATTTGCAAGAAGAATTGCAGATTCCAAATTTAAATTGCTCTGAACTGAGGATGTTTCTACCGTCGTTATAACTGAGGTTCAAATTATCCTTCGACAACCAGTTTTAACGACAAAAAATGATCGTATTACTAGCTTTGTTTTCTTAATTGGTTTTGAAACACTTTACGTTTCATAATTTATCATTCTGTAAAATATTTGTGCAAAAATAAAGCGAAAAAAATTACTTTTGTAGGTATTTTTCCGTAGTGGCTCAAGTATCCCTTCACTATGGCTCAAGTATCCCCGCCATGGGGATACTTGAGCCATGATGTAAAACAAAAAATAAACATTTATTATGCATAGAAAAATAGTTCAAAATTTATTGAAAGTGGTTTTTAGTTGAAGGAAAAATATCAAATTTTCATTTTCAATATTTTATTTTATTCTAAAAAAATATAAAAAATTAAAAAAAAATAAAATTCAAAAAATGGCTCAAGTATCCCCATCTTCCCCTATATTTGATATCTAGGAATGGATAGAAGCCTATTTACTATCAGTAACCTCGATTATACGGAAATATTTTTTTCGAACTCTCAAAATATTTGTTCTGATGAAAAGTATATAAAAATTTTCGAATATTTCGATTTTAACGAGGGAATGTAAAAGACAAAAAATAAATATATATATTTTGCATAAAGAATGAAGTTGATCAATGATCAGATAATTAGTTATTGAAATATTTGTAATCCTGCTATCCCTATTCTACGCTATTTCATGACCCTGTATTTTATTCAAATTTCAATTCAAAGATAGGTTTTAATTAGAAATGAGACGCTTAATCTAAGACTTGACTATGACTTGCGTAAAAAGGAAAAAAAAAAGTTGTAAGGTCAGTGCTTTTCGGTAAAATACTTTTCTTCACAACTGAGTAATTATGTAGAATTTGAAAGAAATTTGTTCACCAGAAAAGGATAAAAAAGTTAACCTCAAAGATTATAATCATAACTCAGAAAATAAGATAAATACACTGGACTGGTGAAAAAATCTTGAACGTTCACTATCTCCATAAAAACAGATAGAGAAATTCGCCGACGCTCAAATTTTTTCATATATGCATATTTTTTTTTTCTTAGAACGTGAAAAGAAAAAAAACTTCACGAAATAAAATTTACATATTCAAATTCACATTCGAAACAATATCGCCAGTTCAAAAAACCTGAAAAATAAATTACATAATTATCTTAGGACAAAGAATTGCATAATTTGCGCTTCTTATTTACAATATTCTTTTGTGACCCAGGTCTGAAAATGACAATAATATTTTTTCCATTCATACATAAAATATCTTCTAACATCTCCTAAGTCACTTTCTGCAGCTATTTACGCAACATATCTAAATGTCTCCCAAAGGCATGGCATAAATTCTGAGCGACATTTCATTCCGACAAAGGGAAAAGAGACATATTTAGAAGAAAAGGATCGACTGAGCGTTAAGCAATGATTTCTAATGGCTTTGACCATGCCTTGACAACAATGAAAAACAATGCTAGGCTGGGAATAAATTGCTCACATAAATCAGTCATCGTCTTTGCGGGATTTGAGGAGATGGGGGAGACGGGGAAGTAGCGATTTCAAGGTCTTAGGAATTATTGCCACGGCTTTTTTTATATTTTTGTTTTAAATCTTGTATGATGTGTATTCTTTGAAAGTGGAATTTGGGTTTTATTGTTCTATGGTAGGCTAGATGGGTAGACAAGTTGCATTTTTGATTGATAGATCAATGATATATGTTTATAATATGTGTTCATTTTTTTGATGAAATTTACGTTCTAAATTTAATTTGTTTGAAACTGTTTAGATAATATTTAATTGTTAATTTAAAAAAAAATCTATTGGTGTTCTTCGAATATGAAGCTTTGGGCTTTATTGTTTTATGGTAGACTAAATAATAAAAATGGCCCTATTTTATTTGTTCGACCAATGATTTTTAACATGCTTTGATTGCCTCGGGAAATTTAAGTTCTAAATTAGAAGAAAAGGATCGACTAAGCGTAAAGCAATGGTTTCTAATGGATTTGACCATGCCTTGACAACAATGAAAAACAATGCTCGGCTGAGAATAAATTGCTCATATAAATCAGTCATCGTCTTTGCGCGATTTGAAGGGACGATTTCAAGGTGTTAGGAATGATTGCCATGGCTTTTTTTTATATTTTTATTTTAAATCTTGTATTATGTGTATTCTTTGAATGTGGAATTTGGGTTTTATTGTTTTATGGTAGACTAGATCGGTAGACAAGTATCATTTTTGATTGATGGATCAATAACATATTTTTTATAATATGTTTGATGAAATTTAGGCTCTTCATTGAATTTGTGATCGATAATCCAATGATATATTTTTTCTATTACGTATTCATTGATTGATGAAATAAAAATTCTAAATATATTTGTTTGAAAACTACTCACATATGTTATTTAAGTATGCTTTAATTTTCTTTTTTAAATCTTGTATTATGTCTATTTTTTGAATTCATATGTATACTCTCTGTTTATCTTATTATAAATAATATACATGTTGTTTTATTGTTTGGGCTTTATTGGCTTTATTGGCTTTATTGTTTCATATTCGGCTAGATGGGTAGACAAGTTTTCCTTTTTGATTATTAGACAAATGATACATATTTTCAAATATTTTTATATTGCATGTTTAAATTTAGTTTCTAAATTTAATTTGTTTAAAAACTGTTTAAAAATATTTAAAAAAAAAAAAGGAAGGAAAGACAAATTTAGAAAAAAAAAAAGAGTCGACTGAACGTTATGCAATGATTTCTAATGGCTTTGACCCTGCTTTGACAACAATGAAAAATAAAGCTCGTCTGAGAATAAATTGTTCACATAAAAATCAGTCATCATCTTTGCGGGATTTGAAGGGACGGGGGAAGACGGGGAATAGTAATTTAAAGGTGTTAGGAATGATTGCCCTAGCATTTTTTCTTTACTTAAAAAAAAAAAAAAAAAATCTTGAATTATGCGAGTTTTTTGAATGTGGGATTTGTGTTTTATTGTTTTATGGTTGTTTTAAGACTTGATAGATAGACGAGTATCATTTTTGATTGATGAATCTATGAAACATTTCTTTTTCTAATACGCTTGATGAAATTTAGGCTCTAAATTGAATTTGTGATCGATAATAAAATGATATACTTTTTCTAATACATATTCATTGATTGATGAAATTAAAATTCTAAATTTAATTTGTTTGAAAACTGTTTACATACGTTATTTAAAAATACTTTTATTTTCTTTTTTAAATGTTATATTATGTGTATATTTTGAATTCTTATGTATACTCTCTCTTTATCATATTAGTATAAATAATATATATGTTGCTTTACTGTTTGGGCTTTATTGGCTTTATTGTTTTATAGTAGGCTAGATAGATAAACAAGTATCATTTTTGATTGATGGATCTATGAAACATTTTTTTTCTAATACGCTTGGTGAAACTTAGGCTCTAAATTGAATTTGTGAGCGATAATTCAATGATATATTTTTCTGATACATATTTATTGATTGATGAAATTTAAGATTCTAAATTTAATTTGTTTGAAAACGGTTTACATACGTTATTTAAATATGCTTGTATTTTCTTTTTTAAATCTTGTATTATGTGTATTATTCGAATTCTTATGTATACTCTCTCTTTATCATTTTAATATAAATAATACACATGTTGCTTTATTGTTTGGGCTTTATTGGCTTTGTTTTATATTAGGCTGGATGGGTAGGCAAGTTTCATTTATGGTTTTTAGAACAAATTATATAATTTTTCTAATATTTCTACATTGCTTGTTTAAATTTAATTTCTAAATTTAATTTGTTTCAAAACTGTTTAAAAATATTTTTAAAAAAGGAGGGAAAGACAAATTTAGAAGAATAGGATCACTTAAGCGTTAAGCATTGATTTCTAATGGCTTCGACCATGCCATAACAACAATGAAAAACAATGCTCGGCTGAGAATAAATTGCTCATATAAATCAGTCATCGTCTTTGCGGGATTTGAAGGTACAGGGGAAGACGGGGAGTAGTGAATTGAAGGTGTTAGGAATGATTGCCCCAGCATTTTACTTAAAAAAAATTGTATTATGTGTATTTTTCGAATGTAGAATTTTTGGATTTTATTGTTTTATGGTAGGCTAGATGGGCAGACAAGTTTCTTTTTTGACTGATAGACCAAAGATATATTTTTTCTAATATGAACATTGTTTGATGAAATTCAGGTTCTGAATTTAATTTGTTTGTTTGAAAACTGTTTAAATATATTAAAAATATTAAGCAGTTATTTAAAAAATTCTTTTATTCGTATTCTTAAAGTGTGAAATTTTTTTTACTGTTTTATGGTAGACTAGATGGGTAGACATTTTTTTTTTTTTTTTTTTTTTTTTTTTGATTGATAGACAAATGATGTATTTTTAAATATGTATTCATTTCTTAATGAAATTTATTTTCTATAGTTAACTTGTTTGAAAACTGTATAAATATATTAAATAATATGTAAAAGTTAACTAAAAGTTCTGTTATTGGTGTTCTTCGAATCATTTTGGGATTTGTTGTTTTCTGATATGCTCAATAATAAAGATGGCTCTATTTTAATTGTTAGAAACATGATTTATAAGGTGTTTTTATTGCTTCATGAAATTTAGGTTATTTTAATTTGTCTTAAAACCATTAAAATACGTTATACAATATTTATAGGTCAACTTTTCAGAAATCTTGCGTCAGGCATAGATTTCAAATTTTAAACTAGGCTTTATTCTTTTATATTAGGTTAAATAATATACATGGCTCATTTTGGATTATTTTAAGGTGGGGTTTAATTGCTTGATGAAATTTAGGATCTAATTTTATTTTGTTATATTTAAATGTATTAAACAATATTTAATGTTAACTTTTTATATTTCTTGTGTTATGCGTGCTCTTCAATCATGAAAATTGGGTTTCACTGTTTTGTGTTAAGCTGAATAGTATAGTCTGATTAAATTGGATTGCTTTATGGTTGTTTTAATTACTTGATAAAATTTAGAATCTAAATTTATTTTATCCGTAGAATATTTAAAAATGTTTTACAATATGTAAAATTTAACTTTTTAAGTTAACTTAAATCTTTTGTTATATGTGTTCTTCGAATGTGAAATTTTGGTCGTTTTATGAAATATTAAATAATTTATAGATAACGGTAATTATTGTTTGATAGATGAGAACTATTTTTGCTCTCATATTAACAAATCTAAAGTATTAGTATCTAAAGTAGTGGTTTATTTATTTTTTTAAGATGCTCTTATTACAAAGCGTAATTGTCACATATCTTTAGTATTTTTTGAATTTGTCAGTTTTGTTTATGTCGATATTAATTAGAAATCTGTTTTTGTATCAGGGGATAAATATAATTTACTGAGTTAAAAACAATTCTGCATAATTTTGAATTACTCCTTAAATTAAAATAGTGATTTTATATTTAAAGGATAATATTGAAATATAAGCATATTAAGCATTTCTATGAATTTCTTAAATATAAATAATTGGAAATAAAAATTGTTTAGATTTTTTTTTTTAATTTTTAATCAATGTTGGTTGTCTCAATAACGTATTCAACAAACTTATTTCTAAGATATATGCAATTTTCGTTTGTTAATGATTCTGCAGTAAAAATATTGCATTGAAGGATCATTATTACGTAACAAATAAAAATAACTTTGCTTTGAACGCATCGGCAAACATAAGTCTAAAAGTAAAAACATTTAAAAATTGTTTTTTAAGAATTTAATATTTGAAAATTGCACCTAACTCTAGGTCTGCAATTCCTTATTTAAAGGGGAAAATATCCTTTACAATACATTTATTAGCGTGTGACTCTTTTTTATGCTAGGTAAAAAGTGCAAGCTAGTGAATTTAGAAATATCTAATTTTAAACTGTTTGTTTTACAGATATGAAAAGAGTATTTGTAAAAAAAATGAGAAATAAACACATTGTTAAAACTATCTTTTATGGATTTTGAAATTTATATATATATATATATATATATATATATATATATATATATATATATATATATATATATATATATATATATATATATATACAATCCTAATTTCATGAAAATATTTATTAAGCAAACATTAAAATTTTAATATTTTATTAAAATATTTATTAAGCTGATAGCAAACATATATATATATATATATATTAATCTTTGATTTTATTTCTTTAACATTAAATATTTAAAATATTTCGTTGCATTTTCACATCTTATTGGTGAAGATATTTTGGCATATATTTAAATTCGTTTGTAACTGGTGTACAATTCTAACTATAAAAAAGAAAAAAAATGTTTAGCAAATTATGACACGTGACAGTCTAATGGCAAAATACATCTATTAATTTGTAATAAATTTTGAAAAACATTAAGAGATCGTTTTGTCATCCTTGTCACAAACATATACATAGTTTGTGCGATTCTACAATATCAAGAAGTGAGACAAAAATTTATTATAAAATTATATTTTTACGTACAAAAATTTTGACTTAAACAAAAGTGTGTTGTGCAATAGTTCTTCTTAATAATTTTGCAACATTGGTAAAATGTAAATATCCCAATATCGAAACACTATTTTGTCTTTTTCCTGTTATTGATCAAAATATACACATAGTATAATCAATAAAAAGAATATCCCCCCAATATTGTTTTCCCACTGCAGTTTAAAAAATTAATAAATAATAACGTCAAATTGACCAATATATCACAGTTTAAAATGCATTAGGAATTCTGACTGGATAATATGTTTATGTGAAAAAATAATGAGAAAAAAGATGTGGACTAACTTTTTAAAAAATATAGCTATACTTATCCTTAAAGCTAATGTTTTTGTATAATGAACATTAGGCTCTCCAAAATGGATTTTGTTAGGAGTTGTGTGTCGAATTATTTACTCCCTATGGAAGAGGGTGGTGGAAAAAATTTAGAAAAAAAAATCGACAAGCTAGTTTTAAATTATTGATAAGCCTCGTCGAGGCAAAATACGCTTTTTGAAAAATGGTGAAGAAAATTAATGTTAAATTCTTAGGATTCAAAAAGCTTTTTAAATTTTTTTTCTTCCGTTTTTTAATCTATTTTTTAGTTGAAGAAGGAAGAAATTGGACAAATATTGGGACAAATATTGGATAAATATGCGTATTAACGCGTGACAAATTTCAGACCGTTTGAAAATGTCAATCTCAGTGGAAATTGAAAGAACTAAAACTCGGCCATTTTTCAAGATATAGATGAAACAAAAAATGCTCTGGAATCTTTGTATCAAGGTCAAAACACAAAAGAAAAATCTTTTTCAATTTCTTACTTTCTTGCGCCTAATTTTAAAATTTAAATTAAAAAAAATAATAATCCGCCATTTTTGAAACGAAATGGCGGTTGGAACTGGCCAACGAACTCGATCCAGGCATAAGTATGTCCTATCTACGCACCAAGTTTCATCCAAATCGGTGTATAAATACGCGTGTTATCACGTGACGAAAACCAGATCATTTCAAAATGTGAGCAACACTAGAAATTAAAAGTACTATAACTCAGATATTTTTTAAGATACAGACGAAAAAAAAGTGCTTTGGAATCTTTGTGTCAAGGTCAAATGCGTAAAAGAAAAATCTTTTTCAATTTCTCACTTTTTTGTACCTAATTTCAAATTTTAAATTTCTTTTAAAAAAATTAAAGGGCCGCCATTTTTAAACAAGATGGCGGATAGAACTGTTTAACGAACTTGGTCTAGGCTTTATTAAGTACTATGTACACACCAAGTTACATCCAAATCGATTTATAAATACGCATGTTATCACGTAACAAAAATCAGATCGTTTCAAAATGTCAGCCATAAGAAAAATTCAAAATGCTATAACTCAATCAGTTTTTAAGATATAGACAAAACAATAAGTGTTCTAGAAGCAGTGTTTTAGGATCTAACACATACAATAAAAATATTTTTCAACTTTTAATTTTTTTCGCATTTATTTTTAAATTTTAAATTTTTTAAATTTTTTAAATGGCCGTCATTTTAAAACAAGATGGCGGATGATGCTGGCCAACGAACTCGGTCAAGATATTTTTATGTACTATGTACATACCAAGTTTCATTCAAATCGGTCCATAAATACGTTAGTTATAGCATTACAAAAATCAGATCGTTTCAAAATGTCAGCCATCAGAAAAATTCAAAGTGCTATAACTCAATCATTTTTTAAGATATAGACAAAATAAAAAGTGTTCTGGGATTGGTGTTGTAAGATCTAACACATAAAGTAAAAATATTTTTCAACTTTTAATTTTTTCGCATATAATTTTAAATTTTAAATTTTTTTAAAAAATTTAAATGGCTGCCATTTTGAAACAAGATGGCGGATGATGCTGGCCAACAAACCCGGTCGAGATATTTGTATGTACTATGTACACACCAAGTTTCATTCAAATCGGTTCATAAATACGTTAATAATCGCAAGACAAAACTCGGATATATATATATGGTTTTATATAAAAAGGGGGCTAAGGATGTAATTTAGCTTATGAGCCTACATCCTTTCAGAAACTTCTCTTTATTTACCCCTACATGGAGGGGCCTCCCTGATGAAGACTTCCATGTATTTTGGGGATATGGAATTTCTTTTGGTTTTGTTATATACATTTTTTACATTTCTTTTTGTAGCATTTTGCGCATTGGTCTGTAAAAAACTGTTTATTTGTTTCTTCATTTTTTTAAAAATTAATTGAATGGTTTAAATAAAATTGTGTATATGGTTTTATATATATATATATATATATATATATATATATATATATATATATATATATATATATATATATATATGTCAACATTTGAATGGAGGGTGGTCTGGGGGTCATGATCGGTGAAAATATACCAAAACTTTCTGGAAGTGCTCTCCCCCGGACGGCTGCAATAGGTAGCTTTTTACTTTTTGTAATGAAAGCTACCTAAAAATCCAGAAGGAATACGGCGTATACCCCTGTATACCCTCCACTACATCCCTGCTTTCCAATCATTGGTCAAGCTATATTCATGTTATAACAAATAACAAAATATCAGTCCAATATTGCTTTTCCAATAAAGTTATTTAAAAAAGAAATGCCAGAATGATCAATTTATCAAAAATAAAACAACTCAAAAAGTATAAAAAATTCTTACTGGGTAATATTTAATGTGGATAATAATAATAATAAATTTTTTTAATAGTTCTGCACAAGAACCCCTTTTAAGCTAATGCTTTTGTATAATGAACTTTAGGCTTTCCAAAATGGATGTTGATAGGAGTTGTGTTTTTCATTATTTACTCCCTGTGGAAGAGGGTAAAAAAATGTATTCAGGAAAAAAAATCGACAAGCGGGTCTTAAATTATTGATAAGTCTTGTCGGGACAAAATACACTTTTTGAAAAATGGTGAATACAATTAACGTCAAATTCTTAAGAATCAAAAATCATTTTTCATTTTTATACATTTTTTATTTATTTATATAGGAGAGAAATTGTATTAAAGAAAAACTTTAAAACATTCATTTATTTAAATTTAGGATACTTTCTTTAAATTAGATTGTGTTAAAGTAATGACTGATAAATTTGATATTTTATGCTGTATATTTTGTGAAAGTATATTTGTCTTACAATGTCAGAAAAATTAGTCTTTCCGCACTGAATTATGCATTATTTTTTAACAAAGAATTTTTGTACCTCTAGATAACATGCTTTTTTCCTCTAATTCTTAACGGTAGTCTGGAAAAGAGGTAAAAAACCCTTCATTCCTTTCCCCATGCGTATTGCTAGAGTTAGTACCAAAATTAAAATTTATTTTTAAATTGAAAAACAGAAAATGCAATAAAATCAAATTGCCAAATATCGGGCTACTATTTTGTATTATTTTTTCTATTACTGGTCAAGATATATTCATGTTATAACCAATAAAAAATTATTAGCCGAATATTGTTTTCCTGCTAAAGTTATTTAAAAAGAAATGCCATAATGACTTATATATCAAAAATAAAAACAGCTCACAAAGTATAAAAGAATTTTACTGGGTAATATTCTATGTGGATAATAATAAGAGAAAATATGTAGAATATATTTTTTTTAGTTTTACACCACAACCCCTTTAAGCTAATGTTTTTTTATAGTGGATTTTAGGCTTTCCAAAATGGATTTTGATAGGAGTTGTGTTTTTCATTACTTACTCCCAATGGAAGAAGGTGAAAAAAAATGGATTCAGAAAAAAAAATCAACAAGCTATTCTTAAACTATTGATAGGCCTTGTCGAGACAAAATACGCTTTTTGAAAAATGATTGAATACAATTAACGTCAAATTCTTAAGATTCAAAAATCATTTTTCATTTTTTTCTTATGTTTCTTTCAGTTTTTTGGTTGGAGATGGCAGAAATTAGATAAAGAAAAAACTTTAAAACAACCATTTGTTTAAATTTAGGGTTCTTTCTTTAAACTAAAACTTGGTAAAACTATGACTGGTAAATTTGATATTTCATGTTGTATATTTTACAAAACTGTTGGTATTACACAGACAGAAAAAATTGCCTTCTTGCAATTATTTGTCATTTTTTAAAACATATATTTTGTACCACTAGCTAACGTGATTTTTCCTTTAATTCTTACCGGTAGTCGGGAAAAAATCCCGCGCTTCCTTGCACGCACGCGTATTTGTAGTGTTAGTACCAAATTGTAAATTAAATTTTAAAGAGAAAAACCGAAAATTCGCTAAATTAAAATTTTCAAATATAGGGATAATCTTTTGTATCATTTTCCTATTAAAAGTGAAGTTATATTCAAGTTATAACCAATAAAAGTACTATCAGTCCAATATTGTTTTCTACTAAAGTTATTTTAAAAAGAAATGCCATAATGACCAATATATCAAAAATAAAAACAGCTCTAAGAGCATTATAAACTCTTGCTGGGTAATATTTTATGGTGATAATAATGAGAAAAAATATGTAGAATAAGGTTTTTATTTTTAATATATCCACAACACAATCCCTTTAAGCTAATGTTTTTGTATAATGAACTTTAGGCTTTCTAAAATGGATTCTGAAAAAAAAAAAATCGACAAGCTAGTCTTAAACTGTTGATAGGTCTTGTCGAGACAAAATACGCTTTTTTAAAAATGATTGAATACAACTAACGTCAAATTCTTAAGATTCAAAAGGCATATTTCATTTTGTTTTACGTCTTTTTCAGTTTTTTGTTAGAGAGGAAAGAAATTGGATAAAGATAAAACTTTAAAACAACCATTTATTTAAATTTAGGGTTCTTTCTTTAAATTAAAACGTGGTAAAATTATGACTGGTAAATTTGATATTTTATGTTGTATATTTTATATGAAACTGTTCGTCTTACACTGCCAGAAAAAATCGCCTTCCTGCATTAAATTATTTGCGATTTAAAAAAATATAATTTTTGTACCACTAGCTAACATGCTTTTTCTTTTAATTCTGCTAGGTAGTCTGGAAAATTTCCCATTATTCATTGCATGCTTGCGTATTGGTAGTGTTAGTACCAAATTTTAAATTAATTTTTAAAGTGAAAAACTGAAAATTCTCTAAATTCAAATTTCTAAATACCGGGACACTCTTTTATGTAATTTTCCTATTAAAGGTAAAGTTATATTCAAATTAGAACCAATAAAAAGAATATCAGTCCAATATTGTTTTTCTATTAAAGTTATTTAAAAAATTGCCATAATGACCAATGCATTAAAAATGACAACAGCTCAAAAAGCATTAAAAATTCTTCCTGAGTAATATTTTATGGGGGATAATAATGAAAAAAAATATATGTAGAATAAGTATTTTTTAATAGTCCTACAACATAACCCCTTTTAAGCTAATGTTTTTGTATAATGAACTTTAGGCTTTCCAAAATGGATCTTGATAGGAGTTGTGTTTTTCATTATTTACTCCCTATGGAAGAGGATGAAAAAAATGCATTCAGAAAAAAAAATCGACAAGCAAGTCTTAAATTATTGATAAGTCTTGTCGGGACAAAATACACTTTTTGAGAAATGATGAATACAATTAACGTCAATTTTTTAAGATTCAAAAATCATTTTTCATACATTTTAATTTAATTTATTTACTTTTTGGTTGAATAGGGGAGAGATCGGATAAAGGGAAAAAACTTTAAAACACCCATTTATTTAAATTTAGGCTGGTTTCTTTAAACTAGAATTCAGTAAAGGTATGACTGGTAAATTTGGACTCATATATTTTGTGAAATTGTCTGTCATATCATTTTTTGAAACATATAAATCATTAAAATTAAAACAAGAACAAAAAAAATCATGCCTCCAACATAAATTAGGAAAAGCTTTCCAACATATTCAGAATACTGTAAAACAAAACAATGGTTTTTAATAACTTCTGATATAAATTTATGTGCTAACTACCATATTATTCGCAATACTAAAGATAGTTTCAAATACAATTGTATATTCCACGCACGTACTCTTCTAAAATATAATGAATCTTTTTTTGCTTTACAAATATTATACGTTCAAATTTTTGAATTTTTTTTTTCTCAGTTTTAATCTCCTCAGTCCTGATGTCGCTTTTAGAAAATATTAAAGAATTACCTTTAAAATGCTACTAGAATTGTTAAAATAACTCTTTTAATATAAAATTATATTACTTGAAAGTTGTGTTACAAAGATTAAAAAAAATGACATTGACGTTTCGGATCCGTCTAATAAGATACATAATCATAATAAAAATAAAATTCAAATTCAAATCGTTTAACGGTCAATAAGACATAAATAACAAAAACCACGCGCTCTATTGTAAAAAAAAATATGTGTATATATTATATAAGAAGTTACATAATTATATGTCATTATATGTATTTATTGTAAAAAATAATTTTTTGTTGTTTATATCTTATTGTTGCGTGTCATTTGTATTGACCGTGAAACGATTTGAATTTTATTTTTATTATGATTATGGATGTTATTAGACGGATCCGAAACATGCCAATGTTATTTCTTTTTAATCTTTGTAACCCCCCCCCCCCCTATCAAGTAATAATTTTTTATTAAAATGTTTACATAAAAGGTGAAGTTCTTAAAATCTTGTGATTTAAAAAAATCTAATGGATTTAATAAACTGTTTATCATTGTTAAAATAACTTCTAGATATTTTTTTTTAAATGTGTGCATATCATAATCATTGATATATAGCTTTATACATCTTTGGAGATGTTTTATAGTAATTTTAAAAATGTTTTTATGGTCGCTCGTAACATATGTCTCAGGACTGAAAAGGCTAACTTCTTTTATAAATTTATGTGCTAAATACCATAGCATTCACAATGCTACAGATAGTATTAAATACAAGCCTCTATTCCATGAATGGGATCTTCTAAACTATACTGAATCTAATTTTTATTTGTTTAAAAATATCATACGTCCAAAATTTTGAATGTTACTTCTTAGTTAAATATTTTCTTTTATAAATGTGTATGTTAAATACCATAGTATTCACAATACTAGAGATAGTTTTAAATACAATTCTCTATTCCATGAACGTGCTGATATCAACTATAGTGAATCTTAATTTTTATTGCTTTCACAAATATTATACATCCAAATTTTTGAAATTTACTTCTCTGTTTTAATATCTTATATTTTATGTGCTAAGTACCATAGTATTTACAATGCTATAAATAATGTTAATTACAATTCTGTATTCCATGAACACGCTCTTCTAAATCACTGTGAGTCTAATTTTTGTTTGATTCGCAAATATTATCAGTCCAAATTTTTGAAATTTTTATCTTCCTTCTTTCAATTACTTCATTTTTTTAATTTTTGCGCTGAAAACCATATTATTCACCATGCTACAGATAGCTTTATATACAATTTTCTATTGCTTGCACTTCTGAACTATAGCGCATCTAATTTTTATTTGCATCAAAAGTATTACATTTCTCAGTTTTAGAAAGTTATTTTCCTACTTTAATATCTTCTTTTATAGGTTTCTATGCGAAAAAACACATCACTCACAATTTTACGAATAGTTATGATTGAAATTGCCTTTTTTTGCAATTGTCTTTTGACCTGTATTCATTCTATTGTTCATTTGCTTCACAAATATTACACGTTCTAATTTTTGAAAGTTTCTCTTCTTATTTAATTATTTCTTTTAATAATTTTAGTGAAAAAAATATTATTCACAATGTTAGATATTTTTATATACAATTCTCTAATCCATGCACGTGCTGTTTTGAACTATAGTGCATCGAATTTCTATTTGCATCAAAATTATTTCACGTCCTAATTTTGGAAAGTTACTTCTCTGTTTTAATAACTTCTTTTATATTTTTATGCACTGAAAAACATTATCATTTACAATATTGCAGATATTTCTGATTCTACCACAACACTCTATTCCATCCATATGCACTTCTAAAATAAAGTGCATCTAATTTTTATTTGCGTCACATGTATTACACGTTCTACTTTTAGAAAGTTGCTCCTCTATTTTTAATAACTATTGAAAAATCAGACTTGAAATTTTCTCTTAACGCCTTTCTCACTCCTTTTAGTTTTAAATAAAGATTTTTAAAGTGTCTTAAAAATATCTCAATAATGTCAGGACTATACATTATCGATTTCAGATATATCTAACAACAGCTCCTCCTTTTTCTGCCTTGTTAATAAGTTAGCAGCAAAACTGAGATGCGACTGTTTATATCAAAGAACTCTTTCTGAGCATAGTTTCATTAAAAGATCTTCAAATAAAGGGCGCGTCATCCAAAAATTTTGATGCGAGATTAATTAAAGGATTCTTCTCTTTTCTTAATTAATGCAAAGAGAATTTCAACTCATTTATGCTTTAACGGTAATAATTATTAACAAATAAATCATTTTCGTTGTTTTAATTATGTTGATAGATATTTCCTTGTAAAATATATTTGTAATTGTTAACTGCTTAAAAAGCTGGCAAAATGAAAATATGTTTTGAAATAGCTTAGAATGTGCAGTGGTTTTTTTCCTATTATTCTTTTTATTCTTTTTTCTATTATTCTTTTTATTTTTCTGTTATTTTTTTTTATTATTTTTATATCAAAGAACTGTATCAGAACATAATTTCATTTAAAACATCTTCAAATAAAGTGAGCATTATCCAGAAATTTTAATGCGAGATTAATTGAAGTATTCTTCCCTTTTCTTAATTAACACAAAGAGAATATCAACTCATTTATGCTTTAAAGAATAATTATTAACATATAAATCATTTTCGTTGTGATAATTTTGTTGATAGATATTTTCTTCTAAAATATGTTTGTAATTGATAACTGCTTAAAAAACTGGTGGAATGAAAATGTTTTGAAATTGTTTAAAATGTGAAATAGATTTTTTTTCTATTATTTTTTTCTGTTATTTTTCTATGATGTGTTTTTTATTATTTTTATTTTTCTATTGTTTTTGTATCAAAGAACTGTTTTTGAATATAGTTTCATTAAAAGATCTTCAAATAAAGGGTGCGTCATCCAGAAATTTTGATGCGAAATTAATTAAAGGATTATTCCCTTTTCTTAATTAATGCTAAGAGAATTTTAATTCTTTTATGCTTTAACGGTATTAATCTTTAACAAATAAATCATTTTCACTGTGATAATTATGTTGGCAGATATTTTCTTGTAAAATATTTTTGTAATTTATAACTCCATGAAAAGCTGGTGGAATAAAAATATGTTTTGAAATAGTTTAAAATATGAAATAGTTTTTTTTTCTATTATTCTTTTCCTATCATTTTTTTTATAATACTTGTTATTTTTCTGTTATTTTTTCTATTATTTTTATTTCAAAAAACTGTTTCCGAACATAGTTTCATTAAACATAGTTTTCAATAAAGGAAGTGTCGTCGAGAAATTTTGATGAGATATTAATTAAGAGATTCTTCCTTTTCTTAATTAATGCATTAAGAGAATTTTCTTTATTAAGAAAATTTCAACTCATTTATGCTTTAACGGTATTAACAAATAAATCATTTTCGCTGTGATAATTTTGTATATAGATATTTTCTTGTAAAATATGTTTAGTAATTGATAACTGCTCGAAAGGCTAGTGCTATGAAAATGTTTTGAAATAGCTTAGAATGTGAAATGGTTTTTTCTATTATTTTTTATTATTATTTTAATTTTTCTGTTATTTTTATATCAAAGAACTGTTTCCAAAGACAGTTTCATTAAAATAATATACAAATAAATGGAGCGTCATCCAGAAATTTTGATTCGATATTATTAAACGATTCTAACCTTTTCTTAATTAATGCAAAGAGAATTTTAACTCTTTTATGCTTTAACGGTATTAATTATTAACAAATAAATCCATTTCCGTTGTGATAATTATATTGATAGATATTTTCTTGTAAAATATATTTGTAATTGATATATGCTTAAAAAGCTGCGTTACAAATTCGTGAAAAACTTTTACAATACTAACTGGACATATCAATTAACACTTCCAACTAAATCGCTTTTTTTGTGAATTCTGAATTTGTTGCGAATGTGTTGCAAAAGGAAAAAGATTGCGCAAAAAGTATTCCAGAAGTACAGTTATCGATATTTATTGATAAACCCTCCTAGCATGGATGGTCACAGTGACGTCACTGTGAGTCACTTCACATTTGTGACGAAAATGCCACCACTCAGTACCGTAAAAATGCCACCACTCAGTGACGTAAAAGACTTAAATTTTTTTAAAAATTACAAATATTCTTCTAAACATGTTATTTACTTTAAAAAACATGTTTCTTGCAACTAAAATATCGTCGCTTTTGTCACAGTTTCGTCACAATGTTAATGTCAAAGTAGTCACAAATGATACACTTTTCACAGATTGGTCACAATATGACGTCACAAAAAAGCTCTAAAACGGCCACAACGACTTCACATTTTAGTCACTGTGACTTCACATCGACGTCACGTGACGCCACATCGGCAATCGATGGTCACAAAGTCTCAATGTGACTTCACAACGACTTTGCAGTGACGTCACCATGTCTTACGGGAAATTAGTCAACTCACTCGGTAACCTTTTGCAATTTTCTTTCTGTAAAGCAAACTGTCTTTTTATTCCCTTTTTAAAAATTGTGTAGTTTAAAAGGCACACGAAGAGAGTGTTTTACATGTGTTGTTTTATAGTATTCTAAATTGTATGGTGTTTACAATTTGTTGTTAATTTGGTGACAAAGTGTTTTACAGAATAACACGATTATAAGAAAATATTTTCATCACTACTACTTTAAAAATTTTTTCACTATTTCAACAGTATAAAAGTATAATAATAACAGTATAACAGTATACTAAAAATAGTGCTGTTAATTTAACAGCACTATTTTTAGAATGCATTTCTAGACAGCAACATATTAATAACACATTTCTAGATATAAATACTTTTGCTTGTTTATTAATAACACAATCACAAAAAAAAATAAATAAATAATAAAATAAAATAAATAACGCATTGTATATGAAGTTTTCTAAATCACAACATATTAATTTTTTGTAAATTTGGTGACAAAAAAGGTTTTAAAACATGTTTGTTTTGCTCGCTGCTATGCTGCATTTTTCAGAAAGTATTAAAATGTGTAAGATTGAAGAACATTTTGCGATTTCCACAAGTGATTAGTTTTTAACAATTATAATAAGAACGCATGGAATATCTCGAAAATTAAGCAGATTTGGCTAAATATTTAACGTCATATGCTTTCCCACTTAAGAGATAAGAAGAAATTTTTACAGTAAATATATACATTATAGTCAATATATAAATGAAAATAAATTATTTGCATGCATAAATAAGTTATCAGGAACTAATGAACATTTTAGACATCTTTTGAACGAAATATCTGTTTTAAAGACTTTACTAAAAAGCTGCTGAATATATCACCTTAAAATTTGTTTTGGTGTCGGGAAAAAATTTCTTCTTGAGAATAATAAGAAACAATTTTAATTTTGACTTAATTAAAAGGAAATTACAAAGTATTTTACTAAAAAACTTTGAAAATATTAAAAATTTTAACAACATAATTTTTATTATTATAAAGAATTTTTCCTCAGACTTAAAATGTTAGATATTTTTGAGGAAAAAAGTTGCATACACAATTTTGAAAAGTTTCAACTGTTTACCTAATATAGAATTTTCGAAAAGTGTACCCTAGTTTATATATGAGATGTTACGCTCCATAACAGGAGATTAATGCAAGTACCAGTACATGACGTACTATTTTTAGTCATCCCTAAATCGCTGAACATTTATATTTGCAGACAGGCGTGACACACCGTAGTAGGATATGGAATGAAATTCTTGAAAATTTCATATTAAAATCATTCAAAGATGTCTGATTTCCATTAAACACCCTTTTTATCATTCACAGGATAACGGAAAAATTCAACCAGATTACGGTTTGATCTCAGTATCTATGTAATATTTCGCCGTAGAAAACTTTAAGATGATCTTTAAAAAATAAAGTTGCACAATATTAAAAGACCTGAACACCACCAAGTAGCACTAGATAAACGTAGAAAAAATCTTCTCCGAAGCCAGTGTAACGTGGTTATATGCGAATAGGCGCTAGAATACAGGAATTTATGGTTAAGATCTAAGTTTCCAATTAATTTATTAGAAAATATGAGTTTAACCAATGCGAAATTTTACCTCGTGAAAGTAAAAGGTATCTGTCAAACCGTCGGGTGAATAAATGATGCAATCTAGATGCTTCACTAGAAGGAAATTGTGGGGAATCGAATGATTTTTTAGAACGATATAAAAAGATGTTATGCAACTGATAAAATAATAAAATTAAGTAATGTTATTTAAAAAAAAGAGTTACTTTGACATATTGTTTTTTAGATTAAAGTAAAATAAAGAAAGCGGAGGTTAAAGAGAGGATAATAAATAATACGTTAGATATTATTTAAAGAAAAGGGAAAAGTTAAATATTAAAAGAATTTAGAAATAATTAATTTAGAATTAAAGGCTAAAATTTTTTGTTCTTACACAGACACACATTATATACACACACGCGTATATAATCTGTACACACCGACAGTACTTAAAACATATTATTTTAAATTATTTGAGCATCATAATCTTTCAATTCTATTTTCTAAGATGATAATTAAAAACTGAAAATTTTGAACCATTTTATGTTACATGTACCTTTAACTAACAACGCAGTATCTTATATATTAAAACTTTTCTTGAAAAATTGTCTAACAGGCAGTGTGATGTTACATCAAAATCCATTCATCAAAATTCAATTTATAAGGAGACGGTGCGAAATTTACATTTGTGTTATTTATATAACGAAATGCAAGTTTGTAACAAATGAAACATCAATATTTATTCACAAATGAAAGTTTCTGAAAAAGTTACAATTCAATCCTTTCTGAACCAGACTTTTATCTGAAATCCTAATTTGTAATTATTAACAAAAGTAATATTAATGTAATTACTCTAGCACTATTATTTCCGCATCAAAAGCTTTTACTCCTATTGTTGAATATTTTCAAATAGAAACTGCAGACCGAAAACAACTTTAATCGAAATTTTTCGGATAGTTTTCCCAGTAGTTGCTATGATACGAGAAGGTTTTAAATTTCGGGAACCGTGCATTTATTTGAATTCGATGAAATGTTAAAATTTAGTTTAGATGTTATTCATCTAAAAAGTTATGCTGCAATTGCAACGACAGTGCATTCAAAATTATAATTTTACAGTTAGGGACTTTGATATGTACCTTTGTTTCGTAATGGCTATCAATAATTTACATTTCTTAGAGTTTATAGAATTACTTTTTCTTGAACGGTTTTTCTATTAAAATAATTACTTATATCAATCTGAAATTTTGTATTGTTTTCCAAACAACTGAAAACAAATGTTTTTACAATATTTGTTTACATATGGACTCTAGACATATTTAAATCATTAACTGTATTTGAAACTAAAGTTTTAAACTTAAGGACATTGATATGTAACATTGTTTCGTAATGGTTAACGATAATTTATATTTCTCTGAATTTCTAGAAATATTTTTTCATAAACTGTTTTTTTATTAAAATTATTTATTATATTCATATGAAATTTTGGATTGTTTTCCAAACAACTAAAAACAGATTTTCGTACAATATTTGTATACATGGATTCTAGATACAAATAATCATTAATAATTCTCTGGCCGTCTGCAAAATAATACGTCATTCCATGTAACTTACGTTACATTTAGAATTATTTTCAATAATTTTAGTAATAGAACACACACAAAAAATATTCAAAATGTATATTTGACATGGTTTGATAATTAAACTTATTCAAAGCCCAATTTAGATTAAAATTGCCCAATTGTACTGTTATTTCTTAAATTTTGGCAGTTATATCCCTCATAGCATGAATGGTCACAGTGACGTCACAATGACGTCACTGAGAGTCACTTTGGTCACATCACATCTGTGACCAAAATGCCACCACTCAATGACGTCACATGCGACTGATATGTGACTTTCTTAAAATTTTTTAGAAAAGTACAAATATTCTTCAAAACATGTTATTTACTTAAAAAAACATGTTTCTGGCAATTTAAATATCGTCGATTTTGTCACAGTTTCGTCACACTGTTAATGTCAAAGTAAGTCACAAAGACACATTTTTCACAAATTTGTCCCAATGTGACTTCACAACAACGTCGTAGGGACTTCACCATGCCTTACGGGATGTATTATGGTAACTGGCATTACTAAACAAAGGAATGTAAGTTATCATATAAAGTGCATTTTTTTTGTCATTTTTTAGCTAATTATCATCCAAATTGATCTTTAGATAGGTTTCCTTAGCAAATCCTGTTAATTTTACATTTGAATATTTTTTAGTGCTACATTATAAAAATTACTGCAGTAAATTTTTCTAAATGTAACGCAAGTTACCATGGAATGACCCTAATATTGTTCGTTGTCATGCGAAAAGGTTAATGTCAGTTTACTGTTCAGGAAATGTTTGAATGGCAAAAGAAAATCTAACAATCAATATAGATAAACTAAAAATATAAAAATATTCTATTTAGAAGAACAAATGATACATTTTTTTAAAAATTTTATACCTATTCTTGATGATTTTTGGCTTTATGAGACACTTAACAATTTTAAAGCCAATAGGAAATATACTAAAAAATATCAGAAAAGTAATATTTGTTGTGAATTATTATAAAAAATTGTTTAAGCAGCAAATAGAAGAATTGCTATTTAAAAAGGAAGAAAAACAAATTATAGTTTTGTAGATAAAATAACTAAAAAATATCTAAAAATTATCCCTGCCTAATAAATCTACAAGCAGAGGTAGACATTGAAGTTAAGTGCTAATTTCATTGGCAAAAACTAAATCAAGATTTGAGATAAATCCAGTTTAATAATTTTATCTGGACTCTATTGACGAGTTTTTATTTTCACTTTTCTGTAAGTACAGGTTTTTTCAGAATCATGCAATGTTTTTTTAACGCGATTTTTTTTTATCGTGTGTGTGTATGCTAGATGGTCTCGTCAAAAACTTCTCAATGTAAAAGTTGTAGAAGTTAAGAAGTTTTGTAATAAATTTAAGCAGATTTGATATCCTGCGTTACTTATCGTTGGCCAGAAACTTTTCTAAGTTGTTATTTTTAATGATATGGTTAGTTTCACTATTATTCTCACTATTTTCGAATGAAATTAATTAGAAACATGTTTTTTTATGTAAAGTAGGTAGAAATTTAAACGGAAAACGCTTTTTTTAGTGCCTAAAACATTGCAAAAATATAAAATTATAAATATTGCTCAGTAAATTTTGATCACAAAGGAAAGAAATTTTAAATTGTTAGAGAATGTAGAAAGTTTTTCTATATGTAACTTATAAAATAATAATAACAAACTAAGACTAATATAATTTAATATAATTTTCATGATATAATAATATAAATATAATTTTCATGAACGCTATAAAATTTATATTTTGTAACCTTTTAAAAGATAGCTATTTTCCCGTAATTGCATTATCACGTGATAAACATAAAATATGAAATATTTTTGAAAATATAACTGTATCTTTTAAAATAGATTACTTAGGTATTAGCTACTGCTTAACAATAAAAAGAGCATTTTCATAGTTTTTTTTTTACCAGGTATTATGTGCAAGAATGGGTACAAGAATTGTCATTAATGACTTGTTGTATAGGGTGCAAACATTGTTTTCGTAGTATATATGGAAATGTCACCATTTCGAAAATCAAACCAAATTAAATCGATTTTATTCATTTCATTTTAATTAGGTAAAGAAAACTGTAGCAAAGATATAATTCCCTATAAAATACAAGAACACGCTTGCATCAAGTAACTAATCTTAGAGTTGGGCAATTTTCTAATTGCAATTAATTGCGATGTAATTGCAATTGATTACAGTTTTTCATTCAATAGAAAAAAAAAGAAAATTATGAATATTTTAATTAACTGTTATTCATACAGTTCGTCATTTTATCATTAAGGTATGTGAAGCTCATTGCGATTCGCTTACCTGTTTAATAAAACATTTTGAAATTTTAGACGCTTTTTTTATGAAATCACAGTCCACTTCCTTGTAACAAGCACAAGACACAATTTAAAATATTAATAAAGAAAATTATCTTATTAAAGATTTTTAATTAGATTATTTATTCATAACTATAGAAGCAGAAAACTTTAGCAATGGACAAAAATCACTTTAGTTTCTACATACATGAAAAGTAATCAAGAGCCAATACAAGTATTTTTACAAGAATAATTCAATACAATAATACAAGAATTGTTATCAATGACTTGTTGACTAGAATATGAAGATTTGTTTCTTATCGCCAAATATATATATATAAATGTCACCATTTCAAAAATCAAATCATATTAGGTCAATTCTATTCATTTGCTTTAAATTAAATGAAGAAAACCATGGCAAGAATTTAAATTCACTATAAAGTGCAAGTATGCGTTTGCATCAAATAATTGACACCAGATATGGGCAAATTTGGATGTAATTAGAATTAATTATACTTATAATACATTTAACAGCAAAAAATGAAAATAATAGCTTTATTAAGGGGTCTCAGGAGTCTTACTTTTTGACTGGTAGTGCAACTTAGCAACATGTCACATTTGATTTTTTTTTTCTCAGTCCCTATAAAACATAAATGCATAAAATTTTTAATATAGACAACTTAATATCTCTTCTATTAAAAATAATTTTTTTTTTAATATTCTACATTGAAATTCTACTCTATTCTTTTAATGTTTAATTTTGATTAAAAAGAAATTAGACTTGTATCCATTGCGCGCAGGATTCTAGCAAAATTATAAGTTCAAGAACCGCTAAAATAGGTGATAAGGGTGCAAAAGTGTTGTATCTTGAACTTATACCTCATTTTAAAGCAATTTATGCATTTATATATTTAAAATTTAAATTTAAATTGAAAAAATTGAAAAAAAAAATCATTTTTTATTAAAAAAATTGCCAATTATCAATAATCAATGTAATTAAAATTCTAAATTTGAGGTATATGTTGTTCTTAAACTTAAAATGAAGATATTTACCAAGTTTCATACAAATTGCTTTATTATTTTTTGAGAAATGTTGCGCGCAGTCAAAGAACAATTTAAATTTTAAATAAAAATTAAATATAAAAAATATATAATAAAAATTCAATATAGAATGTTAAAAAAATTATTTTAAATAGAAGAGATATTAAGTTGTTTATATAAAAAGTTTTATGCATTTAAGTTTAATAGGGACTGAGAAAAAAAAATCAAATGTATATGTTGCTAAATCGCACTACCAGGAAAAAAGTAAGACTCCTGAGACCCCTTAAGTAACTCTTACGGTTCGTCACTTAATCAATAATGTCTGAGAAACGCATTACGAACTATTTCCACTATTTTATCTTAACTGTTCAATAAAATATTTAAAATACTAAAGCCAATTTTTTTTGTATGAATTCATAATCACTTCCTTGTAACAAACACCAGACACAATTTTTTTTTATCAAAAAAGTTGCAACTTATTAATTTTTTTTAAAATTATATTACCTATTCATAACTATCAGAGCAGAAAATTTTAGCAATGAACAAAAATCACTTTAGTTACGACTGTAACTAACCTGTAAATTACTGAATACGTATCACTCGCGAGTCTTATTGTTGTCGAAGAAAAGACGAGAGGACGAACAGAAATCTTCTAATTAAAGTATTAATTAGAAAAATGAGGAACTGTTTTAATTATTCTCCAGAGTATCTTTACGGTTGACACGGAAAGTAACTTCCTTTGTGCGATAATTTTAATGGAAATTATTCTCGGTGAAAGAATTTAATAAAATTTTCAAGAATAACTTGTAACGGTTGCCGAGTAACAGCTATAGTGAAAACAAATATGTATTTTAATTACAACCGCGCACTGAATGCCTCTTTGAATGTCATTTGTGTTTTTTACTTCACATGCATGGAAATCTGAAATTCATATCAGCAAATTTGCAACATTTATGTATTATAACAATATGCTAATAAATGTCGAAAGGTAAAATATTTAATTTTTATGAAGTTTATAGAAATCTAATATTATAAGCATGGCATTCTGTAATACAACAAAAAAAAAGTAACGGGAGTGATAGAAGGCATTCAGAGGATGAAAAATTAAGGTACTACTTGATTATCCCTTCGACCATAAAACTATCGCCAAACTGTAAGATTAAAAGCCAATAAAGGATGATTGTGAATACGATACACGTGTTTAAAGCGTGATTAAATCATTTTTATTGCGACTTTTTATTTGTATTTTTAAGAATATTCAAAATGTTTGTTTTTTCGTTATTTAAAATATATACTATGTCAGTATGCATAACTTGGCTATTAGTTTGGCGATTTGCATAATTTGGCGAAATTGGTCGACGGGATAACCAAGTAGTACCAAAATTGCTATATAATATGAAGTAGGAAACTACGTATTTAATCAAAAATACTCGGTGAACTGCCCCAATTTAATAAAAAAATTACTGTTAGCAAAATTTCTGAAAAAAATAGGTGTTGTTAATATAGTATTAGAAGTACTTTACATATAGTCAGCAGAGCTAAATATTTAAAAATTAACTTAAAAAAAATAATTAGTATTTTTTGAGCCATGCTAATGACAAAACAAATTGCATGGAATAAATATATTAAGAAATTTTTATTTTCTTCCTGTTTAAATATTTTTTTCTATATTTATTAGCCTTCCTTTTCTGCAAATGATTTCCATTTATATATATATACATATAAGGAGAATAAAAACATTACCAAAGAGCAAACTTTGTTTACATGAGCAAAATTCTGACACTAACAATGTAAGAAGCTGTCTTAGTGATTTTCTGACAGATTTAATGCATATTTTAGGGATAATAAATGTAATACCGAAATTTATATGTAAAATTAAACTTTGTAAAAGATATAATATAAGCAATGGCTACATTTATGCACATAGAAGTCTTTAGCATGGACAGAAAAACCATGCTAATGACACTGATATTTGTCCATGCTAATGACAAATTTTAATTTAAATAAGATTATGAGCCATAATATAATCACAATGCAATAGTCCTTTCTGGGGCTTTTTAAAACACAAAAGTCCTATGCAAATAAGTAAAATAAAAATTTTAATTATAAAATAAACATGAAAATTATTATCCATTCTAATGACATACAATTGATGTACGACCCTATTATTCAACTTCTATTCTTAAAATACAATACATGCTTCTATTTGCAGGCTGGGATAAAATGGCTACTTTTTGCCATGGAGAAACTTTATATTTTCAAACTATTGTCATATGTGAAAATAAAATTTTGATTATTAACCAGCTGTTATAGTATGACCTTGTTTTGAAAATAGAATATGGAGGACAAATTTTAATTCTTTTTTATATACAATAATTTTATTTTTAAAAAGAAATTTATTGGATAAATCCTCTCCTTGATTAATTTAAAGAATGAATAACATTTGTTTTATTTTATAAATATGATATTAACTCTTTAAAAAGCTAGTATATACAAGGCACAGCTGCTGTGGACATCCATGCTAATGACATTTTGAACATTTATTCTGTTATTTTAAGGTGTTTTTAACTAAAAAGTGAGTAATTCTTGAGTGCAAATAATGAATAATATTAAGACTAACATATCCAAACATAAAAACATGACAGAAAACCTCTCAATTTTTTCTGTATGCCGAAAGACATAAATTGTGTCCTATTTTGAGAATCACCCATATAAGTGAAGTATATTATAAAAGTTGTGTAACTAATTATACCTCAATGGCGAATAGTTGTCGAGAAAACATCAAGATAATAAACATGACGCCTTGTCTGGCGTTAGACATGTATACGTTTTATAAGAAATATGGATGTAAATTATGCAGATTGGAAAATATATTACCATAGCACAAGACACTGCTCAAAATGACCGTTGCAATTAAAATGGAATGTTTGAGTACAACATGTATTTTTTTATAATCTTATCAAACAGCAACAAAAACTATTATAGTAGCTTTTTTTATTTTGCTTTCTCTTACTCGTATAGTTCGTCACTTATCATTCATGCATGTGAAACTTATGACGAACTATTTCATCTTATCTGTTCAATAAAATATTGCAATTTCTAAAACACATTTTTTGTATGAAATCACAATCACCTGCTTGTAACAAACACGAGACACAATTTAAAATATTAACAAAATACTGCAACATATTAAAGATTTTTAATTATATTATCCATTCATAACTATAGCAGCAGAAAACTATAACAATGAACAAAAATCAGTTTAGTTACGACATACATGAAAAGAAACTGTAAATTAGTGATTACGGATCCCTCGCGAGCCCCATTGTTGCCAAAGAAAAGACGAGAGGTAGAAAAGATAAACCTTTTAATTCAAATATTAATTAGAAAATTAAGGAAGCATGTTAATTATTCTCTAGACAACCTTTAATGCTGACACGCGAAAGTATATTCCTTTGTGCGATGATTTTAATGGCAATGATTCTCGCTGAAAATTTCAAGAATAACTTGTAACAGTTGCCGAGTAACAGCTATAGTGAAAACAAATATGTATTTTAATTAGCGCAGGGCACTGAATCTGTCTATGAATACCTGGTATGTTCTTTACTTGATATGAATAGAAATCTGAAATTGAGATCAGCAAAATTTGCAACATTCATGTGTTATAACAATATGCTAATAAATGACGAAAGATAAAATATTTAATTTTTATGTGTGTAAGGTTGATAAAAATGTAATAATCATGACTATGATTTTCATTTTTATATTCTAGATATAGTATATTTTAATGATATATTTATATATTATATGCAGTGTGTTCTATATTTCAAACGACAAACGGGAGTGATAGAATTCATTAAGAAGAGGAAAAATTACCACAGAACAGGAAGTCGTAAATCACCTATTTAATGAAAAATTCAGGGTGTTTTGCCCTAATTCAATTTGAATTGGCGGCAATAAATTTCAGAAAGCTGGGAGTATATTAAATGAAAAATATTATAAAAGTTGTCTAACCAATTATACCTCAATAGCAGATAGTTTTAGAGGGAAATGCAAAAGAATAAACATGACGTCATGTCCGGTGTAACACATGTATAAATTTTATAAGAAATATGGATATGAATTAAACATGTCAAATATCATATTTCCATAACGCAAAAAAAAAAAAAAAAAACTGCTCCAAATGACCATTACACTTAAAATGGAATGGTTGAGTGCAACGTGGAATATTCCATAATCCTATTCGACCAAATGCTATTATCGTATCTTTTTTAAATAGTTCTTACTCGTATAGTTTGTCACTTTATCATTTATACATGTGAAACTCATTATTAACTTTTTCTAACACTTTAGCTCATCTTTTTAATACAATATTTAAAATTCTACAGGCATTCTTTGTGAGATTACAATCACTTGCTTGTAACAAGCTTTAGACATGGTTTAAAATATAAACAAAAAAATTACAACTCATTAAAGATTTTAAATTATGTTATCCATTCATGACTATAGGACTCGAAAATTATTTCAATGAACAAAAATTAGTTTAGTTAAGACATACATGAAAAGAAACTGTAAATTAGTGAATACGTATCTCGCGAGTGCCATTGTTGCTGAAGAAAATACGAGAGGGGGGGGGGAGAAATCTTTTAATACAAGTATTAATTAGAACAATGAAGAAATGTTTTAATTATTCGCCAGACCACCTTTACAGTTGACACGCGAAAGTAACTTTCTTTGTGAGATTACTTTAATGGAAATGATTCTCGGTGAAAGAATTTAATAAAAATTTACAAGAATAACTTGTAACAGCTATAGTGAAAATAAATATGCATTTTAATTACAGCCGGGTTCTTAATGTATATGTGAATGCCTGTTATGTTCTTTAATAGACATGTATAGAAATCTGAAGAGCCTATCAGCAAATTTACAACATTCATTTATTATAACAATATGTTAATGAATGTCGAAAGGTAAAATATTTAATTTTTATGAAGTTTATACAAATCTAATAATTATGATTATGAATTTAATTTTTATATTCTAGGGATATTGAATGGTATATTATATACATGGCATTCTGTAATAGAACAAAAAAATAACAGGAGTGATAGAGGGCATTAGGAGGATGAAAAGTTATGGTACTACTTGGTTATTCCGTTGACGAAAAAACTATCGCCAAACTATAAAATTAAAAGCCAATAAAAGATGATTGTGAATGCGATACAGGTGTTTAAAACGTGATTAAATGATTTTTATTTCGACTTTTTATTTCTATTTTTAATAGTATTTTACTAAATGTTTGTTTTTTCGTTATTTAAAATAAAAACTCTGTCAATATGTATAACATGACTATTATTTTGGCGATTTTTATAATTTGGTGAAATTGGTCGACGGGATAACCAAGTAGTATCATAATTACTATAGAATATGAAGTAGCAAATCACGTACTCGGTGAACTGCCCGAATTTAATTTGGGATTTCGGTAATAGTTTTCAGAAAGTTTAAATAAATAATAAGCATATAATATATATAAGTGAAGTATATTATAAAAGTTGTCCAAGCAATTATACCTCGATGACGGATAGCTTTCGAGAAAACTGAAAAATATTAAACATGAAGTCACGTCTGGCGTAAGACAGAAGAAAATATGAATAGTATATATGTATATGTTTTATAAGAAATATGGATAAAAATTATGCAGGGTTAGATAATATATTATCATAGCACAGGAAACTGCTCAAATTGACTGCCAATTAAAATGGAATGTTTGAGTATAACATGTAGTTTTCTATAATCTTATCAAACAACAACAAAAACTATTATGGTAGCTTTTATAAATTACTCTTACTCGTATACTTCGTTATTTTATTTTATCTGTTCAATACAATATTTAAAATTCTAAACACATTTTTTTTTGTATGAAATCAAAATCACCTGCTTGTAACAAAAACCAGACACATTTTAAAATATTAACAAAAAACTGCAACATAATAAAGATTTTTAATTATATCATCCATTCATAACTGTAGGAGCAGAAAATTATAGCAATGAACAAAAATCTTTTTTATTACAACATACGTCAAAAGAAACTGTAAATTAGTGAATACAGATCCCTCATGAGCCCCATTGTTGCTGAAGAAAAGACAAGAGAGGGAAAGAGAACTTTTAATTCACATATTAATTAGAAAAATGAGAAAATGTTTTAATTATTCTCCAAACCGCCTTTAGTGTTGACACGCGAAACTAACTTCCTTTGTGCGATCGTTTTAACCCCCTGACTGCCCAGCCAAAGGGTAATATTGTAATGTTGTTTTCTCTGTAATTTATTAAAAATATTAAAAAAAAGATGTTTTTTCCAACCTGATAACAAAATATGGTATTAGTATCGGTGTATAATCTTTGATAGTATCAATCTTAACTTAATTTTTCAGAATTGGGTTTTATTTATGGAATTATACTAATTTAAATATTGCTTATGTTGCAGTGAAACCTGCAGCTTAGTGTGTGGAAAAAATCAGCCGGTGGCAGTCAGGAGGTTAATGGCAATGATTCTCGGTGAAATAATTTTTAATCAAAATTTCAAGAATAATTTGTTACAGTTGCCAAGCTATAGTGAAAACAAATATGCATTTTAATTACTGCCGGATACTGAATCTGTCTTTGAATACCTGGTATGCCTTTACTTGACATGCATAGAAATCTGAAATTGAGATCAGAAAATTTGCAACATTCATGGGCTCCACCAATGGCCTCGAGGTTCTGACCTCCAAACTGGTAGACGGTAGGTGCTGGGTTCGAACCCAATCGTGACCGTCAGCCTAACCGTTCGAAGTTTTCCGTGGTTTTCTTCGAACCTTGCGTAAATACGGGTTAGGTTCCCTTAGAAAGACCCCCACGGAGGGCAACCCACCCCATAGTGCCTATATCCCATAGCGTAGATAAACGGCCGACAAAAAAAAATACACAATGCAACATTCATGTATTATAACAATATGCTAATAAATGTCGAAAGGTAAAATATTTAATTTTTGTGTGTGTAAGGTTGATAAAAATGTAATAATCATGACTATGATTTTCATTTTTATATTCTAGGTATAGTAGATTTTAATGATATAATTATATATTATGTACAGGGTGTTCTCTATTTCAAACGACAAATTAACGGAGATGATAGAAGTCGTTAAAAAAATGAAAAATTACCATAGAACATGAAGTCGCAAATTACGTATTTAATGAAAAATACAGGGTGTTTTCCACTAATTTAATTTGAGTTGGCAGCAATAAATTTTAGAAAGCTGGGAGTATAATAAATGAAAAATAATATAAAAGTTGTCTAACCAATTATACCTCAATTGCGAATAGTTTTAGAGGAAAATGCAAAAGAATAAACATGATGTCACGTCCGATGTGACGCATGTATAAGTTTTATAAGAAATGTGGATATGTATTAATGCCTGTTAGATATCATATTTCCATAACGCAGCAAAAGAAAAAAAAACTGCTCCAAATGACCATTACACTTAAAATGGAATGGTTGAGTGCAACGTGGAATATTCCATAATCCTATTCGGCTAAATGCTATTATCGTAGCTTTTTTAAATAGTTCTTACTCGTATAGTTTGTCACTTTATCATTCATACATGTGAAACTTATTACGAACTATTTCTTATACTTTAGCTCATCTGTTTAATACACTATTTAAAATTCTACAGGTATTTTTTGTGAGAGTACAATCGCTTGCTTGTAACAAGCTTTAGACATGGTTTAAAATATAAACAAAAAAATTACAACTCATTAAAGATTTTTGATTCTATTATCCATTCAATGACCATACGATTAGAAAATTATTTCACTGAACGCTAATCAGTTTAGTTACGACATACATGAAAAGAAAGTGTAAATTAGTGACTACGTATTTCTCGCGAGTGCCATTCTTGCCGAAGGAAAGACAAAAAGGGGAAAAAGAAATCTTTTAATCTAAGTATTAATTAGAAAAATGAGAAAATATTTTATTCTTCAGACTACCTTTATGGTTGACACGCGAAAGTAATGAAAATGATTCTCGATGAAAGAATTTAATAAAAATTTCAAGAATAACTTGTAACAGCTATAGTGAAAATAAATATGCATTTTAATTACAGCCAGGTTCTTGATGTATATGTGAATGCCTGTTATGTTCTTTAATAGTCATGTATAAAAATCTGAAGAGCATATCAGCAATATTACAACATTCATTTATTATAACAATATGTTAATAAATGTCGAAGGGTAAAATATTTAATTTTTATGAGAATAAAGTTCATAAAAATGAAATAATCATGATTATGAATTTAAATTTTATATTCTAGCGATATTCAATGATACATTTAGATGTTATATACATGGAATTCTATAATTCGACCGAGGAATTTATGGGAGTTTTATTAGAAGTATGGATATGTATTAATTCAAGTTAGAAATCCTCTTATAGTGCAAGAAATTGCTCAAAATGACGATTACACTTAAAATTGAATGTTTGAGTGCAACGTAGAATATTCTATAACCGTATTCAACAACAACAACAAAGAAAAAGTATTATCTTAACTTTAATAACTCTTATTCGTATAGTTCGTCACATTATCATTAATGAATGAGAAACTCGTGATTAATTATTTCTTACATTTTAGCTCATCTGTTCAATAAAATATTTAAAATGGTATAGGCATTTTTTGTATAAAATCACAATCACCTGCTTGTAACAAGAACCAGACACAATTTGAAACATTAACAAAAAAAGTTATAACTTATTAAAGATTTTTAATAATATTACCTATTCATAACTATAGAAGCAGAAAACTATAGCAATGGACCAAAATCACTTTAGTTACGACATATTTGAAAAGAAACTGTAAATTAGTGAATACGTATACCTACCGAGTCCCATTGTTGCCAAAGAAAAGGCCTGAGAGGGGGGGGGGGTACAGAAATATTTTAATCAAAATGTTAATTAGAAAAATAAGGAAATATTTTAATTATTCTCAAGACCACATTTATGGTTGACACGTGAAAATAACTTCCATTGCGCGATGAATTTAATGGTAATGAATATCGCTAAAAGAATTTAATGAAAATTTCAAGAGTTACTTGTAACAATTGATGAGTAACTTCTATAGTGAAACAATTGTGCATTTTAATTATAGCTGAGCTGTGAGTGTATCTATGAATTTCTTGTAGCGTTATTTACTAGACATGCATAGAAATCTGAAATTCATATCAGCAGATTTATGACTTCATGTATTATAGCAATATGATAATAAATGTCGAATGGTAAAATAATTTAATTTTTATGAGTATAAAGTTGATAAAAATGTTATAATATTTTTTCTTTTTCTTTTATTTAACGCTTTTGATGTATATAAATGAAATCCGACATACTAAATCCATTAAAATAGATTGTACAATTTTTAAGTGCATTTCATCAGTAATACTGGATCCTAATTATATCTTGAAATTTTTATCATTTACTTTATTGTAATTCAGTAAAAGTACAAAATTTTCAGGAAAAACTTGTAAGCAGTCATTACTTACAAATAAATTCGAGTTTAATTCCGTTTCTACTAATTCCAAATTTTTATTTACAATTTATATTTAATTTATAAAAAACTAAATCTTATATGCTGAATAATTTTAACAATGTTTTATTTTTAATTTACGTACCAGTAAAAAATTAATTAAAATTCTAAGAGGATAATCATCATTAAAACTTTGCGAAATTACAATTGACAGCATCATCATTAATTCAAAAAATTATACATACTTTAAAAAATACATCAAACTTCCGAAAAGTTTTAAAGAGTTTACATATTAATAAATTAATTTATAAAATCAAAATTTAATTAAGCTTAAAATAAACTTTTAAATTATATTTTTACTAACGAAAAATTTAAAACAAACACTAAATTACAAATTAATTCTTTACCTTCAACCAACGCCCTTGTTCATGCAAACAGTAAGAAAAGAAGACGTTTTAGCTTCGAGACTTTTTGAAAAATACGCAAATATTTGCAGGAGGCACTTGCACTCAATTTATATGAAAGCAGTGCCGATTGAGATATATTCAAGAACCCTTATTAAAATAGAACAGATTTGAAGGAGACCATCGTTGTTCTCAAGTGGCAATTCATTTTTCTTAAATAAGATTTCTTGAATATTTCACCGTTCTTAGTAAGAAAAGAAAACTGTTGATATGGAGTCTTGCGCTTGATTCTTTAAGCAGCATTTTAATCGATCTATTGGAAATCAGTTATGATTTTGATTTACTCTATTCTAGTGAGGAAAAGTATTTTTATATGTTAACATATTTTAAAACGTTTTCCAGAAACTTAATTATTTACTACTCGGTTTTCCTCAATGTGGTGTGAATAATAATTTTTGTTGATTTTATTTATGTATTAACGTGCGTTTATAAATCTGTCCCTTGACAGTTATGATAAATTCTGGATTATTTCTTAAATATTTTACCATTTATAAATTAAAAAGAAAGCTATTTATACGAAATCTGATGTTTGAATCTTTTAGCAGTATTTTAATCGATATATTGGAAAACAGTTATCGTTATGACTTACTCGTTTCTTTTGACAAAAGAGATTGTGTTACAATGATTTAAAATTGTTTTTGCAGACTTGATTATTTTTCCAGTGGTTCTTCACAGAAATGATTTATTTATAAGATATGATGGTATTAGAACTGAATGTGGTTTGATTTGAACGGGAATTTATTAATCTGCATTCTCATAAGTTATGGTAAATGAAGATCATTATTACAAAATTTATTATTTTTACGTTGAAAACAACAAACGACATCATTCTACTAACAATCATTGAATTGATCAATTGGAAAACAGTTATCGTTATAACTTACTCGATACAACAGATAAACAAAGGAACTTTAATGAGTTAGCATTTTTAAAGTACCAGCAACAAGCAAAATTTAAAATTGTTTCTGCAAGCATGAATTATATTTTGCGTGGTTCTTTTCGCGTGTGGTTTCTTTATGATTTTATTTTATTACGTCAAATTATCGTTTTGTCAATGAAAAAATAGACATAACTCTACAAAACTAGTTTTTGTAAAAACTTCAAAGATCTATAAGTTTCAAAAGATCTGAAATTTTATCTGTACATTATACAGAAAATAGGTGTAAATGTATGAAACTAGTTTTGTAAAAGTTTCAGAAATCTATACGTTTAATAAAATTTTATTTGTACTGTAAAGAAAATAGAGATGTAAATCTATAAAACTAGTTTTTTGAAATCTTCAGAAATCTGTATGTTTACTAAAATTTTATCTTTAAACTGTATAGAAAATAAATGTAAACGAACAAAACTGTTTTTTAAAGCTTCAGAAATTTATATGTAAATCTATAAAACTCGATTTTTTAAAAGCTTCTAAAATCTGTATGTTTACTAAAATTTTATCTATAAACTGTAAAAAAAATAAGTGTAAATGAACAAAACTTTTTTTTAAGCTTCAGAAATCTATATGGTTACTAGAATTTTATTTGTACACTGTACAGAATATGGTTGTAAGCCTAAATAACTAGTTTTTCTAAAAGCGTCAGAAATCCGTATGTTTACAAAAATTTTATCTGTACAGAAAATATATATTAATCTACAAAACTATTTTTTTTGAAAGCTTCAGAAATCTGTATGTTTAGTAAATTTTTTTTCTGTGCACTGCACAGAAAATAGATGTAAATCTACAAAACTAGTTTTGTAAAAGTTTCAGAAATCTATATGTTTACTAAAATTTTATTTGTACACTGTACAGAAAATAGATGTAAACCTATAAAATAGTTTTTGTAGAAGCTTCAGAAATCCGTATATTTACTAAAATTTTATCTGTACAGAAAATAGATATTAATCTACAAAAATAGTTTTTGTAAAAACTTCAGAAATCCGTATGTTCACTAAATTTTATCTGTACAGATAATAGATATTAATCTACAAAACTAGTTTTTGTAAAAGCTTCAGAAATCTATATGTTTACTAAAATTTTATCTGCACAGAAAATAGATGTAAATGCACCCTTACTGACGAGATTGACGTTTGATTCTTTAAGCAGAATTTCAATCGATATATTAGAAAACATTTATCGTTATGGCTTACTCCATTTATATGAAAAAAGGAATTTTTATGCAGACGAAATTTTAAGATATGTCTTTCAGTCTTAGTTTTATTCACACGTTTTATATCAGATCACATGTGTATTATTAGAGTAGAATAGTAAAAAGCTATAATGTAAAATACAACATATGATTTGTGTGTTATCATAAATGACAAAAAATATTTTATGACTTTTGCAATCCTTCAGTGAAAAGAAAATGCTTAATACAAAATGTAACGTTTGATTCTTTAAGCAGAATTTCAATCGATCTATTGGAAAACAGTTATCGTTATGACTTACTCCATTCTTATTGAAAAACAGATTTTTATGCGGATGAAATTTTAAAATATTTTTTCCGCGTTGGCATTTTTTTACCTGATTCATCTAAGATTATTTTACCTATATCATTTGCATTAGAATAGAATAGGAAAATGCTAGCATGTAAAATTGAACTTATTAATCACATAAATGACAAAGAATTATTTCATGAATGTTACAACGCTTCAGTGAAACGAAAATACCATATACAAAATATAACATTCGATTTCTTGAACAACATTTCAGTCAAATTTATTTGAACAGAGTTATTGTTTTGACTTATTCGATTCTTTTAGAAAAATTGATTTTCATTCGTTGGAAATTTAAAAATGTTCTTTCATTTTAACCACTTAAGTGATCTACATTTTTTGAAAAAAAAAAAATCTTTCAAATAATGTCTATTTATTTCACGTCTTTTTATTGAATTTTCAATCTTTTATCACAGTTTTTTTCAAAATAAAAATTTTTGCCTATTACAATCAGAACAAGTTGGAAATTGCACGTGAAGCGTAGCAAATGAGGTGCGTTCGTGCGGTAGCGAAGTTTTAAAAATATCACTCCCATATATTAATCTCATAAAATTGTAAATAATTACAATTAAAATACGCACCAAACAATGTTCTCCCTATACCATTATCCAATGGAATACTTTTGTGTGGCCTTGTAAATCAATAACAAATATTCTTTGCATCACAGATTATGCAAAATGTATATTATAATATCTACTTTATAGATGCATATCAATTTTATTACGTTCGAATAAATTTAACACAATTAAAATGCATTTGAAACATTTTTCCCCATTAACCGTAATGTAACGGGATACTTTTGATTGTCCCTGTAATTGAACTATGCATCCGATTTTGATAAAATTTGAAATAAATCAACAAAATTACGTAATAATTATGTATTTAAAATTTCAAACGATTAAAATGCATTTGAAACTTTTTCCCCATTGACCGTAATGTAACGGAATCCTTTTGATTGTCCCTGTAATTGATCTATGCATCCGATTCTCATAAAATTTGAAATGACTCGACAAAATTATGTAATAATTTTATATTTTAAATTTCAAACGATTCGGTTGGGTATTTTTGCTTTGTTATATGCAAACGGACAGACAGACGGACGGACTGAACGACAACAATAGGTGCTACGTATTTACATAATTACGAACGCACCTAAAAATGCATTAAATCGTGCAAAATTTACAATAAAATTTTACTGATGAGAACAATAAATTACGAGTGGAGTATGGGTGTCCGTACGTGGTAAGTTCAACACTGATTGGAAATAACCGGTTGCCCGTAAGACGTACGTGCAAAACATGGAACCGGTTATGTTTTGTGTTACATGGCTTATCTCAAAAGTGTTTTCTACATAAGATTTATTTGTAATAGAGCAGTATATGACGATGGATAACCCTTCACTGAAATGAAAACTTTTGATACGGAATCTAATGTTTGATTCTTTAGGAAGAATTTCACCCCCTTTATTGGAAAACAGTTATCCTTATGACTTAATTGATTCTGATGAAAACAATCGATCTTTGTGTTAACATATTTATAAATAGATTTTGCAGTCTTAAATATTTTCTTGCGATTCTTCATTGTGTCTATATAAGATTTGTTGATATTAAGGCAGATTATCAAGGTAATGGTAAAAAAACTTAGATACTGATGACTTTTAATAAGTAAGAAAGATTATTCATTAAATATTAAAACTTCATTGCTAAGAAAACTCTTAATATTATATTTAAAATTTCATTCGATTGGCTGAAAAATAAGTATTGTTATTACTTAGTCGATTTTCGCTAAAACAAAAAGGGTATTTCATGTGTCTGTATGCTTTAGAACGCCACATTTTAATATAATTTCTGCAGTTTTAATAATTTTTACTAAATACCTCTCAAAATTGGTGTCTGCCTGTCTGTCTGACTATATATCTATCATATCCAAACACTAAGGGAACTCATAGAAAAGCATAAAGAATATAATTAACCAGTCTGCCTTGTCTTTGTTGAATATAAAAAAGCATTTGATTTCGTCTACACATCAGCAGTCGTAGAATCTCTAGAGAACATTGGTATAAACAAACCTTACATCAATATTATAAATAAGATTTAGAAGAAAGCAGCAACAACCATCCATTTAAATACAGGAAAAGTGAAGATCAAGCTCGGAAGAGGAGTAAGATTTTCAAGGAGCTGGATTGAAAAAACAAACTGATAAGAATAAATGGGGAATATTTGAGTCATCTGCGGTTCTCTGACGACATTTTAATTTTCAGTAACAGTCCTGAAGAATTGGAAATTATGCTAAAAGATCTGGCTGAAGCTAGCTTTAATGTAAAATTGAAAATAAATTTGGAAAAGGCTAAGGTGATGTTCAATTCATTTAAATCAAAAAATAAAATTGTCTACAAAAACACTGAGATTAAAGAAGTGCAAAATTATGTATACCTTAAACAGGAAATATCATCGGATTATATTATCATGAATGAAGTCAATAGAAGAATAAGAAATGTATGGCGTGCTTTTGGGAAGAACATTATTATTCTGAAGAGTAATATGCCTCTTTGTTTGAAAAGAAAGGTGTTTAAACAATGTGTTTTGTCTGCACTAACTTACGAAGCAGAAACATGGACACTAACAAAACGGATGATACAAAAAATACAAACAACACAAAGAAGTATGGAAAGATATATGATACTCAGATTGGCATCACAAAATTGGCAAAAAGAAGCACATAAAGGTCTACGAAATAATCAAAAGTACCTGCTATTCTTTACACAATTAGGGGAATTTTGAATGAATCGAAAGTATCTCATAAAAGTTTTGATATGAAGACAGGACAACCAGAACAGCAGTCGTAAAGATGTAAGTCAGAAAGTATTAAAAAATCCCTTTCGACATGGCCTACAGGCGGAGGTAGATTTCAAAAAGTTTTCATCGCAAAAAAAAAAAAAAAAAAAAAAAAAAAAAGATTAGAGATAAACCCAGTTTAACTACTTTATTCAGCCGCTTTAAAAAAATTTTTAATTTCATTTTTCTGTAAGAACTGGTTTTATCAAAATCGTCTTTAACGAAATTCTACTCAAATGCCCATTTTGGCAACATATTTTGAATTATATTCTTACTTTATTTAAAAAATTGACCAATATGCTCATTATATAGTTCCTAAATAACAAAAAACTGTTAATTAAATTCGTTTGACAGCAAAATTGAATTTAAAAATGAGTCATAAGTCATAAAATAAACAATTTGTTATTTGAATACAACCTCAATTCTTTTATCATGATCGCTTTGGGAAATTTTTTTGCGAAGTGCTTACTTTGACAGCTTTTAAAATATATATATTCACCCTTTATCAAAAAATCGACGAATACGCACATTATATAGTTCCTAAGTAACAAAAAACTGTCAACTGAATGTGTTTCAGAGCAAAATTGGATTTAAAAATGAGTCATAAAATAACCAATTTGTTATTTGAATACCCACAGTTCATTAATCATGATCGCTTTGGGAAATTTTGTGCGAAGTGCCCATTTTGGCAGCCTTTTTTGAAATATATTCTGCCTTTTTCAAAAAACTGGCCACTCCGTCACATTATATAGTTCCTATATAAGAGAACCTGTAAATTGGATGCGTTTGAGAACAAAAAAAAAAAAAAAAAAAAAAAGATAATAAAATGACTCGGTAAAAAACCAATTTCTTAAATTTCCTCAAATTTCAATCACTATAAGTTCGTGAAATTCTGTTCAAAATACCCTTTTTGGCAGCCTTTTTAAAAATATATTCTGCCTTTATCAAAAAACTGGCCAATACGTCAAGTTATACAGTTTCTAAATAATAGGACCTGTAAATTGGATGGGTTTGAGAACAAAAATGAATTTAAAAATGACTCAGAAAAAAACGCAATTTGTTATACTTAATCAATATTTTAATGACGATAACTTCGGGAAATCTGTTCAAAGTACCTTTTTTGGCAGCCTTTTTAAAAATATATTTTGCCTTTATCAAAAAATTGGCCAATACGTCGCATTATATAGTTCCTAAATAAGAGGATCTGTCATTTAGATGCGTTTAAAATCAAAAATGAATTTTAAAATGAGTCAGAATATAAGCAGTTTGAGGTTTTTTCTCCAACTCCTATTTTTGTTTAATTTAATTTTATCTATAAGAATTGGTTCTATGAAAAACTTGTCAATATAAAAGTTGTAGATATTATTGTGAAGATGTAAAATAAATTTAATTAGATTTGATTGCTTAAGAATTGAGTAAGTTATGAGTTTTTTCTTTTTTCTCCCCCCTTTTTCTTTTCTTTTTTAATTTTTTTCATCGATAAAAATTGGTTCTATCAAAAACTTGTAAATACAAACGTTTTAGATAATATTAAGTACATTTATATAAAATTTAGTTGGATTTGATATCTTGAGAATTGACGAAGTTATGAATTTTTTTCTCCCAAAAACCATGTTTTTTTCTCCCCTTGAGCCCATTTTTAACTTTGTCAAAAATCTGTCATGCATAAACTTTTGGCCCATTCTTTAGAAGTAATATAAACTTTAAACTGATTCTATATCTATTTTAATTTAGAAGTTATCGCGTTTTTTCTGTTTTCACAAAACCCTTCCTAACTTCCACCCCCTTGGTCTGATTTTGCCCATTAACGAACTCGACTGAGATTTTAAGCTCCTTGATTTTATGTAAAAGTTTGAAGAAGATCTGAGCATAATTATGAAAGTTATCGTGTCTAGAAGAAAGTGATATACATCGATAGATAGATAGATAGATAGATAGATAGATAGATAAACTTTTTTACTGATGGTAGTTTTAGGGTCTAGGAGTCATGATTCGTATAGATCCGCAAAATTTTTTCAGAAATTCCAACATGGGAGAGAAAGCAATAGGTAGTTTTCCTACGAAATCTACCTAAAAAGCCAATTTGTATGTTACGAACAAAGATTTGGGACTTATCAAAAACTGTTCAATCATTTATTTGGGAAAAACAAAACGGATATCATGTACTGATATGATTATAATTAAACGAGGCAATTCAACTAAAAATTAAAAAATACAAAATAGATATTGCTAACGTACGTGGGATGGAATCGTAGTAAAAAAGCAGACAATTATACACATTCAATCTTTATTCTCCCCTTCTCCCTTTTTTAGTTTTAAATCTAGTGAGTATGAATAATTATATAAATGAATTTAATAATAAAGCCGTTTTATTGATAAAGACGTACATTAAGTATTATTTTGTTTTTTAATGTAGGAAATTATAATTGCAATATTAAATAAAACTTAGGATAAAATAAATAATTAAAAATAAGTTTTAACTTAAATTTTAAAGAGGGATTATTTAAAGTAAAATATTTAATTCCACATCTCACGAACGGGCTATAATATTTCACAAAAAGTGCTTTCGTAAATATTGTCTTTCAAGGAAACAAAGAGTCTTGATATAAAAGTTGGAGTTTAACTTTTTAAGCAGCATTTCAATTGATTTAGACGAAAACAGTTGCCGTCTTGATTTATTCATACGACATAAAGGATTTTTAAGTGTTAGCATTTTTTAAATGGTTTCTCTTGATTATTTTCTTTTAGTTCTTCAAAGATATTTTCTCCCAATTGTTCATGGTGCCCATGTACGAAATTTTGTTAGTAGAGTAAAACACAGAGATGATCAAATACAAAATATAAAGATACAAGGAGGCATGTGATATTTGACTTAATTATCCGCAGATAATAAATATTAAACGGCAAAAAAGTATTTATATAATAATACATCATCGTCAAAAAAACCCCTCTTAATATACAATGTTATATTTTATTCCTTCAGTAACGTTTGAATCGATCTATTGGAAAACAGTTATCTTCATGACTTGCTCGATTCTTACCATAAAAATAAATTTGATGCGAATTTTGAAATGCCTCAAAAAACTTCAATTATTTATACGCAATATTATATATAAGATATCTACATAAGATTTTTTTATATTAGAACAGAATGTGGCATTCTTTACCTAAAAACAATGTATAGAAATGATTACCCTTATTTAAAAGTTTTATAGAAGTTTTAGGGTCTTAAGGGAACAGAGTACATTGAAATTGGTCAAAATATCGATTATATATTTTTTTAATATTAACTGAAAGCTTCTTTAATTGTGAATACATCGACATCTCATTTTTACCTAGACGATTATTATATCCCGAGACATTGTAAAATAAATCCAGCGCAATTATTCATACAGATGAAAACTTTAAATTGATTTTTCTCCCTGTTCATATTTTTTATAATTTGTTTGTTCGATAAATACTAAAGCTTTTTTCTAATTTAGATAGAGGTTTGAAAATTATTTTAGTTTTTCTTCATGGTGTGTTTCATATTTTCCCAATAGATTTATAATTGAAGTTTATAATTTTTTTAAATATAAGAGTTTTTTGAATTTTTCTTTTTTATATTTTCTTTAAAAAATTAATTTTTAGTATTTTAGTAGTAGTAGTGATTGTTTCAAAGGTATTCTCTCTTCCCTTAATATAGATCTTTTTCAGGATCCCTTGCACCTGTGTTTAAAAAAAACAATAAAGTCAATATACATAGAAAAAAACCTGTATTAATAAGCGGAGTTTATTTTAAAGTACAGTTTCATTTCACTGGTATTTAGTTTTCACTACAAAATTGACCAATATAATTTTTGTTCAGTTAGTTTTGGTGTTTTAATATACTATACCAAAGAAAAACAAAATTAAACAAATAATAAATTCCCAAGAAAAAAATTGGAACAGAATTTCAATTTAAAAAGTTCATTACTTGATAAAAGCATCCTTTGTTATTAAAATTTTCATAATCTGTTCCATAAGATCTAAAAAGAAGGTATCTATGACGTTTCGTAAACATTGTTCAAAATTTTTTTACGCTTGATGATTAAAATTCTATGTATATTTTCTACTATCTGGTGAAAGTTTTCATTCAAAAGGTATCGGCGGAAGTGTGTACAAAATTTATAAATGAAATTTTTGGCAGAAGCATAAGACGTTGTCACTTACCTAATCTGACGTTTGTCTAATTAAAACATCAAAGATTTCTTTATTAATATTAAGTTTTAGACTTTGATGGTTAATATTAACTTAAACTATAAGACATTGTTGGAAGGTAATTTGTTTTTCAAAATTGGGTTTGTCGAAGATCATTTTTGTTTGTGATGTTGAGGAGTGGCACGATACGTAATCATTGAGTAGATATATCACCATAGTCCATAGAGTCCATTTTAAAGCATATTAGTATTTAGATCTTAAAACTTATCATAAATCACCAACGAGTTTATTTTAGATTATAGCAACACAATATCCTATTTAAAATTTTTGTTTTTTTACATATTTAGTTAGTTTTTTTACATATTTAGTTAGTAATAAATTTAACAAAATCTCAACTTTTAATTGTTTAATTAAGTTTATTTATTATATTAGAAATTTAATGTTACGTAAGTTTTTACAATTATCTAGCGAAAATGTTTTTAAGGTTTGATAAGTAGTTTTTAATACCCCGGGTGCTATAAATTATATTTTAAAAATATTTCTCAATAAGTGTGTAAAACAGTGAGAAATACATTCGCCTATAGCCTAAACTTACCTAGTTATGATAACTTTGAACTTTATGAAATTTCGGCGTTACTGGCACTAAAAAAAGATGATTTACATTTTTGTATAAGTAAAAATATACCAAGTTATATTTATATTTTTTTAATTTCCCAAGTTCTGATTTTTGTTTCAATTGTAAAAATAAAAATTTTGCTATAAATGGATTTTTGCATAAAGAAAACGTTTTTTTTTTTATCATTACTAGTATTATAATTATTATTACTTTTCAATTGGAACAATAACTTTAAAACTAAGAGGAATTAACAATTAAGTATAGTTTAATTTTGGAATTAATCATTAATCAGCGATACAAATTTAACAGCTTTCTCTAACTTATTAAAGTATACATTTAATTATTCTATAAAAATATTTTTTCCCGTACGATATTATTTTCAAAATAATGTATCATATTCAATGGCTCTTTAATCACATGACATAAAAGCACTTTATCTTAAATATCTCTTTTGAACCTTCCTCCAAATGCCGCTGCAGAAATTCACTGAATCCCCAATCCGTCATTTGAAATCGACAGCACTGTTATTAGGTCTTGTGTTGCAACAGTCGCCGTTCCGCCAAACAGCCGCGGCATAGAAATTGCCAACCTGTACTTTTCGCGTTCGATTTCGGAACTGTTGGCAGAATGTTTGTGACTAGTATTTGTTTTAGAGGGTGTCATTGGGATGTCCGACATGTCAATGTCAGAGTAATGGATGAGGACAATGTCTGCTGCGTTTTGTCCTTGGTTTTGTTTGGGTTAGTTACCCAATATTACAGCTGGGCATGTCAATTGAAATGTAAGAATAAACGGGTAGTTTCTTTGTACGAAAACTTTTTATATACTATGTAGTAAAAAGAGCGATATTTTTTTATATTAATGGAATTAACTGTATATACACTGTAGGTTGTTCCCATTATAAAATTTTAAATCTTTTTAAATATTACAGTTTTACATAAAACAACCTTATTATGATAAACACCTTCAAGCGTATAATTACATTTTATAAAATTACTGGCGAGTGAATTCATACCTTCATGTAATATTGGGTTGGGGAAAAGGTAAGTTCGCTTTTTTTTCGTGTTTTTCAAAGTGAATTTATTTATATAAATAAAACAAAATTAATCAAAATTTATGTGCTATTTTGTTGATGACTTTTTGTCATTTTTCTGGTAAAACAATAATTCCGTCACTGTAGAATTTCTGAGAGTTCTGGGCAAAAAACTGAATAAGATGATTTTCACAAGCCTTTTTTGAAACCAGCTTAACACCTTCAAAAGAGTACCGCATAGGACAGAACAAATGGTAATCCGTCAGATCCAGGTCCGAACTATGTGATGGGTTCATCAAAACTTCCTAACAAAGTTCTTTCAGTTTTTGCCGAGCGACTAAAGATGCGTGTGGTTTAGCGCTGTCGTGATTGAAGACAGCGCCTTTCCTTTCGATCAATTTTGACCGGGTTTTTTAATTGCCTGCTTCAATCGCATTAGTTGTTTACAGAAGACAGTTGAATTGATGGTTTGGCCAGGTTTGAGCAGCTCATGATGGAAAATTCCTTTCCAATCCCACCAAACACTTAGAATCACTTTCGTAGGCATCAATCCGGGCTTTGCCACCATTTGTGAAGCTTCGATCACAATCTTTTTAGCACATTGTTGTTATATGTGATTCCCTTTTCATCACCCGTAATGATTTGTTTAAAAAATGGCTCGATTTCATACCGTTTCAGTAGCAATTCACAAATGAAAACTCTGTCCATTAAATTTTTCACTGTAAGTTTATGGGGAACCTAAGTATCGAGTTTCTTTTGGTATTCAATTTTATGTAAATGGTTCAAAAGTGGTTTATGGTTAATGTTTAGTTCCGTAGCAATGTCTTGGGAAGAAATATGTCAGCCTACCTGGATTTGTTTTAAAATTTCATCGAATTTTTTGTGGATTGGCTGGCCAGGGAAAGGTTCATCTTTAACATCGAAATTTTCGAAAGGAAAAAGAGGAAACCGATTCTGACTTTGGCGTTAACTTAAGCACTGATCACCATAAATGCCACACAAGTTTCTATGAGCCTGCGCCAATTTTTCCCTTTTTGGAAGTAAACTAAAATGTGACGAAAATGATCTTCTGAAATCTCTATTTTTTAAACGCAATAACTTTTGACTGGTTAAACATATGACGCTACCTTTATATCTAGAATTTTTGGGAAACTGTTACCTTTCAAACGCTGTATAGTATAACTTAATTAAGTATTACTCGAGATATGGGACTTCAAAGTTATCAATTACGAAAAAACGAATTTACTTTTTCCCCAACCCAATATAAGAATGCTGAAATAAAAGAATAAGTCGGCAGTTTCTATGTAAACGAAACACATATATTTATATATTATAACATAGTAAAAATAAATGCCATAATTGTTTCTACATTTAATTCAATAAACGGCATTTCACTGTAGGTTGCTCCCATTATAAAGTTTTAAATACTTTTTAATATTATAGTTTTATATGAAACATTATTAGCATTCATATATACCTTCAAGCATATAATTACATTTTTAATAAATATTGGCGAATTCGGTTGAATGTAAACTTCTGTCGTAATATGCAAGTCACCCTTCAAAAGGTAGAAGGTGATAGAATGGTTTTGTGTTCCTACAATCTTTTTAATAGTAAAAAGAAAATTTCGTTGGGGGTCTTAAACTATGGATGTTAGATAGGGACAAGTGCAACCCGTTTTGGAACTCTATTTTTTTTTCAAAAATCAAAAAGAAATGTATTTTTTTGCTAAGGATACCTATAAGCGATTGACCCGGAATTATTGCATCCGCATTCAAACAGCTGTAGTGTAGATATTGTCAACAGTACTTTTCACGTTCGATTCATAACTGTTGGCAGAATGTTTGTGATTAGTATTTGTTTTTGCGGATGTTATTGAAATGTCCGATATGTCAATGTGAGAGTAATAGATGAAGACAACGTCTGCTGCGTTTTGTCCTTGGTTTTGTTTGGGTTAGTTATCCAATATTACGGCTGTGCATAATATCAATTGAAATAAAAGAATAAGCGTGTGGTAGTTTCTTTGAGCGGAAAAGATAGATAGTATGTAGTATCATGTAGATATTATATACTAAAAATACGAGAATTAATAATAATTGTTTCTTTAATTAAAGGAATGAATTTTAAACACGTTTCTTGTTGTTTTAATCGCGAAGTTTTAAATCTTTTTTATTTTGTATAATCTATTAAATTTTTCTAAACCGACCTGATTATTGATAAAAATTTTAAATGCATAATTAATCCCATAAACTTTGGTAATTTGCGGTGAATGTAAAATTTCTGTAATATAGTCATCCTCTCTCAAAAGGGGTTTAGATAGCAAGATGCTGGTGTTACACCTTTTTAAAAGCAGAAAGAAAAGTCTAAAAATTATTTTGCTTGGTGTATTAGGTGCGAGATCAAGGGCGAAAATTTTTGGAATTATAATGGGTTGCAAAAAGCAAACGGCCTGGGGATATTGTATGGCCGTACCACCAGCCGGCTGGCTTAGAAATTGTCAACCTGTACTTTTTGCGTTCGATTTGGAACTGTTGGCTGAGTGTTTAGGCTAGTGTATGTTTTAGAAAGTGTCATCGGGATGTCCGACTTGTCAATATAAGAGTAATTGATGCATATAACGTCGTGTGCGTTTTCTCCCTTTTTTTCGTTTGGTTAGTTACTCAATATCATAGGTTTGCATAATATTTGGTTGATTTAGCTAGGTATTGATGAAATTTCATAATGACGCCCATAGCTTATAAGTACCGCCGTAAACCGACACAAAACAGCATGTAGCTCAGAGAAAAAACACATTCGAGAAGAAATTTCAGTTCATCGTGATATTACAAGTGTACTGCACTCACCATGAGCTGATGATTTCCACTGAGTATTGGCATCGAATTCTACCTCATTTACGATACCAACACACATTTGGGATGTCCTTCTTCTATTACAATCTTCCAATGAGTCCTTTTCTCAAACCTTGCTTACCATAGTATTTCATATTTTGTAATCGCCATAAAATCTTTTGCAATTTGAACTTAACATATTGTACGGTAAGAACACAACTCGACATGCAAAGAAAGCATGTCTAAACAAAGCAGTTACTCATCAAATTTTGTATCGAAATTCCCTTTCAATGCAATTTCAACTACTTTTAAAAAAGGTGTTTGAGCATAAACCTCCCTTAAAACGAAATCTTATCAATATCCTAGAAAAGATATTTCGCAATGAACTCATGTGTCTATATAACGCATGGTATAGGTACATGCAGTCTTATACAACCGCGCCACCTGTTGCTAAATATCGCAACTATACACATACAAAATTCTTTCTAAACAAAAATCGTACATGTTTCTGAACATATATCTCAAAACCGGACATTTGTATTGTATATAGTTTCCTAATTATTAACGTTTCAAAACTCTCGAAACTTCTGGATCACCCGATATACTACTAAGCAAAAGGCTAGGTCGATAGTTTACTGTGCGAATTGTTTTATTGGCCGTGCAAAAAGGCGTCACAACACATGTATACCATGTACTAAAACTTTTGTACAATAATTGTTTCTAAAAACAGGCGAAGGGCTTTATTTTTTTATGAATAGTTATTTGGACATCATGTTAAATATAATTGTTTTTAAATTTAATTGAATAAACCTAATGTATAGAATGAGGTTCTAAATTTTCTTAATTATGGTTATAAACGTTTTCCCAGAAGTATAGGTTCAAGGAGTAGATTTTTAATATTATGAAGTTTAAAATGTTCAGAATGAATATGTACCTTAAATTTAAGAGGTCAGGAAGCTTTTAAATAAATAATATGTAACTGACGAATATTTTAGAGATTTCAAGATACATTTAATGTAAGAATAACAAGGTTAATCTTCTACATAATTAGGCTCTGATACCAAGTCATGGATTTTTTTCAAAAAGCAGAAATATTTGTTTCGTAATTGTTTACTATAATTGTAAATGTTGGATGCGAGCATACTTACGTTTCTGCCGAAAAACTGCCGATATAATATATCACTTTTCATTTTCAGTTGAGAAATATTGATGCAAATGGTGTCTGATAAAGTATACTTCTATGAAAATATCTTTCCCATAAATAAAAAAGAAAATCATTTGCAATCCATCCCGAACGCTCGATGGAATTCTTACAACAAAACCTTCTAATGAATAATTAAAAAATTGCATGTATTTTGAAACATATTTTTTTAAAAAAAAGTATGGTAAACTCTGAGCGAAATAATATGCATCGTAAAAGGTTAAATTAAGAATATTTTAATGTTTCTTATTACAATTATGCTAGAATTCGAGTCATTTAATTGCAAGATGTCTTTTTGGTTGTAAGTTTTGTCTTAAACATACATCCGAAATCGGTCTTTAAACGTCCCAATTGTCCAACAAAGGTCCCTGCTATCCAAAATTGGTTGGTAAAGCAAACAACCTGGTTATAAAGCTGATAAAAGTTCTGAATATGGTAAAACTGGTAAAGATTTACCGTTTTATACTACTTAATTTTGTAAAGCTGGTTGTGGCAAATTCTGATTGTAAGTTGTGTTTAAAACTTAAAAGCAATCTGGACGTTAGTTTCTTGACCAAATTAAGGTCTAAGCATTAATCTTAATTCGGTAATTTATTTCTTGAAGTTGATGTGAAATAGGTTTGTACACAACTGCACCATACTGCTTTCTTTAAATAATCTAAATTACACGCAATACTGTGTTTATATAAATTATAAATATTTGTGTCTGTATGTCATTCTTTATTATTATTGTTAGAAGATACTTTTTTTACCTGTGAAATTACTTTTAAAAAAACTCTAAATTGTTACAGCACGAAATAAATTTTATTCATTTCAAAATCCATATTTCAACTTCATTTTCGTTTAAATTTTTCTTGATTTCTTCCATTTCTATAAAGAAATATTTTAAGTAATTTTGAAAGATTTATAGTTTCCTCTTGAAAAATCAAACACGTAACACCATAAAAACGTTACGTCCATACATGTGAAAAAATGAAATAGATACGTCTATATCTAACTGATCGCAAAACAAAATATCTATTTTATTTCAGTACCCTTATTTCAACTTTTTTCTATGACTAAATTCTTCATGACTTTCGCATTTCGATTCGAAGGATGATGTCGACACTGATTTCTATTCCAGAAACGATTCTCTATTTCTTTATAAGGGATTTTCACATTTTTACAAAAGTGAAAACTAAAACTTGAGTATTTTCATCAGTGTTTTATCTGTAAAACTTTCAACCATTTCCCTCCCACGATCTGCAGGCATTGCGCAGTCGAGTCTCTATATAACGAAATCCACTGTTCCAGTAAAAAATTCGTTATATATAGAAATTCGTTGTATAGAGAATGGAGTTAAAATTCTTATTTAATGTGTAAATTTTGAACAAATTTATTTTTGATGTTTTTAATTATGTTTTTAATTAACAATTTGAAATGTTTATCTATAAATATTATCTTAATATTTGAACAGTTAAAAAAAAATAAAAAACAGACATTTATCTGAGAGTTTAATGAAAATGAAAAAGACATGTATGAATTTTAGACTAACAAATCTATAATTTTTTGTTGCTTAGATTTCAAAATTGTTACTCTCAAAAAAAATATTCACATATTAGCAATTATCCTCAAAAAATTACATATTCGCCACAAATTCAAAAATTACCCCCATTGATCGCGGTCTTATATGTGTAACAATCCATTTGACACTATTTTGAGAAGGATGTTGAAAGGTATGTGGGAGGGGTGGCGGATTAATTCATTGGACTTAAAAAAAAACACGATTCGAAGATTAATGTAATATAGAAAACTCAGCAATGAACGACATATCAGAAATAAGTAATGGAAAATTGATTCCATGTAATTTCGAAATTCTTTAAAACTGAGTAAATAAAGAGCATTTTATGAAAATATTCGTTATATGGAGATAGATATTTCTCTATATAGAGACTGTTTTTAATGTAATCATAGGAAAATTCGACCGTTCCTAGTAAAAATTCGTTATATAGAGAAATTCGATGTATGGAGTTTCGATAAAGAGAGACTCGATTGTATTTTAAAAATTTGTAGAACTTTATTGTGGAACTATTATTGAATATTTTGTACCTTTTTTTCAATAAAACAATGAAGGAAGGTTCAATTTGATTCGGATTTGTTAAAACTGCAGGAATCTCAACAAATCTTGATGCATTTCATATGATAATATAATAATGAAAGCGAAAGTAAAGAAAACAAAAGTTAGCTCTGTATTTAGTTTTCGGGATCAGTTTTCTTCACTTCACTTTAAAATGTATGAGCATAACATATAAAATACGAGAAATGTTTCTTGATGTCCAATAATTTGGATTACATTCTCTTGAAAACTTCTAGAATACATTGCATCGAGGCTACTATAGTAATAGTTGTTGAAACTCAAGAGTATAGAGTTCATTATTCCTCGTTGAAGTATTAAACAGATTATCAGTATTATTTGTAATTTTTGATTGTTGCTAATTAATATACTCAACTTTTATTTGATTTGGAACATTCCTTTTTTTTTTTACCATAATACCATTCATGATATACCACGTGATCCATGATGTCACTTACGATGTATCCATCCACGTTTTTGTCATTCATATGCCTGTGATTTATTTTTATTTTTTGACGTCACTTCCTTTATTTTACGGCTCAATTCCATAGTCAATCCGCCAAGTTGTGTCATACATTGATTTCATCAGAATTTTCAAAAAGGGGTCTATAAAGTGTAATACTGTGTGACACGAGTAGGCAACGATTAACACATTATGACGTCATATCTAAAGTAATAAAATAATTAATATTATTTCATAAGCAGTATAGTAAAGACCATTTAATATTATGCATTTCAGATTTAAAAAAAAAAAACATTAAAATAGGTACATTTTCTTATTTTCTTTAGATTTCAAAAACTTAAAGTAAAAGCATGTAACATCTTGATGTCACTCTTAGGTAGGATCTAAATTAACGATTTTGGTAGATGTGACGATATAATTGAGGGAGGGGGGGATTCACTTGAGTATGACAACCACTCACTTGAGTATGCATATGGTGAGGAGAACTTAAACTGTACAAAATATAAATTTGCCTTATCTAATTCATGGGTAACTACGTTTCAAAATTAATAAACTATCCCTTTAATCTCTCTCAACAAATGCTGTATTTACGACACATGTAAGCAAAGACAGCCTTTTATACAACGAAACAATCTTCTTAATCAACGAAACGTATCTATGTATGTTTTCGCATCTTATATGCGCTTGATTTCATTTTTATTTCTTGATAACACACCCTTCTATTTCGAGACTCAATTCCATAAATAATCCGCCAATACAATATTAATAAATTACACACTTTCCCCCCGACAACTGATGACATCCTTATGACATCGGTAAACAAAGACAGCCTTTCATAAAAGCGGGACTAAAGAAGCTGTATCTCAACTGTCCTAGTTCATTTTTTCTCCTGCGCTAAAGTGCATATTCAGAACATGTAGGGAAGTTTAACATGTACCTTGTAAACAAAAATCGGCATGTCCTCTTCTGAAATGTCTCTCACAAGCTTTCTTTCGAAAACATAGTATTACAACAAGATAAAATATTAACGTCTGTATAATCAAAAATCTTTTATATTTCTGCAAAAATAGATCCAACTTTAATTTTCTTTCATAAAAACACAACCCCGTATTTCATTTATGATGCATCTATCACTTATTATGTGTCTATGCATCTTTTCTCATTTTATATGCGCTTGATTTCATTTTTATTTCTTGATAACACACCCATCTATTCCAAGATACAATTTTATAAATAATCCGCCAATACAATATTAATAAATTATACCGCTTCCCTCCGACAACAGATGACATCCTTATGACATCGGTAAACAAAGACAAGCTTTCATAAAAACGGGACAAAAGTAGCTGTGTTTGTAGTTTTTGTATTGACTTTTTCTCCTGTGGTGAAGTTTATACATATAACATGTATGCACTGCAAAATAATACTTGTAAACAAATTTCTGCATGTATTGTTGAAATTTCTTCCAAAGTGCATTTCATCGGAAACATAGTATTACAACAAAATACAATATTAGTTGCTGTATCTAAAAAGAACTTTTTATTGCTACAAAAATAAAGAAATTTAACTTAAAAACACAACTCCGTATTTTATTTATGATGTATCTATCACTTATGATGCATCTATGCATGTTTTCTCACTTTATATATGCTTGATTTCATTTTTATTTCTTGATAACACACCCATCTATTTTAAGATACAATTCCATAAATAGTCCGCCAATACAATATTAATAAATTACACACTTTCCTCTCCGACAACAGTATGACATCATTACTTATGACATCAGTAAACAAAGACAGCCTTTCATAAAAAAGGGACAAATGTAGCTGTATCTCAAGTTTTTGTGTTAACTTTGTCTCGCGTCCCAGAGGTGCATATTCAGAACATTTCGAAAACATAGTATTACAACAAAATAAAATATTAAAGGCTGTATAATCAAAAGTCTTTTATTTCTACAAAAATAGATTCATCTTTAATTTTATTTCATCAAAACACAACCCCGTATTTTATTTATGATGCATCTATCACTTATGATGCATCTATGCATGTTTTCTTACTTTATATACGCTTGATTTCATTTTTATTTCTTGATAACACACCCATCTATTTTAAGATACAATTCCATAAATAATCCGCCAATACAATATTAATAAGTTACACACTTTCTTCTCCGACAACAGATGACATCCTTATGACATCGGCAAAAAAAAGACAGCCTTTTATAAAAACGGGACAAGAGTAGCTGTGTCTCTAGTTTTTGTTTTCAATTTTTCTCCTGCGCTGAAGTTTATACATATAACATGTATGCACTGCAAAATAATACTTGTAAACAAATTTCTGCATGTACTGTTGAAATTTCTTCCAAAATGCATTCCATCGCAAACATAATATTACAACAAAATACAATATTATTAACTTTATCTAAAAAAATATTGCTACAAAAATAAAGAAATTCAACTTAAAAACACAACTCCATATTTTATTTATGATGTATCTATCACTTATAATGCATCTATGCATGTTTTCTCACTTTATATACGCTTGATTTCATTTTTATTTCTTGATAACACACCCTTCTATTCCAAGATACAATTCCATAAATAATCCGCCAATACAATATTAATAAATTACACACTTTCCCCTCCGACAACAGATGACATCCTTATGACATCGGTAAACAAAGACAGCCTTTCATAAAAACGGGACAAAAGTAGCTGTATCTCAAGTTTTTGTGTTCACTTTTTCTCGCGTCCCAGAAGTGCATACATATACAACATTGGTATTTGTTTTTCGTGGTGTCACTTGGGCGTGCATTCTGTCATTGAGTGGATAATGGATGGGGCATGTTATGATAGAATGTGTCTTCGAGAGCTGTTTCCCTGCTGTTTTGTTATTTGCCCAATTACATTTCGGAAGATAATATTCTGTTGATACATGGATAAGGAAAAAAAAGGGGGAAAATGAAATTGGTATCCACACTTATTTGTTAAGCAATGAAAAGTTTTAATGATGTGGAATTTGTTTGAATTTTTCTTTTTCTTTTTATGATATTGATTTGTATTTCCAGATAATAAAGAAACATTTGTAAAAGATGCCAAAATTACTACAATCATTGGTTTATATTGTATGTTTTTTTTCGATGAATACTTACAAGTTTGAATAGGTTATAATTTTATGATTTCTCGTTGAAACATAAAGAAGTCAAAACTATGAGTTCTATTGAATATTTAAAAATAAAATTAAAGAAAAAAATATGAAATTTATGTTTAGTATTTCTCTAAAATTTAATATTTAGTCACAACAGACTACTAAAACTACATTGCGTGCAAATGCATAAGACAAGAGGTACAGTTCGATGTATAGAATTTTTTACAATAGCGCTAATGAAATAATGACACTTTTACTCGTTATCTGTAGTTGAACAAAATATGTAAGAGCATGACATTTCATATTTCTTAATAAAGCACTTAAAAGTATTAATATTTTATCCCTTTTTATCATCAAGTTATAGAAAAAATATTGAAATCCGTATACGTTTTGTGTTTTATTTAAATATATTATTGTGGAAATACTCTTTATGAGATTCCTTAAATAAAATTTGCAAACGTTTATATAAGAACATCAAAGGATTAAGGTCTGAATAAAACAGCGCAAATGAGGCTGTTTGCATTGCAACATGCAATTTGTGGTTATCAAATCCTATAAACCATCTAATCTTTTAAAACATTTTCATATACATTTTATGAAATCGAGGTTGCTGAAAAAGTTATGTGGGAAATGAAATTTTTTCCCAAGCAGCCTATGCTTAATTAGTCGGATTCCGCGACGAGTGACGATGGTTATGTGGCCTATGTTTATAACATCTATTTTTTTAAAAATTCGTAATTTGTTTCCGTTTGGTTTTCTTACATAATAAATATCTCTGTTTCTAAATATGCTTTTATTTTTTTCTGTACACCTATCAGAAATGAAATAAGAGCTCTTAAGTAAATAAAGAAACGACGTTCATTTAAACCGACGTTGAATACTTTAAATGCGTTCTCTGAAAAATTAGATTTTCATTGAAAAAGATAAACGATTATTGTTAAACGATTATAAATGGGAATTTTTTTTGTGTAGTTTTTCAATAATACCTAGAGTGTAATAAACCTTACAATTAGTTCAAGGGATTTATTTATTGATATAAATCTACTTTTATGAAGAATTACAGCGAAATTAGTGAAATTTTCTGTGCAATTGTATATAATCAGCTGTATCTCTTTTACAACTCCATATATTGACTAGATTTTAGTTCATTACACTCAATTAAATTATTGTTTAATATGCATATGTTGAAAAAAGATTTGATTTTTATGCTGTTTTTGTATTTTTAGAGCGGAAGATGTTTTCATGAAAAATGCTAAAAAAATGACCAAAATTCTTCAAAAATTTATAATGTTGCATAGATATTATTTTTTTCCTTATTCTGTGTTAGATTATAATGAAAAATGCAAAAAAAAATGTAGATCAGATACATAGAATCATCAATAGATAAATAAGATAGAGTTAAAAAAAAATACCAATTATGAACGTAGTCGGATACCTTAATACTTTCCATAAGCATAAAATTTACAAATAAATACTTAAAAGGTAATTTTTGTAATGTTTTAATAATTGTTTGTAATAACGTCATTTCTGATAACATTCCCGCTTTCCTTGGTGTTTCGATGAATTCATAGTGACTTTGTACACGTGGACTGTTTTTGTTTTGTTTTTACGTTTTCTATTTCTAATCAATTATCTTTTTTTATAATCCTTTGAAAATGGATACAAGGACATTCGAAATATCTAAGGTAAATAATAAATAAAAAATATCTATTTTTGCAACACCTTTCAAGTATTTATTATTTGTATATTTTTGGTTTAATAACGAGGTGTAAAATTCCATCAAGACACTGGTATTAATACAGTGATTCGACTCATTGACATTCCATAAGTTTATGATTTCTGTTTGTCTCCATCTACCGATTTATTGTTTATCCGTGTTTCAGCACTCGTAAATGTACACGGATTACCATGAATTTAATATGTGTTACTGACATTTACTATAGCCGGTTCCCTCTTAAAGAACAAGTGTCGGGTCCTGCGATGGGTAACGATGGTTATGCTGCAAACGAATTGAAGGGAGTATGGAAGCATTTACAGATCACACTTAAATGATTTCAATTACTTTGTGGCTTATGGGAAGAAGTCGTTTGTTGATATATATTTATAGATCAGAAACACGGCTGTACTAAAGAAATTGTGTATCTTTACTATTATGAGTGGTAAATGTTAAAATTTAGTTTTTAATTATTCTGTGCGTTTAATTTTTTTCCTTGGTTATCTTCTTTTACTTTTTTAAGCAAATGAATGGTATTTGGAAAGTATTTAATGAATAGTAATTTATGTATCGTTTTTCTCACTTGTAATGCATAAGCAATGGACACTAATGAAGACCTGGTACTTTTAGTTATTCATATTATGTAGTTAAAAAAACTAAAATATTTAAGATATAATCGGGAATATGGCTCCATCGCAAGCACACATACCAATAATACACAAGATGCTAACATTTCAGGTGGAACTCAGAAATATGTTGCATTTTCCTCATATCTCGAGATAGGTATCTCTTTAGAAATGATTTTAATATGCACATAAAACAGACATAGGAAATAAAAATATTAAACATTATTTTGTCATTATTTGTTCTATCTATTTCTTCTATCAATTATGTGTTTAGCAACTTATAACAGGCAGGTCGCAAAGAAATTTTATAATAAATAATTCTAAAATTAGTTTTCGTCATTTTTTGTAATCTCTTTCATCAACTTTGCTAACTTCATAAACGTTTGTATCTTTGTTCTATTTGTTTTGTAAAAGTCGTTTTTATTTATTTATTTATTTATTTTTATTTATAACATACACCTGACTTGTGTGCTCGACATGAAAACCTGCTTATAAGTCATCGTCAATATACAGGGATGAGATAGCACAAGGAAATTTGACAACACAAGAGAAGTACAACCGGGAGCTCCATACAAAGAGTGCGTGCAATGGAGCCAGTGGGATTCGAACCCACAATCTCCTACTCTCGCAAGAGATTAGCAGCGTGGTGTCTTAACCACTCGGCCATTGAGAGCCCGCAAAAGGCGTTTGGAAAGGTTTGGTTTTCAGACTTTTATTTCATATATGACGTCAACATATTCCATAATCTACGAAAAGTAAAACATAATTTAATATCATAAAACTTAAAATTACGTAATTTAAAGTAATTCCTCCAAAAAGTTTTTTTTCTTAGTAAGTATATTTCAAGTATACTCTGTTTAATATTAAACTCCTTCTAATGTGCTATAAGTTAAGTAACTACCTATATATTGTATTTCATAGGCATAAAACAATGAAGATGCAACTGAGAAATTATATTCCGTTTTTTAAAAAAACGTTTTTTTTCACCACTCGCTAAAAGAAAAATTGTTACTAGTGATCAGCAGAATAATATTCGAGTAAACATTATTTCTTGAACAGTGAACATTTTTTTTCCTTAAATATTTTCTTTGATTCGAAGTTTGTGCACGGAGGAAAAAAAAATATATCCAAAATGGTACATTGAAATAAAAACTCCTTGGAACTTTCTACTAAAGATGATATAAAATTTTTAGAAGAAAGTCTAAGGCGAAAATTCTTTTTCTGCAGGGCATACAGAAACATAAAGCTTCATCCGAATGAAAAAGATCATATATTTTTGCATTTTTTCACAATTTCAGTAAAAAAAATAATCAAAACTAGTAAAAGAAGAAAGAATATTTCTTGCTGGGACAGTGAATGAAATTCAGAGCTTTGACTGAAAACGGACTCTGAATATGTTATGGAAAATATTCTATTTTCTGTATAGAAAAAAGGCTATTGATGCTGATGTTTAAATACGTATAGTAAAGGCATTCTTTTATTTTTCGATTAAATTTTGTTATATTATGTAGTACAATATATCTTTTTTATTTTTAAAGTTTTATAATAAAATCCAGCATTTTTTATGCATTATAGTTATTTTAATAAATAATTGTTAGCAAACTATATAAGGGAAACATAAAAGAATTTATTTAATATTTTAATTATTTTATTGGAAGTATAAAATAGCTCAGTCTGCTTTTTGTAATCAAATATGCATTTTCTCAAATATAAATAAATAAATAAATAAATGACCAGATTAAAGTATTATCCATCGCTGGCTACACCTTTTAAACGCCTTGGAGAATTTTTGAATTACATCTTGAAAAATAACTCGTCTTTATAGGTGATTCAATTTTGAATCCAATTTCTGATTACTGTGGAAGAAGTAAACCGGTGACCTGCTGAATTGTGCTGCACTCGTCAGAACAATCAGTAATCAAAAGGAACAATATCCAGGGAATACAGCAGGAGCAGTAAAAAATGCCACTTGAGCCGTTTCAAGTATTTTATTTTCATGACTTTTGCAAAAAAAAAAAAAAAAAAAAAAAAAAAAAAAAATCTTTTTACGTTTTTCGTTTTAGTTCATAATACGCCTAATTCCTCTGCTTTTGAATTATTCCCATTGATTTCAATCGTAAAGAACACGGGTTGTTGATTTACTTCCAATAATTCTGCAAGATCTTTGCTTGACAACCATCCAATAACAGCCGAGAGCAGAAAAACCTATGTCAATAAGGTTGATTCGTAGGTTTACCATTGTGTTTTCCTGATTCCAGTCCTCCAACTTTTCATAACTTTAATTGAAGCACAAAGACGATGATAAACATACGAGTGAACCACTGGTGATGTTAATTTTTGGCTTATTCTCCACTTCACCTCTGGCAAATACGGATAATTAAATTCCCCTATTTCTACTTTTCCAAAAAAAAAAAAAGTCTTGTGCTGTCGACACTTGGACCATAATTCCTCTAAATATTTGTCTTTTAATTTTCTGGCTGTCGAAAGCCAGTCTTATTTTCAACGCTGAAATCGCCATCCTTGAAATGTCAAATCCATTCCCTACATGATCTATCAGTTGAAATAGACATAAATTTTTACAAGTATTTCATGGATTTTTGCAGCTGCACTTTTCTTCCAATTAAAGCATAAAAATAAAACGTCACGCAAATATTGTTTAATTAGCACAGAACATTATATATATTCAACACAGTAAAAAGAAAAGGTTTTTATACGAAACTGAAAGAGATATGAACTAAATATTGTTGACAAATGTTTAGACTTTCTGAAATCCACTGAAAGCAGCTACCATTACAAACATTTCAGAAAAGCCGGCGCCTTCTTTTCAAAACGAACCTAATTAATTTGTTATTATAATTAGTAGTAACGAATTCACTTTCGACGATTTAATTTCCCTTTTCGTCGCATGAAGTACGACGCTGATTGTACAAGCTTTAAAAAAATGGTATGCAACTCTTACTAAAAAGGATCAAGAGCATTAAAATTGACATTATGTCATTCTTTCACGTATAAATTATGTTTCGCAACGGAAAATCTACATCGCACAAATGTTGTTTAGCCAAAAAAATATTAATTCGTGTTAGTGCAACAAATGAAACGAGATCTAGCAGCGAGATCGAGAAACATGTCGTGTCGTCAAAAAACCGATTAATACACTGTAAAAACTACTCTGAAACATTTCCCAAAAATACTGCCACAAAATGAAACTAAATCTACCTTCTACACTGTAAAAAAAAAGGGTCGATCTACTAAAAAAATTTTAGCGATCCTTCTGATTACTAAAAAATTTTTAGTAATCTTAGTCGGTTACAAAAAAATCTGTAAGAATTACTAGAAAAAAGTTAGCAACGAATAGAGTTAATAGTTTTATATTTTTAATAGCTCTTACTAGAACTCAGTTGGTGTGGCCTTGATAGCATAGTGGTTATAGTAACGGACTCCAGGCTAAAAGGTCCCGAGTTCGAAACTTGCCACGTAACTTGCGTTAATAAAGGGATTATGAAAATCCTGTCCGAGCAGGTAGGAATGTATGGTGCTGCCATCTATTGCGGTTTTGCCGAAAATCTTCCGCTTCAGAAGTCTGGATGCAGCTCGAACGAAGCTCCTGCCTTTCGGGCGCACGTAATGGTTATTAAAAATAATTTTGGAGCTATTACTAAAATTTGCTTGGTGGCTCATACTAAAAAGGTTTAAGTTAGTTATACAAAAAATTCTTTTGTCCAGTTTACAAAAGAAATGCTTGTTTCACTTGCAAAAAAAAAAGTTTGTAATGGTTACTAAAAAATTCTGTGGAATACAAATTTACTAAGAAATTTTTAGTAACCTCTTGAATTTTTTTTTTTTTTTTTTTTTTTTTTTTTTTTGTGTGTGTAGGGCGAGAAACATCTCATTTTTAGAGTGTGCAAAAATATGTCTGTTATGCTACTGAAAATGTTTAACTCGCTTTCATGTCATTTAATTCAATACATACCATTTTTAGTGTATGCAAAAATATGCCTACTTTCGGTGGAATGTGTCTAATTTTACTCATGATGAAAAATCTTAAATACTAGGGATCCATCGGTGAAAAACCAGATAAGGAAAATTTTTGAATCCAATACATCTACAGTCCACTTTAAAGAATCCATTTTTTTTTAACGATGAACATAAATAAGAAATAAACATAAATAAATTTTGTGAAATAAAATGAAATAAATTTTGTAAATTTTCCATGAAAACAGTTTTTATATGCTTCTCAATATGAAACAATAAGCAAAAAAGTTGCAGATGAGACATAGTAATATATTAAATAAAACTAAATCTAGCTGCTAGATCTAGAAACATGTGTTTTTAATCTGTGCAAAAATATGACTATTTTCTGTGGTATGTGCCTAGTTTTATTCATCATAGAAAGTCTTAAATACTTAAAACCTATTGGAGAAAAGTCAGACACGGGAAACATTTTGAATCCAATGCATCTGTAGTCCACTTTAAAGAATCCATTTTTCAAAACAATGAATATAAGTATGAAATAAAAGAAAATGAGTTAGTTTTGTGAAATAAAATGTAAATATATTATAATTAATGAAATAAGTTTTGACAATTGTCCATGAAAATAATTTTCATGCCTGTCAATATGAAATAATAAACAAAAAAGTAATAGATCAAAAATAATAATAATCTTAATACAAACTGTGAACTTATTTTCCAAAAGATTAATTGAAATATTTTATATTTTCGACTAAGTTCTAATTAAGAATTATACACTAATTTTAAACATATTTACTTTTGGTTACTATTAACTAAGAAGAGTGTGATAAAGAAAGATTTTGTTTAAAATAATAAATAGAATTATCAGAATAATATACCTAGCCGGATATATAAGGTATTATTGTATTACTGTCTAGTGTATGTACAAAAAAGTGTATTAATACTGAAACAAACATTAAAACGAGTAAAGTTCTTTAGTTTTAAAACTTTTTACCTATATACTTCAACAAGTAAAATCTAAAGCTTGAACAAATGACTTTATAATACTAAGATCAAAATGATAAATGCCGGATTAAAAACTACAAACACTCCAAATTCGCTCTCTAAAAATTCATCGATGTCGTTTAAAAATACTTTTAAAATTCCTCTGAAATGTTCTGAAACGTGTATTTAAATTCAGAGATGAAACTTCTAAATAAACATTAACTGAGATACTCCTTTCTTTCATACCATTTTTTTCTCTCTGACTTGAAAAGCGAAAGTGCATCTAAATACATCAGATTTTCTAACACTTCTCCAAAGGTATGAAATGTCTATTTCAAGAATTCTCAAGCTGTACGTAGAATATAAATGAAGAAAAAGAAACGGAGTCTGCCGTCATCTGTTTCTGAAGGAAAAGGGAAAATAAAATCATAAAACTGGCCTCAAAATGAAGTTGTTAAGACAAGAGAAATATTTGCTTTAAATGCAAGTTTAGTCTGGAGAAGCAATAAATTGTTTTATCGCTTCATGTGTGCTTTACTAGACGGAAACAGGTTTATTGATATTATTCTAATATAAAGTAGCTTGTCTGGTTGTTGTTTATTTAACTGTACGATGCTGTTCTATTTATAGAAAATTTGTTTTACTGAAATGTCAGAGATAAAAAAAAAATAGTGAATCGTTTATGATAATTAAAATTTTAGGCATAATTTAGGTATCAAATACATTTTGTTATTTATTTGTTTACATTTAGCTACATGTGTGCTTTAACGGATGAAAACCGGATATTAAACTCTTCCTAAATATTCTTATTCTTCCGTGATAAAAATAAATTCTACCAGATATGTTTGCATTTTATTATTATAAATTTCATTTTTATCTAATGCACGCTAGCAGGTACATCATTTAAAAAAACCAAAATTAAAACTTATAAAGATTTCTATTTTCTAAGCTTCTTACATATATACACTAAAACGCAAAACAAAAAGCATAAACAAATAACTTTATAATACATAATATATAAATATAATATATAATATATGTATAATATATATATACATGTATAACATATATACAATATATATAATATAGTTTTTTGGCAAGTATGATGCGGTTTTATTTATATATTATATTTTATAAAGTATATATATATATATATATGGGTGATTCTCAAAATAGGGGACAATTTATGTCTTTTGGCATACAAAAAAAAATTGAGAGGTTTTCTGTCATGTTTTTATATTTAGATATGTTTTTCTTAATATTATTCATTATTTGCACTCAAGAATTACTCACTTTTTAGTTAAAAACACCTTAAAATAACAGAATAAAGATTCAAAATGTCATTAGCATGGATGTCCACAGCAGCTGTGCCTTGTGTATACTAGCATTTTTCAAGAGTTAATATCATAATTATAAAATAAACAAATGTTATTCTTTCTTTATATTAATCAAGGAGAGGATTTATTCAATAAATTTCTTTTTAAAAATAAAATTATAGTACATAAAAAAAGAATTAAAGTTTGTCCTCCATATTCGATTTTCAAAACAAGGTCATACTATAACAGCTGGTTATTAATCAAACTTTCATTTTCACATATGACAATAGTTTGAAAATATAAAGTTTCTCCATGGCAACAAGTAGCCATTTTATTCCAGCCAGAAAATAGAAGCATGTATTGTATTTTATAAATAGAATTTGAATATTAGGGGCGTACATCAATTGTATGTCATTAGAATGGATAATAATTTTCATGTTTATTTTATAGTTAAAATTTTAATTTTATTTATTTGCATAGAACTTTTGTGTTTTAAAAAGCCCCAGAAAGGACTATTGCATTGTGATTATATTATGGCTAATAATCTTATTTAAATTAAAATTTGTCATTAGCATGGACTGATATCAGTGTCATTAGCATGATTTTTCTGTCCATGCTAAAGACTCCTATGTACATAAATGTAACCAGTGCTTATATTGTATCATTTATAAAGTTTAATTTTACGTATAAATTTAGGTATTACATTTATTATCCCTAAAATATGCATTAAATCTGTAGGAAAATCACTAAGACAGCTTCTTACATTGTTAGTGTCAGAATGTTGCTCATGTAACAGTTTGCTCTTTAGTAATGTTTTTATCCTCCTTATATGTAAAAATGGAAACCATTTGCTGAAAAGGAAGGCTAATAAATATAGAAAAAAAAAATATTTAAACAGGAAGAAAATAAAAATTTCAAAATATATTTATTCCATGCAATTTGTTTTGTCATTGGCATGGCTCAAAAAATACTAATTATTTTTTTAAGTTAATTTTTAAATATTTGGCTCTGCTGACTACATGGAAAGTATACCTAATACTATATTAACAACACCTATTTTTTTTAGAAATTTTGCTAACAGTAATTTTTTTAAGATTTCATTTTTGAAATAGTCCCCTATTTTGAGAATCACCCATATATCAAAATATATTAAAATGATAAATGTTGGATTAAAAACTACAAACGCTCCAACTTCGTTCTCTAAAAATTCACTGATGTCGTTTAAAAATACTTTTAAATCTCTGAAATAATTCTTTTATCTCTGAAATATTCTGAAACGTGTATTTAAATTCAGAGATGAAACTTCTAAATAAAACATTAACTGAGATACTCCTTTTCTTTCATTCTATTTTTTTCTTCCAAACTTATAAAGCGAAATTGCATTTAAATACACCAGATTTTCCAACACTTCTCCAAAGGTATGAAATGTCTATTTTCAAGAATTCACGAGCTCTACCTAAAATATAAATGAGGAAAAAAAGAACGGAATCTGCCTTCATCTGTTTCTGAAGGAAAAGGGGAAATGAAATTATAAAACTGGGCTCAAAATCAAGTTGTTAAGACAAGAGAAACGTTTGCTTTTAATGCAAGTTTAGTCTGAAGAAGCAATAAATTGTTCTATCGCTTCATCTGTGCTTTACTAGACGGAAACAGTTTTATTGCTATTATTCTACTGTAAAGTAGCTAGTCTTTATTATTTTTTTGTAATTATGATGCGGTTTTATTTATATATAAACTTTTTATTTGAATTACGAGAGATTGTAGAAATCAAACCAAAACAAACGTGTGTTATAATTAAAACTTTAGGCATAATTTTAGTAACTAATGTATTTTGTTATTTATTTTTTATTCAGCTTCATGTGTGCTTCATTGGAGAAAACGTTTTTATTGCGATGTTTTTATGTAAATTAGCAAGTAAATTTGTGTTTTTTGTAATGTATGACGCTGCTTTATTTGTAGAAAATTTGTTTTATTAAAGAGCAAGAGATTGATATTGTAGAAGTCAAAACAAAACAAACGTATGTTATCATTAAAACTTTAAATATAATTTTAGTATCAAAAATATTTTGTTATTTATTTTTATTTAACTTTATGTGTGTTTTTACTAGCTTCATGTATAAATTTAATTATTTAAACTGTAAAAATTAATATGTACGCTTCTGAATATCTACACATATTCACACCGTATTACTTCAAAGTTTTGTAAAATGAAACTAAATTTATATACTCGAAAAAAAAGAATTATTAAATGAAGAGAAGAATTTACATTAAGATACAGACATTTTGAAAATATAATTTACAACTTTTGTAAAAAAAAGCGCATTAACTAGTTCTTATATATTCAAATTTTTACATGTTAAAATTAAATGCTGCCAGATATGTTTGCATTTAATTATTAAGAATTTTATTCTTATATAATGTACGCTAATATGTACATACGTTAAAGAAACAAAGCTTAAAATCAGTGAAGTTTTGTAGTTTTTAAGTTGCTTACATATATACTCTAATAAGTAAAACAAAAAAAGTTAAATAAATAACATTACAATACTAAGATCAAAATGATAAATATCGGATTAAAAACTACGAACACTCAAACATCGCTCTCTAAAAATTCACTGATGTCGTTTAAATTTTTTTTAATATACCTCCTGAAATGTTCTGAAACCTGTATTTAAATTCAGAGATGAAACTTCTAAATAAAACATTAACTCAGATACTCCTTTTCTTTCATTCTATTTTTTCCCTCCAAACTTGAACAGCAAAAGCGCATCTAAATACACCAGATTTTCCAACACTTCTCCAAATGTATGAAATGTCTATTTTCAAGAATCCACGAGCTGTACCTAGAATATAAATGAGGGAAAAAAAGACAGGAGTCTGCCGTCATCTGTTTCTGAAGGAAAAGGGGAAATGAAATTATAAAACTGGGCTCAAAATCATGTTGTTAAGACAAGAGAAACGTTTGCTTTTAATGCAAGTTTAGTCTGAAGAAGCAATAAATTGTTCTATCGCTTCATCTGTGCTTTACTAGACGGAAACAGTTTTATTGCTATTATTCTACTGTATAGTAGCTAGTCTTTATTATTTTTTTGTAATTATGATGCGGTTTTATTTATATATAAACTTTTTAATTGAATTACCAGAGATTGATATTGTAGAAATCAAACCAAAACAAACTTGTGTGATAATTTAAACTTTAGGCATAATTTTAGTAACTAATGTATTTTGTTATTTATTTTTTATTCAGCTTCATGTGTGCTTCATTGGAGAAAACGTTTTTATTGCTATGTTTTTATGTAAATTAGCAAGTAAATTTGTGTTTTTTGTAATATATGATGCTGCTTTATTCGTAGAAAATCTGTTTTACTATCTCATTTATATTGTAGAATATAAATGAGTAAAAAAGGAGTCTGTCGTCATCTGTTTATGAAGGAAAAGGGAAAATAAAATCATGAAACTTGGTTTAAAATGAAGTTGTTAAGATAAGAGAAAGATTTTCTTTTAATGCAAGTTTAGTCTGGAGAAGCAATAAATTGTTTTATCGCTTCAACTGTGCTCTATTAGACAGAAACAGTTTTGTAGTTATTATTCTAATGTAAAGTAGCTAGTCTGTTTTTTCTTTTCTTTTTTTGTAAGTATAATGCGGTTTTATTATATAAAATCTTTTAATTGAAGTAGGAAAAAATGCTATTGCAGAAATCAAAACAAAACAAATGTATGTGATAATTAAAACTGTAGGCATAATTTTAGAAAAAAGTATTTTTTTATTTATTCATTTTTATTTAGCTTTATGTATGCATAGATAAGGATAAACGTTTTTGTTGCTGTATTCGAATATAAAGTAGCTAGCAATGTTTTTTGTAAGGAATGATGCTGAATTATTTTTGGGAAGTCCATTTTATTGAAGAGCAAGAGATTGCTATTGTAGATATCAAAACAAAATAAAAGTGTGTGATAATTTAAACTTTAGACATAATCTTAGTATCAAATGTATTTGGTTATTTATTTTTATTTAGCTTCATGTGTGTTTTTAATTATTTTAAACTGTTAAAATTAATGTCAATGTTTCTGGATATCTATACATATCCCAACCGTATTACTCAAAGTTTTATAAAATGCAACTAAATTAATATACTCGAAAAATAGAATTATTAAACAAGAGAAGGGTTAACATTAAAATGTATTTTTAAATATTATTTACAACTTTCATGAAAATGGCATATTAACCTGTTCTTAAATATTCAAATTCTTACGCGATAAAATAAAATGCTGCCAGATATGTTTGCATTTTGTTATTATGAATTTCATTCTAATCTAATGAACGCTAATGTGCACATAGGTTAAAAAAAAACAAAGCTTGAAATGAATAAAAGTTTGCATATTTCAAGCTTCTTTCATATATATATACTCTATTAAGTAAAACAAAACGGTTAAACAAATGACATTATAATACTAAGATCAAAATGATAAATGTCAGATTAAAAATTGAAAAACACTTCAACTTCTCTCTATAAAAATTCACTGATGTCGTTTAAAAATACTTTTAAATTTCTGAAATAATTCTTTTATCTCTGAAATATTCTGAAACGTGTATTTAAATTCAGAGATGAAACTTCTAAATAAAACATTAACTGAGATACTCCTTTTCTTTCATTCTATTTTTTTTCTTCCAAACTTATAAAGCGAAATTGCATCTAAAATACACCAGATTTTCCAACACTTCCCCAAAAGTATGAAATGTCTATTTCAAGAATTCATGAGCTGTACCTAGAATATAAATGAGGAAAAAAACTCCGAGTCTGCCGTCATCTGTTTCTGAAGGAAAAGGGAAAATAAAATCATAAAACTCGGCTCAAAATGAAGTTGTTAAGACAAGAGAAAGATTTGCTTTAAATGCAAGTTTAGTCTGGAGAAGCAATAAATTGTTTTATCGCCTCACGTGTGCTTTACTAGACGGTAACAGTTTTATTGCTATTATTTTATATGTAAAATAGCTAGTCTGACAGTGTTAAAAAAATAAAGTATGATAATGTTTTATTTAAATTAAATCTGTTTAACTGAAGTGCGAGAGATTGCTATCATAAAAATCAAAACAAAACAAGCGTATGTAATAATTAAAATTTTAGGCATAATTTAGTACTAAATGTGTTTTATTAAATTTTTTTTTACCTTCATGTGTTTTTTAACGGGGTAAAACGGTTTTGCGGTTTTGTACTATATTCTAGTGTAGTGTAGCTAGTATTGTTGAATTTTTAAAATGTATCATATTGTTTTGTGCGTGGGAAATCTCTCTAAATTAAGTATAAGAAATTGCTATTTAAAAAAATACAGTAAAACATTTGATTATAATTCAAACTATAGATATGATAGTACAAAATGTATTTTGTTTTTTACTTTTTTTTAAGTAGCTCCTGGTATGTTCTTGCGAACGAAAACAGTTTTATTGCTTGTATTATAATGCAGTTTAGCACCTCTAGTTGATTAAAAAAATATGTATGATACTGCTTTATTTATAGAAAATCTCTTTTATTAAAGCTCAAGAAAATACTATTGTAAAAAAAAAAAAATAAATAAATAAAACGTATGTGAAAACTAATATTTTAGGCTTGTTGTATCAAATGTATTTTTATAATTATTTATTTTTCTATAATTAAAATTATCTTTAAAAAGTTGGCAATTTAAAAAAAAAATCGTTGACACACACACACACAAAAAAAGATGATGATTTTTATGATTTAGTTCGCAGTGTGAGTGATACCGTAGAGTTGCTAGCGTAGAGACTATTTTTAAACTTGAAAAAGATTTAATTTTTATCGTAGTTTGGGGAATTAATAAACTGCTTTATCGCTTTAGTTGAACTCTGATAGAAAGTGTTATCGCCTTTATGCTAATGTTTTCGCCTTTATGCTAATGGAGCCCCACCAGTGGCCGCGAGGTTCTGACCTCCAAACTGGTAGACGGTAGGTGCTGGGTTCGAACCCAATCGCGACCGTCGGCCTAACCGTTCGAAGTTTTCCGTGGTTTTCTTCGAACCTTGCGTAAATACGGGTTAGGTTGCCTTAGAAAGACCCCCACGGAGGGCAACCCACCCCATACGGCCTATATCCCATAGCGTAGATAATCGGCCGCCAAAATACACACACACACACACCCTTTATGCTAATGTAAGTGTACAAGGGATTTCATTAATAATATTAATGGTGTCATAAAATTGGTTTTGAATGAAGATGTTTTTAAACTTTAGAAATATTTGTTTTTCCTTGTTGTCTGGTGAATAGATAAGTTTTTTTATTGCTTCGTTTGTGCTCGAAGAATAAGTGTTTTGGCTATTATGCTATTTTGCTATTATGCTAAGGTAGCTAGAAGTTTAGTTTAATTTCGTTTCATCGCAAACAGTTGTTGAACCAAGTTAGCTACAACAATAGACATTTTGTCTATGCACATTAAAACGGACATGTACAACACGACGAGGAACCTAGTAGCGTATTACTTTCAATCTATGGGTTGCAAGTATTCTTATCTTGATAACAATACTAGATCCAGATAAAAGAAGAAAAAAACTGTGGACTACATTTAAAAATTTCAAGCTTCATAGTCTCGTAACTACATGGCTCAATTGATTCAGTGTTAGTTCCTTAAAGCAAAAATTACCCGGAACTTAAAACATTGTCAAAGTGAGACATTTATATTGAAAATGCTAAAGTTTGATCAATTTTAGCTTGATAATGACCCCTAAACTTTTTTCATTTAATATAAATTGAAAAGAGATAGAACTTCAAGTCTAATGGCTATTTTCGTACATTTCTCTAACAAATTGGTAATAAAATTATAAAGGGCTCTCTTCTTTGTCCGATTGATCTTTGGATGATTTTGGGTGCTTTATAACAAAAATTACCTTTCTTTTATATTTCATTTATAGGGAACAAAAAATACACAACTGAAGCTTACATTACAATCTACAGTCATTCTTAAACTATGATTTGAATAAACTTCAACATTTTTATGTGATTTCTCAGTACCCGTAGTCATTCTTTTATATTTGTCTGGTATAATTCAAAATTTGCCAGATTTATTTTTCAGTTTGTCAAAACAGCGAATTATTTGCAACGTAATAAGACTATTTTTATTAAATTAGATGTATGTACCTTAAAAGAATCCTTAGCATAGATTTATTATTCCTTAATTGGATGGACATTCAATCAATCAATCAAACTAATTAGTTTTTTCATGTATTTATGAAAAATTAAATAACATGTTTTTAATAATTTTCTTATTACTATTGGAATTTTTTTAACTGGTGTATCAGAAAATGACTTTTTAAAATATAAATGAAAATCGAAAAATATATACATTACAGCAAATGATATTTACATAGTATAGGGTATTAGCAATAAAACATGTTCTATAATTAAAATTTTAATCATGATGATAATAAATGCATTTTGTGATTTTTATGTATTTCAAAAGTCCTTAATAAGCTGGTGATTACAATAATTTATATAAATTCGATGATATTAGCATTTTACAGCGATTATTTAAATAACAATGAAAAAATGATGCCGTGAAACTCAATTTTAAAATGAACTTATTTTAACAATAGAAATATTTTCTTAAAAAATTAGTCTGATTAAGAAAAAAAATGTATAGTCCAATGTATAACAGACTTAACCGTGCCTTTTGCTCTTTTTTATGTAAAATACATAGCTGTTAAAAGGAAATTATTTATTCTGCGATTTTAATTATAAAAATTATTTTATTTCTTAGCAAGAGATTGTTAGTTTTTCTTAAAAAAGGGGAATCATATTTCATAATCAAAGCTTATCACTATAATAATAGAGATATTTTTCTTTAACAAGAAAAAAGTTAATAAACGTCAGTAATTTCATTCATTATGAATAAATATTTTAGTAAAAAAAATAATGAAGATCTCAAAATAAAACAATTAATCTGAGATTAATATAAACGGTAAAATTGGAATAATTTTTCTTTTAATTTTTATATGATAAGTTATAAAGTTTTTTAATGCTTTATGTATGTTTATTAAAATATACAAATATTTAGTGCTGTCTTTTAATGTTATTAAAATCCAATAACAATTATTTGCTGTATTTTTGTTACAAATAATGTGTTTTATTTATACAACAGAAATGAGGAGTATTACTTCTTTTGAAAATGAGCATGTATATCAAATTATATTTGACAACTAAAGTTTGATATTATGTTATTTATTTTTAAGTAGCCTTTAATATTAAGCCTTTAATATTGTGTTGAATAAAACGTTTTTTGCTAAAAGGCTTTTCGTAAGCAGCTACTATTTGTGCAGTTGTTAGCTTTTCAAACAACCATTTTTTGCATTCGAAAGCAAAGCATAGAAACTACATGACTGCGCAATTTGTTTGTTAAAAATTTATTATAGTTCTTCGAAAAGTGTTTAGAAAGGAGCTATCATGAAAACAGGTCAGGACTATTATGCACTAGAAGTTATGTAACAAACTCGGATTGACTGAATCCCAAAGAAAATATGTGTAAGTTTAGATATCAATACTGTTTTTATGGTACAATGAAAATTTTTCTTCCCAAGTTGAAAGTTGGAAATTTTGACACTCAAGTTCAACTATGTTCTGGCCGTCATATTGAAGTTTATTGTAAACGATTAAAGCAAATCATTAATCAAGACAAGAAATGTTTCAATGCGAACTAATGCATAAAAGATACATGAATATTCATACTTCTACTAAGCGTAATACCAACTCAGTGAAAAATGTCCAAGCCGGGAATCGAACCCGGAACCCTTGGAATAGCGCTCCAAGTGCTCTACCATTTAAGCTACGAGGACGATACCCAGCTCAGCATTTTTCACTTCATATGTTGGTTTAGCTGCAAATCGCAGCACTAGATCCGTCTTCACGAGCACACAAGCTGCGGCGTAATATGAGACACTATAGACCCAGCATCGGTAAATCACATTTATTTATCATATTAATCAATTTCTCGATTAATTTAAGCAATGAAATTACGCCTGAAATTTTAGATACATGAATATTTGGCATGTATCTAATACACTGCGTATATATAATTTTCATTGAGTTGGTATTACGCTTAGTAGAAGTATGAATATTCATGTATCTAAAATTTCAGGCGTAATTTCATTGCTTAAATTAATCGAGAAATTGATTAATATGATAAATAATGCATAAAAGCTTAAATTTTGGCAAAAAATAATAGTTAATTCTCAGAAACACATAAATCTAACGTTTTAATTCAATTGCTGGTTACCTCAGAAATTGACTGCTGAAGGCAAGCTCAAGAGAAAAAAAAACTGTTGTTTGGCTCTGCTCAGAGATCAAAGGAAAGATAACATTCTGGGCAGAACTGTTGCCTGTGATTAAATATGGGTGTACTACAACAATAGAAGCCGTAAAAGAGAGTGGTCAGCACCTGGAGAATCATTTCGGCTTGGTTGCAAAATGTGCCTTAACTATACTGAAAAAAATCTGTAAAGTTACTGAAAGTTTTTTTAGGAAACTGGGATTCCTAGAATTTTTTGTGTAACGGCAACAGCAAAAGTGTATGTAACAGATACAGTTTGCACTGAAAATCAAAAATTCTGTAAGGTTACTAAGAATTTTTTACGAAACTGTGATTCCAAGAATTTTTTTATGTAACTACAACCCACGTTACAGATAAAATTTTAGTAAAGTTACTGCAATTTTAGTAGACTCATTTGTAAAGTTACAGATTTCCGTAGCTTTACAAAAATTTAATTCTGTAGATTTACATCTTTCCTTGTAAGGTGCACGGATAAAATGTTCGTAAGAATACAGATTTCGGCAAATTTTCATCTGTAGGATATTGCAGTTTTTTTTTTTTTTTTTTTTTACAATGTAATAAGAATGTGCTTCTCTGCACCTGGAGATATTCTCCAGGAATGCTATACAAAGTGTTCCTGAAGAGCAGACAGACAATCAATAGTGTAGTATACAGAAACGTGCTAATCCAAGTTTGCGATGACATTCGCGAAAAACGAAGAAACGAGTTCAGAAGGAAGGTGGTTCTTTTTCACTAAGAGCCCACAATAGTCACAGAAAAATTACTCAAAAAGACCCGGATGACCATGTAAAGTCTATGGGAGCGTTCTTTTCTAATATCTCGCTCAAATTTTAATATTTTTGCATGATTTTTTTTGCATAGGCTAGCTTAGAACGATCTACAACCGGGCTAGTTTTTACTTTTTCAATTTTTGTTTCAGATTTTCTTTAAAAAAATACTTTAACTTTCGAAACCGGTTTAAACCGGTTCTGAAACTGAAACTATCGTAATATAAAAAATATATAACCAAAATCGAAAAAGTAAAAACTAGCCCGGTTGTGGATTGCCCTCAGCTATCTTGTGCAAAAAAAATCATGCAAAAATATTAAAATTTGACCGAGATATTAGAAAAGAACGCTCCCATAGACTTTACATGGTCATCCGGGTCTTTTTGTGTACTTTTTCTGTGACTATTGTGGGCTCTTAAGATAACAGCCGGTCACACGTTAGTAAGATGATCAGCAGGACGCTCTATACAGTTAAAAATCTTGTCCCAGATTGAACCAATTTTGGTTCTCAATAGCTGCCACTTGAAGATGGTGAAATCTTGAACCAATATTTCGAGCTTCTTTTGAAGCATAGTTCCAATAGTTGGAACGAGGTTGAAATAGGTAACTCCAAATGTTGTTACGAGATTTTACTATCTTATGGTGGCAGCTACCGAGCATCAAAATTTGGTTCAAAGTAAAGCTAAATTTTTAACAGTGTACAAGCTGGAATGAGATTTCATGTAATATACACCATACAGATTCGACATGGCACCTTCATTCATTTTATCATTTTACAGTAAAACATTGGCCGAAAACTTTTTACTCAACGTTTTCTTGACTGAAATATACAAATACTCGTATATAACTAATGATTTTTTTTTAAAATTGCATTTTCTTAATAATTAAGTGTCAAAATAAAAAAAAATATATATTACAGGTATGTGTTATATTATACATAAATTCTAGTTGATTTATTTCGACTGCACATTAAAATATTAATATGCAATTACCAATTAAATCTGTGAAGCACATAATACTGTTCGGAAGTTTGTAGATATTAATTTTCTGTAGATATAAAACCAGAATTTATTTTTTATTAAAAATGATATGAAAATTCCTAGGCTTTTCTTTAATCGATTGACAATTATCGATTTTCTGGGAATTTTTGGAATATTTATTCAAAGTAACTTTTCTGAAGAGACATCAAAAATGATCATGAATATTTTAAGCTTTCATAAATAAATGCATGAAGGAAAACCATTAACGTCTTCTAAAATTCGAAAAAAGCCTATCACTAAAAGTCTTTACCGAAGACGAAAATAAAAGAGGGTGATGATCAGTAGATTTTGCGGTAGTAGAAATTGTTAAAGTTTGAAATTTTGTTACAGTTTAAAAATAAAGAGCTGGCATAGTTTATACGATGTTGATTGAAAAGGTTATACAAATGTAGTGTAGGGTTGTAAAAGCTTTTTTCAGAATTCAGTTCTTTTTAATGTTATTTTCATTTTTAAATATATTTTGTGCTGTTTGCAGACATTATCAATAAAAATGTAATGAATCACAAGATTTTCAAGTTGTTTTATCAATTTTATTAAAATTTGCCTCAGTGACTAGATTTTCATTAATTATTCGACTAGTTAGTTCAATAATTACTGACTTAAATTACATTGGACAACGTCAAAATGTGTGAAATCTTATAGTAATATTTTGCATTACACGTCACAGTATATTTTATTTTTAAAAGTTGGATATGAAAAAACTTTTTTAAGAAAAAAAATAAAAAATATGAAATATTTTTCAAAGAGAATTAATGCTCAGATCACAATGGTTAAGTCGCGTTTTAAAACAGAGATTCATGAAATTTCGTGTTAATCATGCGCCTAATACATTTACTTATACTGACAGAAAGAAAATTTGACAAGTACCAAATGCTTAACGTCTTATTGTTAAAACGAAAATTTAGTGCACTGCACATTAATATTTTATTTTATAAAAAATCTTATCGCACATTTAAATATTTTATAGAAAATCATATGCACACATTTAAATATTTTTTTATTTTAAAATAAAAGTAATGAGAAGTATTTTACACTAGAAATTATTACGCAGAATTTAATAATTATCTCGGTTTCCTATTTACACATACGTGAACGTAAATACGAACATGTATTTTATATTGCATGCACGCGCGTTACGTATTAAAACAAAGGTATTCATGTAAATTGCATAGTTAATTTATAAATGGCGAAAGAGATCCATAATAAATGACATACATTGATTTCATTGATTAAAATATAAATATATATATTTACGTCATAAAAATGCTACTTTATTTTCTCTAATATGTAGGAGTTATAATGTGCAATTAGTATAAAATAATTAATATGAATTTCTAACGTAAAGAAGCTTGTTGGAATGTAATTTTAAAGGATAGTGTTCATGTGAATTTTCAGTTAAAAAGCGTTCAGCTGTATTCTAAAAAAATTTCAATAGGACAAAAAAAAATATTAATGAATTATACTTTAACTACATAAAATAATATTAACCTTTGATTAAAATCTTAAAATACCTGTGTATATATGTGTAGGTGTATAAATTGAAAACTGTATACTTTGAATTATTACATAAGTATAACAATTAAATAATTTATTTATTGCGTGACTTTATGGGATTTTCTTTATAAAATGTCTCAAAATTAAAGCAAATACAATACTGTAGTATGAGAAAACTTTAATATTAAATAAAATGAAAATACTTGTGATACTAGGGATAAATTATTCCTGATTTAAAAATTTTTGGTAAACAAAAGCATGTACAAACACAAGCATTTTTTTCTTCCTATTAGAATTTATCATCCAACTCTTGATAATTGTAAAGGAAAGTAGACAAATTTTTCTTTTAAATTATTTTCCAACATTTTTCATTAAACCTTAATGATGTTAAAGATTGTTTTTATATTTCGACGTAAAAAAAATAATAAAGTCGATCGATTAAAAAACGGGTTTATTTTAAATTATCTATTATTTATTTAAGCAATAGTTTTGTTTTCTTTAAAATACAAAGGCTGGAATATTTTTTATGTGTAATCTAGCTTTAATATGATTTAAAAATAGTTTTTTCTTGCATGTTAAAAAAGTTATTTACTCCACTTTACAAGTGAAATTTCATTTTATGCAACTATTTTTAGAAATACATTCTTCTTTCAGAACCTAATATCATTTCAGATTCTCTGGTTTCTTTGAAGCAAAAAGATAGATCATGCATTATTTAGTCGGTTTTGAGGAAGCATTTTCCTAAGCGTATAACAATGCGGATATGTTTGGCGGGTATTCAAGTTTGACCACTCTTGGTTGACATAAAATATGAATAGATATTAAAATATATATGAATCTAATAACCGAAAAAAAAATCACTATACGTTCTTCTTATCAGTTTTTATCTACATGCTTTTTTGACATACGATTTTTTATGTGGTTTATTGTTAGAATTAATTTAAATTAAATAGGGAAGGATACTTTTTAGTACTTTTTAACAAATGTGAAAAGTGCTTATGCATTCGGTTTGTCTGTCTGTCCACAGTCTAACTCCTGTAAATGTACTCGGATTTTCATATAAATGTTAAATCTTATTTAGGGTCAGAAAAGCATGTTTAGTATTGCATATAAAGTATGTACGACTAAAGATTCATTTACAAGGGCACTCAAAAGAATTCGATTACATTATGGTATATGGAAAAAAATCGTTTGGAGAGTAATTTGATGAAATTCCGATGTTTCAAATGTATTGAAACTGATATAGATCACTGAATTTCACTACGATAAGACATTTCATTGAGCTTCGTAAATCATACTATAGATGTCCATTTATTTTCAGGGAAAAGTTTTTAAGCTTATATTACCAACATTTTTACTTAAATAAAGGATTCCTGTAAATTATACTATAAATATTTAAAAAAAACTATAAATTTAGAAACATTTTTCCTTTCAGAATTTAGTCATATTTCTGCCCCCGTAGTTTTTAGCTAAAAAATAGATCATGCATTATTTAATCCGTTTTCTGGAGGCATATTTTCCTACACGTATATCGTTGTGGATTTTTTTTTTTGCGTGTGTTGAACTTACCACCCTCTGCTGGTTTAAAAAAAATGGATATATATTAAATATACATGAACGTAATATGCGAAGTAGAACATCACTGCATGCTCTCTGTCACTATGCATTTTTAAAAAGACATACGAGATATTGAGAGTTAAGTTCTTTAATACGAGTTTAGTACGCGAAACAATACAGTTAAAAAAAAGGACAGATGGACAGATTTTATTAAGGGTGCATTTCGATTCAAACTGCTTATTTTCCGATTTATTTTTGAATTCACTTTTACTCTTAAACGCATTAAAATAGTAGATTCTCTTATTTAGAAATTTTATAAGGTGCCGTGTCTGTCAATGGTTTGATAAATGCAGAAAATATTGCAAAAAAATTCTGTCAAAGTTGGCTTTTTGATCCGAATTTTCCGAAGTGGGAGAACTGGGAACGAAAAGAAAGGGTCATAGTGACAAGTTAATTGTTCATAAATCAAATTCTAATGAATTGAGAGCAAAATAACATCCACACGGCACCTTTATACGTCTCTTCAAAAATCCCCTCAGCAAGTTTAATTTTTATACTTTCAAAAATGCGTTTGAAATTGTATCGGAAAATTTCGAGCTGTTGAAGGTGGAAAAGCATTTATTCGAATAAACCCTTTAGGGGTTGTTTTAGTTATATTGCTTTTAAAGGAGAGATCTTTTCAAATGGACTTTAAACAAGTGATTTGGATATTCATCAAAAACATCCACACCCGCCTATCTCTGGCCACCGTGAATTGAAACCAGAGTCCTTCATAGTGTCGGGTAATGCAATTTCACGCGATGCTGAGCCATACCGAGGTTCGACCAGGTAGGTTTGACGATATTTTTTTTTTTCGTTGCTGGATGGCTTTGGTTCAGGTCGATATTAAATGTTTCTAGTAGTGCCCGATTCGTTTAGATTAAAAAAATTTCGGGTCAATCCCATTTTTCAAAAAAGATTTCTAAATATTTCTCAAATGATAAATATTTGAATATGAAAGAGCGTATTTATGTTCCTTTAAAATAAATATTTAAAACTGATTATACATGTAATCGTAAATTATTATTCTCTAATTGTCTTAAATATGGATTAATTTGTTTCTGCTTCAGGTTCCGTTCGGTTTCGGGTTGAAGTGGACAGGGCTTCATGTCGTGTTTTGAAATGACAATTTTTTTGTGGGTTACAAATCCGGTCTATGCCGTACTCTACGGGCAGGACAAACAATTTCCTGGTAAATTCAAAAAGTAAAGGCCAACGATAGCGATTTCGGAAAGCGATGAAAATCACTAAACCAGTCTGGTAGAGGGGGCTAGATTCGATTCCTAGGGTGTTGTAATATCAGATTTGAATGAACTAATTAAAATTGGAAAAATATTTATAAATGAACTTTATTAATACTGCTGTATAATATAACTACAGCTGTATAGCATTTAGGATTTTTAAACGACAGTTTTTAGTAGCTTCCCTTTAGCGGAAAATACAGTAATTATTTAAAAAAAAAATCGTAGGCATTGTTGTACAGTTGGATTAAGATTGTGGTATATAGATTCTTCTATGGTCACTGTTGCTTTTATTTGTTGAATATAGATGCTTTTATATGTATTGTATACACTGAAAATTGTATCCTGTAGATAGTTATATATGTTATAAAGATGAAAGTATATAAAATGTATGAAAACCTAGATATTAATTCTTTTATTTACTTCTCATTTTCTTATTCTAAAAATTTTTTATTGTATTTAAAAAAAAAAATGCTTACATACAAAATATTTAGTTTATTCAAATCCCACTTCTTCTGATAGAAGTACAAAGTATGCAAGAGTTAAAATGAAGCTATCTGAAAGAACTTAATTATAATAATAAAATACAATGTTTATGCAGGCAGAATCACATTATCTACATAATCCAACTGATACCTTACTTTAAAATCAAACATTAATTTAAATACGTAAATTTGGTGTTATTATCAACTTCGCAAATCCATCACTCAATATTAGGTTTGTGTGTATGAAAGATGGATGCATATAAGTATGAAAGATGCATGTATGTAAACATGAAAAATGCATATATGTACTAAAAAACATGCAATATGCAAGCACTTATGTATGAAAGATGTATGTATGTAAATATGAAGTATGCTTTCATCTAAACATGCAAGATATATGTATTTATGCATGAAAAATGTATGCATGTTTAAAAGATGTGCGTAAGTATGCACGATTCATGCTTGTAGGTATGTGATATGCATGTGTATAAGTTTGTAAGCACAATGTATGCAAATATATAAGATGTGTGCAGAATGTAAGATGTATATGTGTAAATATATAAAATGTATGAAAATATGCAAGCTGTATAAATATGCAAGTATTTATCAAAATATGTGAGATATACATATGTGTGTAAAAAAAGATGTATGTAAATATATAAATGCATGTAAATAGCTTAGATGTAACATACGTAAGCGTACGAGATGCATTTAAATGTGTAAAATGTATGTAATTAAGCTTATCGGTAAAAAAATTATGATTGTAATATGTATATAATACGTGTATAAGCTACTGCTTATTCAACATCAAAGTAATTAAAAAAGATCTATTAAACATTTTTTCACAAAAATAATTTATAGCAACAAAATGGTTTATATAAAAAAAGAATCTTACTTTTTTAAAACCTAAAAATTTAAATAGGAACTAGAAATAAACACGTAATCCTTTCAAAAACGACCCAAAGTATTAATTCCTTATTTTACTAACTTTTTTTGCTTCAAAAAAGTTTTTTAGTATTAAACAAAAGGCTTATATCCAAAATAATTAGTTTACTCAAATCTTATTTCATCTGATAGATGTACAAATTATGCAAGAGATAAAATGAAACTCTTAATTACAATAATAAAATTTACCATCATCCCTTATCACATTTTCCTACATAATCCAATCGCCATTTCATTACAGAATCAAGCATTAAATTTGAATAACATAAAAATGCTTTTATTATCATCTTTCGCAAACCCATTACTCATTGTTAGATTTGTCATATTTAATGCAATTTCTACAGCATTTGTATTAAATGAAAGCCTTTTTACTTGATTAATAGTTTTTTCCAGTCATTATCATTATGACGTTCGCCTAATATTACACATTTGTCAAATATATTGTCTGATTACGATCTCTTTATTTATTACATTTAATTTCCGATACAATCTTGTTTCAATAGATCATTAAAGAAAATATCAGGTTTGATGAAACAACCAAAAGCATAATGGTGCTTATGCATTAAGGGAAAATGTGCGGCGATGAAATGATTATAAATGATTTTCCTCTCTCATGACAAGGTCAATCAAAGAGAAAAGAATGATTATGATATTCTTTGTCATTATTCTTATTGATACGTTTCTTACGCAATTGTGTAATCGTTCAGAAAAATGGTGTCCAGTGATGACCACGTGTATGGGATGATGTAATTGTTAATTATTTCACTAATTCTTTTAATCATCACTAAGATTCCTTTTTAAGATATTTAAATTCTTTTTGTTTCATCGATGACATTATTACACAAAAATCCCTTTTAAACAAAATTGCTTTAATACGTGTAGTTTGAATCATAGGTGTAGGGGTTACAAGTATTTATGGTTATTTTTCGTATTATCTTCTCGAAGATGGGGTATATGTATTAGTAATTATAATTTTTTTCTTCTACAAAAAAAAAAAATAAATAAAAAAAAAATAAAAAAAAAATGTGTAATCGTTCAGAAAAATGGTGTCCAGTGATGACCATGCGTATGGGACGATGTAATTATTTATTCTTTCACTAATTTTTTTAATCATCACTAAGATTCCTTTTTAAGATATTTAAATTCTTTTTGTTTCTTCGATAGCATTATTACACAAAAATCCCTTTTAAACAAAATTACTTTAATACGTGTAGTTTGAATCATAGATGTAGGAGTTACAAGTATTTATGGTTATTTTTCGTATTATCTTTTTGAAGATGGATATATGTATTAGTAATTATAATTTTTTTCTTCTACAATAAAAAAACAACAACATTTAATTGTGTAATCGTTCAGAAAAATGGTGTCCAGTGATGACCATGCGTATGGGACGATGTAATTATTTATTCTTTCACTAATTCTTTTAATCATCACTGAGATTCCTTTTTAAGATATTTAAATTCTTTTTGTTTCTTCGATAGCATTATTACACAAAAATCCCTTTTAAACAAAATTATTTAATATGTGTAGTTTGATTCATAGGTTTTGAGTATTTATGGTTATTTTTTGTATTATCTTCTCGAAAATAAGGATATGTATTAGTAATTATAATTTTTTTTTTCTTCTATTAAAAAAAAACCATTAATATTTAATTGTGTAATCGTTCAGAAAAATGGTGTCCAGTGATGTATGAGACGATGTAATTATTAATTCCTTCACTAATTCTTTTAATCATCACTAAGATTGCTTTTTAAGATATTAAAATTCTTTTTATTTCTTCGATGGCATTATTACACAAAAATCCCTTTTAAACAAAATTACTTTAATACATGTAGTTTTAATCATAGGTGTAGGGGTTACAAGTATTTATGGTTATTTTTCGTATTATCTTCTCGAAGATGGGTATATGTATTAGTAATTATACATTTTTTTCTTCTACAAAAAAGTAGATATCTAACCTACATTTTAATCATAAGATAAAAGATGACGTAAAATAAACACATGATCAAAATAAATTTCAACGTGTTGGTTTACTCTTTAAAACCATCATCAGGAATTTCAAAATATATATACATATTTATAAATTTCCATCATGACAGAAAATTTTCTTTTATAACAAATAGATATCTTTATAATAAGATTATATTAATGTGATTTAATCTTTGAACAACTTTTTTTCTATGTATTTTTTACTCAGCTCAGATTATTTCACTATCGTTGCAATTTGTAGAAAGTATTAGAAAGATAGATTACAAGGGCCTCTTTAATTAGGAGGGTATTCGGTGCACGATTTCGGAGCATAATTATGTGCAGCAAACGGTTGGACCACTTTTAGATTTTTTGTTTTCAAATGGTTTGATAAAAAGTAATATGGCTAGATCGGCTCTTATTCAGGGATGTAGTGGAGGATATACGCGGGTATACGCCGTATACCTTCTGGATTTTTTTAAGGAGAACCGTATACCCTCTGTTTCTCAAGAAAAACTACAATATGTAGACTCTAGGATATACGCTCTGCCATGAGCGTATACCGTCTGTTTTTTTTTTTTTTTTACGACTACACCACTGCTCTTATTATAGTTTGTCTATATGGAACAAAAAGTAGTCAATATTTATCAAGATTTTCAGAACAACTTGGGATGATATTTTTATAATAGAGAGCTAAATGGACTTAAAATAATTACTTGAACCGCATTATTATTAAAATATTAGACAGTATTTTATTATTATATTTCTATATTAATTCAATCGCTGTATAAATACTTAAATAGTGCATATATATATATATATATATATATATATATGTGTGTGTGTGTTGCAGCCAATACCCGAAATTGGCCAATTCTAGAACTGGCCGGCCAATTCCCGAATTGACCAGCAACGTTAAAAAATGACTGGCCAATTCTACAACTGGCCAGATGCAATTGGCCAATTCGCGAACTGGCCGGATGCGATTGGCCAATTCGCGAAATAGATATAAGCACTCGGCTTAATCCTTTCTAACATAGTTAAAAGTGTCTATGAATTCAAATAGTCTACTCGTCAGGGTGTTCGTGATTTAACTCGAGTAAAGTTTCCGGTTAGCTTGTAATTGTCATCGTATTTGGTTTATCAATTAATTTCGGAATTAAAAAGGAATTGTGTACTATTTTTGGTTAATTTAGTTAAGTACACAAAAATATTTCGTTTGAATATAATCAACGGGAATCTTTTTTACTGTACATTTTAATGTTACATTATCTTAATTATAAAAAAAAATGGTACCTATGCATCATAGTTCGGATGTTGGCCAAGGCTTCCCGGCCAGTTCGCGAATTGGCCAGCCAAAACCCGAAATACGCTATTCATTTCATGTATTTCGGGTTTTGGCAAGGAAGCTTGGCCAGTTCGGGTATTGGCCGGCCAGTTCTAGAATTGGCCAAGCTTCGGGTATTGGCCGCAACATATATATATATATATATATATATATATATATATATATATATATATATATATATATATATATATATATATATACCGTATGCATCAACGAAACTACAGGGGATTATACATTGAGTGAAAAATTCGGCAATGCAAAACTTATTTTCCACTTTTATGACGAGCTTAATCAAAGAGAAAATTACATGTTTTGTGATTTTCCTGATTAATACGTTCCTGACAAAATTGTGTTTTAGTCCAAAAATAGTGTTCAGTATGAATTATCTTTAGAATTTTTAAAGGCATTTAATCTTCAATATATTTTATTTTTCAAGCAATTATATTTGCTGATATTATATATTTTTTGTCTACGTAAAGTCATTTTTATTAAATCAAATAACTATTAACTTCTCAATTAATTCTTTTAATGATTTTCATGATTACATTTTAGGATTAAAAAATCATTATGGAATTATAATGTGAAATATTTTTAAGAAATCAATTTAATACGTTTTAATTATCAAATAATTTGTATAGCGGATAAATTTTTAGAAATTGTTCTTTTTCAGAGTACGTATTCTGACCATAAAATTTATTTACTCATGTAGTGTAGTTTCTCTAAATAATTTTATTCATTATCATTCAAAATAAGTTCTCAGCTTTTTAAAGATATTTTTATGTAATGGATTTGTGGTTTAATTTTTTTAATTAAGTAATTTAAATACATTTAATGGAAAATGGATACCAAAGTTTGGATTTCAATTTAACGAAATAGTATGAGTGAGATCGACATTTTCTGGATTATGATAAAATTCAAATTTTGATATTATTTTCTCTTTTAATAAATTAAGCATTTTAACTTTTTTTACAAACTGAAACGGGATAATATTTCAGATGTTTATTAGCACATAAACATCTGAAAATTTTATTTAGATGTTTATTAGCTTTTTATATTTATTATGTTAGTTTATATTGTTTATTTATTTAGATGTTTATTTTAAATTTATTTAGATTTTATTTAGATATTTAATTTTGTTTAGATGTTTATTTTTAGATGTTTATTAGCACATAAACATAAACATCTGAAATATTATCCATAAACATCTGAAATAATATATTGTCTAATATTATCCAACATATTGTCTAACATAAACATTATTGTCTAACATAATGTTGTCTAATATTATCCAACATATTGTCTAACATAAACATCTGAAATATTAGATAATATTTCAGATGTTTATTAGCACACTTTATCTTTTGATAATTAAATGTGAATTTATAAAATTTGTGAATCATTAATTGAGTTATTTAGCAGATTTATAAAAAAATTAGAAATTGAAAAAAAAGTATTTTTATAAATTTAATAATTTTTTACTTTGCTTATAATAAACTATGTATAAAATGATGAAGATTGGCATATTTCACTCTTTTGCAAGTCAATCTTCCAAACGTTTTAATTACGTTACACTGAAGCTATCGAGTTTTAAGGAAAAAAAAAAAATAATAGTTAGAAAAAATACGGTATATTTTAGAGAAAAAAAAATCGCGTTAATCATTTGAGCATGATAGGCAATGGAATTACAATTTTACGTTGAGTCATCTCTTTTATTCGTCAAAAATGTTAAATCAGCTAATTATGAAAACTTTTTCATTATATAGACATCGGCATAAAAAGGGTAAAATCCTAAAAATAAAAGTGAAATGTAGGAAAAAAAGTTTCTTATAAAATTAAAGTACAACTTTTTCATAACTTTCTTTATTACTTTTCAAGGATGACGCGTTGTATGGATTTTTTTTCTACAAGTTTGCTATTTAAGAAAAATGATCGATGATTCTGGCACTTAATTTTTATTTAATTAACATGATATTCTTTGGGAAAATTTTAATTAGAATTGAATTTACGTTAAGAAGTTTTTCTCTCTGAGTAAAACTTTAAAGCTGAAACGACGGAAAGTTATGAAAATAAAATTAAATAAATTAGGCCCGGTGTAACAGTATTTCTTTAACATAATTCAACCCTTTATGCCCCGATGATCTTTAAAAGTACCTTTTAAAAAGTGTTATAAAATTAATTTAGTACATTAATTAGCAGTAATATAATTAAAAATGAGTAATAGATACATTCATTTATCTTGTTTTAAAAGTTTTATTTTGTTGAACAAGGTAAAAATGCTTTTAAAAGGATGATTTCTCTTTCATTTGCATCTATTCTGTTTTCTCTTGATGTTGGAAGATCGTGCGAGGGAATTTTGAGTATTTTAATGTTTCTATATTTCTATTATAAGGGCATTATATTTGTTAATTTCCTAATTCTATGAAAAACTTAAAAAAGACTTTATAAAAAACGATTCGACTGGAGTGGTAATTATTCCACAAAATCCTTATAATTATATATCTCATTGATTAAATTTAATTGGCAATATCTTTCTAAAATTTACTAACCTATTACATATATTTTCTAATAATAAATTTTCTAAAATTAAGTAAAATATTTAGATTAAAAATCCATTTTTTTCATATTTTTTAATGCGCCAATATAAAAGAGGAATAAACATAAGGGATTCGATTCGAATAATTCTTTTTACTATTGGACAAGAGGAATGTTCCACTATCCCATGCACTTTACGACTATGCGCAAATGCGTTCATAATTAGTAATGTTAAAATGTTCATCAAAAAAATAATTTGATCAGATGGCAGTATAAGGTAATAGAAGAGATTTCCGCAAGTCAGAATAATAACATTATATCCAGCTGCTTGATTTTCGTCCAATAAAGTTTGAAAATCTATGTATATTACTTTCTATTTTCTTGAAATTTTTGCGAAGCTTTAATAAAATAAGGTGCTCTACATATGGCATTATATATAAATATCAATATCTAGAAATGCGTATATTTTTTATGCATCAGTGCAAAAGTACAAATTATTAATTGAAACGTGCTTGCTAATAACACAAGAAAAGAAATACTAACGAATTTTAATTAAAAGAAGACCGAAATCATATTAATAAAGTATCCAACAGAACATGTGTAAAATTATTATTCTGAAAAAAAGGAGTGCAGTGAACAGTATTAGGATATTAACAATGAGAAGTCTATTACTTGAAGATGAAGTTTGCCTACAAACATAAGCATTTTGAGAAAGTGTTCACATTATGATTGTTGCTTCTTTAATGAAAAACAATACTAAGTCAAAAAAAGTTTTAGGGATAAACATTTTACTAGAAGTTAATTATACATGTACAATTAGAAGATAAAAATAAATCGTATGACACACAAAAAAAATAATAATAATGGCGCGAAAAAAAAAAAAAAATACTGTCCTGTTAGATGTTTTCTCCCATCTATACATATATTTTCAGTTTCATTTATGCTTTCAACTGGACATTATTACGGAAATTTTTTTTATGGCTGGTAAAAGCAGTTTTATATTTAGAAACGATATTTTGTTTGTTTTTAATTTAATTAAAAAATATGTTACATCCGGTTGAATTTTATAATAGACGTAACTTTTATTCACATTTGAATCACGTATGTATAATGTAACAGATGAAACATTCGATTACAGTAACATCTGAAAATCAATATTAAAATTTTTGTTTGATTCAATTATTTAATTCAAAAAAGCAGCTGGTTTTACTACCCCGTGATTTCTTTAAATAGTTGTATTGAAATCATATAGAAAAAATACAAGATAAAATGATATATATCAAAGATTCCAAAATTCTATTAATAGACCTATAACGAATATTAATAAAATAATTTAATCCATGTAAAAACAGATTCAAATATAAAGAATAAAACATATACAATGTTAAAAATGTTGTTACATGTAGTATATTTTTTTGTACAAGAACTCGAAAGGACATCCTCTTGGAATGAATCCAGTTTAGTCTGTTTCTAAATGACCATGACAAATGGACATCGAATAGACATCCAACGAGGCGGAAACACTCTGAAAAAGATGAGAGCCATGCGAGCTGCTTAGTCTTGATAGATCAAGATTTATTTGTTTGGGCTGATCCTTATGCTCCGAAGAATGCTTTATCCGATTATTTAGCTCCATACATGGAGAATAAGGCAACTATTATGTGTTTGAAATAAAGATTATGATGTTCATTTGATTATTACGGATTGTTTACTTTATACTTTATATGGACATTTAAGATATCATGCTTTCCTTGTTAAAAATTATAGTATGTTTTCGCCTTATTTTCGCTGCAATTTTGATATATTTTACTTATATACACGAGCAATAATACTTACATTTTTCAAGTTGGATTGGAAAAATAAAATGCAGTTTTATGACAGCCGGACCCAGATAATAAATAAATATTGAGAACAACATAATCGTTCACTTAAAAAAATATCAGCCATTGATTCATTTCCTGTAAAAAATATGTATAACTATAATGTATAATTCTAAATTTATGATTTTCATTGGTTTTAATTAAAATAAAGCCCCCCCCCCCCAAAAAAAAGAAAAGTAATACCATAAGGACTTTTTTTATTTCACTTTTCTTAATTCTATACGTAAAATATACAACAGTCATTATTGGCGAACAAAATTTTCTTCGGCGACGGATTTGCAATAGGCTAATTTGCAAGTAACAAATGATATTTACGAATACAGTTATTATACAAGAAGCCCAAACATAAACTACATATTTCCGTTATGGCTACTAGGAAAGTTTTTCCTTAAAAAATCATGAAATTTAAGGAAAATCGTAATGTAATAATGGGTAATGAGGACTAGCGGCTAAAGAAACTTTACATAATATAAACAATATTTTAAACATTACATACATTTTTAATATTTTATTCTGCAATATATTTTATTCATACAAGAACTCGAAAGGACATCCTCTTGGAATGAATCCAGTTTAGTCTGTTTCTAAATGACCATGGCAAATGGACATCGAATAGACATTCAACGAGGCGGAAACGCTATGAAAAAGATGAGCCATGTGAGCTGCTTAGTCTTGATAGATCAAGATTTATTTGTTTGGGCTGATCCTTATGCTCCGAAGAATGCCTTATCCGATTATCTAGCTCCATACATGGAGAATAAGGTCACTATTATGTATTTGAAATAAAGTCTATGATGTTCATTGTATTATAACGGACTGTTTACTTTCTCTTTTATATGGATATTTAGATTTTATATTTTTCTTATTAAAATTTATACATGTTTATGTTTCATTTTAAAAGCAATCGCGAAATGTACACACATATATATATATAAGTAATAATATTTATATTTATAAAATTCGATAACAAAAATCATTGTCATTTTTATGTTAGCCAGGATCTGATAATAGGTTAACTAAAATTATATCCAACACATTCATTTGCATTGTGTCCATCACATTTTAAATATTAACCGTTGTCTAATTTCATTTAAAATATATATATATAAATATACAATTATGTTACCATTATGTGTGTGAAATAAATAAGATGTTCGTTGATTATTACGAGCCATTTGTCATTTATTTTTTGTGAGCATTTAATATTTTTTTTTCTCCGAAAAATTTGTATGTCTATATATTATTTATTCTAGCCACAATCGGGAATATTTCACGCATACACGAAATAATAGTATTTACAGTTATCAAAACAAATGATAAAAATTATGCTTACAAAATATTACTATACAAGATGTGACGAATAAAACTATTGAATTCCTTAAAGGGTACATTAAAAACTTTTCACCAGAACGCTATGTACTTTAACGTGAGACACACACATATTTATATAATAACAAACAGAACTAGTCAAATATGGAAATCCCAATACTACTTTGTAACTTATGCATGTTAATATTTCCTCAAAAATGCAGCATAGCAGTGCCAACGGTTAGATGGTTAACACCAAAATTTAGCCAGTAACAACATATATCAACTTCTAACTTAATCTGAAGTTTTATGAAAATCCTCGCAGATCGGAGACAGAGCTATTGCATAAGCTTTTAAAAATTCTGCATAACAGTGCTACCTATTGGGTTATCTACACCAAAAACTAACCGGACACATTTTTAATCAGGTACTGACTGAATCTGAAGTTTAATGATCATCCATAGTTGTTAAGTTCAATAGTTAATAGTTCTTAAGATACAACTACTTAACTATTGCAAAATCATGAAAAATGCAGCATGAAAGGACCACCTGTTGCGCAATTTCCACTAAAAGGTAAGTCAGCACCAAATTATATCGAGGATTAACTGTATCTAAAGTTTTATGAAAATCAGTGCATTAGTTCTTCAGATAGACCTATTATGGAACTTTTTAACAATACAGCATAGAAGCGCCATCTATTCAGCGATATGTACAAAAATAATCAGTTCTTTTTTATATCAAGATGTACCTGAATCTAAAGTTTTGTGAAATTCTGTTCATTAGTTTTTGAGATAGAGCACCCACATAATTTTTGTCCCATACAAACTCACAGAGTGACAAAATAACAGACAGACTCACAGACACACAATTTGTAAAAACCTGTTTTTCATGATCTCTGACCCCAAAAATGTCTAATACCATCGAAAACCGGAATTCGAAAATTTTCACGAATCCAATACTTTTTTCTTGTAACGGCAGAAGAAAGTTAAGATATGTACAATGTTAAAATCTTGTAACTTGCAGTATATATTCTTCATACAAGAACTCAAAAAATGTTGTCTTGGAAAGAATTCAATTTAGACTATTTCTAAGTGACCATGACAAATGGGCATCGAATAGACATCAAACAAATAACGTATTACAAAAAGATGAGAGTAATTTGAGCTGCTTAAACTTGATAGATCAAGATTTATTTCTTTGGGTTGGTTGGTGTTTATGCTTAGAACAATGCCTTATTCGTGTATGTACTTCTGTACGTAGGGAATAAGATCAATATTATGTGATTGCAATGAAGATTACGGTGTGCTTTGTATAACAATTTCTTTTTACTTTTTTCTATTTTTAAAATAAGGAATTACTGGATTTCGTATTTTGGTATTTGATGGATTTGCATGTTTTAGGGGTCAGAGATACAAAAAACATGTTTTTACAAAATATTTGTCTGTGCGTCTGTGAATCTTTCTGTATGTGACAAAAATTTTGTGGAGTTTTGTTAGTATTTGGTGTAAATTGCTCAACAGATGGCGCTGCTGTACTGCCTTTTTTTGCGATTTCTGTAATAGATTTATCCCAAGAACTACTGCAAGGATTTTGACCAAACTTCAGATTCTGCTAGTCCTTGACATGAATAGATACTACTTATATTTTTGTGTAAATCGTTCAAAAGGTGACGCTGTTATGCTGTATTTTTCACGATTTCCGGAACAGCTCTATCTCAAGACTTAATGAACGGATTTTCATCAAATTTCAGATTCAGTAAATCCGTGATATGTACTAGTTATGTTTATGTTTTTATGTCTGTCGACCAAAAAGTGCCGCTGCTATACGAAATTTTACTTACTGTTGCAATAGCTCTTTCTCAAAAACTACTCCACGATTTTATTCATGAAACTTCAGATTCAGATATAGCTTGATAAATATTATTGCTGCTTATGTTTTGGTATAAATCGCCCAACAAATTGCGCTTTCACGTTGCATTTTCACCGATATCCACAATAGTTATATTAATATATGTATATATAAATTATTATCCTTATTTTTTCAAGAGAAGGCTGGATTCATAATCAATTACTACCGTGCTCATTAGCCCTCTGACCTTTAATACAGAGGAATAATTATCGAATGAGTACTGGCTTGATATTATTAATTATTATTTTCTTCGGGGTAAATGTTCTAAATATAACGGGACTAAACAAATATAATAAGTCGTAGTAATATAGTCTCTCGATGTGATGTCACTATAGCGTCACAAATTATAACGAATGTCACAGTAGAGATGTCACGAAAATGTCACTTTAGTTCAATGTCCGTGTTTTGCCCTTCGAATGTAGGAATTTTGGTTTTCCGATATTTAGTCACATTGAATTACATAACGGAATCGCAGAGACTTATATATGAAAATATATTTTTAGTCACAACACCTACCTTTCTTATGAAAACAGTTTATGCTATGAAATAATTTTTACGTTAAGCGACATCAACTAACATTATTGGTTGAAAATGTTAGAAAAATAGTGATATTTTATTTTTTATAAGCAATTCTTGTAATTCAAAGGGCTTTAAACCATGTGGTGCGTAAAATACAAGTAAAATTGACTTAGCGATAAAATTCTAACTTTTTTTCCGGAAATTTAAATCTATATTGAGTAAAATAAAAATTAAAAAGCAGTTATCGTAATACTACTTGACTTTTCACGATAAAAATTATCAAATAAAGCATTTTTAATACTTAATTATTCCCAAACGCCCCTTCAAACGTTTCGTTACTAATTCCCCCTTTGGTACTTATTTGGTGATTAATCTCTACAATTTTTCAAGAGAACACGATGCTTAATAAGTTATTTCCGTTCTCATCAACTCACAAACATTGTACACACGGTGGTTATTCAACGAGTACAAGATTGAAATTACTCATAATGAAAGAAGCTTTACCACACTCGACTGCACGAAAATATAAATTAAAAAACTTTAGTGCTGAAAGAGTTTTATTCATAATGGGGCATTTTGTTGTTTACTGTTGAATGACGATGCCCTGATTTAAATTTACATGTTAATGAAGAATTATTTGAAACATTAATTTTTTTAAAAAGATGAGAAAAAGCATTTATTAAAATATTTGTTGAAGCAGACGGCAATTAATTGCTGCCAGAATGGCAAAGCTTTTTTTTATAAGCAAAATAATTTTTTGCTGTTCAAATCTTTCATATCATATTAATACAAATATTGTTATTGAAATTAAAAGAAATAAAATACAAAATCAGTCGATGAAATTATGTACTTTTTTTAGATGTAATAATTTTCAATGAATACTATTAAAATGTATTGTACATAACTCATCCTGTATTTCTAACAATCATGGCAAATTTGCCCGAGGATATAAAATTTATACATAAAGTAAAAGGATACTTAATTCAGTTTTGAAAAATTCATAGAGGAAAATGATATATGAATACTTAGACTCCTTCATATTTTATTGTCTGAAAAAAAATGTTTCAAATTAAGAGTTTTGAACTCTCATACATCACATACAGGAACTTCATAAGTAATACAGGCATTATTAAAAGTACAAGATAAAAATATGTTACTCAATTTATATTTTTGTGGATTTACTAGTGAAAAAATAGGGAAAGATTAACTACAGATATTTCATATGCATTAGTCGTATGACAAATACATAATGTGTAGTAGAAAAATTCACCAATAAATATGTATGTGCAATGTCAGAAGCGTTTTGAGGCATATTTTAGACATTTACTCAAACTCGCTGCCCTCAGTGATAGACTATATATATATTTACTATTACTTCGCATAGTTTCTTAGTCTTATAAATGAAAGTTTCACTCAGCAGCTAGGAGAATCTACCTCACGTACAAAGGTAAAAATTAGTATGAGTATAGTCCTGGACAATTTCGGTATGCCCCTTCTACCCTCTTCCTACGCCTTGAAATCAGAGGACTGCGATTAAATGTATTCCTCGAGTTACAGCTGTCGAACTAAGGCTTGACTTGTTGGAGGATTTGCTTTTGAAGTATGAATTACATGAGAAATATCATTTTCACATACAAATATATAAAATAATAATGAAGGCCTTCAATAAATTTTATAAGCTTTACAAACTTTTATAAATATGGATTTGTGATGATTTGCCTTAGTCGGCGCATAAAACTATGCGTAGCAAAAGCTTGTGTTTGGCAAGTATGCATCATATGGCTGTAAATTTGCCCAATTGCGTTTGGCCACTGTTATGAAACTTTTGACAGATGGATGCGTGGAAGCCCTTGATTAATTGTAATTGTCATTCGATTTTATCCTGCTATTTTTTTCACACTAAAAGTTTATCTTTAAATGAAGGATGGTATTTATATCGATGTATTAAAACCAAATGATATGGGATAAGACATGTGCGATTCCGAAAGATGTCTTTGTCAACAATTTTCAGAGAATTTATAGTCGGTGCCTAAAGTGAATTACAAATTATAATTTTTTCTTTCTCTGCAATTGAATTTGAGCCTTACTTACAAAGCGATACTTATATCTAGGTATGATGAGTATTCTGCATATGACTCCGAAAAAAGCCATTGTTACTAACTACAATAAATTTACAGTCGTTGCCAAAAATGCATTGAAATTTTCTTCTGCACTTGAATTTCTGTCTTAATTAAACAGTGGTTTTTATATCCAAGTATAAGACATGTGATTAGGGATTCTGCATGCTTCTTTGTCCGCAGCTTTCAGGAAAATGGCAGTCGTTGCCAAAAGTGAATTGCAAATTACAAATATATATTTCTTTCAAACTTGAATTTGAGCCTTAACTGAAGACCAGTATTTGTATCCAGGTATTAAAGTTATGTATGAAAGGAGTAAGCATGCGATTACGAAAAAAATCTTTATCGAGAAACTTTCAGAAAAATTACAGTCGTTTTCAAGCGTTCATTACAAATTACAAATATAATATTCTAAAAACATTTTTTAGTTATTTATTTTGTTATTTAGGTAACAATCTGTTGTTTCCAAACAAATTCATTGAACTTTATTGATCGTACATTGTATGAATAAAAATTCATTTCTTAACTAGACATAAAAGAATAGAATTGAACTAAAAGATTAAAATGGGAAAAAATGGAAAACTTTCTGTTAAATTATAAATTGAACAGATGCAGAAAAATCTGTACTTAGATTAATTTTATAAGTATTAAATCTTGTGTATCTCCTTATAGAGCGAGATACAAAACTTATCGTTCAAATTTTGTGCGGATTTAGGGTACACTTAGATGACTCGGGATCACATCGGAATCGCACAGCCGTGTCGGAAACGTATTCCTGACCCAGTAAGGGCATCCACAGTGTTGCCAATCCTATGCATTTTTTAAATTTCAAATTTCTGCCAGTTCTAAAATCCCCTTTGTTTAATATGACGTTAAACAAGGAAAATTTCATCATTTCGAAATAGTGGTGCCAATTATGAAACAGAAATTTAAAAAAGGTAGCCCACTAGCAACACTGCCAGCGCCAAAGATCATCTTTAGGTGATCCAGCCTTTTTAGTACCCAGTGCTGCAATGGCCTGCTTTAAAAAAAATCAGATCTCTTGATTTGCACCAGTTTTTTGAAATTGTAAAATTTGTCTTATTTAACACGTGAGAACTCGCTACATGAGATTTTCTCTCGCCATCGTACCTTTTTAAGACTCTTATTTAAACCCCTTTCCTTTTATTTAAAATTTCAAAAGTGTTATTTCAATTATTTTAACTGTTTTTGTGAATAAAAGTACTAAGGCAAAAAAAAAAAAAAAAAAGGTGATATTAAACTAATGTAAAATAAAAGAAAAGCAATTGAGCACTGTGAGAGGAATTCTCATTAGTGAGTTTTCCCGGGTTAATGAAGTATTAATTAAGGCGAAAGGAAAGGGAATTTTGAAATATCAGAAAATGTCAGATTATCTCTATACAATAGTAGAGAATATAGCTGAGAAATAGGGAATAGATAGATAATAGTAGAGAATACTACATAAATACCAGTTTATCTCTATAAATACCAGCTTATCTCTAGCTCTGTTCCCTTGCGTACACGTATTTTTTCAGCTGATGACGAGCTGTTATTGTTGTATCGCGAAACACGTCCTGATTTGTTATTTTCGTTTTATGGTGATTTATACAAAGTATATTATTGTAATTGATAAACATCGCCAGTGTTATCGGTGTTATTTCACTATCAGAAAAGTGGTGCCAACCAAGAAATCTGAATTTTAAAAAAAGGTAGCCTTCTATCAACACTGTCAATGCCCTTACTGGGTTAGGAAAGAGTTTCTGAACCGCCGTTCTATGCGATTCCGAGACGTCTAGGTGCACCCCTCCCCTCCCCCCTCCACGATATTTGAACGGTAAGTTTTGAATCCCCATGTAGACTGCAATTTTATAATAAAGAAATGTATTTTAGTATAACAATTATGTCATATCTCGAAGATTTAATAAAAAATAAATTACAAACACCGTGTTTTTTATAATATGTGAATGTAGTAAGAAAAAACAAATCTTATTACCGATAATAAAAAAATGATTTTAATAGCAGGTTTAAAATATAAAATTTATAAGAATTTAAAAAGAACAAACATAGTGTCATTCATATTATAGATAACATTATTTTTATATATATTAAAAATCTATATTTTTAGATTGAAATATTTCGATAAGAAAATTTTAGAGATTTAAACAATATTTTCGCAAATAGAAGCTGAATGAAAAAAAAAGACAAATTTACAAATACTGAAATAAAACAGACTCCTAAGAATGTATAGATTAATATTCAACAATAAAAATAAATTGTTCATATTCTCAAAGTTTATTCTTTCCTCCGGCATAACTGTTGTATAAAGGATAGTTGAATGAAGATATTAATAATAAAAGACGTTTATTCATAATAAAATAACTCCTTTAGACGTGAAATATATATTGTTACAGCGCTGTTGAAGAATAAAAACGTTATTCTATTCACCTAAAGAGGATAATAATGTTAGTTTTTGTAAATGTTAGCATAAGATTCATTTTCGATTATTTCGGAGATAAAATATTTGCATATATATATAAAATAGAGCAGTTCTCATTCTATTTCATGTATTAAAGTTTGCAAAATATAAAATTAATTATTTCTTAGCATTCTGCTTAATAAATTTGTTATTTAATGAACTAAAATATATTTCCTCATATCAGCATCTATAATTATAAAACCAGAAATTTAGCGTGTAAAGAAATGTCTTAAATATTTCTGGACGTAGGGAAAAAAAATGTAAATTTACAATGTATTCTCCCACGATTCTTTGAAGCTCTGTTTTATCTTTAGATTAATTGAAAATAAAGTAAATTTATAGTAACTTATATTTCGGAAATTAATCTGTCTTTTTCTTAAACTATTGCCAAGAATTCGGAAAATTTAAAGTGAATAGATTTTAAAACTTAATCGAAATGTCTCTAAAATATATTAGTTTCTGAAGTTCAAATTTATCTGTCTCCAAATCATTTTTTAGGTAAGTTATAAGATACAGGGACCAAAAATGCGATTCCGATGTTATATTAATTTGCGTGAATGTTTCTACTATATAAATATTTCTGTATTTTTACAAAGTACATAGTAACATGCATTAACTGCACAGTATGATGGATAATTTATTAATAAATTTTAGATAATATTTATAAAAATATTTCGATAATTCTTAGAATTTAATGTTAAAATCCCTATATAAACACTGTCAGAAAAACTCGTCAATAAACACAAAATTTTCCTCTTTTTTTAATAAATATATTCTGTACTACTTGAAAACATGTTTTATCCGTTAATTCTCCCCGAAGTTTTAAAAAAGAGGGAGAGACTCCATTCATTCCTAGCACGCATATGTATTAGGTCTATTAATAATAAATTCAGATTTATTGTTTAAAGAATAACAAAAAATTCTATAAATTAAGTTTTATGACAAAAAAGCTTTCGAGTTTAAAAATAAATAAAATTTTTTTTTACATTACAGTGTACTCGCAATTTATTTTTTAATGTTCAAAAAGTTGAATAATGTTAAATAAGGTTGAAAATATAAAGTTGTTTATAAATAAATATTCGCATTTAAAATGTACTTTTAATGATTACATTTAAAAATTTAAAGGAAACTTTATTAAAAAATTAAATGAAAAAAAATCGATACTACTCAAAATTGTGATAGAATAAAAATATACTATTCATATTTTACCTCTAGGAATCTATGTAAAAATATTTAAAACTGATATTTTTATTCTATATTATATTTTATCTTATATTAAAGAATACAAATCCCAGAAACAATCTCATTCACGACTAAAATGTCCCGAAATTAACTTCAAAATTATGAGTTTTTTGGAAAAAAAAATTCAAACCATACCCATTTGAAGCAAGCATATTTGATTCAAAACATTCCCCTGCAGTACATCTATAGCTCCGTGCTAACGTGCTCATCTCTTAATGGCTGGTTCGAATCCAGCGTTAGCAGCATTGGCTTTTCCCCAACTTTCTTTAATTAATGGATACTTCTTGTAACGGAGTGAAAATTAATTGATATTTATGAATACGAAGAACTGCTGCCAGTAGAATTTTCGAAAATTTAAGAAAGCTTTTTTTTTTTTTTTTTAGAGTCTAGATCTAGGCTTAAAATTTCATAATATTTTTATAACAATATTTTGCGCTTTGATGGAATGCATAAAGCATAATAGTTCTACCAATTAATTTGTTGCTGTTAGTTGAATACTGAATGTAAAAGTTTTGATTAATTTCCTTGGTTATATCTTTACAAAATATATATACAGAATTTTTTTTTTTTTTATCTCGGCACACCTTTATTTATAAGTAGGATTTTTCATTTAAAATAAGAATTCACGATTAAAGTTTTACAAAAGGAGTTTTATTTATTTTATTTTTTAAATATATAAAGCAAACATTTAGCTATGTAAATAAATTTACATTACAACGCTATCTTCTGCTTCCCAGAAAAGGAAAACGCTTGTTTTAATATAAAATTTATGCTAAAAGCATTACAAGTTTTCAGATTGTTTTCTTTTACGACAATGCAATTTTCATCTAAAATTGGAATACCTGCAAATACCTTTTTAAAAGGAAAATAAAAGATTCTTGTAAGCAATAAAATCTAATCGGTACTTCCAATGTAAGATAGCGGATAGATCTCACTGTGTCCAAACCAGTTAACAGTAGTCTTCCATTTTGGCCAGTCCGAAAAAAGCGAATTTATGTAAGAAAAACTTTATTTCTTTTTAAGCACTGGACTCAGTTCAGTTCTATAGTGTTTTTAAATGATGAATAAAATTAATAGTTACACCAGCAATGTGCTCTTACGTTTGTCGTAAAATTTTATGGAAGCGATTGTGAATCTATAGTAAAAAGGTGTTTGTAAGTGCTTAGAAGAATTTCACCTACACTATGTAGAATTTTTCTTGTTGAATTTTATTTGAAGAATATATATTCAACAAAGGTGAGATTTTGGATGTATTAATCTAATTTAAACTTTTTATAATAAAACGATTTTCTTGTTTTTATAAATTTCACCTTCGAGCAATTTAAAGAATACGTGAATTGTTGGGATAAGGGACGTTACAAGACAGGCAGTTTTCTTTTTTTTTAAATATTTAAATAGAAGTCAGAAAATTGTCAATTTCTTCTCTCTTTTAGACTGTGATGGATTAATTAGTTCGTTTTAAACCAGTATCGCCATGTTGTCCGATATTTTAAAATTGTTCCAAATACTTTATACACCTATAGTTAGAATGACCAGAAATAAAGCCTCAATTTGAAAATTAAATTATGCTTCATCAACTGGGCCTATATCCCTCGAGTAAGATAATCGGTCGACACAAAATAAACCAAACCAACTAAACTGCATCAATTAAAAAAAAGTGGCAGATGAAATAAAAAATGACTTTTAAATCTGGTTGTTATCACTGTAATTTTTAAATAGGTATATATTTTCGTCAATAGATAGCGCTGTATTTTTTCAAACTATAATACTGCTCAAACTAGCATGTAAGAGTGCATAAAAAACACCTCAAGTTGTATTATTTATTCTATTTCAGTAATTTAGTCAGTTTAGAGGTTGAAAAATAAAAAAAAAACTGAATTTTTGAAGTTAACGTTTGAGATGGTGCAGCAACCTCTACTGACCGAAATTTCAACCATTGTTAGAGTTGCAGTACATGAAATTTAAGTCACTCATAATCATATTTATAAAGTAATTTTTGAACTTTTAAAATTGGGAAGTGTACTTCTGGTTACGTTGTATATATCAATGCATGCTTTGTTTTATAAATCGTTTTCTACGATCCCATTTTCCATAATGTTAAAAAAGCTATATATAATGCAACAATAAAATCCATTGGAAAAAAATCTTTTTGTGCTTATTTTCTGATTTTGAAATATTCAACAACAGTTTTAAGATCTGGCATAAAACTGATATCATTTAAGCACCTTTATAAAACACTATTACTTACATTTTTTTTTTTTTGGGGGGGGGGGCTATTACTGAAGTGATTTGAAATTTTTTTAAAAAATACTTTTGGTAATGGTTAAATTATAAATTTTGTCATAAAGCAAAAAAAAAAAAAAAAAGAAAAAAAAATAGAAAACACAACAATTACCATTTTTTCCAAATAAAACAAAATCGTTTACAAAACAGCTTGTATTGGTGTTTCCTTTTTACAAACAACTTTAGAAGTTACTATTCAGTGTTATTTTAAATATTTTTCACAGAAGGGTAATTTTAAACAAATGTTACCATTGTTAGTATTTTATTTTGCACACCAAATATATAATTTATGCATTTCTGATAGTAAAAATACATATTACTTTTACTTGTAATGTATTTTTTTAAATATAAAATCAAAGTCAATAAAATCTATTATAATCAACATAGCTTCATTTTATGAGTGAATTTGTTTGTCTGTTACATATTTGAATTTTGTCTGTCAAAGGTAAGCTAATTTTTACAATGTAGTACTATAAGTTGATAACTGTCAAATTTTGTGAAAGACGTATGTTTCTGAGCTCCCTCTGAATGAATAAATTTTTGTTATTATAAAATGCATGTTATTTTAGTCGTAATAGAGATAAACATTAATACACGAAATTATGGTGTTTATTTAAAGTTTGGTGCATAATGTTACCATATTCTAATTGTAGCTATCTTTGAATTTACATAGTTATTATTCCTTAAATTAGCTAACGCCATTTCTACTCTATGGATGTTAGTTTGAAGAAATGGAATTGCACAATAACTAAATTATAGATTAATAATTCGGAAAAAAATAAAAAATATATTCAATACTGATACAAAACCACAAACAAGATAAATATATATTTAAATAAATCATTAGGGTTAATTTAATATTGTGTTTTCGAGTGATTGACTTATATTTTAGGTGATACGAAGAAGTGTTAAAATCTGATTTAAACCGCTTCTGTAGTTTTCGAGAAAAAGATCTTTACGTCTAATTTTGTGCATGTTTTTTTCGAAACCACGTAACTATTAGAATTTTCATTTTTATTTCTTGCAGAGCTATCGGTTTTTCGTTTAGCTAATTTCAAAACTACTGGAAATAAAAATATATATTAGTATCATTTTCAGTAGTGCCAGAGTAAAATATACTTGAATGACAGTTATTACATGTGATTTTTATATCGTTTTGCCTCCTTAAGTTTAATAACAAAAATACACAGGATATTATTATACAATGTGGATAATATAGTGATGACAATAAATTTTACCTTATTTCTAGAAGATTATCATACATTTTGATATTTTTCAAATTCTCTTAACATATTCTTCTAATATTCTTCCGCTTTTATGTATTTTAATTTTTAAAAAATCATTTCTGAGTAATATGAGCAACACTTATTAATCTACTAATTAATTAGAGCAATAATATTTTGCATCTTCATCTAAAATGTCATTTATAGAATCGATATTTATTTAATGATATGTGAATTGAACCACATAATAAAATTGAATTTCATTTTTCTTTTCTTATAGCTTCTTGTTGTTTTCAAAATCATGGAAGTAATATAAGAAAACAAGGAATAAATCTAAAAATTCTGGAAAAAAATACGAAAAGAAATTTCTGCCCGCTTAATTTTGAATAACCGCCATGCATGTGAAAATATTACAGAAATAAAAAAAGGCAGTACAATCTATTCTAATAAAAATTCTCCACTGAGAAAAAACATCTAAGATTTTACTACCACATTCTAAAAATACATTAAAAGATCTGTAATTATGATTAATATTAATATAAATTACTTACAGAATAATTATCATTTATTATAATTGTTATTGTGAACTTCTACAAAAAGCAATATTCTGCAAATATTTATCAAATTGATTTAAATGGCATCGCGATTCATAAAAATGCATGATTAGAATAAGTTAGTGAAAATATTTTTTTAAAACAACAATTTGGAAATCTCTTTAACAATTTGGAAACTTTTTAAAAATCTCTACAAATAAAGAGCTTGAAATATTTTACTAATGCATTCACAAGATACATTTCAGTGGTGTGTTTTAAATGTTATTAATATGACTTTTTTTTTAAATGTAGCTTTGCGCCTTTATAAAAAATATTATTGGGAGATTTACCTAAAATACAATATTCTAAAAATATTTGAGTATTATAAGAGTTGTAAAGTTTAGTAAGCTTTATAATTAAAGTTCGAGCAAATAATGTTAGAAAATATAGAGCCTCAAAAATATATTTGATAAAAATCTTCATGCACATTAAAAATTTAGACAATGTTTCTCTCGAAATTTCTATACTAAGACACATTCATTTCCATTTTATAATACAGTTAAACGTGAAAATTCCTATCTTGTCAATAACTTTGTTTACGTTTTAAAAAACAGAATAAAGTATTGAAGTAAAAAAAAAAAAGATTGAAACAATTTTACTTAAATTGCGTAATGTAGTAGGATTCATAGCGTTAGTACATATATTTGCAACATTATTCTGGAAAATTTGAAACGTGTTTTATGATCTAGATTTGACGCATGATTATTTCTTTCCGCTTAATTACGAATTCTTAACTCATTTCCATTTAGCGATGTAGCGAATTTTCAGTTCAGCCTTGCAAACTAAAATTTTATGTTAAAAAATCTATATTTTTTCAAAATCCTTGAAATATTATTTCACGATGATGAACGTTAATTTGATAAATGCATTAAATATTTTTTCATTAATTTAATATTATCTGTTAAAAAATCATTAATAAGGATGTACGAGTTAAAAATAATTATTTACAGCTAGAATGTTTTTTAATGCATTTTAAAAAGTTCTATTAAAGCAATTACTTTTTTTATATTTTTTAATTTATTTCTATTTATGATTATATAAGGTGTTTATTATTAATTAATGTTTTACATGCTTCATTATTTTCTATTTTAATAGGAATAATTTTATTTGTAATAAAATATAAATCCGTAGACAAATAGATCTGTATACTTAATATTGATTTATAATAAAATATCAATCTGGGTCTATCCAGACTTTTCTCGCAGGGTCCTGTTTCGTGAAATTGGGATATTTTTTCTTATATGTGTGAATATTCTAGTCAGAATTTTGTGAATTTTAAATTATCTATGCTTTCATTTTCTATTTTTCACATATAAAAAACTAAGTAATATGCTCTTTGGCGAGTTCATCTGCTTATTTATAAGCCAGATTTTATTGTTAAATGATTATATTTGTAAAAAGGTCAATTGGAAGGTGAAAAAATTCTGCGATTCCGTTTATAATTTTGTGAAAGGCACTGTTTTGGGATAACATGTTTTGTGAAGGGTCCTCTTTTGGGATAAAATGTTTTGTGAAGGGTCCTCTTTTGGGATAAAATATTTTGTGAAGGTCCTCTTTTGGTATAAAATGTTTTGTGAAGGTCCTCTTTTGGGGTAAATTATTTTGTGAAGGGTCCTTCTAAAAGATCTAAATTTTTCCTAAACATATTTCTGATATAGATCTGTATGCTTAATATTTATTTACAATAAAATATCAATCTGCAGATCATATAGACAATAAAATATCGATTTATAGAATATATAGATTTGTATACTTTATATTAGTATTAATTTTACAATATAAAATAAATTCGAATAATTAATTTCCCTTTTTTTCTCATTCTAGGTAAGTTTCCTTTTGATTTCAAGACGAAACATTGTGTATCTTTGTGTATTTCAAGACAAAGTAATGACTTTTATACTATTTTTTATACAGTTATTCATTGATCCCTATCATTTAAAAATGCTATTAAATGTATTTATTTTCATTATTATTCAATTATTGCCAATAGAATAAAAAATCGATATCGTGAAATAATGTACACAATATTTCCAAGAGAGGCTTTTTTTTTACTTACAAAAGTAAGCGAACATCAATGAAAAATTGTGCATTAACACATTTGCTTATCTCGCGCCAGCGCGTGATATGGCGCCGGCGTTAAGGGCCACAAATGGGTCAGCGCGCGATGTGGGGTGATGCCCAATAACCAGTCACGAGCTGGCGCGGGAAAATCTTTCACTGATTCTTTGTTATAAAAAGTAAATCGGCTTCTGGGAAAAACCCGCTTCTACAGTGCGGCATTAACTATCATCACATCTTCACGTAAGCGGCAGCAAACGTTTAATACGCGATCACGTAATCCTTTTTAATACTCTACTTTTGCCTACTCTCTTGAATTCAGTCTTAACCGAGTACGACTTTATTATATTATCTCCGTTACAATAGAAAATTGACATCATTAATTGAAACTTTCAAAATGGTACAGCATCGCAAAGAGCGATTTTGACGCTAGAAGTTAAATCTATATTTAGCTTTTAATTGCTTAATTTTTAAAACTATACTTCACTCCTCTAAATAATTTTACTACTTCAAACCCCGGGGCTATAATAAAAGCTGTATTTAAATAACAGAGAAAATGGAAAATTCCTTGTTAATCATATTAAAGCTTCTTTGTGTATTTAATCAAGTAGCACTTAATAATGGGATTAATTCAAAAAAATGAGAAAATTAGAGATGCGTCCAATTAAAATTTTATTTTGATTCGAACTAGAAAAATCTTGTATCTTATGTATCTTTGTGTACAAAGACCTTTCTGTTATTTTTAAAATGGCGTATTTTATTTATTTCTACTATGTATTTTTTTTATTATTATTTACGAAGTTGTTTATTTCTATCGTAAAGATATCGTAAATTGTAACATTCAGAATTGTTTAAAATTTTCGAGTAATTTTTAATACTTTTAAAAATTAAAAAATAATAATAATGTAGATATATTTCAAAACTCGTTGCTTTTTAAAACTACGATATTATTTCCATAACCGTGCTATTTAAAATATTTTACCTGTAGTAAAGATACAAAGCATAAAGATAATACATAAAGCTTAAAAAGGAAAAAAATAAAGGATAAAAAACAAAAATAACAATAGATAAAAAGGAAACTTTTAAATTAAATATTTTAGAATATACGTCTTCTTCATTTATTTAACTTAACAAATTAATATTTAATAAAGAATAGATAATTTAACCCCTGAAATGTGGTGAAATATTTGAGAAAAAATTATTTGAAATCTTTAGTGGAAAAAACAAAACAAAAAAAGTGCTAAAAGTACTTTTGCTTTTTTTTAACTTTTTACCCCGCTAATTTTGGCGTAAAATGAACATTACAAAAACGTAATCACCAGTCCCTAAAATAGTTAATAAAAGGAGCAGTTTAAATTCTCAGAGATACAGGTCGTTCTAAAATTAAAAGAAGTATGCACTAAAATATCTGCACATTGCACATCTGCCATGCATTGATTCGATAATAATACTTTCAATATAGAGAAAACACAGTCGAATGCAAAGTAATAATTTAGTGTTCAATAACAAAGGAAATATTTAATTGAAAGAAATGCGTTTAAAATAATTATTTTTAACGCTTTTTTTTTTTTTTTTTTTTTTTTTTTTTGATTGAATAGTGTAGCATTGACATGGAAAATGCCGTAAGTCAGAAGGGAGTAAGTACTTCAAATGTGAGCAAAAACGGTTTTACACTGCTAAACTGTGAAATTTTATTCACAAAAATAAGCGTATGAGATCCATGTATGGATATCTCGGTTTTACAACTTAAATTATTTACAATCAATATACTTATTTTGAACAACATTTTACTACTTTTTCTATTAAAAATCTCAAAATCTATTTTTCTTGACTTATTATCTTTAACAAGTAAATGGCTCAATTAAAAAACAGTTTATCCTGATTTTATTGATAAACATGTTTTAAACTAAAGTATACAAAGTCAAAATGTAAAAAAAAAACATTAAAAATACATCTATAATTACGTTTGGCTTATGAAAGTTAACCACATAAAATAATAACCACCATTTTCTCAGAAAAAATAAACCTGTGCAAACATTTTGTAACAGAAAAAACTCTAATGCTTTTACAAATAACATCACCATATTTTTCTAATAGTATTCCGTTATCCGTTTTTTTTCTTTTCCATATTTAACATTTACAAAAATACATGCAAACATTCATTTAATGCCTTCTTTTTATAGTAGTCACACGCGCTCACATGTGTCGGTAATAAATGTTTTGCTTGTAATAAATGCTTTTATAGCCTCTAGATGAAAGCTAAAGCTCTGAGCTACCATCAATTTTTTTTTCTTCCAAAAGTCTCATTACGTATATGGCATTAAACTATTTCATCTGCAGCATGTTAGGACCAGAGAGATTTTATATCTTTTGCACTGCAAGAAATGCGGCGTATATTTTCGTGAAAAACCGAAATATGTAACCTAGAATTTATCTGCTTATATTTGGTGTCTTTTTTTTTCTTGCATTTTATGACTGCGGTTTTAACCCATTTTAGGCCAAGCACAGAAATTTTATAAAATGTAGCATTATTTTTATTGAAATATGCTTAATTTACATACATTAAGACACAAAAAAAGATTCGTGCATGAAAAATAATATTTTATATAAGAAATAATATTTTATATAATAATATAAAATATTATTTCTTATAATGAATAATATGAATATGAATAATATTTTTATGACTTTTGTTTTATTCTTATTTCATATACAGAATTTTCAACTTTAATCTATTTTAAAAACATATAATTCATTTCAATTGGAATAATAATATATTTTTAAAAAGTCGAATTTGTCAAAGGCGTTTCAAATTAAAACTAGCGTATTTTGAAAATTTTTTAAGAGAAAGTATTTACTCCAATTGAATTACTAATATTTTATGGATGTCTTCAAAAGCCTTAAAAAATAGAAGAAAAATAAAATTCTTGAAAAAAATGTGTCAGAGTGTTAAAAAAAAATATTTATCGAAATGTTTCGTATACGAACCTTTGGCCGAAAATGGGTTAATTTCAGAAATGCAAACGGGATATCTGCGGTAGTCAATAATCGTATATCTTAAGATTGTGAGATAATTGAAGTATCTTAGGGGATTGTAAGGTTATTATCTCTGATGAAAGGACTGTTATTCATTGAGATATAAGTCTGTTAATTTTAGTTTCTAGATAGTAAAGTTTCATTAGAGGGTTCATTAGAAGATTATCAGCAGTTTTTAGAAAAAGTATTATTAAAAATTGTATTAAAAAAGATGGTATGAAAAAATCTTAAATTATTGCTAAGGAAAAGACAAATCTGATAAAAAATGTTTTACAGAAAAGATAAAAGTATTAAGAATATTTAAAAATTATAGGGAAAACATAAGCTATAAATAAGAATTTTTGAAAATATTAGGCAAAATAAATGTAATGTTAAGAATTTTTGAAAATATTAGGCAAAATAAATCTAATATTAAGAATATTTTAAAATATTAGGGGAATTAAAGCTAATATTAAGAATATTTTGCATTATTAGAAAAAAAAACAAACCTGAAATTAAGAAAACCGAAAAATATTTTGAAAACATAGGCATTAAAAACATTTAAAGTTTTAATATTAATGAAATTGATTAATAGTAACTTTAAGAATCTAGAAATAAAAATTGAAAATAAAAACATTTATAATTTTTAAGATATGTAATATGAAATAATTTAATGTAAAAAATGCATTAATCTTTAAGTAAAAAATACAATTAATGCATGTTGCATTGTATTTGGTTTTTGTTAGGATAAAGAAATGGGTTCTTTTTTATGTCTCTATAGTTTAATAAAAGATTGCGTATATAAAAAATGAAAATATGTAATCAAGAATTTATTTGCTTTTATTCGTTTTTTTTTTCCTTGGTGTAGTAGTGGTGGTGTATTTTTGTCGGCTGATTATCTATGCTATGGGATATAGGCCCTATGGGGTGGGTTGCCCTCCGTGGGGGTCTTTCTAAGGGAACCTAACCCGTATTTACGCAAGGTTCGAAGAAAACCACGGAAAACTTCGAAAGGTTAGGCCGACGGTCCGATTGGGTTCGAACTGAGCACCTACCGTCTACCAGTTTGGAGGTCAGAACCTCGCGGCCACTGGTGGAGCTTTTTTTTCTTAGATTTTATGACTGCGGTTTTAATTTCAGAAATGTGAACGGTATAACCGCGGTAGTCAATAACCGTATATCTTGAGATGTGGGATAATTGAAGTGTCTTAGCGGATTCTAAGGTTATTATCGCTGATGAAAGGACCGTTTTTCATTGAGATATAAGTCTGCTAATTTTAGTTTTTAGATAGTAAAGTTTCAGTAAATCGTGTCCTAAAAGATGTATTTCATTGTAGAATGTCCTGTTTCTTTAATTAAATTATTAGCAGTACTAAGGAGAAAATATTCTTAAAAGTAATAAAAAAAAAAAGATGGAATAAAAAAGTATCTTAAAGTATTGTTAAGGAAAAAATAAATTTAATAAAAATATATTTTACGGGAAAGACAAATCTAATAAAAAATATATTTTACGGAAAAGATAAAAATATTAAGAATATTTAAACATAATTTGGAAAATATAAAACTATAAATAAAATTTTGCAAAAATATTAGACAAAATAAAACTACTAATATTAAGAATATTTAAAGATATTATGCAAAATAAAGCTTATATTTACCAATATTTAAAAATATTGGAAAAATTAAAGCTAATATTAAAAAAAATTATATTATTAGAAAAAAAAATTAAATTAAGAAACCCTAAAAATATTTGTAGAATATAAATATTAAAAATATTAAAGCTTTAATATTAATGAAATTAATTAATAGTAGTTTTAAAAATAAGAATTTAGAATACAATGTAATATATAATAATTACATTATAATGGATGATTATAATGGATGTTATACGGTTTTATGCTTTTGTAGGCGAAAGAATAGGTTTTTTTAAATATTTAAAACTACTTTTATTTCTCAACTTCTATTACAGTTTGATATAACATTACATGTGTCCGCTCTTATTTGCTGTCTTTTTTTCTTGGATTTTATGACTTCGGTTTTAATTTTAGAAAAGCGAACGGGATATCTGCGGTAGTCAATAATCGTATATCTTGAGATGGGGGATAATTGAAGCGTCTTAGCGGATTGTGAGGTTGTTATCTCTGATGAAAGGACTATTATTCATTGAGATATAAGTCTGTTAATTTTAGTTTTTAGATAGTAAAGTTTCATTAGATATATTTATTAAGATGTATTTACATAGTAGAATATTCTTTTTCTATAATTAAATTATTAGCAATACTAAGGGGAAAATATCATTAAAAGTAATTTTTGAAAAAAGATGGAATGAAAAAAAGTATCTTACAGTTTTGTTAAGGAAAAGGTAAATCAAATAATAAAAAATATATTTTAAGGAAAAGGTAAAAATATTGAGAATATTTAAAAAGAATAGGGAAAACATGCAGTTATAAATAAGATTACTTAAAAATATTAGGTAAAATAAAGATAATATTAAAAATATTTAAAGATTATTAGGCAAAACAAAATTAATATTAAGAATTTGGAAAGATATTTGGAAAAATAAAGCTAATATTAGGAATATTTAAAGATATTGAAGAAAATAAAGTTATTAATAAGAGTTATTATTATATTTTACATTATTAGAAAAAATACAAATATAAAATTTAAAAAATCAAATAATATTACAAAAACATAGAAATTATGTAAAATATTCAAGTTTTAATATTAATGAAATTTATTAATAGCAGTTTTAAGAACAAGAATCTAGAAGCAAAAACTGAATATCCAAACATTTGTATTTTTTAAGGATTTATCTTTATATATATATAAATTTAATGTAAAAAATTCATTTAATCCTTAATTAAAATATATAATAATTAATGAACTATATGCTATTTTCAGATTTTTTTAAGATAAAGAAATAGTTTTTCTTTTCAATTTAAATGTATTTTTATTTCTCAATTTTTATTATACAGTTCGATAAAAAAAAAAAAAAAAAAAAAAAAAAAAAATTACATATGAAACACGAAAATATGTAATCAAGAATTGATCCGCTCATATTTGCTGTCTTTTTCTTCTTGGATTTTATGACTGCCGGTTTTAATTTCTGAAATGCGAACGGGATATTTGCGGTAGTCAATAATCGTATATCTTGAGATGGGGGATAATTGAAGCGTCTTAGCGGATTGTGAGGTTATTATCTGTGATGAAAGGACTGTTATTCATTGAGATATAAGTCTGTTAATGTTAGTTTTTAGATAGTAAAGTTTCATTAGATATATTTATTAAGATGTATTTATATTGTTAGATGTTCTATTTCTTTAATAAATTGTTATCAGTATTAAGGGAAGATTATTATTAAAAGAATTTTTTTTTTTTAAAAAAGGGGTCAAATAAAAAAGTATCTTAAAGTATTGGAAAGGATAAATTTTTTAAAATATATATATATTACACGGAAAAGATAAATCTAATAAAAAATATAACATGCAGAGAAGATAAAATTATTAAGAACATTTAAAAATAATAGGGAAAACATAAATCTATAAATAAGAATGTTTAAAATATTTGACAAAATAAAGCTACAAATAAGAATATTTGAAAATATTAGACATAATAAAGTTAATATCAAGAATATTTGAAAATATTAAACAAAAAAAGCTAATATTAAGAATATTTGAAACTATTAGGCAAAATAAAGCTAATATTAAGAATATTTAAAGGTATTGGAGAAAATAAAGCTGATATTTAGAATATTTTAAATTATTGGGAAAAAGGATAGCTAAAGAAAGCCTAGAAATATAAAGAAAACAAAGATAGTATAAAAATATTAATTTATTTTAGCTTATTTAATTAGCTTATTTAATGAAATAAGCTAATAGTAGTTTTAAAAATTAGAATCTTGAAACAAAAACTGAAAATTAAAACACTTTTAAAGGTTTTTCAATAACCGTATATAATGAGTTGTGATATAATTAAAGAGTTTTAACGGATTGTAAGGTTATTATATCTGATGAAAGGACTGTTATTCATTGAACTGCAAGTCCTATTAATTTTAGTCTTAGATCATAAGTTTCATCAGATCGTGCGCGAAAAATGCATTTACATTGTAGAATATTCTGTTTCCTTAATAATATAATTAATGAAGAATTATTAACTAAAGTAGTATTAAAGAAAAGATAAAAATAAGCTTAAAAAAACCTTAAAGTACTGCTAAGGAAAAGGTAAAGATGATTTGGAGATTTAAAAAAGGGTATTATTATCGAAGCAGTATCAATATATAGTATCAATATAGTAGTATTAATACTTAGGATAGAAATTTAACCATCAAAAATATGAATTACAAAATATAATCACAACACTCAGAAAGAATGTAAAATCTAAGAAAATTAGGAATAATTTAATAAACTATTTACGTAAATTATTTCCACTAACACATTCGGCTTTAATTTTTTTTTTTTTTTTTTTTTTTTTTTTTTTTTTTTTTTGTAGAAAAAATTTCTTTTACGTTATTAACATTAAAACTGCTATCCAAATAGATTAATTAGTTAGAATTTTAAGAACATTTAATTGTCTGAAACATAACGAATGTTTTTATTTAGCGTTCTATTGAATTCATATTCATGTGGCAATAGGCTAAGAAAGAGTTTTTGGAGATGTTTAGAAAATATTATAATACAACAAGATTCAACTGATAGTAAAGCTTTCTAATACATTTTTTCACTTTATTACACATGATTTTTTTCAGGAATATAACCTTTATTTTAAATCTAAAAAGTGAAACACGTGTTTAAAATGACAGAATCGCAAATGATGCGAATAGAAATAAACAAATATTCATTATTATTATTACCACTAAATTCCCAAATGTTAATGAAGTCATATAGTAAAAGCATAGACGCATACTAACACTACTACATGTAAACAGTAACAAAAGTATTTAATAAAGTAAAATAATACTCAATTAAAAGACATTTACTATTAATAGTACACTAGACAATAGCACACCAGGTACCACACACAAAAGTAATATGAAGAAAAGATAAATATGATATTTAAAAAAATTCTGTATCATATTATGGAAAAGATAAAGCTGATATTAAAAATGGGAAATAAAGCTAATGCTACTAAAATTAAATTGTAAGTATTATTTAATAGAGAAATATAGAATAAAAATATATGGCACCAAAACATTTTCTTATTTTGTTTTGTAATACATATACATGTTACAAAATGCAATATTACTTAACTTCAAAATACTATGATAATTAATGCATGTTCCACTTAAGTTTTTTTAGCATAGACATATCGGTTTATCTTGAAATTAATGGTATATTTTTTAAGATGTGGAATAATTGAAGAGAATTAGCTTACTTGACGACAAAAGTGTTGTTCACCAGGATTAAGTTTGTTTATTTTTATTTTGATTGTGAAGAATTACAGGCCATACTTTTTTTTTCTCATTAATAAGTCGCAAGTAGAAGGAGTAAAAAAAAATATTTAAAAAGATGTTTCAACGGAAAGATAGCAATGATATGTAAAAAAATTAAATACAAGGAAAAATATTAAGCTAATATTAAAAAATAAATAAAAATATTCTAGAAAACATAAAGATAGATTTGAGAATATTGAAAAATATATGGTTAAAGATAGCTAATATTAAGAATATTTAAAAAAAATGAGAGAACACAAAGCTGATAGAAAGAATACATAAAAATATTATAATGAAAAATATGAAAAAAAGCACTCGTGATCGTGATTTAGGTGAGACTGGTAGATCGATGGAAATCAGACTTAAAGAGAATGCCGGCTCTTTTAAAAATGAAAAATTAAATTCATAATTAGTACAGCGTGTTTTTTAAAAATGTCACAACCCATCTTTTAAAATTTCATTAATTTTGAAAAATAAATCCACCGCTTATGACTTTATTTTAGATTATTCATAGAAAATTGGTGCAGTAAACTATATCATTACAAGCTCAATGAATCTGGTTGGAATAATACGTGTTTTTTGAAACAATAGTTTAAACTTTGATTTTGAGTGTCAATGTTTTTTTCGATAATATGCTATTGCTGATATTTGTATTCATAAGGCTATGTGTTCCACAGGAAAACGTCTATTTTTTTTTTAATTTTTGGTTTAGAATGGAATGTTTTTATGTATAGTTCAATTTTAATTTTTCTCTTATTACTGTGGTCTAATCTGTCTAGTGATTTCTATTTAATTTAAAGTTTTAATATTAACAAAATTAATTAATTATAATACTAAGGATAGGAGTTCTGATACAAAATAGGAAAATCAAAACGTGTATAATTTTAATAATACATTTAATTATATAAGTATAATGCAGAAAGTATATTACTCCTCAATTAAAAGATATAATAATAATGCATTTTACACTATTTTGCGTTCTTTTTTTTTAAATATAGTTTTTCTTTTTTAAAGTATTGCTATTTGTCAACTGCTATTAGAAGTTAAGTTAAATTATGATGTTAAGAGATTAAATGCTAAACATGAAAAAATGTAATCAAAAATTTATTTCTTCAGTTTCGTTGTCCTTTTTGATTTTATGACTATGTTTTTAATTTCAGAAATGCGATTGGAACATTTGTGGTAGATAATAATCGTATATCTTGGGACGTTAGATAAATGAAATGGCTTAGCTGAATGTGAGGTTATTATCTCTGATGATATCGCTATTATTCACTGCGTTTCGAATTTTAATTTTTTTTAAAGTTTTATTACACGATGCAGGTGAAGTCATATTTACATTATAGCTTATGTTATTATTATTATTATTAAATTGTTAGCATTAAGAAAAAATAATTTTGAAAGGCAGTATATGGAGGGCATAATAATAATGAAATGAAATTTTTAAATTAGTCATAAGGAAAAGATAAAGCTAAAAATTAAGTAATTAAAAAAAAAAACATAGTATTTGAAGGAGCAATAGAAGTTAGCACAGGAATTTAATGAAAAAAATAATAAACTGCAATTTTGATTCATTCATTTGTATATATATATATATATATATATATATATATATATATGTATAACGCTGTTAAATTAATTCAATCCCAGCGATATGGTTTTATTTATATTAAAATATTCTGTACGCAGACACATGCAATGGTGTAAGCGTATCGAACCTCCTACAATATCCGAATATTAATTTTCGCGTTATTTAGCCACGGAGTTCCGTCATTAATTTAAGCAAGTTTTTAATTAGTCACACTTAAAAAAGAATTCAGGGTTCGCACATTTCTACCGCTAAATTTTAAGAATATTTTCGAAGTGTTTCGCTGCAGAAAAATATTGTAAAATCTGTGAATGAAGTTGGGGGATTGGGTCATTCCAAAAATAAAGGTTCCTTTTGAGAAATTTTTTTTCAATTTTTTTTTCATTTAAAATGAAATAAAAATATCATTGAGAGGGTTGTATACATATTCAAGAGTAGAAATTGAATATCAGCAGCACACTTTTTTAAAAATATTTATCACTACACTTAGAAACACAGACACATTGGCTGAAAAATTTCCCCTGTGTTACCATATTTTAAATAATCTTCTCATTTTTTCTTATTAAAATAGAGAATTCCTTTTACAATATTAACACTTTGTTATAAATGCTCTTATTCAGTGCCATATAGTTTTTAGCTCACAGGCTATCATAGCCTGAGAGCTTATGTGCCCGTCCGTTCTGTATGTATGTTCGTATGTACGTAACGCGATAACTCATGATAAAAATAACGGATCCACTTGAAATTTTGTATATAGGTATATCCTGATAAGGCGCTTCCCTGATTAGTTTTTGGAGTTCATTCGATATGTATAACAGGGGGAACGGGGGGCTCATGCCCCTCCCCTTAATTAATTTAATGGGTTTTTCATGCAGAATTAACAGTTTTCGTTCAAAATTTAGATATAGGATCATTTTGATGAGGCAATTTCGTGACTTTTATTAGGTGTTCATTGAATAAGTATAAATAGGGGGAACAGGGGTTCTAATGCCCCCCCCCCGTTACTTGACATAAATGGAATTTTCATGCAGAATTAAGATTTCGTTCAAAATTTAGATTAGGATCATTCTGATGAGGCGATTCCGTGACTGTTATTAGGTGTTCATTGAATAAGTATAAATAGGGGGAACAGGGGTTCTAATGCCCCCCCCGTTAGTTGATATAAATGGGATTTTCATGGAGAATTAAGTTTCCGTTCAAAATTTAGATTAGGATCATTCTGATGAGGCGATTCCGTGACAGTTATTAGGTGATCATTGAATAAGTATAAGTAGGGGGAACAGGGGTTCTAATGCCCCCCCCCCCGTTAGTTGATATAAATGGGATTTTCATGCAGAATTAAGTTTTCGTTCAAAATTTAGATTAGGATCATTCTGATGAGGCGATTCCGTGACAGTTATTAGGTGTTCATTGAATAAGTATAAATAGGGGGAACAGGGGTCCTATTGCCCCCCCCCGTTAGTTGATATAAATGGGATTTTCATGCAGAATTAAGTTTTCGTTCAAAATTTAGATTAGGATCATTCTGATGAGGCGATTCCGTGACTGTTATTAGGTGTTCATTGAATAAGTATAAATAGGGGGAACAGGGGTTCTAATCCCCCCCCCCGTTAGTTGATATAAATGGGATTTTCATGCAAAATTAAGTTTTCGTTCAAAATTTAGATTAGGATCATTCTGATGAGGCGATTTTGTGACTGTTATTAGGTGTTCATTGAATAAGTATAAATAGGGGGAACAGGGGCTCTAATGTCCCCCCCCCGTTAGTTGATATAAATGGGATTTTCATGCAGTATTAAGTTTTCGTTCAAAATTTAGATTAGGATCATTCTGATGAGGCGATTCCGTGACTGTTATTAGGTGTTCATTGAATAAGTATAAATAGGGGGAACAGGGGTTCTAATGCCCCCCCCTTAATTTATATAAATGGGTTTTTCAAGCAGAATTTTCAGATTTCGTTCAAATCTCTGAATAGTTTTGGAAGTTTAATGGTTAAGCATAAAAGAGGGGGATAACTCTTTTTAAATTATATAAATGCTAAATGGGTTTTTATTAAGAATTATCTAATTTGCTCTGAATTTTGGATATAGATTTTTTATATGATAAAGCATGTCTTTGATAGTATAGGAGGTTCAATGATTAAGTATAAAAAAAGAGGAAAGGGGAGAGCTGTTTCCCCTTCTTAATTTTTTTTTTTTTTGAACGGAATTAACCCTTGAAAATATAAGGCTTTAATGTGCAATTAGTATTTGTAGCCTGTGAGCTCAATGCCATCAGTTTAACTGGGCAGTATTCTTTATTTGTTTATGTATATATTTTTTCATGATATAGGCATATTATGTCTCCCGTGTTTCCCTTTTTTCATTCTCCCTGTATAAAACTTTATATAACTTGGTAAAAATTACACTAATATAATAAAATTATAGTAAAACTTATTTATACATAGCCAGTGCATATTATAAAACTGATTCATAAGAAAGTTTTTTCGCTTTTGTTCTGATAAAGGAAATGTCAGTAACATAGGGGACAATAAAGTAACAAAGGGGACATCCTAATTGAACATAAAAAAGTAACAATTTTAAAAGTGTACTTATGTATTAATTAAAAATGTATTTCTGATACAGACCAACAAATGCATTAAAAAACAGGATATTCTGTTGCATTTCATTTCTAAACTTGGGTTTTTTGTCTCTTAACAACATATCAACCAATATCATGGTAACACAGGGGACTAGTAACACAGGAGACAAAATGAAATAAATTATCACCTATGTATTACTATTTTCATAGAAACAATGTAAAGTTAGATGGAATATTTTCTTTTAACTAAGACTTACAATTTAAATGTCAATAAACTAGAAAATTAATAATTAATCGAAATAAATCAGTAGTAACACAGGGGACACACAAAAAACACACCCACCTTCAAAAATCACTTTTACTTAGATAATATTCTTCAAAATTTAACAAATGAGGAAAATGACTACCTAGGATGAATGCTAACTCTAAAAGTACATGAATGACTGCTGTTAACAACATTTAGCTTGCAAATTCTTATTTTAATAGGAAGAAAAAAGTGGCGGTAACACAGGGGACAAAAATTAAGGGACACAGGAATTTTTCTTATAAAATGAAGAAAAATATTTACAAAAAATATTTAAATAATATAGGGATAATATAAAGACTACAAAGACATAAAAAATATCCTGAAAGATAACTTAAACGGTACATATAGTAAAAAAAATAGAGTTTAAAAAGTAAAAATTGTTCTTGGGACATGGCTTTTTACAGGACACAATTATTATGAAAGTTATTTGAATAACAATAAATGGAATTTATCTCAAATTTAAAAATTGCATTAAAGAAAAATATCTTTAAAACATATTTTCCAATATTTAAATTTAATTTTGAAACAAAATTTTAGAAAATATAGCAATACAAAGTGTCGGGACACCAAAGGGTGCTTTATTTTTGGAATGACCTGATTACGAATGTTGTGGTTTGAAAATTAAATGTAAATTTTCTTACTTTTAACAGTGGTGCCAGAGTCCTTGAAAATTCCAAGGAGTGTGTGAACCTTAAGAATTTGAAATCTCAACATCTAGAAGCATGTTTTTTTTTTTTTTTTTTTTTTTTTAGTAGTATGTAAAATATTCATAATTCTTTTACAGCAAAACACAAAAGTATTCAGATAAAGATTCATCTATGCGAGGTAATTGTCGTACGTATGTTGTGCTATAGTTTCCAGCTGAAGAAAATTTTAGCTTAAGACTACTTACGTAGAACTAGGAATTCTTAAATAGCTAACAAAAAAAAAATTCTTGCATTATATTAAATATTTAAATTTTATGATTTATTTTAATAAAGAGGTGCAAAATAATGAATGCGAGAGGTGTTTTAAAACATTTAAAAAACTTCCATGACATTGAAAATTGACAACCAAGTGCTTTCAACTGTTTCAAACAGCTGTCATCAGCGGAAATGTTGTAGGTTTGCACCTCAAAAATTTCCCCTGGTGTAATTTTTGAGGTGCTTCTTGTGAGAAAAGGAGGAATTCTAATTATTTTAAACAATTCTAACAATAATATGGTGAATATGACATTTCAGAAGTTATACTTAAATTATATATTTTATATGCTTGCGTTATGCCTAATAGGAAAAATTACATACAGCTTTTTTGTGATGCTGGTAAGTATTTCATAATCTGAATGTAATGCTATTGACTTATTTTATTTAAGTAACTACTTTATACTCGTACAGTTTAATTAAAAAAATCCGCATGTGCCACAAGCTCCGCCTCCTCAAAAAAAGCTTATTTCATTGCGTACTAAAAACAATAAAAAAGAGCATAATAACACTTCTTATTCTTAATACCTGCTGGATATTTTCTTTTGTAATAAGATAATGTTTTTGTTAGGCCGTTTCCTTAATCTAATACGTGGATTTAGCTACTAACGTTGAATTTATACTACGTATTATTAAGCCATTAGGCACAGAATAATATAGATTATCACTTGATAAAAAAGTGTCAGTTCCAGCTTAAGTATAGTATTTTATCTGTTCTTGCTTTACTGTTTTCCGAATAAATTCTACGGGAATTCTTATTAAGGCATTTGAACGAGGAGTGTAAAAGCTTAGATGTATTTTATGACATTTCGTTAATGTTTAATATTATAGGGTACACCTGCGGGGCAAATGAAATTTTATGTTATTGAAGTAGTTTTATTAATTTGTGTTGGATATTATAGCATTGTTGGTTTCTATATGTATCTTTATTATTAACATGGTTTAATATAGTTGGAAGATGTTTGACTTGTGTTTTTCTGTTTCTGCTTATTTTTTTTGCAATTTTCATAATATATATACACTATATTGCCATTGATTATGGGACACTTGCGATTTTAGACATTTTACTAAATATCTAGAAAAATACATGAGGAATCATCTCGAAACTCTTAGTGTATAAATATAATAGTATACGTCATACACCTCCGTGAAGATTTTTTACCGAAACGCCATAGGGGACCGTCAACAAATTAAAAAAGAATGAATATCTTTTGAATAACCCTGTCAAAACTAATGTAGCAAAAGCGTTCAAACTCTAGATTATGATTGAATGCCTTATTGTAATACACTGTGTTCATTTTTATGCAAATAGCATGCACACTCGCAGAGTAATTAAGGTTTTTATAAAAATGGTCCCAAATTTTTCCAAGTTTTTTCATTATAATTTTCAGAGTTCTTAATATAAAATAATATTTTTTTCAGAAAATATGACAAACAACATTGCACACAGTATCCTGTAATCAGAATTAAAAAATAATAAAAATTGTATGAAAAATGAGAAGGTTTACTATATAATTTTTTACTGCGCATGCGTCAAAGATATCAAAATTTCATTTGCATATTATGTTAGCTAAATGTATAGAGCAACTTTTGTAAAAGTCTCAAAATCATAGCTTGAAAATTCTGAAAGTAATCGTCTATAGAAAAGGGACAAAATCCGTTGTTTCCAAAATGAAGCAAAAAAATGAGGGATTTTATCCAAATGCAGTAGTACATCCCATATTGTGTATTCTATATTGACACTAATCAATGAATATATGGATACAACCCCTCTTGTTTTTTCTTCATTTTGAGAATAACGGATTTTCGACTTATTCAATTGACGATTATTGTCAGAATTTTCAAGTTATGATTTTGTGACTTTCACAAAAGTTGCTCTATACATTTAGCTAACATAATATGCAAATGAAATTTTAATATCCTTGACGCATGCGCAGTAAAAAATTATTTAGTAAACCAACTCATTTTTTATACAATTTTCATTATTTTTTAATTCTGATTACAGGGTACTGTGTGTAATGTTGTTTGTCATATTTTCTGAAAAAAATAATATTTTATATTAAGAACTCTGAAAATTATAAGGAAAAAAGTTGGAAAAATTTGGGATCATTTTTATAAAAACCTTAATTACTCTGCGAGCATGCATGCTATTTGCATAAAAATGAACAAGGCTTATTACAATAAGGAATTCAATCACAATCTAGAGTTTGAGCGCTTTTGCTACATTAGTTTTGACAGGGTTATTCAAAAGATATTCATTCTTTTTTAATTTGTTGACGGTCCCCTTTGGAGTTTCGGGAAAAAATCTTCACGGAGATGTATGACTTATACTATTATATTTATACGCTAAGAGTTTCGAGATGATTCCTCATGTATTTTTCTAGATATTTAGTAAAATGTCTAAAATCGCAAGTGTCCCATAATCAATGGCAATATAGTGTATAATGATTAAAAAAATCGCCCTTAATTATTTCCGAATTCTTATATATATGTATAAGATATGTATATTATATATATTCTTATATGTATATTCTTATATATATATATATATATATATATATATATATATATATATATATATATATATGTATATGCAGAGAGAGAGATGGATATAGATATATTATTTGCTTTTACCTTGCAATTAAAATATAAGAATGTTACTGCTGTCTGCTTCGTAGAACGCAGTCAGTATCAATGGCGGGGCCAAAGTGTTGAGCTAAGTTTTAAAGAGTAGAATAGACAATAAACGGATTTTTCAAGAGTTAAAAAACAAATATACATATATGTGACATTTTAAAGTTAGGGGGCCAGAAACATAATCGCCAGGTTTCCCTTTCTCCGCACAGAAGTCATGGCCAGCGAGAAAAAAACAAAATAAATAAATGTAGAAGATCCAAATAATCACTACTTGGCTGCTGCAAGTTCATTTTATTAAACTGTAGCTATAATAGAGAGAAAAGCCCCTTTTGCAGACGATCTTTTACCGAAACATCCAAAAAAAAAAAAATTCCATCATTTACAACATCCAGCCGTACTCATGGAAGAGAGAATCCAAGAATCCTTCTTACCACCTCACGAGGCTTCCTCTTTTAAATCTAAAAAGAAAATTCTAGGACATTCTTTACTCTCAAACCATCATTCTTTTATGTAAACATAACTCATGCCCAGAGCCAAGATTAATATTCGACAGACGACAATTTTATTTAAAAAAAAAATATTATTTAACCAATTTATAATCGACTCAGAATTTTCAAATATCTAAGGCAGACGATTTTTTATAGATGATTAATTTTAAGAGAAAAAGAAAAGAAATGAATTTATTGATATGCACAATATCAAATGTTGAATGAGGGAAAATAAATAAATAGATAAGATAAAATAATTATATTTTTTGAAAGGTATGGTTTGGGAATAAATTTAATAAGACTTCTATAAAAAAGGTTGATAAAAACATAGAAAAAATGAGTTTTATTTGGAATATTAAGAAATAAAGTTTAATTAAGAGTATTTTTAATTTAGAACCATCTTTTTAAATTTACGCATACTAGAATAAATGTTTTTAAGGCGAATTAAGAATTTATATCGTCTCCATAAAGATTAACAGATTAGATCTAAAAACAAGATTTTAATTTAATAAGTTGAAGTAAGTACGGAATATTATTATAAGAAAATTAAAATAGTATAAAGGTTAGTTTTGGCGAAAAAAATTTAAATTTGTAATATATATATATATATATATATTAAAAATCTAAAAAAAATTAAGAGGAATTCAAACAATTCAAACAAACTAACTAAATAAAAAAGCGAATGATTAATAATATTTTGCAGATCTCCGTTACTATATATTTATAATTGAAATACATTTATTAGTGAATTATGTTCCAAAATAGCCATTTAAGTAGATTAATAGAACTATTTAAATTTGTACACTCGATTACTGTATTATTCTGGCAAATTATTTTAAATCATAATCCTAAAACTTTGTAATACAAAACATATACCTTAAATGAGTCTGTTTTTTAAATTATTTGCGAATGGTAAAACTTTCTAATGGTGACAAAAAATTCTTCATATAATTTAAACCCTAACATTTGTCAATTATTAAAATCGTTTTATAAAAAATTATCATTAAATGCTTAAACTGGCATTAAATTACGCTAGTCTAGGTAAAATTTGAAATTCATTTTTCATATTCCCGGTAAGTATAATATTTTTGCTTTATTTTAACAAAATGAATTTGACTATGCACTTATTAATTACTAATCTTTTTTAAATCCTTACATACCTCTAGATACATCCGAAACTGATAGAGAAACAAACTTCCTATATCTAATATTTTGCTGCTTCAACTATAAATAAATAAATAAACGATGAAGAAGAAAATGTTATTTCTTGGGAAAAAATTCTAGCCGCAGCACGTAGGAAACTTTTACTGGTAGTCTACTGGGACTTTCTTATTTCTCTCTAGAATGCCTTATCGTGGTCTTCATTTTATATGATCGGCGAGTTTTTGCGTAGATATGAAGCAATAAATGTTTGTTATGGCCCAGAAGTGGGGATGCCAAAATTTTGATATCCCTCCGTGTTTGCCGTTTTATATATTGCTCCTAACGTGTTTATCTCCAGTCAGATGAATTTTTTCGATGTCTTTACTTGGGAAACTCCAATAAGAAAGAAATAGAACTGGTATATGGAATAGCCTCGAGTGTACAATAAGGAAATAATTCAGCAATTGAATATTATATGAATGTGTTCATTTAGTTGTTTTCTGAACTTTACTGATATAGATTATAAAATGTTCATCTTCATTTTATACGATCAATGCGTTTTTGCGTAGACATGAAGCAGTAAATGTACGGCCAAGGAGTGCAGATGTGACAATTTAATATGCCTCCTTCCTTGTTGTCCTAAAGAGCAATATATTATATTGCTCCTAACAAGTCAGCCATTTTGAGTAATTTCCCTGCAGATGAATTTTTTCGGTGCCTTTACTTGGAAACTGCAATAGGAAAGAAATAGAGTTAGTGTATGGATGGCCTCGAGTGTATAATAAGGAAATAGTTCAGCAATTTAATATAATATGAAATGTGTTCATTTAGTTGTTTTCTGAACTTTTCTGATATAGATTATAAAATGTTCATCATCATTTCATACGATCAATGCGTTTTTGCGTAGATATGAAACAATAAATGTAGGGCCTAGGAGGGGAGATGTGACAATTTAATATCCTTCCTTTTTTGTTGTTCTAAAGAGCAATATATTATATTGCTTCTAACAAGTCAGCCATTTTGAATAACCTTCATGCAGATCAATTTTTTTGGTGTCTTTACTTGGAGACTACAATAGGAAAGAAATAGAACTGGTGTATGAATAGCTCTGAGTGTACAACAAAGAAATAATTCAGCATTTGAATATAATATGACTGTGATCATTCAGAGGTTTTCTGAACTTTTCTAATATAGATTATCAGAGCTGCCAACTTCTACGCCTTTTTAAAAGAAATAAACGTGTTTCAAACCAGAAAATTTATTAAATAATATACATCTTGAATTTATTTCATGATATGTGGTACTGCTTACTTTTTTAACTTATTAAATAGAATTTCTGGTTTGAATGTGGTTGTTTGGCTGTAAAAAAGCGTAGAAGTTGGCCGCCATATATTATAAAATGTTCATCTTCATTTCATACGATCAATGCGTTTTTGCGCAGATATGAAGCAATAAATGTACGGCCTAGGAGTGGAGATGTCCAAATTTGATATTCCTCCTTCTTTGCTCTTTTATGAAGCAATATATTAAATTGCTCCTAACATGTTAGCCGTTTTAAGTAATCTCCAGTCGGATATTTTTTTTTCGATGTTTTTACTTGGAAACTTCAATAACAAAAAAAAAAAAAAAAAAAAAAATAGAACTGGTGTATAAATAGCCTCGAGTGTACAACAAAGAGAGGATTTAGCATTTGAATATAATATGACTGTGATCATTAAGCTGTTGTCAAATTTTTCCTAGCATAGATTATAATTTTTTTGCGAGTCTCCATGTAGATATAAAGCAATAAATATTTGTTATGGCCCAGAAGTAGGGATGCAAAATTTCGATGCCCTTCCGTATTTACATATTACTCCTAACGTGTTTATCTCCAGTTAGATGAATGTCTTTCATGTCAATTTTTGGAAACTTCAATAAGAAAGAAATGAAACTCTTGAACCAATTCGATCGATTGTAAAATAAATAAACAATTCAGCATTTAAATTTAATACGAATGTGTTCATTAAACTGTTACATATTTTTTTCTGATATAGCTTATAAACTTTATGCGAGTTTTTGCGAATTTATAAAGCAATAAATTTACATTCAAGATGTCATTTTTAATTGCAAATGCATGCATTTTTAACTACTATTGCGATGCGATGAAACTGTAATTCTCAATATTCTGTAATATGTGCCATAAATTTGATTAATATGATCGTCTTAACTGATCAAGAACAATCCAAAAAATTGATTGACTCTTATTTTGTCAATTTCAGATAGCTGCATTTGACAAATAGAATTTGTTCTACAGAAAATATTTTTTTTTATCAAGCTATAAAGGCAGAATTTACTTTTATTATTTTTACTGAATACTTAAAAATATCAATATAAAAAAGTTGCACAGAGTTAAGAAGATAAAATTAATTAATTTAAGCTCGTTTAATTGCAAAAATATAGCATTATAATATTTAAAAACCCTAATAGTGTATATGAAATACACGCCATAAAATATAAATTTTTAGCTGAAAATTTCAAATTTATTATTATTTATATTTTATACTATTTTTCCCAATATTAGACCGATATTAATATTTAATTTTTTTTTTCATAAAAATAGAAAAAATCGTGCAATGAAAGGTTAAAATACATATGTGCAAATTGTCTTTATTGAAATATATGTCTAAAAGTTATCCTTGATTATACCGCCATATATTCAGCAAAAACAAAACCATCTGATTTTAAAAGATTATTTGGATGCTGTTAAACAATTTTACATCAGATTCAGACTTTGTTCTTTAAATATCAGGCACCATGTTTTACAGCAGATTCCTTCTTTTCTTACATAAGAAAAAAAAATATACCCATAAAACCAAAAACTCTGTTTATAAGACTTTCTTATTCCGTCTTGAATTTTCTTTCGTGGTTTTCATTTTATGTTTGTTGAGTTTCTAGATGATTTTGTGACAATAAAACTTTCTGATGACACAATAGTCGAGTTGGCAGTTTTTTTTATGCTTCATAATGTTGGCCTTTTTTTATGCATAGTGCACTCTTATTAAGCTTATCTTCAAGCGAAATGGTAATTTTTATTACGAATTACGAGAGAGTAGGAGTGTAAATGTCAGGAAGTGATACTTTAAAAAATATATATTTAGAAAGACATAAAAGTAATTTTTGTCACAGTTGTATGTCATTCGTAATATTTAAAATGTTCAGATTTACTTAAAAGGCGATTAAAATAATCAAATATACCGGGTGTCCCAAAAATGACTGATGAAATTTAAAATGCAATAATATGCAAACGGTGAGAGCTACTTAAAAAATTTTTGCAGGAGGGTTATGTATAATGTCAGGAGTTTTTTTACCGTAATTTTTTATTTTAGTTCGAATCTCAAACTATAGGTGGCGCTGATAGCGATTGAAGGCCAGGTGATCAGTGCTGAGTTAAGCTTCGACCTGGCCTTCAATCGCCGTCAGCGCCACCTATTGTTTGAGATGCGAACGAAATAAAAAATTACGATAAAAAAACTCCTGACATTATACATAACCCTCCTGCAAAAAAAATTTTTTAATAGCTGTCACCGTTTGCAAGTTATTGAATTTTAAAATCCATCAGTCATTTTTGGGACACCCGGTAGATGTTAATATCGTAATAATAATAATATATATTCTACATAAAAATAAGAATTTATATTATAAAAAGCATTTTGCTTCTAAGACATTGTATAGTAACAAAAACATTTAAAATATATTAAAACATTTTTATTTACATGTTTCAACTCAAAAATTAATAGAGTCATCCTCAGAATGTAAATAGAAAAATAAAAATTACAAATACAATGAACGTGAAAATCGGAATAAAAAGTTATTGAAAATGAATAAATTAAATGTATCGCGCGCTTTTTAATTTGATATTGTCCTTGGTCCAGTTAAATAATTATTGTGTAAATTGTCTAACCATTAAATCCATATGTTTGGGATGCAAAATGATAGTGTATCGTTGCAAATATGTGTACCTTTTTTAAATAAATTTCAATTGATTCTCTTATGAATAATTTTCAAGACTACTAGTGTTATTTTTCCCATTAGATAGATGTTAATAGTTAATTTTATTTAAAAACATCTTAGTACTTTCAAACCTTTTAATCAGGCTCTTCCTCAGAAAAAAAGAAAGAAAAGAAAAGAAAGAAATAAAGAAAATATCCTATATGGAAGAACCTGATAGAAGACTTGAAAGTACTACATGTTTTTCAATAAAATTAACTATTAACATCCATATTTGATCATTTTAATTGCCTTTTTAAGTAAACCTGAACATTTTAAAGAAAGAAAGAAAATATTCTCTATCGAAGAATCTGATAAAAGGCTTGAAAGTACTTATATGTTTTTCAATAAAATTAACTATTAACATCCATATTTGATTATTTTAATTGCCTTTTTAAGTAAACCTGAACATTTTAAAGTCCATATTATATGTTTTGTGTTAAAAGCTAGGCGAAATTTTCATTCCATCATATATTTTTATATTTATCGTAATATTTAGTTAGTATTTTTTTTAACATTACATGAATAATAGGTGCAATGATATATTAATTTGAAAATAGATTTTCTTAAACATTTTTTTAACTATTCATGCCATATACCTTAATTGAAAATTACGCTTAAAAAACATTTGAATGATATACGTGTAATATACTAATAAATGTAATATGGTGTAATAACATAATATACATAATAATGTAGTGTAATAACTAAGTGTAATAATATACTATTAAATACAATAATTTAATGTAGGATCAATCTGACCAAACACAATCAAATACATCGTACTGATAAAAATTACCACTTTAATCAATAACAATGAATTTTTCTTTTCTGTTTCAGAAAAAAAATAATAAGTTGTCTACAAAACCTCAAATTATGTTTTTATACTTTTTTTTTTGTTGTTGTTCTTAAAATCTTGTTTTGATTTTCATTTAATGTTTCTTGATTTTCGACATGAATGAATAAGTGATATGTTTATTTTACAGTTAAATTTAAATAGAGGTTGTTCATACAATCATTTTCCTCCTAAAGGATTTATTATTTTTTCAAAAACAAAATAAAGAGATGATAGTGTCTCTTCCTTTTTGATTTCATTTAATATTTTTTACATAGTTACATCAACACTATGTATTTTATAAAGGACAAACATATATGTGCGTAAAGCATACATCCTTTTGCGAATGGCCATGCATTCAAATTTTAAATGAAATTTCTGTTTTACAATTTTTAATACTGCAGATTTTTTAATTTCTAAACATCGCACGTTTCTAATTTTTACACTGTCAAATAGAGTAAAAATGTATTTCTAAATGAAATTTGTTTTAAAAAAAATTTGTTTTTATTTGTCTCAATTTGTTTTTGAGTTATAATTTTTTGTAGTTTTTAATATATATATATATATATATATATATATTTTTTTTTTTTTTTTTTTGTCATCATGGCAACAGAAGTATTCCATTTCTGTTGAAAATAAAGGGTAAATAGTAAATTTCTAAATCTGTTTGTTGACAAAAAATTAGTAAAAAATTAGTAAAATATCATTTTTATAATGATCAAAACGTGACTCGCGTAATAACAGAGTCGCATATTACGTACGCCATAAATTAAAGATTTATATTCCTAGACCAATCAGAGAAAAAATAATAAAATGCGGACACTACAGGGATTCAGATATATCTCGGATACATCTATTTTCGACCGAAAACAACAACTATTTTCCAAATTTAAAAAAAAAAAATTGTAAAGCTAGAAAACTAGTTTCTGCAAAAGCTTCAAAATCTGTATGCTTACTAACATTTTATGTGCAAACTGATCTGAAAAAAAGATGTAAATCTATAAAACTAAGTTTGTTACACTGAATAAATCTCTAAGCTTACTAAATTTTTATCTGTAAACTGACTAAAAAAAGATGTTAAGCTACAGAAATCTCTAAGCCTACTAAATTTTTATCGGTAACCTGTGAGATTTACATGAATTATTATTTTGCTGCTATTACATATAAAGTCCTAACCATTATATATAAAGTCCTAACCAAATTTAAAAAAATCCTAGTAACCTTACGGATTTTTTTTTTCAGTACAAACGTTTATTTGTTCACAGATTCTAACATTTTTTTATTATTCAGGAGTCTGATACAAGATGAGTAGGTTTTCAACCTGAAATTTTATTTAACCAAAAATTTCTAATTGAAAAAGAAAATGAACGTCATAGAGAAAAAAAGATAATTTCTTATATGTTTTTATCCGGTTTCAGCATGCAAATATTGGATCAGACTCTCTAATAATTAAGAGATGCTGGCATTTATGTCTGTTACATGAATTTCTTTAGTTGACGTTACATAAAAATTTTCTAAGGCATCCCAGTTTCCTGGAAAAATTTTAGTAACCTTATGTATAAATATATATATTTTTTAAAGTGTAGTCATGGAAAATAATTATCTTTTTATCTTTGAGTGAGAGAAAAAATTATAAAAAAAATATAAGCGTTTAAATAATAGTTTTCAGACAAAAAATATCCATTTAATTAAAAAAAATTATTTTGATTATTAATGAAAATTCAAGCTGATCTGAAAAAAATATTTTACATATCACTTAATAATTAAACCAAATTTCCTATTCAATAACTTTTTTATTTTTATTTTTCGCGTGAATAAAAATTAAGTTTTCCGAAAAAAATTCTGCTTAACAAACTTTTTTTATTCTCTCATGAGCTCTTCGCTGGTATCGTTTTATGTTTGTTGAGAATCTATTTGAATATGTGGCAATAAAAGATTTTGATGACATAAAAGTTCAAATGGCAGACATTTGATGTTCAAAAATGTCGACATTTATATGTATAGTTTCTCCGTAACGCGTTTATTTTCTAACAGAATGACAATTTTTGTAACAAATTACAAGAGAATTGATATAAAGAACTCGGGAGGTTATGCACTTTAAAAAAGAAAATTTTAAAAGCACAAATATAATTTATGTAACAGATGTGTGCGTAACTTTTTTTTATTACACCAATTCTTTTTCGTATTAAAAAAGTAACAGGTGTGATGAAATGTTAATAAATTTAAAAAAAAATACTTGTTTGAATTGAAAGTTATGAAAAGTCATTTATGCTGCATATTTAAATTTTAATGCTGTTTTGGTAATATAAAACATTGAAATGACTAACATATCATCAAAAAATGTTAGAGATATGTAGGTGTGAATATCAAACAATAAGGAAATTGCATTCAGCACAGTAAAATTCCTATTAAATTTTATATAATTCAATTTATTTTGATACATTCTAATCAAAAATATTCTTTGAAGTATTTTCAAGAGGTATTACATTTCTAAAAACATTGAAAAAAATCAATTAAAAGACTTAGAATTTTAGATTGTCAACTTTCTGGCATGTCACACCGTGATGTGGCCCCACCAGTGGCCGTGAGGTTCTGACCTCCAAACTCGTAGGCGGTAGGTGCTGGGTTCGAACCCAATCACGACCGTCGTTCTAACCGTCCGGAGTTTTCAGTGGTTTTCTTCGAACCTTGCGTAAATACTGGTTAGGTTCCCTTAGAAAGACCCCCCACCGAGGCCATCCCACCCCCTCAGGACCTATATCCCACATTGTAGATAATTGGCCGACAAAAATACAAACAAACACACTGTGATGTGTGCAGAGTAAAGGGCCTTCTACTATACTGTATAAATATCTTTTTCTATTTTTTTTTTTTTTAGTTTCTAATTAATATTTGTACCTTAAAAAATACATGAGGAGAAAAACAAATTCTGTATTTTACAAATAATTTTTCATAATTAAAATAAGATTTTTTTCATTAATAACCAAATTTTCAAGTTGGTTAATAATGAAATTTGCCTATCTAAACCTATGTAAATATTTTTGTAATTGTAGTTATGTTTCTATGATTAAAAGTTTAATTTTCCATTGGATATCATTAAGAATGGACACTGCTTATAAACATTTAATTTATATTTTTCATATTGAATATATCCATTCAAATGTCTTTTTAATAAATAGTGAATTTAACTAATTAGAAAAACTGTTTTGCTAGTTGGTTAAGAACGAAACTTGTCTCTATCTAAACATATTTGTTCTTGCTGTTATGTGTCGATGAATAACAGTTTCGGAATCATCCATTGGATATTATTAACTGTTTAAACGCCAATGGGAACATTCCTAAATAGGAACATTGCATTATTTTTAATATAAAACATATAATTTCCAACATAATAACGATGTTCTTATTTTTACTATAAAATATAAGGCTGATTTAAACTTTAAAAAAATATATTTCTGTTTAAGAATTTATCATAGGTATAAAGAATATGTTAATTCATTAATTTGCATAAAAAATGTTATTTGTTGTTATCGTTTTCTCTATATTACTTACATTTAACCGTAAGATTCTAAATATTTGTGTAATTCGAGAAAATACTCAAAAACAATATACAATAGCAAATATACAGCGAAAAATAATTTGCTATGTTTGCATAGGTTGTCAATCAATAATCATGTTCCAAAATAGAACACTGGAATGAAAATAGACAAATAACTGCAGAAATATATACATTTTTTTTTCATATTTTCTAAATTTGTATGCATAAATTAAAATATTTGAAGCTGTAATGTAGAAAAAACAAAATATTGTGATTCGGCGTGTTAACGGTTAAGAGTGGAAACAACGCATAAACATAAAATTTTGATTTTTCAGACAAAAAATATCCGTTTAAGTTAAAATCTCTCTTTAATAAATAGCCAATTTAACTAATAAAAAATATTCTTTTGCAAGTTGGTTAATGGGTCATTCCATGGTAACTTATGAAAAATGTAGAACAATTTACCGCAGTAATTTTAGTAATGCGACACTATAAAATATTCAAATGCAAAATTAAGATGATTTGTCAATAAAATCAAGCTAAGGATCAATTTGGATGAAAATTACCGAAAAATATGATATTGAAAATTACACTTCATATGATAACTTACATTCTTTTTTCAGTGATAGCAGTTATAATAATAATTAAAACTATCAAAATTTACGAAATAAAATTAAAACTAGGTAATTTTCAACTAAATTGAGCTTTGAATAAGTTTACTTACCAAATCATGTCAAATTTATATTTTGAATAAATTTTTTGTGTGCGTTATGTTACTAAAATTACTGAAAATATTCTAAAATGTAACGTAAATTAACATGGAATGACCCGAATAACGAAACTTATCTATCTATTCAATAATAACTTATGTTAGCGTGAGTAAAAAATAAGTTCTCCACTACTCCGAAAACTATTTCAACAACTATTTTATTTCTTCCTGAATTCTTCGCAGTTATCATTTTATGTTGGTTGAGAATCTAGTTGAATATGTGGCAATAAAAGCTTTTGATGACAGCAGTTCGGGTGACAGACATTTGATGCTCCTGAAATGTCGACATTTATATGTATAGTTCCCTTATCTTCAAACAGAATTGCAATTTTTTCAACAAATCACGAGAGAATTGGAGTGATGATCTCACGAAAGTTATTCCCTTTCAAAAATATAAATTAAAAGGTACAAATACAATTTAAATAACAGTTAAGCGATATTATGATTTTTAGTTATCGTTTTGGATATTAAAGGGGGCTCAGGGGTTGAAAACCTTTCAAAAAATCGATTTTTTTTTATGATCTAATTTGATTATTCATTAAAATCTTGTAAAACCGCATAAAAATATTTGCATTTTTAACGGAGTTATAAGCATTTATGTATCAACACTTTCATAGCCGCATCCATATAATTTCAACTTTAAGTCGCGTTTTCTCAAAACTTGATTTTTGACGACTAACACCAAGATTTAAAAAAAACATCATTATCTAGATTATGAATTAATATATTTTAGATAGTTTAATATTTTGAGTATTTTTAATGGAAAGAAAGTTATATTTTTTAGGGTTTTTTTTAAATTTTCAACTTTGAGAGATTTTTTAATAATGTTTTTTTAAGTGATAGTTATAGCCTTAATTCATAATCTAGATAATGATGTTATATGCATGCAAAAAAAAATTAAGCCATTCCATCAAATAGTTTTTTTTTAAATCTTGGTGTTTGTGATGTTATGTTACTTTCAACATCACAGATATGTGATGTTGAAAGTAACATAACATCACATATTAACTTCTTTTTTTTAATTTAAATTCTCAGGTTTAAAAATTCAAATTAGCTTTCCCAATTTCAAATTAATTAAACCTCCCTTTTACTTTCCAAAAAGAATATATTTATCTCTTTTCTCTTTCCTTTAAATTGCAGTTACTTAGGTTTTTATGCTTGACCGAGGCCGTTAATAAAATAAATCAAAATCAAATCTTTTCTCATCCTAAAATCATTTTCTGAGCCTGCATACTTTCGTTTGTTCAAAGAGTACATTGTAAGATATTTTTAAAAACCATATGCTCTTTTGCAGTTACGCAGTCACTTAATTCCTTTTCAAAATTAATACACATTACAACTCCTTTTTCGGCTTAAAATCTAACGCTCTGTTTATATTAAAGCGGCGTCTGACATCTGTGTTATGCATATAGAAATATTTTTCCCAGCAATCAGTATTGGCATGCATATTTGTACGCTGATATATTAATCGCCAAATTAACGGTCCGGTTGGCACGTTTTTAATTTAAACTTTCTTTATGAACTATACGTATAGGGCTATTATGATAAGGGCAGCCACATTTTAGCTCGACGCATTTTGGCTACCTTATTTGATGTCAGGATTCATCATTCTATCTCTAACTGTCATGCTGTAAGGATGTAGAGCTCCTGCTTGTGTATTTTTACCAGGGGGTCACCCCGTGAGAGTGTAAGTTTTACCTCTATTTAATAAATGCCACATACATACTTGAGCATTTTCTTCATCGAGTCTCTCTTTCCTGTGTTATCGCTATTTTATGCAATGCAATTTTAATCATCACGGCTGATTTTATACGTCTCAAGCAGCTAACAAACTGTAATTCCCCTTCGCTAAAAACATGAACGAAAAATATTCTTCACAGTGTTAGTCGTCAAAAATCAAGTTTTGAGAAAACACGACTTAAAGTTGAAATTATATGGATGCGGCTATGTAAATATTGATACATAAATGCTTATAACTCCGTTAAAAATACTAATATTTTTATGCAGTTTTTTTTTGCATTGAGTTAAGACTTAATTGAATAATCAAACTAGATCATAAAAAAAAAAAATCGATTTTTTGAAAAGTTTTCAACCTCTGAGCCCCCTTAACCGAGTAACAAGTGCGATGAAATATGTATAAGAAAGCTGTTTTATTGAAAAAGATTTTTTGGACACAAAAAATCCGTTTAAATTGCAATGACTTTTTAATAAATTGTGAGTTAAGATACTGAAAAAAAATTGGTTTGTAAGTTGGTTTGTAACGAAACTTTTCTATCTATTCAATAAGTTTTTTTTTTTAGAAAGAGTGAAAAACAAGTTTCCCATAAGTACGAAAACTATGTTCAACAAAAATTTTATTTCTTCCTGAATTCTTCGCAGTTATCATTTTATTTTGGTTTAGAATCTAGTTGAATGTGTGGCAATAAAAGCTTTTGATGACAGAAGTTGGGGTGGCAGACATTTGATGCTCCTGAAATGTCGACATTTATACCGGGTGTTCCAAAAATGACTGATGGATTTTAAAATTCAATAACTTGCAAACGGTGACAGCTATTTAAAAAATTTTTGCAGGAGGGTTATGTTTAATGTCAGGAGTTTTTTTTACAGTAATTTTTTATTTTAGTTCGCATCTCAAATAATAGTTGGAGCTGACGGCGTTTGAAGGCTAGGTGATCAATGCTGAGCGAAGCGTAGACCTGGCCTTCAAATGCCGTCAGTGCCACCTGTTGTTTGAGATGCGAACTAAAATCAAAAGTTACGGTAAAAAAACTCTTGACCTTATACGTAACCCTCCTGCAAATTTTTTTTTAAATAGCTGTCACCGTTTGCAAGTTATTGAATTTTAAAAGCCATCAGTCATTTTTGGGACACCCGGTATGTATAGTTCGCTTATCTTCAAACAGAATTACAATTTTTACAACAAATGACAACAGAACCGTAATAAAGGTCATTCGCTTTCAAAAATAAAATTTAAAAGGTACAAAAGTAGTTTAAATAACAGTTGAGCGATATTATCATGATTTGTTTTATCGTTTTGGATAGTAACTGAGTAACAAGTGCGATGAAATACATATTATAAGAAATATGCTTTATTGAAAATACTAAAATAATTTTGATTAAAATATAGTGTATAATTACATCAAGGTTATTCTCAGTGGGTTTTTAACATTTATGATTCTTATACCAGTTTAAAATTATTACATGCAGTTGGCGTTTCTCGATTTTTTCCCCTTTTTCCTTTCAAAGACTTATGAATTACATAAGATAAATAAAGAAAACTATAAATACCGTATTTACTCGTGTATACCGCGCATGTGTTTATAACGCCCACCCGTACTTTTTCCGAAAAATGGGCGATTTTTAAAAATCTCTTGTATAACGCGCATCGTAAATTTGATATGAATGTGAATGAATGACTAAATGAATTTCAATAAAGAAAGTCCAAAAAACATTCCATTGGCCAGAAAACAAGAAAAAAATACGAGTTAATAAAGAGGGCGGGGGCGGAGGGAGAAGTAAGTGACGGCAATGAGAATTACTAATTAGCATTTAAATAATACAATTAGCATTTAAATAATACAATTAGCATCGTTGTATAAAATAGTGCAAGGAGTGAAATAAAGATGCAAATAATACAGCAATTAAGTAAGAATTTCCGATTTTTAATGTCTTCTTTGAATTCATTTTTTGATTCCTATTTATATAGTGGGATTAAATCCAGCAATAAATAAAAATTCCATGTATAACGTGAACCTAGGAATTTTGCCCTATTTTTTCGAAAAAAAGTGCGCATTATACACGAGTAAATACGGTAGATAGGATAAACGCAGTTTATTTTACATTTAACCATTTTGGGACGGGTGATACTATGTGCATAACGGAAAGATGCATATGGAATTTGTTTTTTTCATCATTATTAATTAAATGTAACATATATATAATATTGCTTAGAGCATTGTTTAGTATTTTACGAATAAAGGGATCTGTTTACAAAAAGTGGTAGCCATCCATATAAAATGTGTGTAAGGGATGCCGTCTCGAAAGAATTAATATAAATTTTAGACATAACAGAATTTTTTCGAAAACTTTGTAATATGACTGTCATATTTTTCTCGAATGTTTCGTTAATTTTGTTCTACCGTTATAAGAGAAAATTATTCGTAAAAATCTTTTACTTCGGATTTTTGATAGATTTATACATTATAGAAGGTCCTGAACATGATTTTAACATTTTTAGAGAATGTCTGTCTGCGTGACACATTTTGTGGACAGTCTATATCGAAGACTAAAGCACAGAAAGAAATTTAAACTTGCAGTCTAGAATTCGTTCCATAAGTTGCGTAATTCAGAGAACCAGAATTCACACCAGAAAATTTATATAGTAAAATTGAAATTATTTAATAATGAAATATCTGTTATTAAATTAAGAAAAAATTTATCTCTTAAATTTCTAGTAACAATGGAGTATGCGTGAATCAAATAATCAAATAAATTGGAAAAACTGATGATATCCAGAATGATACCATAAGTTTTTTAGTTTTAACATAAATTGATGTTGAATTTTTTGGGGTATAAATCGCCTATCACGAGCCGTTAACATTATTATCTGGGTCTTTTTCACTCATTAGTGTAGGCTCTTTAATTCTATCCCTGCGAAACCTACGATTCCAGCTGTCTTTTTTTTATAATCTAATTCTATATTAAAAAAAAAAATTTTTAGAAATAAATTTTAAATATTTTACCTTTAAAATACGCGTTATATCACTGTCTCCTCTACAATGCCTTCTCGCTTGTGACGTAATGGAGGCGGTTTCCCTGACAACTGTATTTCAACAAGCTTTGTGGCGATTGTGGAACCAGTAGGATTTGTGATTTCGCCTCCACTTCATGACGTTTTACGCTTGTCGTCTGCTCATTGAATAGGCATTGTAGAGGGGGCAGTGGTTATATACACAACACTTTCTTACCAAATTAACCACACATTTAGAACCAATAAATAAAAGATATAGTAAAAACCACACAATTTAGAACACTATAAATTATTTTAACACTGTTTCGAAAACACATTTTCTCATTTTGTAAATTTTAACAATAATTTTTGCACAATCTTTTTATTTCATTCAATACATGCACAATACAATGGAAAATGATTTTTTTTTTTTTTTTTTTTAAGTGTTGATTTTTATCTTCAGTTAGAGTTGCAAAAATGTTTGACGAGTTTGTAGTGTATGCGATGTTTGAATTTTATAATAAACTTTAATTTTATTAGAAAAATTTAAAATTCATTTAAACAAAAAGAGATTTCGTGATTCCTACACCGCAAATTCTCAACACACAAAAATAAACAAATTTTAGAACACTTTTTTTTCTCCAAATTTGCAATACATTAATGTTTTGTGAATTAGAAAACTTAATATATAAAACGTTTATTGTATTGTGATTGTGTTCTTAGTGTGTTGGAAAAGTGTTGCTGTCTAGAAATGTGTTCTTAATACATTTCAAAAGATTTTATGTCTAGAATTGTTTTCTTAATGTGTTTCAAAATTGTTGCTATCTAGAAATATGTTCTAAAAACAGTGTTGTTAATTGCGTTCAAATAGTGTTGTAAATAATGTTGAAAAAAATATTTTCTTACAATTGTCTTGTGCTGCATATCATTTTATCACCAATTTAACGACGCATTCTAATCACCACATAATTTAGAACACTATAAAACAACACATGTAAAACATTAGATTAATTTTAAACACGATTATCCAATCGATAAATCAATTGTAACAGAAAAAATGTATTCCATTTTTAAAAACTGAGTGAAGAAAGTCCGGGCCAGTATTCGAACCAGGGACGTATTGGCTGAAGTTGCCAATGCTCTACCAACTGAGCTATCCCGGACACAAACACTGGAGGACTATTTCACCCAATTAACCTCAACGATCACTTTTATCTGGTCTGATACTCTGGATCAGTTCAACAGAATAAATCGAAGGTTTCAATATTGGGGGGGGGGGGGAGTCCGGGCCAGGATTCGAACCAGGGATGTATTGGCTGATGCACCCAATATTGAAAAATGGAATAAATTACTTCTGTTATAATTGATTTATCGATTGAATAATCGTGTTTAAAATTAATCTAATGTAATTTCGTATGCAGCGATTTTCTGCAGCTCCATATACTGACCTTCGATTTATTCTGTTGAACTGATTCAGAGTATCAGACCAGATAAAAGTGATCGTTGAGGTTAATTGGGTGAAATTGTCCTCCAGTGTTCGTGTTCGGGATAGCTCAGTTGGTAGAACATTGGCGGCTTCAGCCAATACATCCCTGGTTCGAATACTGGCCCGGACTTTTTTCACCCAATATTGAAAAATAAAATAAATTACTTTTTGTTACATGTAAAACATTTTTGAAAACACTTAATACATGGTTCCTTTAAAACTACACAAATTAAAAAAAGAAATAAGGTACAGTTTGCTTTATAGAAAAAAATTGCAGAAGGTTGTTAAGTGAGTTGACTAATTTCATCAATAAATGTCAATAACTGCATTTCTGGAAAAACTGCGTAATTTTTAACAAAACTTTTGCACAATTTTTTCCTGGCACAATCCAATCGCAACACATTTACAAGACAATCAAAACCGATTATAGTTAGAAATATTAGTTATTCTGCTCAATAAGTGTTGTAAAAAGTATTTTACGAACTTGCAAAGCAATTAAAATGTAGGAAAATATAAAATTTTTGATCTCGAGAAGAAGATATAATTTAGAAACTGTTATTTCTTTATTTATAATATTTAATGATAGTTCAATATTTTACTGGAGTAATTATAACACAATTATAATTTTGGTTAAAATCAATCTAGTCGAGTATCATATCCATTGCTTTCTGGAGTTTCATTAACTGCGACTTATTCATATATCTGGCTAGATGTATTACTAATAAGGTTTTCTGTGGGAATTAGATACACCAAAATCGTCCAGGATAGCTTGGACGGTAAAGCATTGGGGGCTTCAGCCAAGAGATTCATGGTTCGAATCCTGATCTGAACACTTTTCGCCAAGTTGGAAATTTAGATCTCAATCCAATCTGAGGTTCAAAATGTGATTTAGTAAAAAATTAATCCAGAATAATTACACATTCTATTGAGCTGCCTCAAATATTTTACTAGATGCTATAATCAATAAAGCTCACTGGGTTAAAATCAATCTAGTAAACTACTAGACTTTTCCATGACAGCTCAAATGACAGAGCATTTGTGGCTTCAAACAAAATATCTTATGTTCAAATCCTGGTGGACACTTATCGCTCCACTTTAAAAATTACATATGAATTTGATATTGGGTTCAACAATTTATGGATTTTTATAATTTTAGGATTTTTTTCAGTTTACAAAATGATATCTATGTTGATAATTTTATTAGCTGTTATGAATACTGTTCAGCATGTTGAAAACTAAAGTCTTAAATACAGTCCATGGAAACTGCATACAGTTCCGTTCATTTTCTGACTCTCTGAACCACAGAGTACGGAACAGAGAATCAACTTTCATACATTGTAATGGCAACTTGTTTAACATGGGATTACGTATAGACAGTAGCGATACGAGCGGATCCCTCTGACACTACGAACATATGAGAGGTTGCTAATTCCGCGAAACATCGCTTCCTTGGCGACAAATGATAAGGGAAAAAAGAAAAAAATACAGCGACGGCTTGCTGCTTCTTGTTTTGAAATTTATGAAAGAATTATTTTAATATGAAATAACGTTGACGTATTCGTCTTGCAAACAATACATGTGTCTCTTCTTAACATAACGACCGAATAATTTAAACTTGAAAATTCAAGAACAATAACAGTAATAATTACGAATCAATATAAGCGCGGAAATCTAAGATCAAATAGCATAAGCACGTGGCAAATGGGCACGTGGGTAATCAAATTGGCATTCAGCGAGAAGTGCCAAGCCAGAATATGGTTAAACAGAAATCACGAGGATAAAAATCGCCAACGCGATGGTTTAGTTTTTAAGTGATCCACTGAGGGCGTTCTTTTCAAGCCGAGTTGAGGCTCTATCCGTATTCTGTGCTCTGAACAAACTAGTTCATTCACCATGAACTAGTTTTGCCAACGTCTGTCATTGTAACATTTTCATTCAAAAGATTTTATATTTCATTAAACTACATTAGTATCAGAGTTTTAGAATGAGTTTTATGCTGAACATTGAGTTGTTCTATATTTTAATGCAAAATGTGCAATGTCTGTTATTACGCATTAATGTCACTATTTAATGCATTGGCACAAAACATTCTTCACCCTATTTCATCGATTTATTTTCATAACAGAATTCAAATCTTTCTCCTATCGATAATTTTTTCACGTTATAACTTGCAATCGATCCGTTTAATCGATATCTCATATATACCATCTAAAAGAAACCAATAAAATCATGAGTTAGAAATTTGACCGAGAATTTATTTTGCAGTTATCATCCTCGTTTCCGGATCTTTATACGTTTTTCCTCTCGTTTTCAGAAATAGGATTAATATGGGAAAGTACATTACATATATATTTAAAAAGAAAGAAAAATTATGTCATTTCTAAACATGATAGTAAGCATTATCTAAAAAGCATTCCTATAGAATTAGAATAAGTTGTTTCCTGCACCCCCCCCCCCCCCAAAAAAAAAAAAAAAAATCTGTACTCTTACAAATATAAAGTTACCGAAATCTGTATGGTTACTAACACTTTATCTGTAGACCGTACAAGAAAAAATGTAAATCTACAAAACTAATTTTTGTAAAGTTACAGAAATCTGTAACTTAACAAACAAGTCTTATAAAATAAGTTATCTTACTAAAATTTTATCTGTAACCAGGGTTGCAGTCACATGAAAAATTCTTGGAATCCCAGATTCTTAAAAGATTCTTAGTAACCTTACAGACTGTTTTATTTTCAGTGCTCTATCTGTTACAGGAATTTTTGCTTTTGCGCTACATAAAAAGTTCTAGGAATCCCAGTTTCCTAGAAAAATTTTAGTGACTTTACAGATTTTTTTTTTTTTTTTTTTTTTTTTTTTTTTTACAGTTTGAAGCATAAAAGTTGTTGAGATTTCCATGTTAGAAGCATTTTTATGAATATTGAAGATTTTATCATGATGAATAAATAAACACATAGAGGAATAAATGTGGAATTATTGTATTTCTTTTGAAATATGTATGTGCAGATAAAGAGTTTTTATACTCGATCGCAATTATATAAATACATACAAACTATAGATTGTAAAACTAAATAAAATCAGTTAAAGTTACGAAACCTTTTCTAAGACATTGGTATTCCTAGAACTTTTTATGTAACGGTAACAGCAAAAATTCATGTAGCTGTATCGGTTGCATAAATTTTTGCTGTTACCGTTACATGCAAAATTCTAGGAATGCCAGTTTCTTAGAAAAAAGTTTTGTAACGTTACAGATTTTTACAGTGGAGATGTCGTCTGATACAATCATCTGTCTGTCCGTCCATCTGTTGTCATATAACTTTGCAAAAACTTTTGACTAGTTTGAAATTTAATATAGATATATAATCGTTCAAAATTTTGTCGAATCGTTTCAGATTTTATGAATATCGAATCAAAGCTTAAAAAGATATCAATAAACTTTTTCGTGTTTATTTTAAATTGCATCATAAGCAATAACTCAATGATATAACATGATAGGTAGCGATTCTATGATACCATAGTAAAGATTTCATATTATTTCGATATTATTGAAATTAATAGATGTAATAAAATAAAAAAAAATTGCGCCATTTTGTTCTCTCTGAGCTTTTAATTCTAAATTTGTTTAACATATTTTTAATCTTAGTTTCGTAATGTATTAATATTTTAACAGCTAAAGTCCTTTTTCTTTTTTTTTTATTTAACTTATTAATAACCTACTGCTTGTTCCTCAAAAAGTGCGGGAAACGATTTCGCAATATTTTTCCTTTTTAGAATATTATAGAGATTTTTTATTTTATTTGTTATTGATCGTCTGCCCTGTGTTAATGCGCTGATATGTTAGCAGGTTAGTCTATTTGCGAGACATGATTGAGTTCATACGGGAAGGCCACGCCTCTTATACCAATCAGAGGTGATGATTTCTGACGCTTAGCCTCGTAGTTAATCCTAATTGGATTTTTAATTTACTGACGCAGTCTGAGGAGGGGCTAGTTTTCCCGTGTGAGTGTTGGAGTTCATTCTAGGTAGTCTAGCATTGAGAATGCATCTGCCTCTTGATCTTCTAGGTCACCCGTCTCATTTTTCCCGATAATTTAGAACACCGAAATGACGTAACTTGGAGAGCGAATGTTGTAGAGATAGATGTGTAAAAGGGTGACAAGTGGAATAACTTATGGCTTGATCTAATAAAATATGGAACTAAAAACTGATTTTCTTATTATTTTTATTGGAGAAACTCCCAAGGATCACAATTCCATGGATTCCAACTACGGCTGCTAAACCTGTTTATTATTTCAAGTAAATCGACTTCTTATCACAGCAAAGATGTTATTCGACGAAAATCTATATATTATTACCGCAAATCGTCCTATTATTACGTATATATGTAATCGTAATAAATTTTGTATTCATTAATTTTAGCGTAAGAGTACAACAGCTATTGCACGAAGATATGAATGCTTATAAAAATAGATTATTATATAAACGCACCTCATTTGCTACGTTTTATATGCAATTTCTGTCTTGTTTATGAAGTTAGAATGATATATTTTAATGCACTGGCAGAAGTCCCAGTTTGTTTCTATTTCATCAATTTATTTTCATAACAAAATTGAAATTTTTCTCCTATCGATAATTTTTTCACGTTATAACTTACAATCGATCCGTTTAATCGATATCTCATATATACCATCTAAAAGAAAGCAATAAAATCATGAAAGTATTAGAAATTTGACCGAGAAATATATTTTGCAGCTATCACTGTCGTTTCCGGATCTTTATTCGTTTTCCCTCCCGGTTTCAGAAATGGGATTAATATGGGAAAGTACATATATATTAAAAAAAGTGATGATATCATTTCTGAACATGGTAGAGAGTATTATATAAAAATGCTTTCTTATAGAATTAGAAAAGATTGTTTCCTGAAGCATAAAATATGTTGAGATTTAAATCTTCCAAGTATTTTTGTGAATATTCAAGATTTTATCATGATGGATAGATAAACACATAGATAAATAAATGTGGTATTATTGTATTTCTTTTGTAATATGTATAAGTAGATATATAGTTTTGATATTTATATTTTCCTTTGACTTTCGAAAGTGTGATGTCCTTTTAACTGTAATGCATATATATATATTACAAATTTTTTCGTCAAGATTAGCATTATGCTATATTAATTTCCTTTTAATAATATTCCATACTTAATTCGACTTATGAAATTAAAATCCTGTTATAAAAACTATCTTAATATAAAAGATATAAATTCTTAATCCACCTTAGTTCCAATACGTTAAAATTAAAAAAATGGCTCTAATTAAATACATTCTTAAATAAAAGATTTTATTATTTAAATCTCTAGTAAAATTCATTATAATTTTCCTGTGTTTATCAAACTCTTTTAAAAGATTCATTTAATTTATATGCTATATTAATCATTAGCAATATTATAATAAATTATAATAAACGGAATAATTATAATAAATTATTCCGTTCTAAGAAACTAAGTTATTCAAAATCATTCTTTTTGCTTAAATATCTGGTATAATATTTAACGTCTTAGATATATTACGTGTGCTTAAATTCATTTTTTCATTTCAATAAAGCTGTGTCTTGTGAAATAACTTCGATTTTCATCTCGACGAAAGATATTACTAATTATTTACATGTCACACACATGGTTTTGAGTCGGTCGAAGGTGCTAGAAAAAATATTCCTTCCGGAAAACTGTTTCGCAGAACGATTAATGCACCGGAAATAGTGAAATATTTCCTCTTTTTGCTGGTGAGCTCACTTTTCATTATTTTTTTTTTACGCCAGAAAGAGTTAAATACAGATGTCCCGGTCAGAAACATGTTATAGTATCCTATTGCATTCGTCCGCAGGGTCGATTAAAATCACTGTCAGACTGATCGTATGATAGGTTGTTTTTAAAGAAGAACCAAGTTTAAAGAAGAACCTATTACCCTCATAGCATGCATGTTCACAGTGACGTCACAATGACGTCACTGTGAGTCACTTTGGTCACATCACATCTGTGACGAAAATGCCACCACTCAGTGACGTCACATTGTGACTAAGATGTGACTTTCTAAAAAAATTTTCACAGTTCGTCACAATGTTAATGTCAAAGTAGTCACAAATGACACACTTTTCACAAATTGGTCACATTGTGACGTCACAAAGTGGTCACAATGTGACGTCACAAAAAAGCCCTAAAACGGCCATAACGACTTCACATTTTAGTCACTGGGACTTCACATCGACGTCACGTGACGTCACGGTGACGTCGTTGTGAAGTCACATTGTGACTTTGTGACAGTCGATGTGACGTCACAGTGACTAAAATGTGAAGTCGTTATGGCCGTTTTAGAGCTCGTTTGTGACGTCACATTGTGACCACTTTGTGAAGTCACGGTGTGACCCAAATGTGAAAAATGGGTCATTTGTGACAAAATTATCTTTGAAACTGTGACTATTCTGTGACGATAGTGAAAAGATTGTGAAGACACTTTGTGACATTTTTGTGAATATTTTGTGATCTGTAACGATTTTGTTACTAACTTTGTGACAGTGGCTACATTGCCAGTGTTGTATTATTACACTGGGACACAATTATACAGTTATGAACATCGATATATAGTCTAAAATCATTTACATCTTTTACAAAACTTTATTATATTTTGGCAATATATTTTAACTCAAACTTGAGAGCTGCTATAAAATAAAACTACCAAAAGAAAGTTACTGAATCAAACTGTAATGCCATACAGTTTTTAATCTTTGTTACATATTTTTTTTCTGTTGCAACAAATGGGAATATTTAAGACAAATGAATATTCGATCTATCACAATTATTTGAAATTTAGCTATTTGTTTTTTAAAAAGAATTAAAATTATGAAAGAAACATTTCTGTTTAACCCTTTAAGCAGCCTTCAGATTTTTTCGTGAATATTTAATGATTCATTAAATATTAGCAATCAAAACATATTTTGTTTTGATAAAGTCTGTATGGCACTGCAGTTTGATTCAGAAACTTTCTTTGTATAGCAGCTCTCAAGTTTTAATTGAGATATATCGTCAAAATATAATAAAGTTTTGTAAAGGATGTAAATGATTTTACACTATATATCAATGTTCATAACTGTATAATTGTGTCTCAGTGTAACATTACAACACTGGCAATGTAGCCACCATCACAAACTTAGTAACAAAATCGTCACAGATCACAAAATATTCACAAAAATGTCACAAAGTGTCTTCACAATCTTGTCACTATCGTCACAAATTATTTTATTCACAGCAAATGTGATTATTTTATTCACAGCAAAAAAAAAAAAAAGACAATATAAATTTTGTATTAAATCAGCCCGCAAGGCTCCACGATACTCACTGAAAAAGACCTGGATGATAATGTAAAGTCTATGGCTATTATCTTTTTAAATATCTCGCTCAAATTTTAATTTTTTTATGTTTTTTTCTTCATAGGATAGCTGAGGACAATCTAAAACCGGCCTAGTTTTTACTTTTTCGATTTTTCTTACATACTTTTTATATTATGATGGTTTGAATTTCAGAAACAGGTTTAAACCGGTTTTGAAATTTAAAGTATTTTTTTTTTTTAATCCGAAACCAATATTGAAAAAGTAAAAACTAGACTGGTTGTGGATCGTCCTCAGCTATCCTATGAAAAAAAAAATTCATGTAAAAGTATTAAAATTTGATCGAGATATTTGAAAAGAGTGCTCCCATAGAATTTACATTATCATCCGGGTCTTTTTCTGTGACTAGTGTTGCGCCTTAAATTCTATAATTATGTGACTGAAAAACACGGTCAGGGCACTTAAAGGGTGTAGAAACATATATGATAAATAAGTTGACACAGTTTTTAAATCAAACAACTATTTTAAAGGCTATTTAATTTTGAAACTGCAAATGCTCGAATGTTGTTTTAGATACTAAAAAAATAAATTCAAACATAAAAATAATAAATTATGCATATTTGTTAAACTTGTGATAAGCAGAAAATGACGTACTTCTCATCAATATTCTCAATATACAAATACAAAAATTATAAAATAATACAAACTTACTTTTGCAACTATCTATTCCTAGCTATCTCTAGCTTTTTAATTTTACAAAATTTACAAAGTTTAAGTTTACATTTTACTAATAATGATCTAAAACTAGTCCATTGATAAACATAAGTTTAGTATGAAAACAAATATAACTCGTACCAACAATACAAGTATGTTGAGAATTCTAAAAATTATATTTTGGAAACAATTGCTATGTTGGAAGATAGTAACAATAAATTTAAGCTCACTGTAAAAGTAATTGACTTTTGGAAATGTTGCAGATATTTAAAAGGGGTAATTTTACATCAAAATTTGCCTGCATTAAAAACATATTTTAAAAAACCTAATTGATTAAAATAACTTTAATAATTGATTGCCAAAATTATATCTTTATTTAAAAATATATACACATTATATAATGACATAATTAAATAATTTGTTTTTTGTCAATTTTAGCATGTACAATTTAAATACTAAATTTGATTATTTAAATTTTCAGTTATGTCAAAATATTTCATGCACTATAAACATTACTGAAACTGTCTACATTGGGTGTTCATTATTGGAAAATGACTATTAACTATCTCAGCAATGAACAACCCTCTTAAAACCTTAAAAATAAAGGACATTTTTTAAATGATCATTAGTATATAAAATTCAAATTTTGCTATTACTATTCAAACGAAAAAATTCAAATTTTGTAAGAAAATAAAGAATACATAAATTTATTAAATAAAGGCAGCTCCTAGCAAATTCATTAAGATTTTCGCTGAAAAACTGTGGAACTTTGAAACATTATTTTCTGCTTCCTGATTGGTTTAATTAAAAAATGTCAAAAATAACCCAGATTGTAATACATGCTAAGGGAAATTATAAAAAATAATTAAAAGCAAAATATTTATTAGTTATTGTATTATGTACCAAAAAACATGAATGGGGGTTAATTTCTGGATGGTTGTTTATTGCTAGCACACCTACACTCTGAAAATTCCCCATAAACATAAAATAAAACCACAAACACGTTAAATAAAATTATCAATATTTTATTTACAAGATTAGAGGGTAATTATAAATAAGAAAGCCATTTTAATCATGATGTATATTAATAGTGCATATAATAGATATTTTAAAATTTAGTGTTATTTCTAAATCACAATCATATTTTAACTCTTATTGATTGATTAACTTCTAAATATTCGTTCAGACTTATAGTTGTTATACTTTGAAAATATTCCAATAAGAATGTTTATCAACTGAGACGTTTTCACCCACTATGATTACTTCTTTTATAAATTTTATAACATTTCTTAGGTTGAAAAATACATTAAACAATTATTATTATTATTATTATTTCATAATCACAATTTCTTTTAATAATACTTTTTGTTACCCTATTTCTTATAAATTTCTCCTCAGAGAAGATCCAATTTAAAAAAAAAAATAAAACTATGCCATGTTTCATAACAATCCTTGATACAAAAATTTTAAAAGTATGTTTACAAAAAATTTTATTCTAAAAAAAAGATTTATTTATTAAATATTTTAATTAGCATTAAATATTTAGTAATTATATAAATGATTGATTATAATACTCTTCCATATGCTGCTATATTTATGGAAGCATGCTGTTTTAACCAGAAATTCTAAATAAAGAAACAAATTAGATTAAAATGCAATTAAAATCACTAATTTTAATAACCTGATTCAAATTATTGATGGTGAAGTTTTCTATAAAAACAAAATAAATAATGTATTAGACTATTAAGTTTATAAAACATTTATGTTTTTAACATGTTTTTGAAAAGCTAACTAAAATCGTTCTAATAATAACAATAATGATAAAGCAAACAGAAAAAAGAAAAAAAAAATCATACCTATGTTTTGTTGACTTTTTCTATCCAAATTGCTTTTTGCCGATCATGTTAAGTTCAATATTAATTATTGTGACACAGACTGGAATCATTTTCACCAAGCCAGCGCCACAATAATTCTCTTGAACTCATTTTTTGCTTGATATATCAACTAAAAATTGCTCTTGACGATTTTCTTGTTTAAATTTTTAAATCCGTTTCAATACGCGCACATAACTGCTATATGCTCTCCATTAAACTTATTTCTGGCACCTTAGAACTTTATTTTATTCTCCGGTAAAAAGTCGTCTGCAGACGATCTTGAAATTTTTAATGCGCATGACCGTTTATTTCATTTTGTAAACAACAGATTTGGAAGGTAAATATGCAATGATTTAATAAGAGAATCTCTAGCTAAACTTTTTTATTCAATGAATTTGATATATATCTTTTACATTTGTCAGTTTCAAAACATTAAAGTTAAAAATTATTCATAAACCTTTTTTTATTTTATTTTGTAAATAATATTAACAATTAGAGTTTATTAGATAAAACATAGTTTAAATTTTTAAAATGTGTAAAGGTAAATTTAATGGTAATAATATATTTTTTTAAGTATAGTTATCAAACGTAGTAAATACACATCTTCTTTAAAAAAAAATGTGTTCTAGAGAATGAAAAGTTTTTCTTTGTCAATCTGTAATTTTTTTCATATTAATTATCTGTATGAAAAAAAAAATCTTGTAAAATAACTTTTTAAAAAACATACTTCTAAAACAAAAATTGCAAGAAGATTATTGCCGTACAAGTTAAGTTATTATTATTGTGATACATTAATTATAAATAGATAATTATAGAGATACATTAGTTAAATTTATTGTGATATATTAATTATAAATAGAAGTTTTCTTATACGTCCATGAAAAACATTTAAAAAAATGCATTAAAATATTTAATTGCTATAATGGATGTCAAATACTAATAAAAACATTAAAAGATCTTAATAATTTTTACATGTTACGATTAAATTTACTCAATTATCATCAGAAAAACAAAATACAAATAAACACAAAGATGGAAAAATCCAAACATGTAAAAATTCAACCATTCAAACATTCAAACAATCAATCGAAACATGTAAAAATTATTAAGATCTTTTAATGTTTTTATTAGTATTTGACGTCTTTTATAGCAATTAAATATTTTAGTGCATTTTTTAAATATTGTGATACAGACTGGAATCATTTTTACCAACTCAGCGCCACAATAATTCTCTTGAACTCAATTTTTATCTGATATATCAGCTAAAAATTGCTTCAGGAATTGATTCAAAAGTTTTTTAAGTTCATGTTTTTGTCACATTGCGATTTTAAAATGTAGTGTTATTATGTCACATATTTGTGACGAACGTTACATGAAGTGACATCACAGTGACGTAATTTTTTTATATTGCTAAAACAAAACAAAATTTTACATTAAATGTCATGTTTTAAAGACTTTTTGTAATTATTTTATGTTTTCCAAGATGTTCACATCTAAGTCACAATGCGACGTCACAGAGTGGTGGCATTTTGGTCACAGATGTGATGTGACCACAGTGACTTGCAGTGACGTCACAGTGACGTCACTGTGACCATGCATGCTATGTGGGACGGGTAGTTTTTCTTTTTATGTCTGAGAAGTCAGTGGTGTTGCAAGATATCTTACTTGAATGGAACGATATTAAATCAACGATTTTAAAACTTAGATTATGATAGTAGTATGGTGGAGCATTTTGCCTCATAATATTTTTTGAAAAAATTAATAAGGACCTGGAACCTGTTATCGACTGCATATTAGAGTGGGTTGAAAAAATGCAAAAATTGTTTTTCAAGTTGTAATACCTCAGAAAATCGCAAATTCGGGAAACTATAAATTTGGGTTTAAAAAAAAAATAAAAAATAAATATCGGTTTATATCTTCCAGTCGCGCATGTGTTGTAAATTTTTCTGAAATGTGGAAAAATTCACACAAAAAAAATAAAATAAAAAAGTGGTCTTTATGTAATGTATATAATATACAATATATGTAAAGCAATGTAATATACTTTATGTAGTATTTTATATAAAAATTTCTTTTTCTTATTTTTTCCCTCACTACTTTGGTTATAAAAAGCTTCAACTTGAATACCTGATCTCACCAATATATATGAGCATTTTTCCGCCATCCGTAGAAATGAGGACGGTAAACTACATACTACCGAAACTGGTATGCTTCTAGTTTGAAAATAATTGGTACTTCTAGCGGTGTTACTTTTACATTTCTAATATATCCTATAATTACAGTACAGCGCAATTATCTTGACCAGTTGAGACCGAGGCTGATCCGGTTAATGAAAAATCCGGATAATTGGAAGATTATAAAAAAAAAAACGATTATAGCAGTGTTTTGTTGGTAATTTCCATTCACACATTTTATATTCTTAGGGCTGGCTATTGCAGTAGTGCACATTTTAACATAATACAAATGATGTGTTTAAAAGTTTTTTTTTTAACATTTTTTAACTATTTTACAAGATTGGTATAAAATTGTACATATAAGTACACATAGAAATTATTGCATGTATATATGCATACACAGTAGAGCCAGATTTCCTCTTTTTAGGGACACCAATAGTTAAAATAACCAATTTTTTGACAACCTTCGGAGAACTTGATGTTAAAGAGAGAGATTCCTGGCAGGAAAAATATGCGTGTGACTCTCGCACGTTGAAGTAAAACTCTAGAAACAATCGATTTTATGCATTGCTCTCTTTGCATTTGTTGACGATTTTATTCTTTCAAGATACGGAAATGGTTATTTAACTTTAACTTTCGTGAAACCCAGCCAAATCTATCATACCTTGCCTAAAGAGGTACTATTTCAAAAATTTTGGAGCTGTCGGAGGCAAAAAAATATCCTTCTTGATCGATCCGGTAAGTTGGAAATTGTGGTTAATCGGTGTCCGGATAATTACGTCAACTATTTTCATCGCAAACTAACATTTTAAAATTACATAAATACAGAATAAAACTATTTATGTACAGATTGATCTGTGTTTTCCATGCAGGTTGTTTAATAGAATGAATAGATTTAGAAAACGATTTTTGAGGTTTCGTTCAATCGAGAAATCTTATTTCTCTCTGTCCGTCTATCATATTTCCTACGCAAAAACTGTAAAAGTCAGGGACTTGAAATTTTGTGTATTTACAGCTGAATACCTGGTGTCATGCGGCAAATCATAAAATTTTGAAAAAAGGCTATAACTTCAATGAAATTAATTTTATCAGTAATCACCCGTTCATATTTGCGATTAACATTTTAAAAGAGAACATTGAATTGAACGTTTTGCGTGTTGACATCATAACTAGAGGTAAAGGGTCTAGCTAGTAAGCAGGTCCCGATGCAGTATGTTGCAGTTTTCACAATAAGATGAATTTAATTTTAATAAATCACATTTTTTGGTGCGTTCGTAATTATGTAAATGCGTAGCACCTATTGTTGTCGCTCAGTCCGTCTGTCTGTCTGTCCGTCTGTCCGTCCGCATATAACAACGCAAAAACAACCCAACCATCAAACTACCCACCAATCGTCTGAAATTTAAAACTTATATTTATTACATAATTTTGTCGAGTCATTTCAAATTTTATGAAAATCGGATGGATAGATCAATTACAGGGACAATCAAAAGTATTCCGTTACATTACGATCAATGGGGGAAAAAAGTTCCAAATACATTTTAATGGTGTTACACTCATTTGAACACAACAGAATCGACATGAATCTATGAAATATGTATTAAAAATACATTTTGTACAATCTGTGATGCAAAGAATATTTATTATTAAATTACAGGGCCACACAAATGTATTCCACTAAATAATGTTATACGGGGAAACATTGTTTGGGGGGTGTTTTAATTATATTAAACTACTTCAGATTTTATGAATAAGATATACGTTACTGAAGTATAATAAAAATTACTCCTTGCATATTTACAAGAACACAAAGATTCCGACCACTATACTGTATCCAAAGTACGCTCTAGTATATCAGCGAGATCTGAATATTTTTAAACTTTGTTATCGTACGAACGCGCCTCATTTGCTACTCTTCACGTGCAATTTCCAACTTGTTTGTTAATTTAATTGTTTCTATTATGAGGGATTCTTTCATATTACAATCATAATATTTTTTAATTAAATTTTATTTACATTTTAAAAACTATTGTAATTTATTAATGATTCAAAGTTTTAAATTCCATTTAAACATTTTTTTCTTTTTTAGAAATTTTAAATTTCATTTATATCTCTTCTAATGTTTTTTTAATGTCAGATTTTCAAAAAAATTAGACTTTCAGATTTTTTTAAATAATCTTATTTGAGCATTTTTAATTTGATTAAAATAAATTACTTTTTTAAATAAATTTTATTGTGTTGCCATCTATGTAAGAATTTTTTAATTATAAATTAACAATTCGGATTTATTAATTAAAGTATAAGTTGTTTTTGAAAAAAAAAAAAAAATTTTAAACGAAACACTCTGTGCGATCTGCAATCACACTTACTCACTTTTTTAAAATTTAGATATGGCAAGTATTGATGTTATATAAGTCTCGACATGTCAACTGATGGAAAATTGGGGTTTTGGGAGTCATAATCCGTGAAAATATACCGAAATTTTTCAAAATTTATTTTCTCTGTCTGGCTGTAAAGCATGGTGACGTCACTGCAACCTCGTTGTGAAGTCATATTGTGACTTTGTGACCATCGAATTGTCGATGTGACGTCACGTGATGTTGATGTGAAGTCACAGTGACTAAAATGTGGAGTCGTTATGGCCGTTTTAGAGCTCTTGTAGCGTTTCACAAAGCGGTCACAATGTGACAAATTTGTGAAAAATGTGTCATTTGTGACTAATTTGACATTGTGACGAAACTGTGACAAAAGCGACGATATTTAAATTGCCAAAAACATGTTTTTTAAAGTAAATGACATGTTTTGAAGAATATTTATAAATTTCTAAAGATTTTTAAGAAAGTCTCATCTCAGTCACAATGTGACGTCACTGAGTGGTGGCATTTTGGTCACAGATGTGATGTGACCAAAGTGACTCACAGTGACGTCACTGTGACCATGCATGCTATTAGGGTAGTTTGTTTTTCTGAATGGAAGCCATCTTAAAAAAAAACCTTGTTTTTATTGTCAAAAATTTGCTGCGTTATTACCACAATAAATTTTTTCTGTATTCAAGTGTTACTAACTATATCAATTATGCTAACGTCTTTCTTTTTTTTTATAAACATCTTTCAGGGTGCTTTATAAAATATCACGCATTTTTCATCATGGTTTATTATCTCAGAAAACCTTTCACAATAACGTCACACAACGTTACAAACACTATTTTTCTGTTTTTTGCTCCATAAATAAATTGAACAAAAGCTGCCACCTAAACCTTTAGTTCCATTTGTCATTTTTAGGAATTTTCGTTTCAAACTTTTTAAAAAGTATGTCATCTTTTTATGTTTTACTACAGTAAATTATAGTTCTGAAAGAAGATTCCAAGTGGACTTTTATTATCATAGTGTTTTAAAAGACAAGTGTTTTTTGAAATAACTTGTTTCGTAATTATGTCAGATCTTTCTACTTTATTAGTTTAAAATATGACTTTAATTACAATAGGAACATTTCAACTAAACTTCTGAATAGCGCAGGTAAAAATTTAAAATAAATTTTATTATAACCTCTAAAATTTTGCTATCGTATCAGAAAGATAAAAAAAAACATATAAGATACTAGTAATATTAAATATAGGAATTAAAGATTTATTATTTAAAAAATCACGTAACTAATAAATAAAATTCTAGAGCAATGAATTAACAACATTGTGCAACCAATAAGTAAAAATTAAAGAATTTATTTAAAATCAATATTTTAACTATTAAAATGCCTGAGTTTCTTAAAAATGAATTTAAAAACGCTTTTTGGCTTTCATTCCTTAAGTAAATCATGGAAAATAAGTGCTTCAAAAAATCATATTGTCTTTTAAGTGTGATTTAGGAGTAGAAAACAGTTTCCAGGCAATTGACAACACTGTGCTTCAAATGAAAAAAAAAAATTTTCCTTGTCAAAATTTTATAACATAAAACACACATGAATTTTAGAACTGTGATTAAGGAAAATGTTTTACTTGCTCTCTATAGAACAAAATAGGGCATTTTGCAAGCTTTTAAAATAAAACAAAACAAATCAAAAACTACTATATAGCAGCAACTGAAAAATAAATTTTATTCTTAAAGTGTCAAGTTAAAAATTGATGTAATAATATTTTCATTATGTATTTTACTGACAATATTAGGTATTAGAATTTCATTGTTGGTCTAAAAATAATTTAAAAAACAAAATTCGATATAATGCTGAAAGGCAACATACGGTGTTGAAGGGCTAAACTTACATGGTATGTGTAAAAATATACATCTTTATATATATAACTCTTCTGTGCGTGTGTATATCACTGAACTCCTCCTAAACGACTTGACCGATTTTAATGAAATTTTGTGTGTGTGTTCCAGTGGATTCTAGAATGGTTTAGATTTACATTTCATCGAAATTGATTCAGTACTTTTTTAGTAATTAGGCAAAAACTTATAAAATTAGAGATTTATCGCTAATTAAAAGGGTTGAATAAGTTCACTGAATAGAGTGCGGACGGAACGGCTAAGTGGTCTAAGGCGCCAGATTTATGCTCTGGTTCTCGAAGAAAGAGGTAGTGTGTTCGAACCCTACTGTGTGTATAATTTACAATAATTTTTCCTGTATTATAATTTTAATTAACCGACTTCAGAAAATCGTTAACTTTTAACTGAAAAGAGAAAAATAAACTTTCTATCAAAAATTTAACCGATTTCAAAAACTACTGCAAAGTGAAAAATAATTTCCTTACATAACTGTAATAAGAAATTAAATTAAGAGCGTAGTATTTATCATGCGTATTGTTATATTTATCTACATTTTATTTGATTTTTTCGTGTCGGTGCCAGGACAACGTCTGTCGGGTCCGCTAGTATATATATATATATATATATATAGAAAATATAATTTCAAAATTTGTATTTAAAAAAATTCTTTTGTGGATTTTTGTAAAAATATGCATATTGGAATAAATTTGTAGAAATTTAAAATGTAAGGAGATGTGCAAATATAACGTTATCAACCCGATATTATACGTTATCATTCCTGGAACCTCATCTCCCCGATAATCATATCGTTATCAAAGTATACTTTTTTAAGAACTTTTATTTGAAGTGATATACAAATCTGCTTACATTTATTTTTCACATACATTTATGATTCAAATGCAGAAAAGTCAATAAAATATCATTTTGCATTAAAAAAAATTTTACACCAAAAAGAGTTTCAAATAAATAGTTACTATATAAAATAAAATATTTATAATAGCTTTTTGTTACATAATGCATTCAACAGTAGTAAAGTAATGATACACTTGCCCCGAATGGAGGAGGGGTGGAGCGCAGATAGAAACTCTTATCTGCAAACACTTACTTATACTTTTTAACATTTACTTTTTAATAACAATTTTAATTTTTCTTAAGGAAGGTGTTATAGTAAAAATAAAATACATTGACATGTTTCGGAACCGTCAAATAAGTTCCATAGTCATAATATAAATAAAACAAAATTTCAAAATATATCTCGGACAATACAAATGACACGCGACAATGAGATATAAGTAACAAAAAACACGCGCGTGTTTTTTGTTACTTATATCTTCCTAAACATGTCAATGTATTTTATTTTTACTATAACACCTTCCTTAAGAAAAATTAAAATTGTTATTAAAATGTGTATATAAAAGGTGAATATTTTAAAATCTGATGATTTATTAATCAATTGGATTTAATTAACTTTTTATCATAACATTTACTTATTAACAAACACAAGCTTCCTTTGAAGTATACTTCTCCTATGGTTTCTTGAATCCTGATTATACATTCATTCGTTTATGAAGAAGAATAGGAATGTCAAACGTTGGGGTATTACACATTTTAAAATTAAATAACTTAATAATAATTTAAGGATTTTAATAATAACTGTATATTTTCATAAAAACTGATAACAGGTTTAAAAGGATAACATGCTATTTTGTACCAAAAACACTTTATGAATATTTTTTTTGAGTGGATCAAAAATGATATCAAAAGACAACCCCTCTCTCCCTAGATATATTTTATGATATCATACGCCAGGTCCTCTTCCCCCCCCCCTTAAAATGATGACGTGGTATTTTCACAGCCCCTAAAATTATTTTTTTTGCGTTCATTTTTAAGAATAATCGAATTATTGGCCCCTTCATATTTTCCTACCTTAAGTGATACTTATGAATCATCTTTTTTTTTATGTTTCATTTTAAATACTTCCTTCCGGAGTATTACAGCCTTTTGGCACATTACCCATTCTCTTTTATCAGCACAAAAAATGTTTTATAATAATGCCGTCCTTACATATACTATTTTTAGGTTTCTAAACAATAAATAAATTGAAGAAAAGTTGTCACCTAGACCTTCAAAACCATTTGTCATTTTTGGTAATTTTCATTTCAGACTTGTTTAAAAGTTTGTTAGATTTTTATGTTTTGTTGCTCTAAAGTATAGTTTTGAAAGAATGTTCACATTGGTCTTTCTTTCTTAAAGTGTTTCAGCTGATAAATGCTTTTAATTTAAAGTACGTAAATCTTTTATTTTCTGAATAACTAGTTGCTTAAATATGTATTATTTTTGGTTTTCTCATTTAAAACACTTTCTTGAAAAAAGTTTCAGAAATATTTTTATCGTTACAGTAAATTTCTTGATGAAAATAACTTGAAAATCCAGACTGTAAATCTTTTATAATTCGGTGCATGTTTATTTACAGATAAATTAAAGGTTGTGAAATCAAAGTTCTTTTAGATATTTAAAAAGAGATTTATTTTAAAATATTCTTGTTTTAAACAATCTAAAGCCTGTAAGTTTTTTGTTAAAAGAAAAGCAACATTTTGATACTTAAATTCTGAACTAACGCTGTGCTTCAGTTATAAGAATTTGAGATTGTTTTAATAATGTTGTACTTTTATGTTTAGATAATCCAAAATATATCACCTAGAAAAATTGTAAATAGCAGTCTTCGTTTTTTCCAAGATATTTTAATAGGCAAATTACTTAAAACTACACTGTAAAAAATGTCTAAAGTTACTGCACTTTTTCTAGAAAAATGGGATTTCTAAAACTTTTAATATAACTGTAACAGAAAAAAAAACATGTAAGAGAATCGGTTATATGGCTTTAGTTTTGACAGGGGCAATTAAATTTTAAGCAGAAAATAATGCATTCACGGACTTAAAAAAGACACTCCTGAGCTGTTCACATCTGCCCCCTTATGTGCTGTTCACAAGTGCTCCATCTACCAACTTAAGGCGAACTTAAAAACGATATGTTCAATTCAAATAAGGAAATAGGACTTTTTATAGACTTGTCTAATTAATTGAATTGGGTAAGGCCACCGACCATGGTAACCTAGTGGTCGTAGAACCGAATTCAGGATTGAAAGGTCCCAGGTTCGATGCTCGACATCACCAAAAATCCACTGAGTGTATGCATTGTACGCGCTCTTTAAAAAAATGGTTCTGAAACTCCTGTGGTCAGTTTTGCAGTTATCGTGAATATTGATCTCTGGAGAAATCTTTCCTCCCCTTCAGAGAGATATTTAAATTGAGGAGGCAGCGATGTTTGGTGTTGTCATCTTTTGAGGGTTTGCCGAACATCTTCTGTGCTGCAGAAGTCTGGCTTTCAGCCCCTTGGGTAAAGTTCAGTGGAAGCTCTAGCACCCCTCTTGCCTTTTGAGCACAAATCAACAATAATAATTAATTTTACTGTAACATGTAATGTTCATATCTTGCTTTAAAAAAATGTCTTGAATGAATTTTTACTTCAATAACTTTTTTATTACTTCTAATTTTAATAAATTACAACAACCAGAAATTAAAATGCGCGATTGTCCTGCAAATTGAGAAATATGGAAATATTGTACTAGTATTGCCATCAATTGGTATGTCTTTAGTTTTTTTTTTTTTTTTTTTTTTTTCAAGATTAACTGAGTGAACTATACACTGTTCACACGTGTCCCTCCTCTTCCCTACATATCCAAATTTTAAAGGATTTTTAATATTAATATATTAAATATTTAATTATATTTTTATAATGATTAATGAAATTATTGGCACTAGAATGTTTTCTTAAATCGTTATATTTCTTTATATGTTTAGAATGTTTTACAACATGTATTCTTTCTACATTTAAAAAACTTCTTCCTAGAGTATATTGTCTTTTATGCTACGTTATGCACTTTGATTTACAACAAATAACATTTTACAGCAATGTCATCCTTACAAATTTTTTTTGCTTGTCTATAATAATTAATTTCAACAAAAACTGCCACGTAAACCCTCAATACTATTTGTCATTCTTAAGAATTTTTGCTTAAAATTTATTTTAAAAAGATACACGTGATTGCTACAGTAATGTGTAGTATTGTGAATATTTTTACATTTTGGCTAACCTTTTTTAATGGATAAAGGCTTTCAAATCCAAAAATGCAAATATTTTACATTTACGGAATTACCGTTGTTGTAAATGTGTGATGTTTTTATATTTTAAGACGTTGAAATATCACGGTGAAAGAAATTCTGCATTTATTTGTATTGCATTTATTTATATTAATTGAAATACAAAAATGCATTTGAATATAAAGAATCAAATTTTTATAGCATTCAGCATGTCTAAATAGAGCTAAAAAATGTTCCAATTAAAATGGAAATAGTCAATCTTAAGAATTTAAATGTTCTTATTTTTCTTTTTTGTTTCTTTTGAGAGAGAGAGAAATTGTTATTTTTATTTTTAAAATGATGTTTAATAATTAAATCTACATTTGATTCGGCTGCCTCGAGATAAGTCGTGGGTTAAAGCACTGTTTCCCCATACCCATTGCCGGTTAAATGGTTAACTGTAATGACGAGTTAATAATTATTTCCATATTAAATTATAAAAGGATTTTGAATACATTGTGCAAAGGTTTTTAATTTACTGAGAATGTATTCAGATGTTCTTTAACCGTTCACTGCACTGTGGCTTCATCTGGCATATACCTAAAAAGACAATAATTCTTATTATGCGCCATTTATTTGGCCAATAAGATTGTTTCAGCTTATCAAGAAGTCCAAAAAATGGAATAACACTTATTTTGTCCAAGTCAGATTGCTGCATTTGATAAAAAATTAGAATTTGGTCTTCGGAAAAAAATCAATCAAGCTATTAAGACAAAACTTTTAATTTTTTTACTGAATACTTAACACTCCCCAACATTCTTTATATTAACATTTTTAACTCGATAAAAATTAATTAATTTAAGCCCATTTAATTGTACAATTATTTATATGAATAAATCTTTTAAATACATTTAAAAAGACGTTTAAATTACTTTTTGGAATTGTTATGAATTTTGTAATTAGTTTCCATATGCTTTATTTTCATACGTATATTCATATGTATATCCATTTTACACTATGCCTATCCATGATGGGTAAGTATTATGGCGGCCCCCAACGATTAGTTTAAATCGCTATAACTCAGATTTGTTTAGTACTACCATAATAAGAAGTACAGATTTGCAAAGACTAAGAATTGGGCTTTAATAAAATAATAATGAAAAAGAAAATGAAAATTTTGCTCCAAAATCGGATTTTAAAGCCTAACCGAAGTAAAATCTACAAACAGAAAAATATGTTCCGTCAACACATGCATTGATTTAGTTTAATCTGAAGCTTTTATATAAATATACAGTAAAATGATTTCAAAATCCATAGATTTTAACAAAAATGAAAATGCTTTTATCTTTACATTTCAATGAACATGATTTTACATATAAAAAAATCGTTTACTTAAAGTATAAACTTTCCTCATTAAGTAAATAATATATTTTTACATTTTATATTACTTTTGTTCATAATATCTTAATTTTAATGCAGAATATTTTTTTTTACGATACGCAAACGAATGAATGTGATAAGGACAAAAAAGTAGTAAAAAGCAAAAACAACTAATGGCATGGGAAATTAAGTTAATACTTAAAGAACATATTTTAAGATGGCGTTTCGTTTCTTAATAATTTGTCTTTAAAAGCATCCTTTAATGTTTCAGTAAAATGAGTTTTTATCGCGTATTTCTAAATTTTATTTTACGCTTTTATAAATAAATGCCTATCCATTTGGAATTATCTGATCTTGTTTAAAATAAGATTTTGTATTTTTTTTCTTTTTTTCTTCTTCCATTTATATATTTTAACTGTTATTTATTATTTTTTTTTAATAATCAAAAATTTTATAAAATGTATCTCTGGTTATTATATTATTGTGAATTATAGCTTTTAATGTTACTTTTGTTACATGTATTTTAGTAGTTCGTATATTTTTCAAAAACTGTTTCTTATTTTTTTTATATATAAACTGTTGTTGACGTTATTTTGAGGTAAAAACTGTATATTACGACTATAATAAAAATGCTACGTTTTGTTATATGTAGCTGTTATTTTGTTTGCGGATATTTTTTTTTATCATTTCGTGCGATATTTTTAAATAACTAAAGTTATTTTAAAACGGCGAAAGCAAATGATAAAAAAAAATAACTCTTGTTATATGCATTTTTATTTATGCACTATTCTTGTTATATAATGCATTATTTATTTCTTACTATTATATATTTCAAAGTTTTGATTTCGTAGTTTCATTTCATACTCTTTTTATCAAGTGAACATATTTTTACACTTTTTTTAGTCATAGTATCTTGATTTTAAAACAAAATTCTGCTATTTAAACATTCAAAAGAAAAGGATAAAAATAAATAAATAAATAAATAAAATAAAAACACGAGAAATTCGATTGACTACATTAAAACGATTGTTTTGATGAAATTTTACGAAATATTTTTTATTGTTTTATTTGGAATTGAAATATTTTATGACTTTTTAGCTCACAGGCTATCATAGCCTGAGAGCTTATGTGCCCGTCCGTTCTGTATGTATGTACGTAACGCGATAACTCATGATAAAAATATCCGATCCACTTGAAATTTTGTATGTAGGTATATCCTGACAAGGCGCTTCCCTGATTAGTTTTTGGAGTTCATTCGATATGTATAAGAGGGGGAACGGGGGGCTCATGCCCCCCGTTAGTTGATATAGATGGGATTTTCATGCAGAATTAAGTTTTCAAAATTTAGATTAGGATCATTCTGATGAGGCGATTCCGTGACTGTTATTAGGTGTTCATTGATTAAGTATAAATAGGGGGAACAGGGGTTCTAATGCCCCCCCCCCGTTAGTTGATATAAATGGGATTTTCATGCAGAATTAAGTTTTCAAAATTTAGATTAGGATCATTCTGATGAGGCGATTCCGTGACTGTTGTTAGGTGTTCATTGAATAAGTATAAATAGGGGGAACAGGGGTTCTAATGCCCCCCCCCCCGTTAGTTGATATAAATGGGATTTTCATGCAGAATTAAGTTTTCGTTCAAAATTTAGATTAGGATCATTCTGATGAGGCGATTCAGTGACTGTTATTAGTTGTTCATTGAATAAGTATAAATAGGGGGAACAGGGGTTCTAATGCCCCCCCCCCGTTAGTTGATATAAATGGGATTTTAATGCAGAATTAAGTTTTCAAAATTTAGATTAGGATCATTCTGATGAGGCGATTCGTGACTGTTATTAGGTGTTCATTGAATAAGTATAAATAGGGGGAACAGGGGTTCTAATGCCCCCCCCCCCGTTAGTTGATATAAATGGGATTTTCATGCAGAATTAAGTTTTCGTTCAAAATTTAGATTAGGATCATTCTGATGAGGCGATTCCGTGACTGTTATTAGGTGTTCATTGAATAAGTATAAATAGGGGGAACAGGGGCTCTAATGCCCCCCCCCGTTAGTTGATATAAATGGGATTTTCATGCAGAATTAATTTTCGTTCAAAATTTAGATTAGGATCATTCTGATGAGGCGATTCCGTGACTGTTATTAGGTGTTCATTGAATAAGTATAAATAAGGGGAACAGGGGTTCTAATGTCCCCCCCCCCTTAATTTATATAAATGGGTTTTTCAAGCAGAATTTTCAGATTTCGTTCAAATCTCTGAATAGTTTTGGAAGTTTAATGGTTAAGTATAAAAGAGGGGGATAACTCTTTTTAAATTATATAAATGCTAAATGGGTTTTTATTAAGAATTATCTAATTTGCTCTGAATTTTGGATATAGATTTTTTATATGATAAAGCATGTCTTTGATAGTATAGGAGGTTCAATGATTAAGTATAAAAAAAGAGAAAAGGGGAGAGCTGTTTCCCCTTCTTAATTTTTTTTTTCGAACGGAATTAACCCTTGAAAATATAAAGCTTTAATGTGCAATTAGTATTTGTAGCCTGTGAGCTCAATGCCTTCAGTTTAACTGGGCAGTATTCTTTATTATCTGTTTTAATTTTATTCATGCGATTATTAGAAGATTCTTTATGACCAACTTTTATACGTAGGAAGTTTTGAGTCGATTACCAGTAGTGTCCGCAAAAAGCCCTGAAGAAATATTAACATAAAAACACCCGCAAACCTTAATTGTCACTTATAGATTAATTTTACAGATAAAAAACAATATAATTAAAAAATCTTTCAATGCAATTTCTGGAAGAATATTTTTTTTTTTTCGTTATTTCAATCTTCGATAAAATGTTTTAATCTTTCAGTTTACCGTGTGCCACGTATGGCACATACCTAAAAATACTATAACCATCATTATGTGACACAAATTTAGCCAATGTGATCGCTGTAACTGATCACGAACAGTCCAAAGAAGAAAAATTAAACTTATTTACATGGGGGCGTTAGGCAACAAATTAAAATTTGTTCTTTAAAAAGAAAAAAATATATCACATTATTCAGGAAAAATTTACTTTTTTAATTTTTACTCAATGCTTAAAAATATTAATATAAATTAAGTTGCAGATTGTTAAACAGATAAAAGTAATTACTTTAAGCCAATTTAATTACAAATTAGAGCAATACAATATTTAAAATCTTTAATTATGTATAATAGAGAACATGCCATACGATATTAAATTTCAGCTGACATTTTTTTTATTTATATTTTTTTTACAATTTTTCCCATTATTAGACCGATATATATAGATTTCAAATTATTTTTTTCATAAAAATCGAAAAATCCGTGCAATGAAAGGTTAAACCTATTTCAGAGAAAATTTCGAAGAATGCTTACCATGTGATTCATTAGGTTTTGAATTAGAATCTAAGCTCTATATGATAATGTAATTATTATAGGTTTTCTAAAGAGATGGTAATTTTTACTTTCTTCTGACTTTACAAGAAGAAAGTGTTGAATTCGTTGGATTCGGTTTTCAGTTTTCGATGGATTTATAAGTTTTAGAAGGTCTTAACCACAATTTAATGATTTTCAGAAAATATCAGTCACTCTGTCACTCTATGAGTCTGAAACACAGTGACAAAAATTTTGTGGGCGCTCTATCTCAAGAATTAACGGAATTTCACAAAACTTTAGATTATATTAAACCTTGATAGAATCTGGAGCTGATTAGTTTTTGGTGTATATCGCTGAACAGTTGGCTCTGCTATGCTGCATTATTAATAAATCACCCAATAGCTTTATCTCAAGAACTAAAATCTAGATTTTTATCATGCTTTAGATTAACTTACTCCTTAATATAATTTGGTACAGATTGCTCAACAGATGGCGCTACTATGCTGCATCATTCATGATTATGCCATCAGCTCTATCTTAAGAGCTAATGCGCGAATTTTTCTCAAATTTCAGATTCAGTTTTAGTCTCTGATACAGATTAGTGTTATTTTATATTTCGTGTAAATCGCCCTACAGTCAGAGCTCTATGCTGCATGTTCCACAGTTTTGCAATAGCTGTATCTCAAACACTATGTACTAATTTTAATCAAAATTCAAATTCAATTAGTACCTGATAAAAATTGATCCCGATTAGTTTTTTGTGCATCATTTAACAGGTACCATTGTTATGCAAAATTTTTAAGGATTTCCACAGAAACCCTATCTTAAATTAATAATCGAATTTTCATCGAACTTGAGATTCAGAGATATATTGAGATTATATAAGTTGTTGCTGATTAGATTTTGGTGTAAATCACCTAACCATTGCCGCTACTATGCTGAATTTTACAGGAAATATTTACATGTATGAGATAAAGAAAGTTTTGAGATTGCCACATCTGACTGGTTTTACATAGGGGAAAATTTTTAATTCATTTTAAAGATATTTTGAAACTCCTCGTTCAGTAAGTGTAATAGTAATAGGTACTACAAAAAGGGGGGGGATGCATTTTGTTGAATTGAGGGCAAAAGCAATATCACTGTTTTCTGCAAAAGGAAATTGAAATCTATTTAGTTGAATTAAGTGTGAGCTGTCTGGTATAAAAAATTTTGATTAGAAAAATGGCAAAATCCCCCTAATTTTTACTTACTTCTATGTTTATAAGTACAAAGAATTGGATTCGGGAAATTGCCTACTTTCAGTTTTAGGCGGATTTACATGTTTTAGGTGTCAGAGATACAATTTTTTTTTACAAAATGTCAGTTTGTGATACTGCCTGATTGTCTGTGTGTGACAGAAATTTTGTGGGCGAATCTCAAGAACTAATGCACAGAATTTAATAAAATTGTATATTCAGTTAGACACTGATACAGATTAGTGCTGATTATTCTTTGAGTGTAAATCACTCAACGGGTGGCGCTGCTATGTAACAATTTTCAAGATTTTCCCAATAAATTAATCTCTAGTACTAATGCACGGATTTTCATGAAATATGGGATTCAGTTGGTCCAAGACATGAGCTGATGTTTCTACATTTTGATCTAAATCGCTCAACAGATGCCGTTGCTGTGCTGTTTTTTTTTAAGATTTCCATAATAGCTCAATCTCAAGAACTAGTGCAAAGATTTTTATCAATTTTTCAAATTCAGTCAGTTCTTGACATGAATTACCGTTTTCTGCATTTTCCTGTAAATCGCTCAATAGATGATGCTGCTACTCTGCATTTTTGCGATTTCTGCAATAACTCTAACTCAAGAATAAATTTATGGCTTTTCACAAAACTTGAGATTCGGTTAGTTCTGTATATAACTTGGTATTGTTTATAGTTTGGTTTAAATCGACCGACAGGTAACACTGCTATACTGAGTTTTTCATGATTTCCGCAATTGCTTTATCTCAAGAGCTAATGCATGGATTTTCATCGAACTTCAGTTTCAGTTAGATTTTGAAATGAATCGTTGAGGATTTGGTTTCATTGTAAATCACCGATAAGTGGAGCTACTGTATTGCATTTTCTAGGATTTACGTGATTTTTTTCGTCATATCTTATGATTCAACAACTAATACACGGAATTTCATATCATTAGATTACCCATTATGGACATAGATTACCATTTAATTTTGGTACTATAATAGCGAATTTTGAAGTATTAACATTTATCAGACAGAATATTGGAATTACCACATCCGACTAGTTTTAAAATTATGAGGATATTTTTGGATTTTATATAATTTTTTTCAGTTTTCTGCGTCACAATTGAATAAAAAGATTTGCATAGTTACTTAATATTGTGCATTAAAAAGGCGCTCTTTACGTATGCAGATATCTTAGTCTACATTAAAATATCTTATGCACATATCTTATGTGCATAAGATATCTTATAAACATTTCACTTTAATTTTCTGATGCAAAGTTTAATGTGTGTTGATTTGTTATAACTTTTTATAATTTTGCGTTGAATTTGCTAATGAGGGATTCGGTGGAATCCGAAACGTCCTTTTAACCCCCCCAAGCGTCTAGCAAATGGGTAAAATTGTAATGTTGTTTTCCCTGCATTTTGTTTTAAATGCTAATAAAATATGATTATTTCAATATTACATAAAAAATCTTATTTAGGAATATAAATGTCATCCTTGAGAGTCTTAACCATTCTTCAGTGCTTTGAAAATTCATTAAATTTATAGAATTATAATATCTTAAACATTGCTTATATTGCAGTGAAACCTGGAGCTTAGTGTACGGAATATTACGGGCCAAACGCTTAGAGGGTTAAAATATATTTTAGTATCATTTAATCATAATTAATTTTTCAATTAATTTTCAGCAGTGAAATTACGCTTGAAATCGTTGACTATTTAATATGTGACTATCACATTGCTTACAAGTCGTAGAACCAACATATTGAAAAAAATGTCCAAGCCGGGAATCGAACCCGGAACCCTTAGCCTCTTCAGACCTGAGCATGAAATAACTCTACAAATATATAGTTATTGCTTTTGCATAATCGAAATAACACCATAGATGACAGAAAGAGTCATTTTTATGAAATCAGTACTTTAGGGGACTGGTAATTTAGATTTACAAATATAGATATAAAAGTACTAATCCACTTAAAAGATCAGTTTAACTATCAGTAATATAAAGTTACGCAATAACAAAATTAAGGCCTTTTAAAAAAGTAAATGATCAGCAAATCCTAAAAATTTTTTTTTTATTGTAAAGCATTTAAGTTAAATAATCATGAATATTTCTTATTTCTTGGCCATAATGTCTTGAAGGCATTTTTCGAAACTCGGATGAAAATAATATTTATTTTATAACATTCACCAGTGCTGACATTCATTGGTTTTGTTTTAAAGCAAAAAACATTCAGAGGTATAGAAGTAAAGTAATAATGCAAAAAAAATCGAAAAATTTAGTTTTTATGAGGAAAAGAATGGAGGTACACATATGTGTACCTCACGTCTGAAGAGGTTAGAATAGCACTCCAGGGGCTCTACCATGTAAGCTACGAGGACGATGGCCAGTTTGTCGTTTCTCATTTTGTTGGTAAGGCTGCAACTGCAGCACAAGATGTTAACAACATGTTGGCGTAACAAACCTCATGTTATGCTACAGGTTTGTGTGTTCATGTAGACGTTAACATCTTGTGCTGTAGTTGCAGCCTTACCAACAAAATGTAAGTGAGAAATGACAAGCTGGGCATCGTCCTCGTAGCTCAAATGGTAGAGCACCTGGAGCGCTACTAAAAGGGTCCCGGGTTCGATCTGCGGCTTGGACAATTTTATCAATATGTTGGTTTTACGACTTGTAAGCAATCTGATAGTCACATTTTAAATATTGAATATTCTAGTATTTTTAGCATTTTATGTAGTATTATGTAGTAGTATAGTTAGTAGTATTATTAGTATAGCATTCTATAAAAGACTTTGTGCTATATATAACGAACTGAATAAACTATATTCTTTTATTAAATATAAATTTTGATAGTATTTTTGAGTCACATTTGGTACAGACAAACAATTTAGAACTTTTGATTTTCCAGTCCATTTTGAAATTTTTGTTCTTATAATTTTGTGTGTGGTTTATCTGTGTATGTGTAGATCTAAATATATTTATTATTATTGATATATATGTATATTTATTTATTTATTTATTTATTTATTTATTTATTTATTTATTTTTGTTGCTTTAGAATTTATTTTTCCTCGTCATTTGTAACCTGAATGACGTTAAAAGTCTTAACTACCTCGACATTTGTTTTATTGACGTATAATTCTGTTACACTTTATTATTTATGATTTACTATGTCTTTTGCTCCGTTTTGGATAATAGGGTGCCTTTGTAATCTTTATTCATTTATTTTATTTTATTTTATTTTATTTTATTGTATTTTATTTTATTCTTTATTTATTTATATATTTTTTTATATTAATTAATTAATTAATTAATTAATTAATTTATTATTTATTTGTTTTTGTTATAATTATTGTCGTTGCTATTCTGTCACTGTTTGCTTGTGGTTGTGTCTATGGATGGCGGAGAGGGATTTTCTTCCAGGGGTTCATGCCTTTGCCATTTCTTGGTTGGCTCCCTGGTAGAGTGATCTAGCATTTTATATAGTTCTAATTAATTGTCCTTTATATTACTGATATTTTATTTTTTCTATTTAAGTTTTAATTACTCATGTTAAAATTATGAATATTTATGCTACAATTTTCAGTTTATATTTTCATTTGATAGTCTTTTCTAATCAGATGGTACATATTTACATGATTTTTTTTATTTACTTATTATTATTATTATTATTAAAGTTTTTGTTGTTCATAGTAACTGAATTTCAAAACATATTATTTCCTTTTGAATTCTGAAACGAAAAAAAAAGCGTAAAAAAACCCTGCAGCTAAAACAAATTAAGTTTATATAGTTAATGCTTTAAAATGTGTTTTCCTGTTTCTCAGTAATTTATTTATAGCATCTGTTCGTGTTTTATGTTTAAATAAAAGGCTTTTTCTGTCGCGTATTTTTAAACTTTGTTTAACACTTATATAAGTATCTGTTTTTGAAATTATAAGGTCACAGTTAGGAAAAGTTTTTTTTTTCAATATGTTTTAAAAATGTATTTCTCTTTACATATATCGCTGGTATTTGAAGATGTTTTAATTTTAAAATGTGTTGAAAAATATCTTTTTATAAGTAAAAAAAAATATTGTTTATCAAAACACTGTGAATGAAAATTTACAAAATTTCATCTTATTGAATTTTATTTTAGTAATACGTAATTTGTTTCCATATTGAGTGTGAATCAATAATCTGGAATTGAAAAAATCACCAATTCCTCTCCCTTTTCTTATATAAACTTCAAACTTGCGAGAAAAAAGAAAATAGGGGTTATTTTCGAATGGGAAAGTTTCGAGATTGAAAGGAATGGATTAGCGGGCAGCGAGATTGGTGATGCTGTGCTATTTAAAACCGCTAATAACATTGGCAGGAGATTAAAATTACGTTAATTAGATGCTGTCAGAAAAATAAAAAGTCACTAGAAAATACACAAGTTTGAATGGAAAATTAATATATGCTTAAAAAATATTAGATTACTGAATTTGATGTTCTTCACTGGCAATAAATCCAAGAAAATCGTGTTAAAAAAGGCCGAATTTTTTTACGTGGCATTAAACATGTCAATTGAAGCGATTTTTAATATTTAAATTTTGGGGTACTAGTAGGTTATCCCGTCGACCAAAAAATTGTCGCCAAACTATAAGATTAAATGCCAGTAATGGATCATCGTGAATGTCACATTCAATGGCATTAAATACGATTCACGTGTTTAAAATGTCATTAAGTGATTTTTATTTCGTCTTTTTATTGATGTTTTTATTAATATTCCACTAATTATTTGTTTTTTCGTTATTTAAAATAAATATTATGTCACATATTATTAATTTGGCTATTAGTTTGGCGATTTGTATAATTTGGCGAAATTGGTCGACGGGATAACAGAGTAATACCAATTTTTGTTATTGTATAAATATTGCTTCAAGATAAACTATGATTAAAGGAACCATTAAGAAAATAAATAGTATTTTTGATACTCTTTGAGAAATATGGGATTTTCTAAAATTCTGTTTAGTTTTGGTTCCCACGAAGCCGGAATATCAATATTTGCTATATTTCCACATTTAATTCCCCCCCCCCTCTAGCGTTACCACTATTCATTTACCTGTTTGTGGCAGTTATTTAGAATTAGAAAATTGAATATTTAGCGTATAAAGCACGTTGCACTTAACATATACATTGCATGATTTATTAATATTTTATGTGCATGTAAAGCTGTTTTGTGTATATTTTCCTACAATATTTTAATTCAACGCATTTTCATTTTATTACTTACCCATCATACGTAGTGTAAGTAAGTCTTGCAATCGTTTTGAAAATCGAAAAAAATTTTTTGACGGATTTACACGTTTTAGATACTGGAGATTCCGAAAAATATATTTTTAGAAAAAAAAATTTGCCGTCCGTCCGTCTGTGTGTCTGTCTGTCTGCCTGTAACCGCTCTATCTCCCGAACAAATTGAGATAGAGACTTGAAATTTTGTGTGTACTTAGTATGTAAGAATGGGACGAAGCCTATTTAATAACAGTAACCTCGATTATCCGGAACTATTTTTTCCGGACTCTCGAAAAATTTGTTCTGATGAAAGATATATAAAAATTTTCGAATTTTTTATTTTAAGGACTGGACGTAAAAGGAAATAAAATAACACAAATTATGCATAAAAAACGAGGTCTATCGGATTATTAGTTGTCGAGATATGTGTAATCCTGTTTTCCAAATTCTTCGATTTTTCATGAAAGTGTATTTCATTCAAATTTCAATTCACAGGTATATTTTTATTGGAAATGAGACGCTTAATCCAATACAGTAAATTTTTAGTTAATATAATTATTATTTTTTGAGTTATAAGGATGTTTATTTTACGCAATCCGGTACTACTCGAGTATTTTGGTTTTTTATATAATTAGTCAAAATTGGCTCATCAGCAATTCATTAATGGAGCATTATTGTATGTTAAAATTATTTATTTATGCGCTTAAATTTTATTTTGGAGTTGCCATACACACGCGTTTTATTTTCATATTTTATATTATGATGGGTAAGTATTACGGTGGCCCCCCAACGACTAGTTATATAGAGAATTATTCCACAATGAGAAATATTATTTTGAGATATAAGACATTTTTTAAAGATTATATAGTAAAATACTTTAAAATAGAAAGAATTTTATTGTATGTTCTATGTTAAATGTTTCTTTCATTTTAATGTGTAGCTTTTAACCAGATATACAGTAATATCGTTGCAAGATCATGGAATTTCAAGCTAAAATAAACATGTGTTGAAGAAAAATAAGCTGCTTTTAATACCCAATTTTTTAATCATGTGACTAATATACATTTAGATGTTTTACTTATTATGTTAAGATTTTTTTTTGTTGTTGTTATCTCAATTTTACAACGTTTCATTAATATATATATGTATATATAAGCAAATGTTAAATAAACGAGAAATAAAAACAGAAAATATACATTTCTAAATTTCTAACAAATTATGTTAATACTTAAAGAAAATATTTACGACGGTCTTCCTGTTTCTCAATAAGTTACTTAAAAAGCATCCTTTTAAGATATATGTTTAAATAAAATGTATTTTCTGTCGCGTATTTTGCAATTTACTTAATTTTATTCTTACATAAATAAATGCATCTCCTTTTGGAGAAATGTGCATTATAAACTATTCGCATTTGAAAAGAGCATTAGTTTTATTTAAGATTTTTTTTTTTTTTATAAGTGAATTTTCTCTTTCTTCACTCACTGATATTTGATTATTTGTTCTATTTGGAATGCATTGATATGTACCATTTGAAAAAAAAAATCTTACTGTTTATCAAATTATTGCGAGTGAGAATTTAAAATGTGCGCTTTATTATGTTTATTTTTGCAGACTGCTCTTTGTGTACAAACATTTTCTTACAGCGCTTTAATTTTAGCTTTTAGCATCAATTATTTGAAAGTTAAAAAAAAAAATACATAAAAACAAGAATCTAGAATGTTATGTTTCATTAAATACACACATATATATTTTTTTCAATTTTGAATTTTTTTAATGTACAATATTCGTTTTCTGCTTTTATTTTAAAAAAATAAGCTATTAGGGCGAATTACATTAAGACGATAACTCTTATTATAGGAATTAAATACAAAATAGTACATATTGCGAAATGATTTTTTTTTATACATTCTATATTATTCTATATTGCTTGCTTATACCCTCATAGCATGCATGGTCACAGTGACGTCACTGTGAGTCACTTTGGTCACATCACATCTGTGACCAAAATGCCACCACTCAGTGACGTCACATTGTGACTGAAATGTGACTTTCTTAAAAATTTTTAGAAAATCGTCACAATGTTAATGTCAAAATAGTCACAAATGACACACTTTTCACAAATTGGTCACATTGTGACGTCACAAAGTGGTCACAATGTGACGTCATAAAAAAGCGCTAAAACGGCCATAATGATTTCACATTTTAGTCACTGTGACTTCACATCGACGTCACGTGACGTCACATCGAAAATAGATGGTCACAAAGTCACAATGTGACTTCACAACGACGTTGCAGTGACGTCACCATGTCTTACGGGTATAATCCCTCATAGCATGCATGGTCACCGTGCCGTCACAATGACGTCACAGTGAGTCCCTTTTGTCACATCACATCTATGACGAAAATGCCCCCACTCAGTCACGTCACATTGTGACTGAGATGTGACTTTCTTAAAAATCTTTAGAAATTTATAAATATCCCTCAAAACATGTTTACTTTAAAAAACACGTTTCTGGCAATTTAAATATTGTCGCTTTTGTCACATTTTCGTCTCAATGTTAATGTCAAAATAGTCACAAATGACACACTTTTCACAAATTGGTCACATTGTGACGTCACAAAAAAGCTCTAAAACGGCCATAACGATTTCACATTTTAGTCACTGTGACTTCACATCGACGTCACGTGGCGTCACATCGACAATCAATGGTCACAAAGTCACAATGTGGCTTCACAACGACGTTGCAGTGACGTCATTATGTCTTACGAGATATGGTGTAAAATTCTACAATCACGTGAACCCGATTATGAGTTATTGGCGCTTTTTGAAAAGATTCTGTTGAAAGGATCAAAGGAAAAGAAAGAAATTGTCACAGTTAGTTCAGAATTTGGTGATACTTTTTAGTACATTGCATATAACTCTATAGTTTTTTTTATCGTATTTTACTGTAAATAATCATCTAATTCTTTATTCTTAACAGCAGGGCTCGAAAAATCTATATGCAAGACATCAGAGTAGCTAGATGGCTATTTTTAAAATTCGGATGGCCACCACTTTTCGGAAATGGTAAAATCCATTTTATTTAATGGGATATTAATCAAAGGAAATTTTATCCTTTAATGAAAGTGGTGTAAATCAAATTTTAACCTTCCCACTGCCGCGACCGGATATATCCGTTCACTAGGCTGTAGGTTTCACTGCAGATGAAGCTTTATTTAAATTAATATAATTCTACAAATATAATTCAGTTTTAAGAAATTAAGTTAAGATTGATTCTTTCAAGGCTTATAAGCACATACGTAACAAACCAATTTCACCATGATAGAAAATCCCTCATTTATCAACATTTAAAATAAATTGCTGAGAAAAAACATTACAATTTTGCCCTTTTGCTCGGCGGTCAGGGGATTAAGAATTTGTCTGTCTAGCAACACTGATGTCATGCATATATATACATTTCGAGTCCTGTTTAACAACCCAAATTTTGTCTTGCGCATTACAAAATATATAGGGCAATAAAGTTCGTGTCTTATTCAAAAATGCGAATGTTGATTGTAAATAAAATGCCATACTGATTTAAAACACAGAGTTAAATTGGCAGATGTATTTCGTTTGATTGACCGTTCGTTTGGTGAAAACCATCAACATACCAGGTGAAACTTTTAGATACATAAATTCTATAAATCTGCTAAAATTCGAGTAAACATTAGAAATTTCTATTTTAACTTTACATTATAAGATTTTTTTTTCACTAAAATACTATTTTTTTACTATGCATTTCTTTCCTTGGATCACTATCCAGAGAAATTCTGAAATTTTATGAGGAAAGAAAAGTATGGTCCCTGTTTTCTACTAAAGCTGCGTGTCATTTAAGAGTTGTTCAGTTCTTAGACAAAATTTATTTTTTAAAGTAATATTGATGAAATCCAGTGAAGGGAATCAGTATAAAAAACGTATTTTTGTATTTTGTTTAAAGAAAAGTAACTCTAGCAAAATAGGAAATATCTTAAAAGTGAAAGTATTAAAATATTTAAATAAAATATGCTAGATAATATTAAAGAAAATTATCGGAAAATACATAAAAATTATCGGATATTAGCATTATTTTGAAAGTTGAGTAAATTATTTTGCAAATATTTTTATAAAGAATAATGTATATATATAACATATCATAATAAATAAACGCATAATTATTTTTTAGATTTATATAGATCTTTTTAAAATAAATTTTCAAAGCAAAAATTTTACATAAAATCCAACATAAAAGTTAAAATTTAATTTTTTCATAAATAATTTTCTTTCTCTACAATTGTAGTTTATCTTTCATTTCATTTTATAAAAAGATAGCTACTACAAATTAATTATTTTTTTATGTGAAAGAAAGAAACTATGTTGAATTTTCTTAAATATGTGTGTCTTGTTAAATGTTAAACACCTTTTTTTAATTTTTATTTGTGAAAATTTGCTTATGAATACGATACGTCACGCGAAAAAAGAAATATATTTCTGACATTTACACAAAAAATTATCTAATTTTAAATAAATTCTCAACGAACGCTATAATTCAACCACACATAAAAAATTCTTTATCTAGTTTTCATTATAAATAATTTTATTTTGGAGAAATGCTAAATTTTTATTACAAGTGCCTTTATTACCGCCATCTTTCAGAGAAAGTCATAAACATTTTGAGTAGGAAAAAAAAAGTACTGTCCCTTGTTGCTGCTGAACTGCTATGTCAATTAAGAGTTGTTTCTTTTCTTTGGCAGAATTTATTCTTGGAAGAAATATTGGTGAAATCACCGATAAAGGGTTGATATAAATGGCGCAATTTTATCTTTTACTTCGCAGAAAGAAATGAATAAAAATAGAATGTTTCTTATTTATTTCAGAATGAAATATATTTAAGTATTCTTAAATATGACTAGCTTTTAACAAGGATTAATAATATGACGATATAAACAATGTAATAAAAAATTAAAAGTTGAAGAAATCATGTTTTTCCTTTTTTAATATTTGTATATTTTACTTATTTTTTAATGAATTAATTCATGTGTTTCAAATCTATTTTTTCCCTTTAGGCTTTCTAGTGATAGTACCTCTCTTTTAATTGTGCATTATTTTGTTTTAATAAATACTTTTGTAACTTTTTACGAGTAGTAATGTTAATATGTGTCTATTCATTTACTAGATGACTTCATTGATATTTAGGCAATACTGATGTCGTATATATACAGTCGACTCTCGTTAATTCGAACTCTTCGGAACCACAAGAAATGTTCGAATTATCCGAAGTTCAAATTATGGAAAGTATGAAATAAGAACGTGCTTAATATGGTACTATTACAAAGGAATTAATGTTATAGTGTATATAGTCTGGTATCATAAGAATATAACTTAATTTTAAATTAGAATGTATAAATACATAAACTAATTAGAAAATTAGAAACAAGCACAAGGAAGAAAAATTTGAAGCGTCACTGATGGACAGACGGGGCACTTAAAAAGTGGATATCAAATGCATGGGATTATATGTATACTCGTTCAGAAAAATTTTCACAAAAACCAAAGAAAGAAAGTTATTCAAATGATCTGAAATCCGTGAGAAAGAAAGGAAAAACGAAAAGTTGGAATTCTAGTTAATTCGAATTAAACGATGTCAAGAGAAAATAAGTTCGAATTAATGAAAAATTTAACGTTATTCTGCCATTGAAAATTTCGGGACTTCATGTTTAGTTCGAATTAAACGATGATTCGAATTATCCGATTTCGAATTAACGAGAGTCGACTGTATATAGTTTTCGACTCCTCCTTAACAGCCCAAAATTTCATCTTACGCATTGCAAAATATATAGCATAATCAAGTTCGTATTTTATTCAAAAATGCGAATGCTCATTGTTCATAAAATTCCGTATTGATTTAAAACACAGTTTAAATTTGCCAATGTATTTCGTTTGATTCACAGCTTGTTTGGTGAAAATCACCAAAGTAGTAGCCGAAGCTTGTACTATGTGTACATTCAAAGAGTCGGGTAAAATCGAGCAAACATTAGAAATTTCTATTTTAACTTTATATGATAAGTAATTTTTTTTCTCTACAAAAATGCTAAATTTTTACTATTCGTATCTTTCATGGGATCACTTTCCAGAGATATTCTTAAACTTTACGAGGAGAGAAAAGTATGGTCCCTGGTTGCTACTAAAGCTCTATGTCATTTAAAAGAGTTGTTCAGTTCTTTGACACAATTTATTTTTTTAAAGTAGTATTGATGAAATCCAGTGAAGGGAATCGGTATAAGTATTTTTTGTATTTTGTTTAAGGAAAAGTAAGTCTAGCAAAAAAAGAAAAAATATCTTAAGAATGAAAAAAAATAGTTAAAGAAAATGTTCAAGAAAAATTAAAGAAAATTATTTAAAAAAAAAATCAAATATATGCTTCTATTTTCAGGCTGGGATAAAATGGCTACTTGTTGCCATGGAGAAACTTTATATTTTCAAACTATTGTCATATGTGAAAATGAAATTTTGATTAATAACCAGTTGTTATATTACGACCTTGTTTTGAAAATAGAATATGGAGGACAAACTTTAATTCTTTTTTTATATACTATAATTTTATTTTTAAAAAGAAATTTATTGGATAAATCCTCTCCTTGATTAATTTAAAGTAAGAATAACATTTGTTTTATTTTATAAGCATGATATTAACTCTTCAAAAAGCTAGTATATACAAGGCACAGCTGCTGTGGACATCCATGCTAATGACATTTTGAACATTTATTCTGTTATTTTAAGGTGTTTTTAACTAAAAAGTGAGTAATTCTTGAGTGCAAATAATGAATAATATTAAGACAAACATATCTAAATATAAAAATATGACAGAAAACCTCTCAATTTTTTTTATGCCGAAAGACATAAATTGTTCCCTATTTTGAGAATCACCCATATGTGTGTGTGTGTGTGTGCGAGTGTGTGTAACATTTCACAATAAATAAATACATAATATTAAAAAATTATCTAATTTTAAATAAATTCTCAATGAACGCTATAATTCAACCGCACATAAAAAATTCTTTATCTAGTTTTCATTACAAATAATTTTCTTTTATCGGAATGCCAAATTTTTATTACAAGTACAAGTGTCTTTATTACCGCCATCTTTCAGAGAAAGTCATAAACATTTTGAGTAGGGAAAAAGTATTGTCCCTTGTTGCTGCTGAACTGCTATGTCAATTAAGAGTTGTTTCGTTTCTGTGGCAGAATTTATTTTTGGAAGAAGTATTTGTGAAATCACCGATAAAGGGTTGTTATCAATGGCGTAATTTTATCTTTTACTTCGCAGAAAGAAATGAATAAAAACAGAATGTTTCTTATTTATTTCAGAATGAAATATACTTAAGTATTCTTAAATATGATTGTCTTTTAACAGTGATTAATAATATAACGATATAAACAATGTAATAAAAAAATTAAAATTTGAGGATTTTTTTTTTTTTTTTTTTTTTTTTTTTTTTTTTTTTTGCTACATTTTGAATATTTGTATATTTTACTTATTTTTTAATGAATTAATTCATATGTTTAAAATCTATTTTTCCCCTTTAGGCTTTGTTGTACTATTGTTAGTACCTCTCTTTTAATTGTGTATTATTTTGTGTTAACAAACACTTTTGTAACTTTTTGCATATAATATGTGTGTCTTTGCATTTACTATATGACTTCATCGACGTTTAGACATTTAGTAATAATAATAAAAAATGTTTGATTAATTCTCTTCGCGTCGTTTGCAATTCTTTCACTTTTCATTATTTTATTCTTTAAATTTAAAATGAAAGTTTCTTTTCTGAAGTAATCGATTTAATAAAGCGCAAAATGTATTAGAAAGTTGTAATATCAGTTAAATTTCGTTGTAATAATTTCTAAACATCTAAAAAACTATTCCTTAGCCTATTGTCACATAAATATGAATTGAATAGTGCACAAAGGAACAAGTTTAGAATTGTTTCAGACAATGATATACTTGTTAATCTCTAAATAATCTATTTGAATAGCTAGTGTTCATGTTATTAAAGTAAAATTATTTTTTTCTAAAATTTGAAAAAAAAAATCGGACCCAAAATGGTTAATTTTATGCACTACACTTTATTAACGAAATAAAAAATATTGGAGTTTTTCATAAATATGTGTATAAATTTGTGTTTTTAACAAAATAATGGATCAACAAATAGCAATCGTTAGAATTTTCCAAATTAAAAAAATTAAAATTACAATTCTCAATTTTTATCCACAAAGTATTTTTCAAAATCAAATTTTCTAAGTATTACCTATAGTAATAATAATATGTGTATATAACAAAAAGTATACGCCAGTAAAATATCTTTCTGCTTTCTTCAAAGCGTCCTCGAGTTCTCTTAAATTTGGCTATTTGTAGGTAAAAATAACTTAGCTATTTTGCTAAAAGTCCTCCAAAATAAAAATATTTTATACTTTTTTAATAAAACATTTTTATATTATTGGTATCTAATCTAATATAAAATTTTTATTTTTTATAACTAAGCTAATAAATATCTATAATTTTAAGCATCTACCAATTAAGGTAAAAATATTGAAAAACAGTAAATTGTCTTATAAAAGAAACTATAATTAATAGGGTGTATTTGATTAGCGCCTTAAAAAAATGCTGCCGAAAATTGTAATTGTTTTCACTGAATGACTTTTCAGAAGAAACATAGACAATTTGAAATTCAATTGTAAATATATATTATTATAACAGTGTATGCAACTAAATGTTAATAATGTAATGAAATTTAAAAGTTGGAGTGTAAGCTTTAGCTCTTCTACCTATTTTTTCCTTTTTTACTTATTAAGATTTTTAAATGTAATCCTCTAACGCTAGCTTTTTATTTTCTAAACAAAAGTAGTATACATATATATTTTATAAAAATGCTAAATATTTTATAGTTTAGAAATAATAAATCTTTATATTATTGGTATCTAATCGAACACAAAATTTTTATTTCTTATAACTAAGCTAAGAAACATATATACTGTTAAACATCTACCTGTTAAGATAAAGTAATTGAAAAACAGTCAATTGTCTTACAAAAGAAACCATAAATAATGGGCCTTATTGTTTTTGTTTATTTGGGCTTTAAGTAAAATGCTGCCAAAAATTGTAAATGTTTTCGCTGAATGACTTTTTACAAGAAAAATAGGCGATTTAAAATTTATTCGTAAATATACATTATTCTAACAGTATCTGCAAATAAATGTTAATAATGTAATGAGATTTTTAAATATAATCCTCTGATTCTATCTTTTTACTTTCTAAAAAAAGTAGTATGTATATATATATATATATATATATACTATTTGTAAAAATACTAAAGATTTTATAGTTTCGAAATAAAAAATCTTTACATTATCGGCATTTAATCGGACATAGAATTTTTATTTCTTATAACTAAGCTAAGAAATATCTATACTTTTAAGCACCTAGTTATAAGGATAAAATAATTGAAAAAACTGTCAATTGTTTAACAATAGAAACTATAATTAATAAGGCATATAAGATTTGTGTTTGAAATAAAATGCTACCGAAAAGTGTAAATATTTTCGGTGAATGAACTGTTACAAGAAAAATAGACAATCTAAAATTTATTTGTAAAGATATATTATTGTAACAGTGTATGCAAATAAATTTTAATAAAGTAATGAAATTTAAAAGTTTGAGTATAAGCTTTAGCTCTTCTACCTATTTTATTCTTTTTTAACTTATTAGGATTTTTAAATGGAATCCTCCGATATTATTTTTTAAAAACAAAATATCTAATCTAAACAAAAATAGTATATATATACTTTGCTAAAAACACTAGAGATTTTATAGTTTCGAAATAAAATGGAGTTTACATGCTCGACATCTAATCAACCATAACTCAATTTTATATCTTACAATCCAACTAGGACATCTATTTTATTTTCAAAAAATGTAGTTGATCAGATGAAATAGAAGTAAAGCAGTCTATTTTTTAAAATGTTTAGGAGAAAAATATTTTAAATCATTACGTATATGAACCAAACTTTTTCTCGTATGTTGCTGATGAAAGTTTGAGGTAAAAAAGAAATATTTCCCAAGAGTTTTATAACCGTCGGGTAAGCTATAAATGTCCTATAAAAACTTTTTTTTACGTTTGTTAATATATGTGATTGTCAAAGATTATATAGCAACACGTAAAAATGAAATTCGGTGTTCTTGAATTAACAAAAATAGAAGAAAATAAGTAGATAACAGTTCAAATTTAATTAAAATTTTCACATGTAAAGACGAATTTACGCTCCGGTTTTTCAAAAAAAGAAGGCATAGTAATTGTGTTTTTAAACAGTTTCTTTTTTTGTATGAAAATGAAGTATATACATATATACAGTGGCGGTCAAAGTTTCCCGGCCAGCAAAAAATTGTTAGTTAATTTGTAAGTATTCCCATATGAAGAGGAATCTCAAAGTGATACTTATAATTTTATTGACATAATAATAATGAAAGGAATTATGCAATAACATATAAATATCAATAAATTTATTTGACAAAATTAAGTACAATGGAAAACGCATGTTCTCAATAGTTTCCGTCCACCTTCGCAAGTTTGGAAAAAAATTGTATCGTAACAGAAAATTCCAGTGATCAACAAAATTTACAACTAGTATTTTATAGTCATGCTTTTATTAATAATTATTGTGGCGCAGCAACGTGACATTCATACAATCAGCGGTTAAAGATCGTCAATGATGCGTTTTTTTTCCACATTCTTGCAATTTTTTGGAAATTTCCCCTGAGTTCTTATATTTATTGCTCCGAATACGTTTACCAACTTCTTTCCAAAGATTTTCTATTTAATTCATATCGGGCGCTCAGGATGACCATTTCAAAAGTGAATTATTTTATGCGAAAGCCATTCCTTTTCGAGTCTTGCATACATTCTGTAAGTCGCTATCACGTTAAAACAAATAGTTGCGACAACAATTTTACCTCTAATAAGGATAAACTACCTAAGGTTAACTACTAGTGGCCGAGAGGTTTCGACCTCTCAACTGGTAGACCGCAAGTGCTGGGTTCGAACCCAATCACGGCTGTCGCCCTAACCGTTCTGAGTTTCCGTGGTTTCCTTCGAACCTTGCGTAAATACGGGTTAGGTTCCCTTTGAAAGATCCCACGAAGGGCACTCTCCCCCCCTGGGCCTATATCCCTAGTGTAGATAATCGGCCGACAACAAAAAATACACTATACACCTCTAATAAGGAAGCAAATAATCCTTATACATTGCATCATTCATCTTGCCGTGGATTTCAAATAACGGAACGACAATTTTTGAAGAAAATACTCCCCATAGCATAACGTGCACTCTGCCATGCTTCATTGTAGAAATAACATAGTTCGAAACACATTTTTTGTTGTTAGGTCATCAGACGTAGTGTCTACCAACACTACCAAAAAAGTTTCAAATTCGATTGATGCAAAAATAGTATTTTTGTCGGTTTTCACTTGACCAGACTTTGTGTTGTTTCGAAAACGCCAGTCGGGTACGTCAATTTTTTTTTTACCTATGAAATTTTTTTGAATACCGACTATTACATAAAGTTCCGCATCCCGTCAGCACCGTGATTCGGTAGACCGACTTATTTCAGCAATATTTTCATTTCGTATATCGCGGGATATTGCAAAGAAATGTTTATAGTAGTCATCAAATGTTTTTCTCCTGATATTTCTGTCGAGAAGAATAGGAATTTTCCGGGGGTACCCGGACCTCAGAAAGTCCTGAAGGCAATGACCATCTTTATATAGTTTTTAATATCGTTTACAGTCGATTTTTCGTTCGATAACTTTGCCGCAATATCTCGAGAAGATTGGCTTACAAAAAAAGATATTGTATCTTTAAAAATATATCATCAGGAAAAAAGTGGGCAAATATTCTATGTGTGAATAAAATAAATATACAAAAATAATATAAATATCATACATACAATAAACCCAGCTGGAGAAAAAACCCAAAAGGGGCAGTTTTTTTTCATTCCACTTGGGTTTATTATATTTATTGTATTTATGTCTGTATAATATTTGTACATATCTTTAACCGTTGAATGCACGCATTCAACGGTTATTCAACGGAATTCAGCACATTCTTGCCTTAATATTTTCATTAGAATGTAAGTATTTTGGTATCATCTATTAGAGTATGAAATGAAAAAAAAAAAAAAAAAAAGGAAATTGGCTTATTTTAGGATTGGATTCACACTAATCTTCAGAATCTAAAATTCAGAAATTTTTAAAGAATGTTTTTAAAAAAAGTAATAAAGCTTTTACAGTACAATTTAAGAACAAGCATTTATAAGGTGATTCTAATATATATATATATTTTTTTCCTTGCTCAAAATTTCAGACTTCTTCTTCTCTCTTTTTTTCCTAATTTAAATGCCTTATATCATGATTTTTATTTGATTATTTCACTCATGACAATTTTTTTACTGCTTCCCACAGAAGATTGTGGTTCAAAACGTCAATTTTGATAATATTTTCAAAAATAACGCATGCTTCTATCGAAAAATGGAAAATACTATTCGCTTTCATAATTTCTGAATAAAGGCAACTACACATTTCATGTTCTAAGATTAAAAAATGACTAGAACAGTTAGAATAGTTCTTCAGAATTTAAAACTAGTGAGTAATACATGTGATTTATTAAACACTATTAAAACTATTCTTATGTCCAAATACAGAGTGTCCAGTAAAAAACACCCTGATTTTAAAATTAAATTTCTCAAAAACAAAGATCGACAGAACTATGCTGTAAACAGTTTGTTTATTAGGTAAGCTGTAAAAATCTTATACAGAAGTTTCGAACGGTGAATATTTTGAAAAGATTGTGTTCTGATTGTAAAGAATGCTTTGATTTGACATTTTTCTTGTTTTAGATTGCTTGCAGAGATAGAGTTTTTCGGCTTACAGTGCTATAGTTTAACGATTTTTCGAACTAAATTTCTTGAATTTCGAAATTTTAAAAATTTAATTCCAAAAATCTTTAAACTATGGCAATTTAAGCCGAAAAACTCTATATTTGCAAGCAATCTAAAACAAGAAAAATGTCAAATCAAAGCATTCTTTGCAATCAGAACACAATATTTTCCAAAGATTCACCGTTCGAAACTTCTATATAAGATTTTTACAGTTTACCTAATAAACAAACCGTTTACCGCATAGTTCTGTCGATCTTTGTTTTTGAGAAATTTAATTTTAAAATCAGGGTGTTATTTCCTGGACACCCTGAAGCTACTTATTTACACGCTCAAGGAGTTTGGAATGTGATGCAGAATTATGTATAAAAAAATGCACTTTTGAGCAGGGAAAAATTATCAAAGTTCTTTAATTTTCTTTATTATTTTAAGTTATTGATAATCCTTAAATTGCTAGTTGTGGACACAATGGATTTGTAAAATAAAATTACAATGACAATGTATGGTTTATATCCAGATATTATCATAAATTTATAAATTATATGAATTATAAAAAAGGCAACAATGGTACAGTTTAAAACTCTCTTACAAACAGTTGAAAATTCCATTTTTACTTTCGTAAGTTATGAGTAGATTCTTTTTTCCATAAAAAGTAAAATTTTTTATCATACTTTTACCGCCAAATTCACAAATTGTCTAAACTAAAACTATTTTTACCCTTAAATAGTTCCTCTTTTAGATGTTTTATTATATTGCATAATAAAAAGAATATTAATTATACATTGGAACATCTCCCTATATTTTTGTTTTAATTTATAAATATTTTAATACAAAAATAAATAACGCTTTTAAGTTTTAATATTTTTACTAATTGCCAAGACTGTCTCTAATAAATTAAAAGACAGATCAAAGAAATCAGATTTCATCTGAAACAGGGTTGGAAAAAAATCTGGTTCTTTCGAAACCCCCCCCCCCTCCAAAAAAACGGTTTTTTGGTTTAAACCAGTTTTTTTTTTTTTGTTTAAACCAGTTTTTTTTGTTTAAACCGGGTTTTTTTAAAACATCCTTTCTTATTACATATACATGCATATTTATTCATAAAAAAAAAAACATTATTGGATTATAAGTAGTGTTTTAAAAATTATAATATTGGATTATAAGTAGTAAACTTCATTTTAAAATAATTTAAATTAAATAATTACAGTAAATGTATGTAGAAAATTCAAAAAAGAAATTTTAATTTACACAATATATTTGCAAACAGTCTTATGCTCAGACAGTAAACTACTCTATACAATGAAACATTGATAATCTGAAAATCTTTGTAAACAATCTTTTGATTATTAATAATAAACATTTGGATATAGATCGATAAAAATAATATTCTTTTCCACAGTTATTCGAATACTTTTGGGGAGTTAGTTTTTGGAGTGACAATTTGAAGTCAACATTTTTGGTCATTAGATTCAGTCATAACAATGAAAAAAATAATATCGTTATAATTAAAATCCTATAACTAGCACCCAGTCTTTGAATGCTTTCTTATTCAACTTCGTGTTTTGATTTTAATTTTTCAAGATAATCTCCCCAATCAAGAAAAATTTCTTTTACAGATGAGCATAATCTTAGAAAGCATAATGATATGTTATTAATTACGATAATCTGTGTTTTTTCAGAAAATAAAATATTTTATACAAAAAATTGAATATTTAACCCCTTAATTGCCGAAGCTTTAGAAAAAAAAAACCTTTAACTTTTTTGCTAAAAAAAATTGCCACCACAAATTTTTGAAAATAATCTTCCCTTTATTCAATGGTAAAAGTTTCTTTTTGTTAATAAAGTAAATTTTTTTAACTCAAAAAAGTGGTTGTTCGATAGTTAGTTTCAAAAATACGCATTTATTTGAGCGAGACGTATATATACGCCCGGGGCAGTTAAGGGGTTAAAGTCTATTTCATGTTTGGTCAATTCACATGTTTGAAGCTTTTTCTTTAAAGCAATAGATATGTTCACCAACACATACTGATATTAATCCTACACATTAAAAAAAAAAAAAAAAAAAAAAAAAAAAAAAAAAAAAAAAAAAAAAAAAGTGTGTTAAAAGTAAATATTATTTATATCCAATTTTCTGAAACATGTAAATTAAAGAAAAAAAGAGAAAATTTTATTAGATTTTTTCTAAAAAAAAAACATTTTTTTTTGAGAAAAAAACCAGTTGGTTTAAACCATGGTTCAAACCTATTGGTTTAAACCAGGGCTGTCCAACGCGGCGCCCTTTGAGGCTTTTCTTGGCGCCCTTTTGAAGTTTTTCTGTTTGCATTTTTTAAAAATAAAATTCTATTTTAAAGGATACTTTAAACATGTGTTTGTTTAAAACCCTTAATATTTTCTTAAAATACTTTTAAAGTGTAAGTGTATTTCACACTTCAAAAAGGAAAACGTACTTTACAGTGTTATTGCGTTTCTTCTTTATTTTATAGTTATTCCTTATAAAGCATTTTACGAAATTATGATGACGAGAATTGATAAAAATTGGCAATAAGTTTTAAATATATAAGAAGGTAAAACGCAAAAAAAATAAGCACCCTACCATCATGCATGGAAGTTCAACGACTTTACTATTATTGTTGATATTGATTCAACGGCCTATTGTTTTATAAGACGGAAAAAATTATGCCATTTTCCCCTCAGACCACTGAAATGTTAGGCAATTTCATCCATTCTGTTTTTTTAAAAATTCTATAATATCGTTTGAAATGATTTCCATCAGTTAATGCTCTTTCACGTTATCTCTTTGTAACTACCCATGGATTGGCCACTATATCATGCTTGTCTTTGTTTCTGTACTTTTCATACTGACAAATTTGCGTCTCCAAAATAAATCTAGGAAAACTTTTATCGTTTTAAAAGAAAACCCAACAATGTGCATGGATTATCTTTTTATTTTAATTATAAGCGAGATTTAAGTTTCTAGCTCTTTCCACTTCAAAAATTTTTGGAAACAGCCTCTCACATAAAAATGTATATGATCCGAAATTTACTACTATCTAAAAGTTTTTTTATTTTTTAATTAAATATTTTTTTTCATGTAGCTTTAGATTGATAGGATTTTTATGTCTTCTCCTGCTAGATGCATTTGCATATGTGTTTGGTCCTAATATTGTGAGATAATTTTTTTGCATGTTTTGAATCATGTTCATAATGGCGCCCCTCGTTGCTTAGTGAAAGTTGAGATGCGTCCCTACTTAGCAAAAGATTGGACAGGCCTGGTTTAAACCATGCCAAACCTGATCTGAAATATTTTAAATTTTCCTCTGAATTGACGTGCATTACCAAAATTAAATTGAAATAAATCCATAAAATTCCATAATCCAAAAACATAAAAGAAATCTAAATTCGTTTTAAAGATTGGAAATTATACTAAATCTAGATATGAATGTTTAACACAATAAAAAAAATCTATTTTAATTTATCCATATTGTAAACAAAAAATTAATCAAATTTCATTTATTTATTTTGTAAAAGAAAATACTCTCAGTTTTTTTAATTTTTTTGTTTTAAGTTTTCCTTTAAACCAAGTATTCAATGTGACAGCACTGACAATAGTCCTCATGGGATAATAATCGCTAGGAAATAAAGATACAATTAATTCATCAATAATGAAGAAAATCTTCTCCATGAAAACCAGTTCAGTTGCAATTAATTGGTTTCTAGTGAAATGTTTTTTCTTTTTAAAGTAAGTATGTAACAAAATATTTTGTTGTTGAATTTTATTTATTTATTTATTTTTTTAGGACCGCACTTAATTTAAATGTGCCTGTGATATGAAAAATATTGGCGATCACTTTTGAACTTAGATGTTATTATTCCTTGACGGAATTTTGAAAATCGGGTGGGATGGGGGTGTGGAAGCAATATTGTATCGTAGAAAATGTGCAAATTCCATTTTGCTTCTTTAACTTTCCATTATCTTAATTTTCTAAATATCTATTATCTTATTCAAATAACATTGCACCTATTTCTTATTGTTTTTCTCCTTTACCTGACTTTTGGTCATTTTGAATTAAGTGTAATTAAATAACTTAATAACAGCCCTGATACTTAATAATAAAACAAAAGTACTGATATCATACACTTTTGAAATAAAAAGCTTTAGAAAAAAAAATAATAAAAACATCCCTCAAGAGAATCCTTTTAACTGCAAAAAGAAGTAAATATAAGCCACATGTGAATATTCCATCACTGTCATCCAAACAAGTAATCGGCAAAGATAGAGAAACACCCCTCAAGATAGGGTGAAACCCATCTCTTTCACTTCCTTACACCCCTAAATTCCCCGTACCCGCCCGGATTCGGCTGTAATCGTCGTTCAATGACAGGGCCATATCGGGGCGGATTAGGTTTTAAAGGGTTAAAACTACAAAACACATATACATAAAAAATGCAAATATATTTAAACTTATATAAAAAGAAATCAGTGTATTGTTGAATTTTAAATAATCTATGCATTTTTTACATAATAATTTAACTAATTCAAATTACAAAAATAAATTCACCCATTTTGGATGTACTGCGAATATATTAGGTAATATCTTCATGAAATTTTAATAAGTATAAAACAAATCTTAAGACTTACTGATAAACAAAGGAAAAACATTTTATTAAATCTCTACTCCTGAAATATACATAATTTTTATTAGGAAACGCAATTAAAAATATTTTCCCTATACTCTGATAGCAATTTCTTTTCAGTTTATATTTAAAGCCTTCAGAAACATAATTAACATTTTAAATAGTTTCATCATAGATTTATTGCTCTAAAAATTCATGTTAAATGCAATTAAAAATGTTTAAACTATAAAACTAACCTGAAGCGAATATAAATTGAGCTTGTTTAGAGGATGTAATTAAAATTATTAAAAGCACGTAATCTTGAAATTAACTAAAACGTTAAAATTTGTAGAAAGTAACTATGTCGTTGAGGCATAAAATATGATCTAATTTTTTACGTTTAATGAACGTGTTAAAATTACTTAGCGTTTACTTCGAAAATTCCTGTAACCTAATTTTTACAAAAAAGTAATAATCCATAATTAATGCTTCATCTAGGATAAAATTACATTAAAATAATGTGAAATAAATTTTATCTGATGAAAATTATATTTTATAAGACTAATGAGTTAAAAGCACGCAATATGCATATTCATATATATTTTTCTTAAATGATCGTGTTAATACGACAGAAAATGCCGATGTAATATTTCTTGTATAATATCCGACTTATTTCCTGTAAATATGTTTAAAATCTTAGCGGTATAATGGTCAAAAATTGCTTAGTTATTATTATTTATTTTTTATTTTTATTTATTTTTTTTTTTACAATTATGCAGGTTAAAAATGTTTTCAAATATTTACACTGTCAAAAAAATTTCGATTTTAACCATTAAATATTCAGCCAATTTTAGCAAAATAATTTCGGTACTCCTATAAAACATGCTATTTCCGTTCCCCGAAATCTGAAAGAGAGAGATTCATTCAGTTTGTTTCTTCATGCAGGCTTATTGGCTATAGTAATACCAAAATTGAATAACATATACATAAATTAAAATTCCAGATTTTAAAAATAAGGAGCTGTATCAAATTTTATTAGTAAGTGCAATATCGTGTATGCTAGTTTGACACTAATCAATGGATATATGGATACAGCCCCTCATCTCTTTAACTTCATTTTAGGAATAACGGATTTTGAGCTTATTCTATCGACGATAATTTTCAAATTTTTCAAGGTATGCTTTTGAGTATTTCACAAAAGTTACTCTATACATTTAGGCAATACATTATCCAAATTATATTTTCATTGTGTTCACGCATGAGTAGTGAAACATTATTTAGGAAACTTGCACATTTTTAATACAAATTTTACTTTTTAATTCTGGTTACAGGCTATTATGTAACATGTTGCTTATAATATTTTCTGATAAGAGCATTGTTTTATATTAAGAATCCTCTAATGATAAGCAAAAAACGTAGGGACTGCTTTACTAAAAACAGTAATTTCTCTATATGTATATATACATGCTGTTCTAATAAATATGAATAAATTCTTTGCAATAAGCCACTTAATCATTATCTGAAGTTTGAACGCTTTTGCTACATTAGTTTTGACAAGGTTATCCAAAAGATCTTCGTTATTTTTCAATTTGTTCACGGTCCCCTGGGAGATTTCGAAAAAAAATATCTTCGTAAAAATATATGACTTGTACTATTTTGTTTATACCCTAGAGTTTCAGAATAATTCCTCGTATATTTTTCCAGATATTTAACTAAAAGCCGAAAATTACAAGTATACAGTCATTAATGGCCGTATAGTATATTTTTCTTAATTTTGTTCCTGAAGTGGTCGGATTATTTGCTTGGAATTTTTTAAACACTTTCTAAATGTAATCACCGTTTGAATGCTTTAAGCAAAATTAGTCTATGGAATATAAATCCATTTATTTATATTTCAAAATTACTTATCAAATTGAATACGATTTTTTTTTCGAAAAAGTGAATAATTTATATTGAGGAAAAAAAAAAAAGTAAAACTGAGTTAGAAATTTAATGAAATGTGCTAAACATCTAAATAATCTTTGCAAAGATCACAAAAAATAAAACAAATAAAAAAGAATTGAGTGATATAGACTTCACAGAAATTGTTTTTAAATATAGACTAATGGAGTAGAAGTCCCTTTTATTTGCAATATAAAACTACTATGCTCTTTTATTTGTATTTTAACAGTAGTTTGAGTAAAACAAGAACACTATATTCAAGCGAGAAATTCGTATTAGAAAAAAAATCTACCATATGAAATATAATATCTTGATTAGTATTATAAAAATATTTACGTTATTAAATGGACCTGTATTTTATGAGGAAAATAAGAAATAGCTCGCACATCCTATCGAAAATTAAAAAGTGACACTAGGCTGAAAATTTTTCAAAATGCATCTACCAGCTAATTTTAATTCTTAGAAAAGATGGTACAAAGTTTCTCTCTAAATATTAAAGTTAATAACAGAAAAATATTTAATATCCTCATTCACAATTTAAAATTTTACTTTACGAGAAAACTAAGATTTGATTATCTTCGTGCCTTATTAAGATTTAGTCATAAACTTTAACTCTTAATGAAAAAACTTTCAATATAGTACTTATTGAACATTTCTTCGGAAAATAAATTGACTTATAGTTGTAATCGCTCAGTTACTTGTAGCTATATTATAATTATAAACTTTCAGAAGTTGTTTAAATATTTTTTACTTTTAGGTGTACATTGCCGAACGAAACAGAAAAGAGATTTTTTAATAGGAAACTTTTGTCTGAAATTCCACGTGTATTATATGTTAACAAATCCTTCGTTAATCTAAACGACAAGGAAAGTTATTTAACAATTTGTTGATAAGTAAGTGTTCTTGAACGTAAATGTAGTTTGCTAATGTATTTAATTCCAAAACTTCTTTCCATTAACTTATATCTATATTTCCATTTTTGTTTTACTTTTAAGTTTTAAAATGGAGGGATTGTGATAAGATGTATTTCCCCAAATTCTAGTCATTTAAGCAGACATTGGACCCTTCACATATACACATCAAGTTTTACCAGTAAACTCCTTAAATGTTTTGTTAAAAACATGTTTTCTAAAAAATTTTTAAAAAATTCTTGAACTTTTATTTATTTACTTTTAAATTAAATACATTGTGTTATATAAGTGATTCATATAGGTTTAAAGTGATAGACATAGACTTTTCTGTCAATTTAACTCTTTCGGTCCCGATTTTTTTCAGTTTTTAGAAAAAAATACTTTTACTTTATTAACATTAAAACTAGTTATTCAAATATATTAATTAGTGTTTAACAAATATTAACTTGAAAATAACCAATGTCGTTCTTTTGCGTACTATTTAATGAATGTTAATATGAAATTAGACTAAAGAATTTTTAGGAGGTGTTCAGAAAATGTTGTATTACAATAAGATTTAACACATATTACAACTTTCTAATGCTTTTTACGCTTTATAATAAACGATTCTTTCAGGAAAGTAACTTTTTTATTTTAAATTTATAGAGTGAAATATATTTTTAAAATAAAAGAATCACAAATGGCACAAAGAGAATAAAGCAAATAATGATGATAATTATTATTACTAAATACCTAAACATAAATGAAGTCATATAATAAATGCATAAACATATACAATAGACTCCCTCAAATCCGCACAGCTTGGGACCAGAGGTTGTGCGGACTTTAGAATTTTGCGGATTTCTGGTCGTTGACTTGTTTACATTTTTCAAACAGTAATTTGAGTGCAATTAACAGTGCAATCAGGACTATAATGAATGCTTACAATATAATAAAATATAAAAATAAGTAATAAACTAAAATAATAAAAATTTAGATAATTTTTAAAAGTATTAAAGTACTAATAGCAAAGGTCAAGTTAATAATCAATAGTGTATGATTAAATATTCATCATAAAGATTAAATATATTTTTCCAAAATTATTCAACAAAACTTGCCTTATAAAAGCACATTATTAATTCACATCAAAATCATAAATTAAGGATTTTTTTTTCAAGCTTAGTCTGGCTTAATAACCAAAATATCTTGATTAAAATATCTTGATTAATGCATAAATATATTTGGTAAGAAGATTCTGATTACCAGTTATATCAGCAATATCTTGAATTTTTTCCCAAAAAAATTATTCTTCCTTCATGAAAAAAAAAAAAAAAAAAAAAAAAAAAAAACATGAATAGAGTATTATTAAGAAAATTACAAATTAAAATATATACGGAATTGATACAAAACTAAAAAAAATCAAATTTTGTCCCAATATCCAAATTCAAAGTTTCATTGTTTACATCCATAAAATATGTGCGGATTTTAGAGAGTTGCGGATTTGAGGGAGTCTACTGTACTAACATTACTACATGTAAATAGTAGCAAAAACATTTCTTAAAACAAAATAATGCTTCATCAAAAGACATGTACTCTTAGTAGCATACCAGATCGGAAAGACTTAACATAATGAATGAAGAGAAAGAATTTTAAGTTCGTAATTTATAACCAACTATGCATACTTTTAATCAGACTTTTAAATAAGAATATCGGGTAAAACATTTTTTAAATTTCCTATAGTCTTATTTTTTTTTTTTTTTTTTTTTTTTTTTTTGAAAAAATAACAATATTTAATATTTTCTAATTTTTTACAACTACAAGACCGTTCAGGTTTCATTAACTGTATTTTTAAAAATCTCATTCTAAAGCCATAAGCTATAAAAACTTGATGCTAGCATCAAACTATTTATATTTCTTATTTACTTAAATTTTATTTTACATTTCCATACAATTTTTAATAATTATATCACCGATATCACGGTAATTTTTTTATAGCTCTTAGAGGAATATTTTTCTTTTCCCCTTTTTTTACACAAAAGAATGACGCATATTTCTTTGTACGCACACTCATATTTATTCTTGATAATGGTCTGCAAATATAACAACAATTGTATATAAGTTTAGTTTATTTAACTGATAAACACATACAAAATATTTTTGCTTCAATATCTTTAATATAAAATTAGTATTTTTACAAAATATTATTGTTCGTCAAATTTTATTTAATTTTAAAGTATTCAAAATAATAATAATAGCAATTATAATAATAACTACAAATCATATGAATACTCATTCTGGAATAAAATAAGACATTATTAAAAATATTTATATTATCGGCAAAAATGTTAAAGAAATCACTTGTCGGATGCGAGGAATAAACTGGCGTGCTGTACAAAGACTCATAGCTATAAATCGAGTTTTAAATCCCTGGGTTACCAAATCATTCCCTACTTTACGCTAAAAGTGAAGATGTTCTAGATTTAATTTTGCGCATGCGCAGATATGTCTATTTTGCACTAAACTGAAAAATTATTTTATCGATTTAATATATATGATTTCAATGTTTTTCTCTCCGTAAGTGAAAAATATCTCAACACTTTATGTATTATTTACTCTTAAAGTGATAAAATATGTTTAAATATGTTTTTAGGAAAACGTGTGATTTCTTATTAAAAATGAAATAGAAACTAAACAGTTTTTATGTTTATTTATTTTTATTTATTTATATTATTTACTTGAAAAATATTTTTGGTTAGATCTTTTGGCTTACTCTTAAAGTGATAATTAAATAATTTTTTTAGAAACACGTAGGATTTCTTATAAAACTTGTTTAGTTTCTATTGTATTTTTTACGGACTTGAAATGTATTTGTGACTTTATTAGATCCGTTGAACCGATTAAACACATAAAAGAATAAGAGTTTTAAATTTATGTCATGATTAAAGGATATATATTTCTCCCTTTTTTTATTAACCTTTTAAATGTATTTTTAATCTATTGAATTGTAAATTCATTTGATTTGCATTACAAAAATAATCTTATCCATAGATATATCCATATTTTGGATATTTACAAATAATTAACAATATGCAGAAGTTTATTGCAACGAAGAATTCAAACTGTTAAGAAATATTTTTCAACTTAACTTTTGTAAACATAAAACATTGCTTATGATTTAAGAACTAACATGTTGAATAAATGACAAAAAAGTATTCATACTGCTATCGATAATTTAAATTTTTATTTTACGAGAAAAGTCTCATCAAGTTCATGTCTCTTAAAATATATTCAAACTTTAATAAAACTCTTTAAATTTAATGAATAAACTTTGAATATCATTTTTCATAATTTTCTTTTTTCCTGGACAAATTGATTCGTTGTCGTAATTACTCAACTTCTAAGAGCTAAGATATAAATATTAACTTTAAGAAGTCTTTCAAGTATTTTTATGCTTAGGTGTATGCTGTCGAACGAAACTAAAGATAAAGACTTTTTAATAGGAACTTCTGTCTCAACTTCCACGTGTATTATACGTAAACAAATCTCTCGTTAAATTAAATGAGAAGAAAAGTTATTTATAAGCCTGTAGTTAACTAGAACATCGTAAAACTAAGTTCATTTTCTTGACTTTTTTAGCACTATCATTTTATTTTCTTACCCAGTTATTTTTTTTTATATGATTTAATAGTAAAATTTAAATATTCTCTAATGGAAGTATTATTAGGTATTTTGACACTTTTTGCTTTCGATGAAGGCATTGTATTCTCTATAAATAATTTTTAAACATTTTCGTTTTCTGAATATTTTTTTGTGGAATCTAATTTAGAAGTATAACATTTTGTAACTCCTTTTTTTTTTCAGATAGAAGGCTTTAATTCTTTGATGCTTACTCTTCAAGAAAAACATAAAATAATACACATTGCAAATCCTTTTAGTTTATTAATCTATGCATATGATTGAAATAACTGTAAGTTATTCGAATAGCATTATTATTTCAACATAATTTTACATATTTACAAATATTACTATTTCATATTACTTACCGTGAGAGCATATTGAAAAAAGATTACTCAATTTTAGTTTCTTCAGGTTTTAAAAATATTAAGAAATTATACATATTTTTTTACGTTAAAAGAATCGGTAAGAATGCAAAGAAATTCGTAGCGTATAAATTAATGTTTTCTTAAGTGTTTGTAGTGACTAATATTGTTTCTTTTTAAATAATTTTGTTTTAACTGAGTTAGTTAAAAACAATAGATTATTTTTAAACGTTGTAGTTTCTGACACATTTCAATACATTTTTGTTATGCTGATAAATATATCGATATATATTAATACAAGTATAAAACAAGACATTTCTTTTACAAATATTCTGAGAAATTTTGGTTTCATAATTTAGGTTTTTCGATGGCTTCTTATTTCAGAAAAGCCAACAAACTGAATGAATCATATATATATATATATATATATCACCATTCATAAGTTTAAATTTCATTATTCGAGGAAACTCGGTTTTCATTTCATTTCATCTCTTTAAAAAAGTATTCAAACTTTAATAAAGCTCTTTAAATTTACTGAAGAAATTTTGAATAAAATTCTTTAATTTTTTTTACTTTGCTGGTTAAAAAAATACGTTATCGTAATTACTTAAGTTCTAAAAGCTCAGTCACAAATATGAAGTTTAAGAAGGCTTTGAAATATTTTAATGCTTAGGTGTATGGTATCAAAGACTTTTTAATAGGAATTTCTGTCTCAACATCCACGTGTACTGTTTCTAAACAAATCCCTTATTTAATTAAATAAGAAGAGTTATAAGCTCATAAAACTAAGCATAGTTTCTTAGCCTTTTTCGGTACTGTCACTTTATATACCACTTTTTTCTCTATGATTTCCTATTTTTGTTTAAATAATTTCTAAATGAAATATTACGAGGTGTTGCCTGCTCCTTTTTGAAGAAGGTATTGTATTTTTTTTAAGTATTTTCTAAATATTCCAATTTTCTCAAAATATTTTTGAAGAATTTAATATAAACATAAAGCACTTATGATTAAATTTTTAGTTTTTCATGCACATAAAATGTTTGTTTTTTCATCTAAATAAATTTATATTCCTTCTTCAAAATGACATGCAATAACACGAATTAAAAAAAAGCATTTTAGCTTACTTATGATTGGAATAGCTATCCGAATATCGAAATTTAAAATAAAAGAATTATGTATACTACAAATAATAGTATTTCAACTAGGTTTCTGTGGTACCATATCAATGAATTAAAGTTTAGTTAAGGTAAGTTCATTCAATGTTTAAACACATTGAGAAAAATACTTATAATTGCCATTAAAAAATATAAAATAAATTATTAATGTGTAAATAAAGGTTTTAGTAATTTATTTGCAGTGAAGACAATTATTTAAAAAAATTATATTAACTTAATTTGCACATTACTATAAATTTATTTTAAACGTTAGAATTTTTTTTAAACATTTTATTACATTGTTGTTAAGCTGATAAATTATCCATATTTTGGATGAAAATAAAACATAACAAATATGGAGAAACTTATCGTATCAAAAATATAAAGTGAAACTATTCTGATATATTTCGGAATGTTTTGATTTCTTAATTTATTATTTACAAAGGTAAATCACTCCTTTAACACTCGAACACCCTGAAATTTTACTCATGTTTGATAATAATATTTCACCCCAGTATTATTATTCAAAATTATTTAGTTCATTTACTTAACGCAAGTTAGCATGGTTTAAATTTAACTTATTTATAAAAAATCTGTTTCGAATTGAAATTTAATCACTTGGCAGGAGTAAAATTGACTCCTTCCGGACTTTTTAGTGCTAAATTTAAGAAAACCATCAAATTAAACGATTTAAATTAAAAGATTGAAATTAATCAATTTAATCATAAAATTCATTCATTTAAATCTTGTTTTACGAGGAAACACACCCTTAAAACGAAAATGTGGATTTGGCTTCTCAGGAGAGAGCTGTAATTTATTGGATCGTAAATGAGGTCTTTTTTAAACGTTTTACTCGTTTTGATTTATATCACTTTCTTTAAATTACTCATCTTGATTTAATTTGTTTACAAACAACTCGCTATTCGAATTGCTTCAACTCTTTTTGAGAAGCTGCATTTCGCGAGATGAGTTAATTTCGGCTCGACTTGAGTTATTTAGTAACTGCGGTTTTAAGAATGCGGTTTTCAAAATTTATTCAAACTTTAGTAAAGTTCTTTAAATTTAATGACTAAACTTTAATTAGAATTCTTTATCATTTTTTCTGTGCGGATAAATTGATTCGTCGTCGTAATTACTCAACTTCTAAGAGCTAAAACATAAATATAAACCTTAAGAAGCCTTTGAAATATTTTTATGCTTAGGTGTACGCTATCAAAATGAAACTGATGATAAAAACTTTTTAATAGAAAATTCTGTCTCAAAATTTACGTCTACTGTTCGTAAATAAATCCCTCGTTAAGTTAAATGCGAATAAAACTTATTTTTAAGCTTGTAGTTAAGCAGAACCTTGTAAAACTAAATAGTTTCTTAACCTTTTTTGGCACTATCACTTCATTTTATTATCCTTTTTTTTTCTTTGATTTCCAGTTTTAGTTGAAATATGTTATAAAAAAATATTTTGACTATTTTTTTTTCAATAAAAGACTTTATATTCTCTATAGTTATTGTCTAAATATTTTAACATTGTCAGAAAAATTTTAGTGAAATCTAATTTAGAGATAACATTCGTAATAGAAATTTAAATTTTTCTCGCATATGAAATGCTTTTGTTTTTCTAAATTACTTGATGTTTGCTCTTCGAAAAAGACAAAAGATGATACAAACATATAAGAAAAAAATTAATTTACTAATATAGAACAAATTACTTGCTTACTAAATGTTTGAATTTGCTTATTGAAAAACATATAATGAAGGTTACTTAATTCAAGTTTATTATGTACTAAGAAAATTGAGGAACAATGTTTATTTTTTTTTTTTTACTGTTGTTGAAAATATAAACAATATAAAATAAATTACTGATCTGGAAATTAAAATTTAATTAGTTATTGCCACTAGATAATAATATTTTTAATGATAACTTTATTTTAACGGAATCGCCCTAATATTATGTATATCTTTAAAGTTTACAGTTTCTGAAAGACTTAAAAGATTTTTGCTACACAAATAAACATATAAAATAAATTTTCGAGAAAATGGAGTTTTGATTAAATCCACGTTTCTTAATATGTAGTGAAACTTTAAAAAAAAAAAAAAACTTTAAATCTAATGAAGAAATTTTGAATATTATTCTTTATAATTTTTTTCTACATTATTTGATTAGTTTCCGTAATTATTCAACCTCTAAGATCTGAGACATAAATATTAACTTTAAAAAGCCTGTCAATTATTTTTATGTTTAGGTCTACGCTCTGGAAAGAAAATGAAGATAAAGACTATTTAATAGGAAATTCTATCTCAACTTCCACGTCTACTATTTGTAAATAAACCCCTCGTTAAAATAAATGAGAAGAAAAGTTATTTATAAGTTTGTAAATAGTAAGTTTGTTGTCTAATAATAATAAATTAATAAGTTTGTTGCCTCTAAATGTAAAGGATTTCGTATGAATGTTTACTCCTGATATAATTCGAAATTTATTCAAAAAGGGAACAGTAGTTTTTGCATTATTATTTTATTTTGAACTCCTATTTAAAAAAACTTAATGAAATTGAAATATTCTATTTATGTTTGACTGAAGAATTTGCCAAAAACTTCTTCTTTTCCCATTATTAAAATTGATAATTTTATTAAATATTGAATTTTATTTATGTATTTATTCGTGTTTCCTTGAGATATTCAGCATTCGCATGTCACTGTGAGATATCTACCTAAAAAATTCATGATTTGTTAAAAAAAGAATAAAAAGTAGTCGGAAATGAGCAAATGATATGCGTGTGTGCTATAACAAAGTTTAAAATATATACAGATCTTGGTGTAGTAGTATACAGTAGGGCAATGCGGCCCCCTTTGAAGGTTTTCTTGGCGCCCTTTTAAAGATTTTCTGTTATGAAACATTTTAGAAATAAAATTCCATTATAAAGAATGCTTTCTTTAAAATCATTAATATTTTATCAAATATACTTTTAAAACCTGCGTTTGGCATGCTGCTGACTTTCCGTTGTACATTAAAAATCAGAAACATACTTTGAAAAATTAATCATGCATATTTTTGCAATTTTCAGTTATTATTTTTGATATAGACTGCTCATTAAAATAAATAAATAAATAAAATGTATAATTTTAAATTTAATGCATGTAACCCTAGAACTATAGGGGACTTTTGTTTACCGCTGTACGATTCATTTGCATTATGTTAAGACATACGTGTATACTAATAATAATGTTTAGTCTAATTATGATAGTTGAATTTCTCAATAATTGGAAATGGCTCTTTTTAATGCCTAAAAAGTAAGATTAAAAAAAAAAAACGTTTTTACATGCCCCCATCCCCTTTGAAGATACATGTGCATGAAAACTCAGTTTTTTTCTTTTTGCTGTTGTTAAATTGATCCATTGACTGTTTTATATGAAGGATAAAAGGGCTTAATTTTTCTTTCTTGACTTTTGAAATTTTAGATGTTTTTTCTGCGTTTTTTCTATAAGTATCCTTAGAAAAAATAAACGAGGGTGCAAAATTATTTCCATCTGTGTAAGCTATTTCACACTATCCCTCTGAAACAACCCACATAGTTTGGTCACTATCATGCTTGTCTGTTTTTGTACTTTTCATAAAACTAATCCACGCTTTCAAAATAAATCAAACCGTATTTTCACATCCTAAAAGAAGACTAGCAATATCTCTGGTTTTCATGTTTATTAATTGTTATTATTGTTATTATAGACGTGATTAAAGTTTCGGGCGCTTTATCCTACAAACATTTTTGATATGGGCTTCTCGTGAAAAAAAATAATGTATAATTTGAAATTTAATACATGTAAAACCCCAGAACTTCAGGGTTCTTTTGTTTACCGCTGTTCGATTCATTTGCATTATGTTAAGACGTGCGTGTACACTATTACTATGCGATAATATTGCGACATGTTTTCAGTCGCTTAAATAATGGCGCCCCTCATTGAGAGCCAAGAGCCAAGATGTGCTCCTGGTTACTGAAAAGTTGGACGGGCTTTGGTATACAGTATAGTAATGCCGAAATATTTTGTGTGCCCCTGTAAATACTATCTTCTTTCTATAATGCAGGAAGAAACTTGCAGTAATCCTCAGTAACGTATATCAATTTCATAATATGTTAAATAGTTTAATACAATAAATACAATAACATGCCCCAAGCAATGCCCTCCCTATACAATTATGTAATGGAATACTTTTGTGAGGCCCTGTAAATGAATAACAAGTATTATTTGCCCCACAAATTGTACAGAATGTAAATTATAGTATATACTTCATAGATTCATATAATTTTTATTATGTTCAAAGAGTGTAACACCATTAAAATGCACTTGAAACTATTCTTTCTCCATTGGTTGTAATGCAATGGAATATTTTTTACTACCCCTGCAATTGAACTATACATCCAATTTTTATAAAAATTAAAATGGCAAATCAAAATTACTTAATAATTATATGTTTTAAAATTCAAACAATTTGGTTGGTTAGTTTTTGCGTTTTTTTTAGTTACGCGGACAGATGGACCGACTGGGCGACATCTATAGTTGATAACTTATTTACATAATTATGAACGCACCTGAAAAGTAAAAAATCAAAACTTTTTTTTAATCACTTGAAATACATTATAAAATAAAACTATCGTGTAAAAATATAAGATAGAAGAGCCTCTGGTGATCTCTAAGATAATAAAATTACTGCATCAAGCAAGAATTTAAACAAAACTATATTAGAAAATGAAAATTAAAATCTTTTGGGAGAATAGCAAAAGTTTTACTCCTGATAAAATTTAAGGAATATTCAGGAGGGACTATACTTTTCACATATTATTTGCCTTACTGTTTTGAAACCTTTTGAGAACATAAAATAATGTAACAAATTTTGAGGATTTGTCAGCGATTTTAAAATTATATTTACTTTATAAATAAATATTATATTAAAAAATAAGGATTAAACACAAAGTCATTATTATTTTCCCATTATTCAAATAAATTAATTTATTTATGATTTAATTTTGTTATGTATTTATTCATTTTGGTGTAAAATAGTCTTTTCTCATATTAGTACATAATTAACATAGAAATACAAAATATTTTTCATTATCTCGCCGTATTAAAAGTAATTAAATGGAAACTTCGATCATTTTATTTTAAATAATACTAAAAAAAGCATAAATGATTTTTAAATTATGAGATATATATTACAAAATAAAAGTAAAATGGCATAAACGTATAAGATATAAAAATTATTCAAAGAAAGCAATGATGCAAAATCGAAAAGGGAATTTTTTTTTTTCAAAAAACGTGAAAGTTTACTGCTGATAAAATTAAAGAGAATATTCAGAAGGGGCTGTATTTTTAGCACCGTTTGTTGTTAAAAATACTATAACTATTATTTTGCACTGCTGCTCGAAACATCTTAAGTATATAAAATATCCCTTTAATATATTATTAAGGCATTATTATTTAATTAAGGCAATAGTTTATCATTTCAAGAAGTATACTATGTTTTTAAATATATAATTCAATTGTAGAAACTGTTTTTTAGTTATCAGCTAAAAATACATTTTGAAATGAAAGATTTACTATCTACATATTTAATTACTCCTTCACTGCCCGATTTTTTCTGTTTTTATTAACAAAAAATTATTTGAAATAGATATATCCGTCTAATAATGGGCAAAAAATTAAAAAAAAATAAATTTCATAATTCCCATAGTTTTACTTGTACCCCATGTACACAATTATTCTTTTTGAATATTGTATTGCTATATTTTGCAATTAAATAACTTAAATTAAATTTACTTGCTTAACACCCTGCAACATTTTTTAAGTATTCTATAAAAGTAATAAAAATAAATTAGCTTTAATAGTTACATCGATTTTTTTTGTTTGTTTGTTTCCGAAAACAAATTCTAATTTGAAAACGTAAAAAATACACTAAACTTAACATAAATTACTTAAAAGGTGCACTAGAATACTTATAAAAACTTTAAAATGTTCAAAAGTTCAAAACGTTTTCAACCGTCACTTACTCGGTCTTCGTCAGTGAGAGAAACTTGTGAGTTTCTCTCACTCTCTCACTGACGAAGACCGAGTAAGTAACGGTTGAAAACGTTCTGCACTTTTGAACATTTTAAAGGACTTTAAATGTATTTTTAAAGTTTTTATAAGTATTCTAGTGCACCTTTTAAGTAATTTATGTACAGTTTAGTGTATTTTTTACGTTTTCAAATTAGTAAACAAGGTGAATTTTGCACTGTTTTTGTTTTTAACTCCAATTAAAAAGAACAAATTCTAATTTTAGTGTCAAATGCAGCCATCTGACAGGGACAAAATAAGTGTTAGTCTATTCTTTGGACCGATCTTGATTCGTTACAGTCATGAACATTATAATGAACGTCTAAAACATTACTTTCTAAAAACATTATAATTAGAATTATAATGTTCTTATGTATGTTATTGGGTATGCTGTAATTAGATATATCTAATATTGTGTTTAATGTAATTTGTTTACTGATATATTTAGTTAAAACGATGAAATCTAAAGGATCTTCATATACTTTTTTTATTTAAAAGAATAACAAAAACCTGAGCCTAATTCTATGCTCAGCTCATTACCATGCTAAAAGGTCAAGAACACATACAATAAATAAGTAAATAAATATAAATCTCAAATACAAAAAAAAAAAAAAAAAAAAAAAAAAAAAAAAACTTAGCATTTTTAAAGTATATAAGTGAAGAAAATATTATTATGGAAAAAACCATTTAAAGTTTTAATTTGTTTGGGTTAAAGTTTTAATTAATTTTAGCAAAATCTACAGTGCCGTGTATCTCAAAATGAGGTGACAAAATATTCACAATAAAACAGGCTTTCTCTCATTTTCTTTTTTTTAGACCTTTTGTTCAATTTGAGGTAAACTATAACCTTATTGCTTAAATAAGATATCTTTAAGGAATTTTAGAATGGAATTTACACTAAAAATAATATTATGTAAATAGTTAGGATTTAACTTTAAATGATTTGTTTCTCTTAATTCAATCTCTTTGTTAATGATTTAATTTTATTATTTATTTGTTCATATTGATACAAAAGATACCATACGTTATTTTCTATATTAGGGAGCAATAAATGTAAAAAGCATGTATTTAACATCAATATGAGGAAAAATTAGCAAGAAATCAAATCCTTTTATTTTGTCTACTAAAAAATGTTTTTCTTTACTTCAAAAGAAGCATAACATATAACTATCACATAAAAATATAAGAAAAATTCTCTGGTGGTCTATTGAACAAAACTATAGCATCAAATGAGAAATGAAACAAAACAATCTCACAAAATGAAATGAAAAATATTTTGAAAAAAGTGCGGAAGTTTCTCCTGATAAAATTTAAAAGAGTATTCAGAAGGGACGCAACTTTTCACATATTTTCTGTAAAAGCTTGAAAAATTAAGATTTTTCAGTGATTTTAGAATGAAAATGCCTCTAAAAAGGAATATTTTATTTAAAAAAATAAAATTTTATTAAGTTTTGCTTCGTTCTCCCTTACTCGAAAGAATTTCTTTAATATTCATTTAATTTCACCATTTATTTACATTAATATGCTGCCATCGGATACTAGTGTGTATTGCATCTAAAGGGTAAAATATTTAACATTCATCTAATGAAATTTTAAAAAAGCATTCAAAACATGGATAATTTTAAATAGTTTTTAAACAAAAAACATTTTATTAATAATAAGAAAGATACTGTGAAAGAAAACATAATATAAAACTGTCATAAGAACTAAAATATAAAAAATAACTTTCATACAAATATGAAAAAAAATAAGAAAACAATAAACTTTGATGGTCCCTTGATCAAAACTTCTGCATCAAACAAGAATTGAAACAAAACAATCGTGTAAAATGATAAGATTCTTTTGGGAAAACAGCGAAACTTTACTCCTGACAGAATTTAAAGGAATATTCAGAAGGGGCGCTACTTTTCACACACATATATATTTTTACTGGTATTTAAAAAAGTTTGAATAATATAGAATAGTCCATTAATGCCTACGTGAAAGTTTGGCAGTCATTCCACTATTGATGTAATGTAACAATCTAATGTATAATAAAAATAAATAAATAGAACTACTTCAAGGTTTCTTATATTATTGCCCGTTACCTAGTGTATAGACTATCCAATCATACTGGTAAAACTCGTTTGGTATAACAAAGTGATTTTATTCCAACACCACTCATATTACCCATTTTTCTTTTCTATTAATTTTTGCCAATATCGCTCATATTGATGTGCAGTAGGCCTTCATCTTTTAAAACTATTTTGTTTGTGTGTCCATTTGAAATTAGTAAATGACAGCACTGCACAATATTCTCCCGAATTCATGAAAATGATTTACCTATGCAAATTTAGAATAACAGTCTAAATGTAAGTTATGTTAAAACAGTGATGTCTTGTAATAACGTGAAAAACGTGTTTAGAGTTCCGTTTCATATCTATAGTTGTAGTAAAATATATTTTTTAAGTAATCAATTAGAAATATAACAAAAATTTTTCACATTTGTATGTAATTGGTCAACTTTGGGATTTTTGAGACAATAGACAAGACTGAGTTGGATTTTTTCCTCAGATGTTTATTACTTTTTTAAAAAATGAATCATATGTATAAAACACAATGAAGGTTGCATTTAATATAGCAGTCTGAAGAATCTCTGGTTATAAAAAAAACACTGCCGGTCTATGTTGCTTCCAGGTCATTTGTCTCATGGTCTAGAATAAGAAATACATTTTTTTTATGTTAGATAAAATAGTTTTTTTATGAAATAAATCTAAAAAACGTTGAAAATTTTTGTTAAAAAAAATTGGAACCTACGTAAATTTGAAAAATCTTGTTTCGATTAAAATACGACTGATACTTTTGTAAATTTTTTGACCGCCTCTATATACTTATCATTAGTCCGTTATTATTTTTTTTCAACTGGTAGACGGCAGGTGTTGGGTTCGAACCCAATCGCGGCTGTCGGCCTAACCGTTCGGAGTTTTCGTGGTTTTCTTCGAACCTTGCGTAAATACGGGTTAGGTTCCCTTAGAAAGACCCCCACGAAGGGCACTCCCCCCTGGTCCTATATCCCTAGCGCAGATAATCGGACGTCAAAAATCAACCGTTATTATTTTTGTGGTTACTGTACACGAACTCGAGATCATATTTTCAAAATTATTCGACAGGCTATAGAAATGTAACTAAGGAATGAATTTCCTTTTAGACGTACACTGTTAAAAATATTTCTTTAAAATTACGGGCAGAGGCCGGCAGCAGATATTCTAGTTATACCCCGTAAAAAAATAATCCATGTCCATCATTTCTTGCAGCCCATAAAGCAGGATATAATACACTTTAAAGCACAATAACACTTATTTATTTTTCCATAGGATGTAGCATGTATATTAGAAAATCATTACAGAATCACTTTTTTGGTGGGTTAATAAATATGTTACGGTTAAGAGACATAGTTTATCGAAAATGAAGGGTTGGATCCTAGTAGAAGAAAATGTATGGTGTTCTACCGTAATTTTGCTAACAGATGGTCTAGAACTGTAAGAATATGTTGATTGTCTTTAATTTTCTAAATATCTAAGGGATAAGCTCGCTTATTTAGTAGATAAGACCGTTTTTCATCAGGATGTTGCCCGTGAAAATTGAAGGACGAACAGTTTTTCTGAATTCAAATTGCAGTAAATTTACAGGTTTTTTCAAAAATTGTATATATTACACACTTATTCGAAAATAAAATAAAATAAAATTTATTTTTCAAAATGAAAATTGAAAGTAAATAAGGCCTTGATAGTTAAAACTTCATTTCTGTTCTAGCTTTTAAATCTATGTGTACCTACTTTGTTTATTTACACGTGGTTAAAACTATTTCTTAGCGATTTGATTCCATAACATCGATTTTATGTTGGTCTTGCATTCTTACAATTTTCATAGAATACATAAAAAATGCATAAACGCAATGTAATTTATTTTAGTGAACAATTTAAAATATATTAACTGGAATAGAAATTCTAAAATAAAGACCCTTAATGGTAAATATGAAAAATATTTTCAAAAATTTATAAACTCTCCTTAAAGTTTCTTATGCATTAGCATTTTGAAGATTTTTTTTTCCATTTCATATCTACATATATTTAAACTCAAATCTTAGTCTCCTGCTTTAAGATTTGATTTTTCTCCTCCCACAAACTCTACTACTCTCAAAAACCTGATAAATGATTCAAAGTTCAAGAATTTCTACTGCAAAATTCTGGAATTTTTTTTTCTGACCTACTACAAAAAATTAGATTCAAAACTTTCTTGCATTTATTTGTATTGCAGGAGTTTTATGCAAATGAATCTTTTTCATTTTGTAAATGAATATTGTCTATTGTTTTTCTTGACAGTCAAATGTATGTAAACATAACATGCCTATGGACATATATTTTTTAAAATGGAGTGCAGTGTAAATTGTATACTAGGAGAAGAAAGACTACAAAATATTTTTTTTAAACTTAAAAATCTAAATTAAGAATAACTCTTCAATGGACAAAGCTAGAATTGTGGAACAAATTCCTAGTTATGGGATGTGCTGTGAATATATAATTTTATCACTTTAGTAGGGATGAGTTGTCTGGTACTTGGTACCGTTAGATATATGTAAGATGAGCTGTTTTGCTTTTTGATATCGTTATCATTTTTGGTTCAATCAAACTTTATCTTTTCTGAACCCCTTTCCCTTTATATCCAAATAGTCTGTTATCTTTTATTAACTATTTGAAAATAGTTGTTGCCCTCGGTAGAGAATTGGGAAATCTGAAGTACATCTGAATCTTTTTATTGGGTGATTTCAGCAACTTATTTTATTTTACTCTTTTTCTGATTGGTCCATGTATAATGTCCAAAAATTGAATACTTCTGTTTTTTATTTATTTGTTTTCTGATTGGTCCAAGTTTAATGTACGAAAATTGAATGCTTCTGTTGCCACGATGACAAAAAAAAAGTAATAAAAAACTTCAAAAAATTAATAACTTAAATACAAATTGAGATACAACTTGCATTTAAAAGTACATTCTTTTCTTTTTATGACGATGTAAGTATTGAAAATGTATGATGTTTAGAAGTTTAAAAATTTGTATTACCAAAAATTGTAAAACAAAAATTTCATTTAAAAATTGTATATCGTATTTACTCGTGTATAAGGCGCACTTTTTTTTCCAAAAAATTAGGGCTAACTCTGAGGTGCGCCTTATACACGGAATAATTTTTTACTGATATATGAACTATATACTTATGAAACAAGAAATTATTCAAAGAAGATATTAAAACTTGGAAAATGTTACTTAATTGAAGTATTTCTGCATATTTATTTCACGCCTTGCAGTTTTTTATACAACAGAGCTAGTGACATTATCTAAAGTCTAAACGCTAATTGGCAATTCTCTTTACCGTCATTCTCTTAGAAACCGAAGTCTAAAAATGCATTTTCGTCTTGTTTTTTGGTCCGGTGTAATGTTTGTTTCGACTTTCTTTTTACTGAAATTCATTCGATCATTCTTCATTAGCGTATCAAATTTACTGTGCGCGTTATGCACGAGATTTTAAGAAATCGCCATTTTCACTTGTAAAATAGGGGTGCGCGTTATACACGAGTAAATACTGTATGATGGCTACAGGAATATTAATTTTTAATCTCTGGCGTATGCAATAAGGAGAACATGCCTATTGTTTTTTGTACCATTGCACAGCTTTAATATTTCTCTTATGGTAATAAAGTTTTGTCCCCCGGTTTGTTTGGATAGGTGCATTATTTTGCTGTTATATCCGTTTTTTTTTTTTTCATGTCGGAAGTGCTGCAACAAATGAAAGATAGTGAAAACGAACTTGCATATGTATCTTTGAATTAAATAATCCTTAAAGATATATAAGTGACACGATAAGTATCTTTGAACGAAAAGCAGCTGCCTATTGCAATGAATATGCCACCTAACTGCTGTTTTAATAAAATCTCTTTTTCTTTTCTTAAATCAATTTAGTTAATTTTCTCCGATGAAAAGAAATGAAAATTAAATTATGCTGATGGCTGGGGAAATAGTATCAGGATGATTTAAAAAAAAAGAACAAGTTAGAAATTGCACGTGAAGCGTAGCAAATGAGGTGCGTTCGTACGATAACGAAGTTTTAAAAATATTACTCTCATATATCAATCTCATAAAATTGCAAATAGTGAATTACAATTAAAACACTCATCAAACAATGTTCTCCCTATACCATTTTGTAATGGAATATTTTTGTGTGGCTTTGTAAATCAATAACAAATGTTCTGTGCACCACAAGTTACCTAAAATGTATATTATAATATGTACTTTATAGTTGCATATAAATTTTATTAATTTCGAATGAGTGTAACACCATTAAAGTGCATTTGAAACATTTTTCCCCATTGACCGTGATGTAACGGAATACTTTTGATCGTCCCTGTAATTGATCTATGCATCCGATTTTCAAAAAATTTGAAATAACTCGACAAAATTATGTAATAATTATGTATTTTAAATTTCAAACGATTAAAATGCATTTGAAACTTTTTTCCCCATTGACCGTAATGTAATGAAATACTTTTGATTGCCCCTGTAATTGATCTATCCATCCGATTTTCATAAAATTTGAAATGACTCGACAAAATTATGTAATAATTATGTATTTTAAATTTCAAACGATTCGGTTGGGTAGTTTTTACGTTGTTATATGCGGGCAGACAGACAGACAGACAGACGGACAGACAGACGGACGGACTGAGCGACAACAATAGGTGCTACGTATTTACATAATTACGAACGCACCTAAAAAGAGATTACATTAAGCCATGAATTAGGTGGTGTATTTGTTAAACATGGAGCTCCGTTTTATTCAACGACTTGTTGTCACGTGCATATACTCCAGGAAAATTTAATTCAAAGACACATATACAAACTCTTTCTGACTATCTTTCACTTGTTGCAGCACTTCTGTTAAGGAAAAAAAAACTGATATAACAGCGAGATAATGCACCTATGCACACAAGTTGTGAGAAAAAACTTTAGTTCTACAAGAAAAAAAAAATTGAAGTTTTGCAATGATCGTTCATAAATCCTGATTTTAATCATATCGATAACTTATGGGGATATCTAGTAAGGTGATTTTATAAAAACGAGGTAGAACCCGTCAAGTTTCGATGAAAGAATATGTTCAACAAGGAACTGTTTCGTTGATTTATAAGAAACCTATGAAAATAGTTACAATTAAAAATGCATATTATATTGGTAAGTCTAACTCTTAAACAGATGTTGATTAACCTAAAGTTAACAAAATACAATTTCTATAAAACTCAGTTGTGGAAATTGTTAAAATTAAACTTTAATTGTACATGTAAGCAGTAAAAAATAATAAAGGTCTGTTATTATGAAAAGTTATCAGTTAAGGCTCTTATGTTAGAATTCCAAACTGAAAAAAAAGAAAAATTTATTCCACTTTGACTCAATTATAAAAAATTTCCCCGCTGAAATCTAAACACGACATCATTTTCACCATATTAAAATTTACATATGCACCTTTCATATCTGTATTCACCTAATAATAATAATAATAATAATAATAATAATAATGTTATTTTATTTTGATTATTTTGATTCAAAACTTGGGAGTCACGATGCTATTAGCTGAAGCAGAAACACAAACTATTTATTAGTAAGTGTAAATGAAATTTTGCAAATGAAACAAATCAAAATTCCCCGGATTTCATAACAAACGATATTATTTCACAGCACGTATTTAAACTTGTTTTCTCTTTTAATGAGGAAATGGCAACATAAAGATGTAGTACTAATTTCTTTTCCTTTTTCCTTTGCTTTTAATAAAAAAGGAGTTACCCCTGTTGCCACAATTAGGATAACGGTATTAAAAAGTACAAAAAAATTAATATCTCAAAAATAAATTGAAATACTGCTTTCAAACAAATTGCATTTAAAAGAATATTTTTTCTCTATACGACGGTATAAAAATTGAAAATCTGCGATGTTTAGAAGTATAAAATTTGCAGTACCGAATATTACATAACCGAATTGGATGTGAAACTGTTGCCATTAGCAAAATGACGTATGCGTTACGCACAGATACGTTTGGCCTTTATAATATAGATTGAAGTCAATTTTCTTCAAAATTGGAACTCGGATCTGCAAATGAAGATGAATAGTGCATAAACAATCCCGAACAGAGTCAAAAATTAATGCTGTCGGGGAATGATGTAATATTTGCAATCATTAATTTCATAGGTGAGTGCATAATAAATTAAATATTCTTTGATAAGTATATTAAATTTATTTTGGTGTCCTTAAAGCTTTTACACAGGCAAAAATGGTGTTTTTTTCTTTTTCTTTTCTTTTTTTCTTTTTTTTTTTTTTTTTGTAGAATTACTTTATTATCATAAAAAGTTAATTAAATCCAATTGATTTTTTTTAAATCATCAGATTTTAAAATATTCACCTTTTATATAAACATTTTAATAACAATTTTAATTTTTCTTAAGAAAGGTGTTATAGTAAAAATAAAATACATTGACATGTTTCGGAACCGTCATAAGTTCCATAGTCATAATATAAATAAAACAAAATTTCAAAATATTTCTCTGACAATACAAATGACACGCGACAATGAGATATAAATAACAAAAAACACGCGCATTATTGCAAAAAATTAAATTAAAATATAGGCCATGATCTAAACTTAACTAAAAATAAAAATTTCAAACAATTTCACGGTCAATACAATACTATTTTTTATTTTAATTTTTTATTTTAATTTAATTTTTTACAATAGCGCGCGTCTTTTTTGGTGTTTTTATATCTCTTTGTCGCGTGTCATTTGTATTGACCGTGAAATTGTTTGAAATTTTTATTTTTAGTTAAGTTTAGATCATGGCCTATATTTTAATTTTATTTTTTGCAATAATGCGCGTGTTTTTTGTTATTTATATCTCATTGTCGCGTGTCATTTGTATTGTCCGAGAAATATTTTGAAATTTTGTTTTATTTATATTATGACTATGGAACTTATGACGGTTCCGAAACATGTCAATGTATTTTATTTTTACTATAACACCTTTCTTAAGAAAAATTAAAATTGTTATTAAAATACTTTATTATCATAATAAAATTCTCACAGTTGAATTTTGTAGACTTTTTTATTAGCTTATTAACTTGGTGATACATATTATTAAACAAAAACATAATTTGCAGAACAAATTAAAAAAACAAAATTTATTTCCTTCACTATTTAAGCCCAAGAAGGGACAGATATTAAGATATTTGATTTAGTTATTTCTACATTTAGTATTAAATTTTTGTATCAAATAATTTAAATTATGTGAACATTAAAAAAATAAAAATGAAATTCAAACAATATGATACTTAAAACCCCTAAATCTTAGAATCCGTTCAAACGAAATCTAAATAAATCTTAGACTTTTTCTGAACATTTGCTTTTTAGATGTGTCTATTCTTTTTTATTTATACCTACCGTAAACATTATACAAAATCTGCAAAACAAATATTTGCAAGTTAAGTTTGGAAAAAAGTCTCAGATTTATTTCGATTTCGTTTGAACGGATTCTAAGATTTAGGGGTTTTAAGAATCATATTGTTTGAATTTCATTTTTATTTTTTAATGTTCACATAATTAAAATTATTTGATACAAAAATTTAATACTAAATGTAGAAATAACTAAATCAAATATCTTAATATCTGTCCCTTCTTGGGCTTAAATAGTGGAGGAAATAAATTTTGTTTTTTTAATTTGTTCTGCAAATTATGTTTTTGTTTAATATCTTAAGTTTTTTAATAACTACTGCATTCAGATGAACTCATTTCAAAATTAACTGAGGGTACCATCATCAGGACTTCCTTTATGCGGTATCGTATCACAATTACTGATGTAATTTACCCAGGCCCATAACTTGAAGTGAACTATGAGGGGGGTGGTGCGCTCAATAGAAAGTCTGAGGGGCTCATATTTCTCTCTCTCTTTCTCTGACGCAGAAAAATTAACTAGTGCATATTCACTTTGTAAGTACCATGTTTCTCATTAACCTTTACGGAGGGGCTGTGACAGCATCTGTCCGGACTTACATGTATTCTCAGGTAAACACTGAGCGAGCCCTTGCGAAAAGGTTAAATTGTTGTAATAGCTCCCTTTTATGCTGAAAAGAATATGGTGATGAAAAATTTGAGAGTATAATTAGTTCAAGATTGAATATCTTGTTAGCTTCATATGTGCAAGTAAGATGAGCGAGTGTTGAAGCACTTACTTTAGTTACAATTTAGCAATTCTGCAAAAGTACGAAAGGGCCTCAAAATTAAATTAGATTTTTGAAAAAAATTTCATTTGATGAAATACTAATTACTACGTTCGCCCCTACGTAGAAATTTCTGATTTACTTTTCCAGATCTATACCGATCATGATACCCAGACTCCAAAACCACCCCAAATTAAAAACTCTATTTATCTATCTCCGCCGTATCTGCGTAGATTTTCATTTCTCCATAGGGTTTTTCTCAGATTTTCATTGATCCATTTCCAAATCATTTGCCTCATTTCCAAATTGTTATTATTATTATTATTATTATTATTATTATTATTATTATTATTATTTTTTTTTTTTTTTTTTTTTTTTTTTTTTTTTTTTTTACATATAGAACTGTATTCTGTACATGCTTCCTGTCCCGATACCAAATATTTCAAAATCTCTGTTTTATTTCCAATATGACGTCATAAATGTGCGCTTTCTTATTTTTGCTCTCCCTATAGTTTTTTCAAGCACTGTACATATATTAACCCTTTCCGGCGCATTGTTGCCGGGTCGGCAACACCTAAAGTTCCCCCTGTTTAGAGACACAAAAACTCCGTGAATATTTCAAAAACTACTCTAATGGCTACTTTAAATCTTTCTTATGAGTTCTAGATGGCAGCACCACAGAGATCAAATTCTACTTTTTTTAAATAATAGGTAAAATATTTTACTCTAATACGCGCTTCACAGCAATGCTCTTCTCACTGCGCTTATCAGTGCTGTACTTGCACGGTGTTACCACTTCGGCAACACCGTGTATAATTAAAATGGTTTGTGCAATCTTTACAAAATTATGCCTGTGTACTCCTCTAGGCCTAAATAGATTGCCTAATTTTTTTCTTTAAATTCCAACTTTAAAGAGTAGTGCGCCGGAAAGTGTTAATGTATATTTCGTAAAATATAAAATACACTGTTAAAAATAAATCTGTGAATTCCAGGTGAAACTACCGGCAGCAATATAGCCGAACTTTTACCGTTCCGTTAGTAGATTTTCCGTTGTGGGAAATACAAGAAGGGAAAACTCCGGTGTAAGAATCAGTAACTTTCCGTTACAAAATTTGATTTATAATAGTAATAATTTAATATAATTTTTAAAAATGATTTACTGATTAATCTTCAAAGAATTCGAAATCACCGAGGGATTTTAAGCTGCTATGTTATTTTACTTAATTGTTATTTTGGATAATTTAGTTCACGTCGTCCTCAGGACCGAACTCGGGACCTTCAGATTGCGGAACAAATTCTTACGAACTGAGCCAAAGTTGCTGATGCTAAACGGTACAAAGTATGTCTTTTATGAGTTAGTGGGAAAATCTGTTGTGCTTTTTAAAGATTTCCTTTCAAATATATTCCTTAGAATGTTTGTAAACGGATTATTTTAGACTGATGCATAATACTTATTATTTTTTAAAATCATTTTTAATTTTTTAAATAGTTTAAATTTAAAAAAATCGCTGTTTGAAACCACTGTTTTTTTTTAATAAAAATTTTTTATTAACAATTTTTTACAATACATATATATATATATATATATATATATATATATATAGACTTTTTTTTTTTTAATTGTCGTACACTATTTATTTATTTCTTTATTTATTTTTCGGCTAAAAAATTAAAAGATTTTTAATAAGAAAAAAAGAAAGAAATAAACAGAAAAATGTAATTTAAAAGGAATTTTTATGTTTCATTATTCCATGGCGCCAATGGGACTCGAACCCACAATCTGCGCTCGCAGGCGATTAGCGGAGTGGTGCCTTGACCACTCGGCCATGGAGCTCCCCGCACAACGGAGTGTCTCCGTTTTTTGTTTTTATTTCCATCCGTTTCGTTTTTTTTTTTTTTTTTTCAGGAAATATGATGGAACTTTGTGATTTGTAACGGAAAATACCCTTTAGTTGTTAAAAGGGAGCTTTTCTGTGAAATTCAGGAAAAGAATGTTCGTGAATTTCAGAATTTTTTTAACAGTGTATGTAACGTAGAAAATGAAATAAAATGAAAACACATTTTAGACAACAGGTGAAAGCTCTAAGAAACCCCACTTCAACAGTCACGGTTAAGAGAGATATGAAAACGAAAATAGCACAGTAAGAAGAAAAAAAAATATATAAGATGTCTGAGAACTCAATACTCAGTGGTCCTCTTTCGTGGTTTTAAAAATAAATGTTGCTCTTATGTTTTTCATTTGAAATGTTACTGAATCATATTCTAGTATTAAGTGATTACTTTCAATACCCAAAAATGATTTGTGCTTACAACTTTGTGTATTCTTATTGAGATAAAATATTATGCTTAACAGTGTACACTTTGAGAGGTTTCCGAGATGTCGTCAATTAAGCTGTCTATAGATGATTGTCTTATTGATGAGCTATTGTGATACAGAAGGTTAGGTTTGAAAATGCTATTCATTTTTAAATTATGAATAATAAAAATAACCCAAAAATATTGCTGGTAGTTTATTTTCAAATACTATATAAAATAATAAATAAGAAAGCAATAATGAAGATATTGAGAAATAAATGTAAATAAAAAAAAAAACAGAAACAAGAAAGAACATAATATGAAAGAAAGAAAAACATGTGATTAAAAATAAATGCATATCTCTACTATGCTACTAAATGCATCTAATTAACTTCATACGCATTTACGTGAAAAATGGTGACACAAGCCTTTTTTCTCCTTCATAATACGACTAATATATTTTCCTAATATACCTTCTATTGCACTAAATATATTTAAAGCATAAGGTTAAAAATAACAATTAAAATTTATCAATCCTAGTAAAATGTAAATATTTTTATACCCTGTGATTTGATGGAGTGAAATTCTACTCTTAAAAACTTTATACACAGCATGTTAACCTTCTAAGTAAGTGTTTGAAACCGTAGTATTCCGTACACTAAGCTTCAGGTTTGACTGCAATATAAGCTATATTTCAGATAATATATTTCTATAGATTTAATGAATTTTCAATACATTTTAAAATGATTAATGCTCTAAAGGATTCCATTCATATTTGTAATTAAGTTTTTTTATATATAATATTGAAAATAACATATTTTTGAACATCTAAATCAAAATACCGAGTAAACAACATTACAAATTTGTACATTTGCAAGACGCTCAAGTATGTTAAATAAAATGCGTACTAAACAAGCATATTTAATAAAATGTAAATCTTTCGATGAAAAAAAAGTGTTGAATTTTGGCCAGACGCCTTTGTTAAGCAGTCATCACTTATATTTTTTATGGTCTTTTGCACTGTTAGAATAGTACAAGCTGATTAGCTATGCAAAGCAAAGAAAGACAAACAGTACAATCAAGATAACGGATGGTAGATAAAAATCTCTGTTTGTTTAAGAAGCGGGAAAAATTTCATTAAACAATAGAACACTTGTTAATATTTGCTGACTCATTAATTTAAAAAAGGGTTGCATGTAAATCCAACCCAAAAAAATCTAAAATCAATTAAATAAACTTAAATTTGTTAAAGCTTGCCCTGATTGTTGAAGTCAGTGTAACTAATCTTAGAGATTTTGAGTTGCTTTAAAAATTATTTGAGTTGGAGTTTGCTTTTGAGTTTATGATAGTGTTAGCATAAACGTAAACAACCTTTAGTTATCTGTAGAGCCATCTTTTACATACTGGATTAACCTAGCAAATAAAATACTTTAATCTTGTGAAAACTTTATATTTTTTATTGCGCTTAATGCTTTCAACTGAGAAATACTTCTGTTTAAATTTTAGTCTTTTTTTTTATTTTTCAATTTTTTTTTGTATTTCTTTTATGTGCATTAAGTTTCATTTATTTTTGTTTCTTAAATTCTAACAAGATTTGTATTTTCCTTGGTATTAAGTTTTAGACCGGGAGGTGGCAACACAGACAATCATCTCATCGAGTTCACCGATATAAGTCTAGGATTAGTTAAATCTCGATTAGCATATTAAAATGCAATCGGTCAGAACACGCCCAAAAACACGATTTTAGCTATTGTCTCAATGGTTTACCATTATGTTTTCCTGCTCCCAATCCTCCGTGTTTTCATACCTTTGGCTGCAGGAAAGCACAATGGTAAGCCTACGAGTGGACTGTTAAATTCGTTTTTTTAAGTGTTTTTCCACCAAGATATGACTTGGGACCGATACTGTTTCAATATGGCAATCGAGATTTAACTAATCCTAGATTTTCATCCGTTTACTCGATCAGACGGTTTTATGTGCTGCCGCCTCCCAGTCTTTTTGAAAAAATCGAGAAAATCCCCCTTGAAGAATGTATTATTCCTTGATGAATTCAAAAGATTTAGAATAGAAGTCAACCATCTGTAATATGTGTCAGCAATAGGTTTTCTAAACCTTTCGAATGTTGGCCATTTGTTAGATTTGCTTACAGTTGCACTTCTATGTATATAAAAAAACCATTTAGACAAATATTTCTAGTAAATGCAGTAAACTTTTTTTTGTATAAATATGAATGAGTTTATGAATTCGCCAGTAGTTCTTCCATTTAGTTTCATTTTAATGTTATATTATTAATTGATAGTTTCCGTTCAAAATTAACTTTAATTTCAAAAATTAATTTTTATTAGGATTAAATTACGTTTGTTATCAATTTTAATTTATCAGTTCGAATTTGCAATTTTTTCACCAGTAAGTTTTAATATATAAACACACTTTGGCGACTATATTGTTACTGAATCAATCGAAAATTTTAACATGAAATTTTGTAACACTTGGATTCTTGATCATCACATTTCTTTAATTCATTCTGACATGTGTCATTTAATAAATATAGATTTCTTAATTAAATAAGGCGAATTTTTACTTTTCATTTTTAGAGGTATAAAAAAAAAAAGCTTTCATCATCTTTTAGGAAGAATGTATGCACCCATGTTAGTAATACCAATTTAGCTGGGAAATGCTTTAACCCTCTCGTCACCAAATTATTATAAAAGTAGAGAAAAAATATATTTATAATACTTCTGAAATAACACTATAAACCATGTGGATTTTTGTTTGTAATGTTGCTCTATTTTTTAACCTAAAATGCGATGCTCAAAACATTTTTATATTTTTAAGGTATCTTGTTATGTTAAAAATTAATTTCAAACCATGCTCATATTAAGAAAATGTTAGACTAATAAAACATTTTTATCTTGCAAAAAAAAATTAGCAGCTCAAAAAATAAAAGCAGCTGAAAAAAATTAGCTCATTTAACGCCTAAAGCAACAATTGTAAATAATGCTTGAAATTGTCTAGTGCTTGCATCTAAGTGCAATTAATGCAACTATTTAAAAGCCCCCTGTATATTCTAAGTGATTTAATGGTATTACTGAACGAAAAAGAAATAAAATCCATGTTTATTTCTTTCAAATATTGCAATTCGAAGTAAGAGCCTCAAATGAGGATCGGGTTGACGTGAGGATTACATATACAAATGCATGACATGCCCATAAGTCTTTAATCGGTTTAAAAAAATCATTCAGATTATTAAAAAAATACCTTAGTTTTAATTTGTTTTGCATAATATTCTCTAAACATACGTACAATATAATACATATATTGTAAATAATACATATCTTCCCAAACCCAAAGATCAGTTGCACACTTTCATGTCGAATGATTGCCATGTTACCAATATACAAGCTTTTAAATTCTCAGTAACTACGCATAAAATGTTTTCCTATATCCTTACAAAACTGATTATCAGTATTATAAAAAAGAATTCGCTGCTATTGTATTAATAGTGCTTCAAATTTTCAAATATCATTAGAGAAACATGTTTTGTCCATATTCTAATAAAATATAAACTCCACTTGTTAGGATCAGATTTTTCTAGAAAATAGCTTTTAACTGTGAATCTCTCTCTCATTAGATGCTAACTTTTAAAAAGTTAATTCAAGGTATAAAACATCTCTTTTTCCTACAGAGGCCTCCTCTTAGAGCAAAGTAAGAACTCAACCATTGCTCAAACTTTACTCTTTGAGTAACTCAATCTTTGATTTAAAAATAGCTGTCGGTGTGTAGTACTACTACTTCAACAACTATGCTAATATATAAATTATAATATTAGTGCTTACATTCGCTTATCGTATTAAAAATTTCACATTATTATTTGTCACATATTTGATTAATAAAGGAAGTTTAACCTGTAAAAGAATGCTTTCAATAACATTTTGCATCGTAGTTCTGAGATAAATCACTACATAATCAAAAAATAATACAGAAATGTACAAACATAATTTTCCGATTTAAAGTACCACTACGAGCTAGTATAAAAACTCATCTAGTATATTTCTTTTACTTCATACTTCCACCTTTCATCATAGATATCAATACATATCCTTCCCCAATCCCAACGAACCATTGCACCCCTGCATGCCTGATGATTGTCACGTTACCAAACAAATGAGCTCCAAGCACGCAAGCACTACAAACACTCACGGCATGCCTCCCCGAATTCTCGCAAAACTGACCATAAGCATTATATATATATAAAAAAAAAAAAAAAGAATTCGCCGATCTTGTGCTAATGGTACTTTACAAACTCTCCAGGTGCTCGTTTAGCGATGAATATTTGCTCTCAAAAGAAATAGAAGTGGGAGTTTTACGTAGCATAATTTTTAAATTTCAAAACACCCCTATGGGTACGCATGGGTTTTTAATATAATGACATTTTTGTGGTTGGGAGATACTCTCTTGCTGAAAGAAATTGTTACGTAGCACGAAAAGCTTACTGTTGAAAATTTCTCCTCAACTGTTGCTTCAAAAAATACGATGGAAAAAAAAGAGGTTCGATATAAAAGTACATTTGATTTTCGCCACTTTTTTACACTAACCTTTTGATTATGTCAGCATTCTAGCCTGATAGCAATATTAATATCATTATTTCCGAATAGTTTGTGTTTTATAATCTCAAAATTTTACCATTAACTAAGGGGAATATTAATACAAAAATACTGGTCTTATATTAAACTAGTCGTTGGAGGCCACCGTAATACTTACCCATCATGGATATGCATAGCACAATATATGAAAACATAATGCATGTAAACAATTTATAAAATGCATTACAATTCCAAAACAAAATACAAACGTATATTTAAGCATTTTTAACACACAATCATGCTCTATTAATGAATTTCTGATGACCCAATTTCGATAAATTGTATGAAACGCCAAACTATTCAAGTAGCACTGAATTGCGTAATAGAAACATCCTTATAACTCCAAAAATAATAATCATATTCACTAACGGTTTCCTGCATCGAATTAATTATCTCATTTCCAATTAAAAGATATCTTTGAATTGAAATTTGAATGAAATACAGGGTCATGAAAAATAAAAGAATGTGGAAAATAGGATTAGAAATATCTCCACAACTAATTATCCGATTGAATTAGTTTTTGATGCAAAATTTGTGTTATTTTATTGCCTTTTACGTCCATTCCTTAAAATAAAAGAATTCGAAAATTTTTATATACCTTTCATCAGAACGAATATTTCGAGAGTCCGAAAAAAATAGTTCCGGATAATCGAGGTTACTGATATTAAATAGGCTTCGTCCCATTCTTACATACTAACTACATACAAAATTTTAAGTCTCTATCTCAATTTGTTCGGGAGATAGAGCGTTTACAGACAGACAGACGAACGGCAATTTTTTTTTCTAAAAATATGTTTTTCGGAATCTTAACTATCTAAAACGTGTAAATCCGTCAAAAAATTTTTTTTCGATTTTCAAAACGATTGCAAGACTTACCCTATACTACGTATGATGGGTAAGTAAAAAGTAAAAAATTATACATCAAACGTAAGTGCAATTAGAGTGCGTACATGGAATAATTGTTTAAGAAAGATTCCGATGCTGGTGCAACAGCTGTTGCACTTTTATGCAAAAATGCATGAATAAAAAATATTACGAATCTATATATTAAATTGAATAATTCGGAAATAAAAGCACTCCATCTTAAATAGAGCATCCTCAACATGGAAATCTAGAATCTATACTTATCAGGAGATATCATCGAATTAATGACGTATGATAGAAATTATTGGAACTTTTATGAATACCTTTTTAAATTTTGATTCAATTTTTATAAAATATTAAATGACTCGAATAATTTTTCAGTGTTTCTGTATAGTAAATTTCAAGCCATTCGGTTCAGTAGTTTTTGAGCTCTTATATGCTGCAAAAGGTCAAACGGACCAGACGATGACTATAGGTGCTACTTACTTACATGATTAAGAGTGCGCCTATAAATGTATTTCAACACCATAATGAATCTTAGTAATGAGCTATATCGTCATGCTATCAAAAATAATACAGAAATATACAAATATAATTTTCCGATTTAAAGTACCAGTACTAGCTAGTATAAAAACTCATCAAGTATATTTCTTTTACTCCATATTTCCTCCTTTCATCATAGATATCAATACTTATCCTTCCCCAAACCCAACGAACCATTGCACCCCTGCATGCCTGATGATTGTCACGTTACCAAACAAATGAGCTCCAAGCACGCAAGCACTACAAACACTCACGGCATGCCTCCCCGAATTCGCAAAAAAACTGACCATAAGCATTATAAAAAAAGAATTCGCCGATCTTGTGATAATGGTACTTTACAAACTCCCCAGATGCTCGTTTAGCGATGAATATTTGCTTTCCGAAGAAATAGAAGTGGGAGTTTACGTAGCTTAATTTTTAAATTTCAAAACACTCCTATGGGTACGCGTTAAGCACGCATGGGTTTTTAATATAATGGCATTTTTGTGGTTAGGAGATGAAAGAGTCTCTATTGAAAGAAATTGTTGCAATGCACGAAAATCTTTCTGTTGGAAATTTCTCTTCAACTGTTGCTTCAAAAATAATAAAATGTGAAAAAAATATATAAGGTACCCTGAGGTAATAACGCCACGTTAAGGTTCTACCAATTTTTACGGCTTAGTTTTAGATTGTATTTTTCAAACAAATATAGGATCTGATACAGCAACTCATTGACTATCTATATAAAATAAAATAATTTAACAGATATGTATTCATAAAATGTAATGGCGTTTTTTCTTGACCAATGCTATTTGGCGTTATTACCCACCTATATGGGTAATAACGCCATGCAAACAAAACTATTAAATAAGATGGAATAATTGCATGTAGATTGCCCAATTCTAAAAATACAAACTCTACAAACTTAGAAATTGACAAATTGCATTCTAAGCTATTGAAAATGTTCATTTTTTTTGTGAAAGTGTAAGAAAAATAAAGGTGCGGTGTTGGGGGGAGGATGAGGCAAAAGAATATCAGACCGTGAGCTTCTTTTTGCTTAAAAAGAACCGCTTAAATAGAATTATTAGAAACATTGCACAGTTTTAACTGTGTTTATTTGAATCAGTATTTAGGATGTAGCTAGGTCACTGTAGGGAATCAACCGGAGTATTAATGCCAAGGATTGGCGTTATTACCCCGGGATACTTATTGCGCAGTAAATCCTAAACTGCAAATTATCTCGAGAAGATATCCAAAATCTTCTACAACAATTGGAAAGTACATGAAATACACTACAAATTTATGTAATAAACAAAGTATTTCTGGATAAAAATATAGTCTTCAGATCAAAAACCTTATCTCGCAAATTTTAGATCAAGCGTTAATTTTACTTGCTTGTAAAAACAATAAGACCTAAAAATGAAACAAATTAACTTGAAGCAGTTTTTTGCGATTTATATGACTCAAAACCCTTCTGCGCAGAGCACAATGGTGTCATTTACCTGATTATTTCATAATTATGCAAAATATAAGCACTTGGCGTTATTACCCCGCCTGGCGTTATTACCCCGGGGTACCTTACTATTAAAAAAATTATTTACATTACTTTTTTAATCAACCCTCTGATTACTTTGGCTCAAGTAGCGGAATGCCAGAGTTCGCTCATTTTAAAATTACCAGTATCTCCGTATAGGGATCATAGTGTGATTTAATCGCGGAATTTTTGAAGTTAACTAAGTGAAATATCAATACAAAAATACTGGTCTTTAAATTGAAAATTTGGTAATTTAATTTTTAAATTTCAAAAAACTTCTATGGGTACGTGTTAAGCACGCGTGCGTTTTTAATATAATGGCACTTTTGTGGTTAGGATATACTATCTTGCTGAAAGAAATTGCTATGTAGCACGAAAAGCTTACTGTTGGAAATTTCTCCTCAACTGTTGCTTTAAAAAATACGATGAGAAAAAAAGCGGTTCAAAATAAAAACACATTTGATTTTCGCCGCTTTTTTACTTTAATCTTTTGATTATGTCAGCTTTCTAGTCTAGCAGCAGTATTAATATCATTATTTCCGAATAGTTAGTGTTTTTTAATCACAAAAATTTTCCATTTAACTAAGTAAAATATTAATACAAAAATACTGGTCTTTAAATAATAAAAAAAATAGAAATTATACATCAAACGTGGCAAATAAAGTGCGTACGTGCAATAATTTGTTTAAGAAAGAATTCAGATCTTGTTGCAATAGTTGTTGCACGTTTATGCAAATACACATGAATAACAAAATATCTATATATTAACTATATTATTAAATATAATCTATATATTAAATTCAGTAATTCGGAAATAAAAGTACTCCATCTTAAACAGAGCATCATCACCATGGAAATCTAGAATCTATACTTATCAGGAGAATATGATTGAATTAATGACGTATGATAGGAATTACTGGAATGAAGAAAACTTTTATGGATACCTTTTTAAATTTTGATTTAATTTTTATAAATTATTAAATGACTCGAATAATTTCTCAGTGTTTCTGTATAGTAAATTTCAAGCCATTCGGTTCAGTAGTTTTTGAGCTCTTATATGCTGCAGAAGGACAAACGGACCATGCGATGACTGTAGGTGCTATATATTTACATGATTAAGAGTGCACCTATAAATGTACTACCTCTGACAATAAAGTTCGGTGAATAGTCCTGCAGCATTAATGCAGATGAAATATTAACGAAAGATACCATACCATCCTACAAAATAGTCATCTCCTATAACAATGTACCACTGAGATCTGATATACATGTCCTGGAAAATTCGCAAAAAATCTTCTTTTAGCATGAAATTCAATAGTTTCGTCATGTTTAGTTGGATGTCAGCAATAGGGTCAAATCACTTTCAGAGAGAGTTTGAGTCGTGAAAATAGGAAGAAGTCTGGGGGATTAAGATCTGGTGAGTATGGTAGGTGTTCAATTTGTATCATCCCTCATGAATTTCTTTCGATGTCATGCAAAGCTTAAAACCAAACTTTAAACTGATCTTTTATACGTTCATTTTCCTGTTCTCAGTTAAGAACCAACACACCGAACAAGCACTTAGTAAAGCACTGCTTACAAAGAACATAAATTGTGCTCAACTGAACGACGGTGGGGGAAGATGGTCTATACTTGCCTACATGCACGTGTAGCTTCTTGTTTCCTCAGTGTTGCCAGATCGGTTGTTCTGAATTCATTCACTGAACTTTATTGTCAGAGGTAGTATTTCAAGAAAATGATGAATCTTAGTCCTGAGTTATATCATCATGCTATCAAAAATAATACAGAAATATACAAACATAATTTTCCGATTTAAAGTACCACTACGAGCTAGTATGAAAACTCATCAAGTATATTTCTTTTACTCCATATTTCCTCCTTTCATCATAGATATCAATACATATCCTTCCCCAATCCCAACTAACCATTGCACCCCTGCATGCCTGATGATTGTCACGTTACCAAACAAACGAGCTCCAAGCACGCAAGCACTACAAACACTCACGGCATGCCTCCCCGAATTCTCGCAAAACTGACCATAAGCAATATAAAAAAAAAGAATTCGCTGATCTTGTGATAATGGTACTTTACAAACTCCCCAGATGCTCGTTTAGCGATGAATATTTGCTTTCCGAAGAAATAGAAGTGGGAGTTTACGTAGCGTAATTTTTAAATTTCAAAACACTCCTATGGGTACGTGTTAAGCACGCATGGATTTTTAATATAACGGCATTTTTGTGGTTAGGATACTCTCTTTCTGAAAGAAATTGTTACGTTGCACGAAAAGCTTACTGTTGGAAATTTCTCCTCAACTGTTGCTTTAAAAAATAATAAGAGGAGGGAAAAGACAGTAAAAAATACAATTGATTTTTCTCATTTTTCACGTTAATTCTTCAACTACGTCAATTTTCTTGCTATTTATTAGGATTCATTTAGATTTTATCTATTTATGTCAGTATTTGGGTATAATAAACTTCATATTATTTAATACCAAACTTTCTTTCATTAACTAAATGAAATATTAATATACAGAAATATCTGTCTTTAAATAATAATATAATGTATGCAGATTTTCAAACAGGTACTTTGCCTAGACGAGGAGTTTACTTAGTACGTTTTTTTTTTTTTTTTCTTTTTTCAAAAACGTGTGAATGAACTGACTAAAGTTTTAATATATATTACATCTTATCTTTATATGCTACATTTTATCTTTTGTTTATCTATGTAAATTAAAATTTAATCTAGTGAAACTTTCGAAAACTGAGCTTGTGCTAAATCAAATTTTGTTTTAAATAGAAAATATTTATGGCCCTATCAAAAATAATACAACTCCAAGAAATACCGTATCTGCTTAAACTGGAGCCTATCTAAGTCGAAGTTATCCATGTTTTTTTGGTATTTCATTTTAGGATATATTACTAGGATAATTGCCTTGTTGCTAATATTTCGAAAAAATATCTAATATTTAGTTTAATAAATGATGCTTTGCCATCTTGTGCACGTCAGTATAAAAAAAGCCTGCAGGCAAGGCAGATTATGGCTTTGTGTAATAATTAATTTCTTCGTATTATCTGATTTTCGTTTATTACCCTTCTATAATCAAGTGGCCCCACCATTGGCCGAGAGGTTCTGACCTCTAAGCTGGTAAACGGTAGATGCTGGATTCGATCCGAATCGCAACCGTCGTCCTAACCGTTCGGAATTTTCCGTGGTTTTCTTCGTACCTTGGATTTCCTTGTTTAATTACGGGTTAGGTTCCCTAAGAAAGACTCTCATGCAGGGCACTTCTTCTCTGAAGGGCCTATATTCCTCGTGTAGACAATCGGCCGTCTTAAAATAAAAAAAATAATAATAATAACTATAATCCGGCCACCTGTCCTTTTCATATGGTTATATAAAGTATAAGGTAAATTTATCCATGAAATAATTTAAAAAAATTCATTTCGAAGTAATTGATGGGGAAATGACATTTTCAGTTGACAACACATTTTTGTTTAAATTACATGATATTCGTTCGGATTTGTTAGTGTTTAAATATATAAATTTTTAATAATACATAAATAAATGTGGAAATCTTCTCTAATCAGAGTTTACTGCAATATCTGGTAGTACTGGTTTTCAACAACAGCTATTGTTGCAAAAATTGTATTTAAATATATACATACATATAATATGGGTTATGTAAATCAATGAAACGTGAAGTACAAAAAATATTCTAGAAGATAAGTAAATATTTATAATGAAAAAGAAAATCTATGCGCAGAAACGAAAGATTAAGCTACAAAATAAATGGAAAATCGATTGATTTACGAAAATGAAACAAAAAATATTTTTCATTGCAGCAGCAAATACTTAATCATGACTTTGGTACAATGAAAGTGACATAAAGCCGCTAATTACTGAATTAATCTTTTTTGAAGACTACAACAACAGAGGCACATCTTATAAAAACAATAAACCATGTATCATAATTTATGAGATATTTCCTACATATTCTTTACCCTTTTTACGCTTTAAAATTTTGTATTTTTTATATAAACTTTTAACAAATATCAATGTGTACCACTAAAATTATCAAAATTGCAAAGAAAATAAATTTAAAAACATTAAATCTGAAATTTTTCTGGTACAAAGAATAGTATTAAAAAAAACTGACATTAATTTACTTCTTATTACTAAGAAAATTCAGTACGTAATTTTATATTTCGATGTGAAATGAGATATTCTGGTGGATTTTTTCTTTTAATGATTGTCAACATATGAACGAAATTTCTGCGAAAAACTTATTTTATTTATTTGTTGCTACATCTTTTACAAAAAAATGATGAAGCTTATTTTTAATATTTTTAGTAACTTGTTGACTTTATTTTTCTTCTCTTGTATTTTTTTCTCACTTAATGAATATTTATAATGTTATTCGAAATCTTTAATCAGCATTTAATGTTTTTTAAAGATTCATAGTGTTGCTGAAATGTTGTTATAATTATTTCACAAATTTAAGAATATAGTTGTCAAGAGTTTTATTTTTTACATCTAAACTACTTTGCTTAGTTATTCTTGTGTCTCTATTTTTTCCAGCCCATTTTTATTTTTCCCATCTATCATTATGTTCTTACTTGGCATGTTTGCTGAGTACATTTTATATTTAAATAAATGAATTTAAAAAATGTATTGATGTAATTGCGGTAGCGTGTATTGAATTTTTATTGTATTAAATATTAAATATCTTAAAGATTATATCATTTCGTTTGTTTTTGCATTATAATTATATATCATATCCATTATAACTCAATGACTAAAGTGTAATAATACTTCCAAATACTATTATTTACATACAACATAGCATATAAGCCATATCATTTTGATATATCTTATTTTGTAATGATTCATATATATATATATTGTATACGTATGATACGGCTTCGGCAGTTTTACGTACTATACGAAACAATATGTACGCACGGTATAGCAAATACAAAGAATTTACACCAATTAATAAATGTATAAACGATTTTTGTTGCTGATCGATTGCTGATCTGCATATTAGAAATATTAGAGAAATACTCGCTAGAAGCTTGCATTTATAATGGCATATAACAATCTTAATCGAAAATTTAAGAAACAAATCGATTTAAACTATTTCAAAAAATTTATGTAACACTTTTTTCCCATAATTGAATAAAAATTAAAAGTAATATAAATTAAAGTATTTATATAGAGAAAAATAACAATGTTATGCATGAGACATATTATGCAAACAGTTACGTCCAGCTTTTCAACATGAATTTCCAGCTTTTTCACCGTTTAATGATTTAAGGCGGATAACGTTAATTGTTATTAAAAGTAAATACGTACATATTTTAACTACAAGTTTAACTGATATATGCTCAAACGTACACGAATAAGCCTAAGGGTGCAAGTCACTCAGCTGCCGAATTTTCCCTCGGTATGTCTATAGGCGGTTGATGCATTTTTATATTATCTCCTCGGAAGATTAATATTAATTTCTTTTTTCAGTGTTCTCTTCTTAAAAGATATGTTTTTTTCTTAGTTTTCAAAGTATTTCTGAAATCTATGCATAATTTTATATGAAATGTTAAAATTTTACTTCCATTTCGACAGTTTTTAAAACATAAAATATTAAATTGAGCATAAATATTATGAAATATTTTTAAAACTAAAAATAAATGTGACATCCTATTAAGAAGAGATCATTTAAAAGAGAACAGAAAAATATTAATTAACTGAAAAGATATTTTGAATATAATAATGCATAAATGCCTATAAACTTAACACTACGGAGGAAAATTCCGCCGCTGAGCAACTAACACCCCTATAAGCGTTGTTTAAGTTATATGTATTTCCACCGACGTTTTATATGAATAACTAGAAATAAGATCGCGCAAGGAACAATAATAAAACCTATTATTATAAAAACTTCAAAAGAATTATTTATTTTCGATTAAACAAAGAAAAAATACTTTTTCTATTTTCTTTTTTGTTCCTTTTTCTTAAATTTTTGGAAATTTTCAAAAAAATCGGAGAACATGATTTCCAAGCATTTTATCAGATCAGAAAAAAAAAATTCAACAGTTTGTTCAACAAAACAAACTTATAAACAAAAAAATGTTAAATTAATAGAAAATATTCCGTGCATATATAACGTGCATAAATCTTACAATATACACTATATTGCCATTGATCATTGGACACTTGCGATTTTAGACATTTTACTAAATATCTAGAAAAATACATGAGGAATCATCTCGAAACTCTTAGTGTATAAATATAATAGTATACGTCATACATCTCCGTGAAGATTGTTTACCGAAACTTCATAGGGGACCGTCAACAAATTAAAAAAGAATGAATATCTTTTGAATAACCCTGCCAAAACTAATGTAGCAAAAGCGCTCAAACTCTAGATTATGATTGAATGCCTTATTGTAATACACTGTGTTCATTTTTATGCAAATAGCATGCATACTCGCAGAGTAATTAAGGTTTTTATAAAAATGGTCCCAAATTTTTCCAAGTTTTTTCCTTATAATTTTCAGAGTTCTTAATATAAAATCATATTTTTTTCAGAAAATATGACAAACAACATTGCACACAGTACCCTGTAATCAGAATTAAAATATAATGAAAATTGTATGAAAAATGGGTAGGTTTACTAAATAATTTTTTACTGCGCATGCGTCAACGATATCAAAATTTCATTTGCATATTATGTTAGCTAAATGTATAGAGCAACTTTTGTGAAAGTCACAAAATTATAACTTGAAAATTCTGAAAATAATCGTCAATTGAATAAGTTGAAAATCCGTTATTCTCAAAATGAAGCAAAAACAAGAGGGGTTGTATCCATATATTTATTGATTAGTGTCAATATAGAATACACAATACAGGATGTTACGACTACTTTTGGTTAAAATCCCCCATTTTTTTGCTTCTTTTGGAAACAACGGATTTTGTCCTTTTTCTATAGACGATTACTTTCAGAATTTTCAAGCCATAATTTTGAGACTTTTACAAAAGTTGCTCTATACATTTAGCTAACATAATATGCAAATGAAATTTTGATATCTTAGACGCATGCGCAGTAAAAAATTATTTAGTAAACCTACTCATTTTTCATACAATTTTTATTATTTTTTAATTCTGATTACAGGGTACTGTGTGCAATGTTGTTTGTCATATTTTCTGAGAAAAATATTATTTTATATTAAGAACTCTGAAAATTATAAGGGGAAAACTTAGAAAAATTTGGGGCCATTTTTATAAAAACCTTAATTACTCTGCGAGTGTGCATGCTATTTGCATAAAAATGAACACACTGTATTACAATAAGGCATTCAATCATAATCTAGAGTTTGAGCGCTTTTGCTACATTAGTTTTGACAGGGTTATTCAAAAGATATTCATTCTTTTTTAATTTGTTGACGGTCCCCTATGGCGTTTCGGTAAAAAATCTTCACGGAGATGTATGACGTATACTATTATATTTATACACTAAGAATTTCGAGATGATTCCTCATGTATTTTTCTAGATATTTAGTAAAATATCTAAAATCGCAAGTGTCCCATAATCAATGGCAATATAGTGTATATATATATACCCTATATAATATCTATTTTTTTTTTTTTTTTTTACTTAAACTATTCGAAATACTCTTGAGCTTTATAGACTCCAATACCTTAATTTCTACAATAGAGATAATTCATATTCGAGTACTAAAAGATAGCGGCAACAGTTTGAGTTTTGCGTAAACTGCTCTTGACTGTGACGGTTGAAGAGCTTTACTGCTCCGTTTTATGAGTGTTTCCATTGCTGAGCTATCGATTATGAACTTCAACTATAGGTCTTTTGTTGACAGCGTTTGTTGGTCAATCTAAAGTTCTTCCTTTTAGTGTCGCTGTCAAAATTTGGCCATAAAATAAATGTCTGTGCATTACACATCAGCGTGGACATATCGAAGAACAGTTTGGTACATTAGGTGCATACGAAAGATATATCGTAGTAGTTTAGCCAATGGAGTGTTGGACGTGTGTATGACGTCAAGTTCAAGGAAAAGCTATTTGTCAACAGTATAAAAATTCATGTTAAAGAGGGTGGCATAAACTTGTTCCAAAGTGAAGGGATTTAAACTAGTATATAAATCCAGACTTTCTTTTAAACATTAACATTTACTAAAGAAAAAATATTAATTAATCTCAGTTTTTGAAGAGAGGCTTTCATGTTGTTTTTGAATATTTGCTATAGCATTGCGTATATTGTATTATATATAAAATACTATTTATAAAATACTACATACATATATATATATATATATATATATATATATAATTATTTATGATATAAAAAATATATATTTTTAATATGTTTAGTTTCATGTGGTTTTCTTCTGTAAAATTTTTCAAATAATTTCATTTGCGAACTATGTTATTCTTGTTAAACTGATTATGATACTTTTAATATGCTTTAAATCAAACTTTCCCGATTTTGAAGAATTTTCGATATTATGCCTCCTACCTGTATGGCAATTAATTTATTCTTTGTTTGCTTGCTTTAATTTAAGAATAGTTATTTTAAATTAATACACGTATATACTCCATATATAACATGCATTTTTACTTTACTTCATCTATATAACTCTAATCTATTCGAAACACTTGTATGCTTTATAGACTCCATTACCTTAATTTCTGCAATAGATATAATTCATCTTAGAGAACTAAAGAATAATGGCAACAATTTGAGTTTTGCGTAAACTATTCTGACTGCCATGGTTGAAGAGTTTTACTGCTTCAGTTTATGAGTGTACCCATTGCTGAACTATCGATTATGGACTTCGACTATGTCTTTTATTGACAGCGTTTGTTGGTCAATCTAAAGTTCTTCCTCTTAGTGTCGCTGTCAAAATTTCGCCATAAAATAAATGTATGTGTATTACATAACAGTGTGACCATATCGCTGAAAGGTTCGGTACATTAGGTGCACAAGAATGATATACAGTAGTATAGTTTAACCAATGGAGTGATGGACGTGAGTATAACGTCAAGTTTAAGGAATAGCTATTTGTCAACATTTAAGAATTCATGTTATAGGGGGTGACATAAACTTATTCTAATGTGAATTGGTTTAAACTATCGGATCAATATAATACTTTATTTAAACTTTAACTTTTAGTTAGAGAAAAATCTTCATTAATCTGAATTGTTAAAGATTGCCTTTTATGTTATTTTTGAATATTTGTTATACCATTTTATGTATTGTATTACATAAAAAATGCAATACAAAAATGCATATATGTATTACATATAAAATACTATATATTTATACACATATATATTAATATGTATAATTTTTGAAAAAAATCTTTATTTTCGATTAAACAAAACGATACATTTTCTATTTTTCTTTTTTGTTTGTTTTACTTGCGCTTTTTGCATTTTTTTTTAAATCTAAGAAACTTTTTTCAAAACATTTTCTCAGATTAAAAAAAACTGTTTACAACAGTTTGTTCAACAAAATAAACTCTGAAACAAACAGAATGTTAAATTAATAGAAAATATTCCGTGCATATATAACGCGCATAAATCTTACATTACATATGCACCATGTATAACATGCGTTTTTATTTACTTTTTCATCTATATAACTCTAAGCTATTCGAAACACTCGTATGCTTTATAGACTCCATTACCTTAATTTCTACAAAAGACATAATTCATCTTAGAGTACTAAAGAATAGTGGCAACAGTTTGAGTTTTGCGTAAACTGCTCTTGACTGTCACGGTTGAAGAGTTTTAATGCTTCATTTTATGAGTGTTTCCATCGCTGAGCTATCGATTATCGACTCCAACTATATGTCTTTTGTTGACATCGTTTGTTGGTCAATCTAAAGTTCTTCCTTTTAGTGTCGCTGTCTAAAGTTGGCCATAAAATAAATGTCTGTGTATTACACACCAGCGCGGACATATCGATGAACAGTTCGGTACATTAGGTGCATAGGAAAGATATATCGCAGTACTTTAACCTATGGAGTGTTGAACGTGTGTATAACGTCAAGTTTAAGAGAAGGCTATTTGTCAACTATATAAGAATTCGTGTTATAGAAAGTGGCATAAACTTATTCGTGTGAAGTGATCACTAACTAAACTATCATATCAATCCAGACTTTAAAAACTTTAACTTTTAGTTAGGGAAAAATCTAAAGACTCCCTTAACTTTTAGACAGACGTTTATGTTTTTGAATATTTGTTATAGTATTGCGTATAACGTATTATACATAAAATACTGTATATGTAAATTATTTTTATTATTATTTATAATATGGATAATGTAATGTATAATGTTTACTATTTTTTACTGTTTTATATACTGTATTTTTTATCTCAAATTTTAAAGAGACTTTTATGTTATTTTTGAATATTTGTTATAGTATTACATATAAAATACTTTATAAATATATTTAATAGCAGTGCTATCTGTTGAGCAATATACACCAAAAACTAATTATACCTAATTTATATAAAGATTTAACAGAATCTAAATTTTTGTGAAATTCCGTGCGTTAGTTCTTGAGACAGAGCGCCCACAAAATTTTTGTCACTTAGACACAGATTTATTGAGAGACATTTTATAAAAACCAGTTTTTCGAGTTCTCCGGCCCCTAAATTGGGTAAATCTGTCGAAAACCGGATTTCGAAAATTTTCACGAATCCAATGCTTTCTTCTTCTGAAAATAGAAGAAAGTAAAAATGTTTAAAAATATTTGTATTATTTGCACATTTACACATAAAATTATTTAAACTTTAGTAGTATTCTAGTTCAACCGATCAAGTGTTAGACATACGTATTATGCCAAGTTTTAGGAAAAGTTGCTTGTCAAAGGTATAAGAAGTTATATTAATCTTAATGACGTGAATGACATGAATATTTAATTTATCCTATCAGCCTGCACTTCCATTTAGCAAGGGGGAAAACTGTAACTAATTTTATTCTCCTAAAATATTTTGATCTGTTGTATTTAAATTTTTAATGCTACAGTTGAAATATTATTTTATTTAACATCAGTTCCGTTGCAGAAATTTCAGTATGATTTGATCCTCTTGTGGGTCCATGTATGTACAAGTCAAGCATCAATCTCTTCACGACGTGCGTTACATACGGACTTTCTAATCCATTAGCACCAATATTTTAGACCAAAATAGTTGCCTTGTTTAAATTTGTGATTCAATAAGTAAAAATTATTATTCAAAAATTCTGGTAGGAAATCCAGTTGTTGCAGGCACTTGACACATCGAGTGTTTGTGACCCGAATTGAGAATTGAGTTCTCTAAATCATCTTATTTTCTGCGGCTATTTAGCTGTATTGTTTTCAAAATTATTTATCACAGTTTAAAAGTGTTTATGAATTCCGTTTGTCTGCCCGCCGATTTCTAAGATGCGTAATTATATTAGGATTGCCATGCAATCTCTATGTGATATTGAGGTTTAATATGACATGATCGGTATTGAAAATAAAATGTGTAGTGTTTAAAGTTTGTTTCAAGGGGAACTCAAAACAAATCCCTCATATGATGGGGATAAACCGTTTGTAATGTATTTTAATGATGTTACTCTGCTAAAACATACTGGATTTTATATAATTAGGTGGCCAAACTTTTAATTACATTACAGTTTTTCTTATTGTTAATCTAAGTTTAATGTTTTTTTCGCTGAAAACATTGACAAGTGACAATTGACAGTTGTCGTCAATCTGTAACGGACTCTCATAAACGGTGCATAACGTGCGTTAAACATTTTATGGGGAGAATTGGCAATTTAAATATTCTCAATTGTTTATGGTGAATTTTGTTCTCTGCGAAACGTATCAAAAGAAAATCTGACAAAATAATTTTGATTGAAGCCTTGATTGTCTACATATGAAACCCAGATGAGTACAACCCGTAAAGGGTGGCTCGTCGAAATATTGAGGAATTTGTTTTTGAACATATGCGTTGAGTGTTTTTCAGAACAAATTTCTACAATAAGGATGTATACATATTTTTCTAGATTTGGTTTTTATTAATTGTTCTGACGTACGTCACATATCCTACAGTCGCGAATTTTATTAATATTTTGTAATTACGTTGGTGTTTATACTCTTATAGTGACTCCATGTTCATAGTTTTTATTTTTCGTGCAGGCGATCACCGAATTTGATCAATATTTTGTAATTACGTTGGTGTCCATACTCTCATAGTGACTCCATGGTCATAGTTTTAATTTTTCGAAGCAGGTGATCAAGAGCAATGATAAAAAAGTAGTAGAATTTTCTGGAATAAAATATATGTTAAGTTTTTTATCTGAAATGTTTGAAGCTTTGTTTTTTGTAAGAGTTTTAAATTATTTTCTCACATTTTAAATTAAAACGACGATGTTTATATTTTCGGGTAGAATTTATAACATCGACATCGCACTGTTTGCGACACCTACGGTACATCAGATATTAAGAATGACTTTATTGTTGTTGTTACAAGTGGTTTATTCAATTTTGAATATTAAGCTTTGTTGCTTGTTTATATGTTATTTTAACTCAAAATGGGGATTTTGCATTCAAATATAAATAAATGATAATAATATTAATTACCATACAGTCGTATGTAATATTATATTTACGTTGTAGTATTGATTTTTTTTTTATTGCAAAAAATTATTTTGTAACATATTTAGATGTATATTTAACATAGATTAATAGAGATTCAAAATAATTACTATAGATTTTCAATAATCTTTTTAACAATATATATGTATAAAAATGAACCTTATGCCCACGTTTGTCTTAGTTTTAAATTTACATTTAAGCAGTGTATTTAATAAAATATAGGCTGAGTTACTAAGGGAATCTATTAATGTCATTATAGTTTAACTTAATTAATCAAAGACGGAATGGCAGAACACTGCGTCAAAATTTTTTATGCTGTATTTTTTTCTACTAATTAAGAATATAATAATTGAATAATTCTAATCAGCAATTTTTTATAATATTGATTGTTTGTTCCACTAATTACCTCATGAATCATGATAATTCAGCTATTTTCATCTCCTTTAATTACATAGTATTTTTTATTAGGATTTTTTCTATACCACTTTTTTCCGCACGCAGTGAGTTTAAAAAAAAAAAAAAAAAAAAAAAAAAAAAAAAAACCTTTTTACCATTACTATTGTGTTATTAGATAATTAAGGTATAATTTATAATAATATATGATCATAGGTACGTAAAAAGCGCAAATTCCGCCATTTAAATACAATATTATATTCTCCACTATGCTTATTTTCATTATGTTATGTAGACGTTACGTTTAATTGATAACTTTTAAATTGAAAATTTTATTAATGAAACAAAATCAGTTGAAGTAGTCAAACCATTTTGAAGTTTTTTTAGTTATGCCAAATCATTTTCTATAATTTTTAGATATTTTCGTAAATATATAAATACAGAGCATCTATAGTCGTCGTCTGGTCCGTTTATCTGTCTGTCCGCATATCACACCCCAAAAACTACCCAAATGAACTGTAAGAATTTTAATAAATAAAATCCTTGCAGAATTTTAACGAGTTGTTTCAATTTTAGAAATATCGAATCGAAACTCAAAAAGATATTATTAGTGCTTTTCTATTAAATCCTACCATTTGTAAATAATTCAGTGATATCCCTTGATATATCATGATTCCAGATTGTCATGGTGATTACGTTAGATCTAAGGATCAAATTCCCGTATTACTGAATTTAATATATAGATTCATAATTAACTTTGTATTCATGCATTTTTGCAAAGTGCAACAGCTATTGCCCCAAGATTAAATATTTATGAAGTTCATTATTGTACGAAGGAAGGAAAGAAACCCTAATTTGCCACGTTTGACGTAACGTTTTCAACTTGCTAATTTCATTATGATAATCATTAAAATTCTAGCAATAAATTACAGTTTGATCTCACACTTTTTAGCTTTTTCTTTCTTCCTTTTTAAAGTAATCAAATTTCCAAACTAATTTCATTGTTTTCATTTACTTCATCTTCTGAAACGCTTTTCAATTTTTCCTGTTTTCGTTTATTCAAAAGCATCGCAGGTATTTGCAGCATTACTTAAGATTTTTTACAGTAACTCTATAGTCACGTGAGTGATTCGTTAACGATATCTTTCATGATCTTCGTTTTTGTGTACTACAATCGATCAATGACGACAATTCATGTCTGAACAACGATTAATCGATTTGACCAAGTTGCTTCTTCGATAGAGTTATTCAAAGTGTTTACTATGCTGAGGCAAAACTTGTCCATCACGGATTAGATGTCAGGAATTGCTGAGTAATTAGCAAAGCTACGCCATAAATTACGATATTCTTATTTATCTTTTGCGAATCTACATCTGTTGTTAGTTGATGAAGATTGATTAGCTAATTAACAATTTGGGTGCTTTGTTTTGCTAGATGACAGAGCGTCGATATAACAGAAGATCAGTTTTATTTTTGAAAGAAACGTAAAAGAGTAAACACTTTATGCTCTTAAAATGGCTACATAACTACTGCTGGTAATCGGTTATTTTAAGCATCAAGCTAATGATCTGTTCAATACACGTATTTTACTTTAAGTCTGCTTTAATAAATGTAATTAACTCTGAAGTGAGGACTCAATGACCGATATTATATGTTTGTATCTCTTTATTGCATTATCTGTGTTATACCCAAAATCAATGTTATTTATAGAATAAATTTTTTTTAACGTTTTTGTTTCTTTATGATATCACCAAGGTAACAGTTAATAAAAATTGTTCATAGATTTCTCCACAGGCGGAGATAATAAGTTAATTTTTTCATAGCAAAAATTTACTTATCCATTGTGTACTTTTACATTGTTACTGCTAAATTAAATTATGAAACGTTAGTCAAATTAAAGTTATTATTAAATGTATTATATAGACATGCAAAAATAAAATTTTATAAGGGTTAACATTTATACTTTGCAATTTCGCTTTGAAAAATGGACAGAATTTCTGCAAATTATGATTTTTGTATTTATTGCAGATGTGAAAAAACTACCTCCCAGTCAATATTTTTTTATTTTTAAGTTTTATGTATAAGAGGGGAGTGGAGTAGTGGGAGGAATGGCACAGTAAGTTTTTCTCTTTATCTATCATTCTAAACATTTCATTAAAGTCATGCACAAGATGAAACAACGGTAGCTGAACGCTCTTCAGCGAAAGACAGAATCCTCATCAAAACAGCTCATAGAAAATAAGAGTAAATATCAGTTTTTAGGGAAAAAACTATTGAAAAGGACTGCCACCTTTTTTACAAATTTTCAGGTGTTTTACGATTGAAAAATGATAATTAAATATCTAGTTTATTTGATGAGACAGACCAGTTTTGTTCAAAAGCAGAAATAAAATTTATTTATATGTAAATCCGTGCACTGCAATGCTTTTTTTTTCAGTTTCTAAAACTTAGATTTTATCTTTAAAACATGGGTTGATTTATTTTAAATCTTTTTTAATAAAACATTTATATTGTTTTTAGTATTAATTACTAATTATTGATAATTTTTGCATAATTTAAAAGGAATAAGTTTGATAACAAGGAAAAAAATCTCAAAAACTTATATCAATTTATGACAATAGGAAAACTTTTATGTAAGTTAGAATACAGAAAGACAGACCAAATTCATTAACAGTTCTTTATGTATGTTGGAAAGAGTTAAAAATGCAATAGTTATGTGTTTATAATTTATCTTAAAAAATAACGTTACTAAAAAACAGAACACAGAAACAAAGCAATCAAAATAAAGTCAATTGAAACACACACTAAAAATTAAAATATTTAATATCAATACTGGCTGTTTTCTTTGACTATTTCTCTAGAATTTTTGCCTTTTTAATTTGCTGCAATAAAAAAAAAGTTAATCATTGAGGATAAATAATGTGCTTTATATATTTTATTCTTTAATTTTTATTAATTATTCAAGCATAACTTACTAATTTGTTTTTATACTTTCTCTCAAATGCTTCGCTAAAATTTATGATAAATTTTCACGGTTTCTTGTTCCATTATAACACATTATTAAATACACTGTATACAGATCATCATCATTGGTTGGTAATCTAATTAGATAAAGTTTTACGTAATAACATTTAGCAAAAGCATTTTATACTTGAATTGATCTCTTTCTGCATTTTGTAAATATTTATGCATGGAAACACAAAAAAAAAAAAGTCTGATCTCTAAGAAAACTTATAATGCTTCATTGACTCATATTTTGTTTTTCGTATTACTTACTATTACGAATTATCTCGCTAAGTTCTTTAAAAAAAATAACTTTAGATAGTATTGCGTCTGTAAAAAGTATAAAATATTTGCTGTTGTTGTTGTATGTATGTCGGCCAATTATCTACACTATGGGATATAGGCCCTAAGGGGTGGGATGCCCTCCGTGGGGGTCTTTCTAAGGGAACCTAACCCGAATTTACGCAAGGTTCGAAGAAAACCACGGAAAACTCCGAACGATTAGGCCGACGGTCGCGATTGGGTTCGAACCCAGCACCTACCGTATAAAATATTTGCAATCAATATAATATTTCCAGTATTTGTATACCTAGTATACCATAGTATATATGTTTTATATATACATATGATATGTATGCATGCATACATTTATATGTTTCTATGTTTATTTATTTATTCATTTATACTGTTTATGTGTGTATTTGTTTGTATATTTATTTATTTATTTATTTATTTATTCACATTATAGAAAAAGAATGAGAATAAATTTTTAAATGTCATTAAAATTGAAAAAAGCAAACCACGTTTCGAATAACACTGTTTCTTTTTTTCATTCATAAACAAGCTTCCTAATACTTTATAACTCATGAAATTATTTTACGTGGTTGGATCCATAATAAAGGTTACAGCAGCATTTGAAATGTTAATTATTATGAAAGGAGTATTTTCCCCCAGAGTATTAATAGATGGCGCTAGTTGTTTTGCAGCGATTATGCTGGTAGGTAGTGTCACTTCGAATACGTGTAAGAGAGATTCAAATGGCAAGACGTTTAAAAAATGGTCTTGGTTGAGCCATTTTTACACAATTACGTGAAGACATCCAATGCAAACGCTCTAGAATGCTATATCAAGGTATGAACACCCAGCCCGACAATTCCGAGCCTCCATACCTCTTCCCAAACTCAATAATTGCCTCAAAATTTCCAGTGTGAATCTGAAAGCAACCCCCATACAGACCAGGTTTGGCGCCCAATGATTATTTTTTCCCGAAATTGAAAGAAAACTAATCTCGAGCAGTATTCTATTTAAACTGTGATGTGAAAACAGCTTCTAGAACTAGATCAATGGGTAGGGATGTTTGATTGAACAAATTGGTCCGTTACATACTTTTTTATAAATTTATAGGGCCACACAAAATCATTCCATTACATAATGGTATAAGAAGAAACATAGTTCTGGGAGCTTTTTTATTAAACTATTTCACATTTTGTGAAATTGATCTACTTTGCTGAGGTTTACTAAAAGCTACTTCTTTTATAATAGAAAGCAGATAGTATTTACAGGGACACACAAAATATTTCAGACATTTATTATACGGTATCCGAAGTACTGTATACTATTACAGAAATATCTGAATATTTTTATAACTTCTTTATTGTACGAACGCATATAATTTGCTACGTTTGATGTGCAATTTCTCACTTGTTTCGTTTAGATTATTTGGTTGTTTTATAACACAAATTTGACAAAATAATTTATATTTTTTCGAACACATACAAATATTTTATGTAATAAAAGCAACGAAATTCATGATACTACTATGTCTGAATAAGTGTAGCTAACAATGCAACTATATCTTAATTATTAAACAGTTGTTAATTACATCTCTACACTAATCTTAAAAATAAATACAGCCATTGAAAATGTTCAAAAATATATACACACATTATCATCTTAAAAATTAGCATTAATCTTTTTTGTATAGTCGAAGAATAAAAAAAAAAGTTTTATTTCGAATGCACATTAGATGAAAGAGAATGCATTTACGACTTTTCATGTAAATGTCATGTAACGGTCATTTCGCCTGCTTGCCATTTAATGGTCAATTAACCCCGCATTACAATTAAAAAGAGCCCCACTCAGAGAAACGGACGATTAACTCCAGAGATACGACCCCTCTGAGTTTCCTGGTAAAGACCTCCAACGAAAGCAAAAGTGGTTCAAGTCAAATTACTCAAATCTGAACCGAGTCACTTTTGTTCTTGGCGCATCAAAATTTACTGAATGTTTATCTATAAATTCTGTAAAGAGAAGTGCAATTAAAGTAGGGCTATTTAGAATGCCATAAGGGATTGTCGAATAAGAAATTTAGATAATTGTGGTATTTCCATTTGTATTTTTATCAGGAGTGCCATTTGAGATTTTTCTTGGAATGGCTTAAATTCTTTTATTAGATATTTATAGATAACGGCAGGTTTTGGGATAATATTTCTTGCATTCATTTTTACTTTACGAAAATTTTCTACAATTCTGATTTTTGACTGATTTACACGTTTTAAGATTGAACACTAATTAATCTAAAGATACGTTTTTTCTTGACACCCAGTTTCTTTGTGGTCAGAGCATTGCGTTACCAGGCTACAGGTCCTGCGTTCGGTTCCGAACTGCATACTGAATAAGATTCTCTGAAACTTTGATCACTTCGGGTCTATAAAATGAGAATCAAGATATCTCGATAACTAAATTTTGAGAATTCAGTGTTAGATTGACCTTCTGAGCAGGACATATGTTGGATAGCACCCCAGGGTCAAGAAAGTAGGACTAGATATTTTAGGCCAAATGTCTTAAATACATGGTAGCGCTGCAAGTTAAGTTAAAATTTTTAATAATCTTCCATATAACTTATGTATCGAAGTGTTAAAGTTTAAATAACAGAAAAATAACAGTTTAACAGTTTATGCAATTTACTAATATATTAATTAAAGTTCACTTAATTAAAATTAATTATCGGAAATAAAACCCCCAACATGCGCAGTAGTGGAAATTTTGGTCATCTACTATGATAGTTATATAATACGCAAAACGGAAAACTAGGTTCTATGGTACCATTATGATAGTACGCAATACTAAAAAATACATCCTATAGTACTTTCCACAGCAAAAAGTAATATATCGTCTAGTGCGGTATAACCGAGAACATTTAAAATTAAAGAAAAATAATAAGTTTAAAAATAACTAAAGTCAAATCGTCATACAATTTTCTTAATAATTGTTCACAAGAGCTATGTAGAGGGTATCCAGCAAATAAAACCCTGATTTCAAAATTAAATTTCTCAAACTAAAGATCGATAAAATTATGCGGTAAACTGTTCGTTTATTAGGTAAGCTGTAAAAATATTAATCAGAAGTTTCGAACGGTGAATATTTTTAAAAAATTGTGTTCTGACTGAAAAGAATACTTCACTTGACATTTTTCTTGATTTAGATTGTTTGCAAAGAACACGTTTTTCACCATACAGTGCTATAGTTTAACGATATTTCGAATAAAAATTTTGAAATTTCCGAAATTTTAGATTAATTTAACTCAAAGAATCATACAATTAAAGATGCACATATTGAATATTTGTACAATTTGATATATGATTTGTTGCAAACAGTTTAAATTAAACTTTTAACATATACCATTGAACCTGAAACTTTCTTTTAACTTACTTCTTTTAACTTACTTCTAACTAACTAACTTAACTAACTTTAACTAACTTACTTCTTTTCTTTTAACTTAAAACTTTCTTTTCCTGTATTTTGTATGTAAATATATAAAGAACAAAGATTTTTTTTAATAATAGTTAAGAAATGCACTTCAAAATACAACTAGAAAAAAAGGTTTAAATTTAGCAATGATTTTCCCTCTGGTATTCATAACATCTATAACAAAAAATACAATAAGGTAATTACAACCTTCTATTTTAATTAATATTATTTCCTTACGTTGATTACTTCGGTTAAACTACAAAAAAGAAAAAAACTGCGAAAAAATAAATTTAGCTTTCAGCAATATTTCAAACGTTTCCGAAAAGAGAAAAAAATTGGAGATAAAACTGGGTATCCTTATAGAAATGAACAATTTTCAAGAAGCAAATAATTGATTTTTTACGCTCCTCTGGATTAAGTTGAAACTTATTTTTCTCTTCTCCTCCCCCCCCCCTTTTTTCCTGTTTTATCTCAAAAGGCTCAAAGAAGGAACACATATTTTTAAGTTTAGATATCTGATAATTCATTTTTTTTCCCACAAAGAAAAAAACTTTCTTCCACTTTCATTTAAATGAATTTAATATGCTTGTTTATTCAATATTTAAATTATGCTTGTTTTGTCAAAACTTTCTTTTATTTATACGTCAAAGTTTTTTGTATGGATTGAATTTGCATATATATTATTAAAACTGATATGATATATGATTCTCGGACAGTTACTATTTATATCGCAAATAATTTTTTTTTCTTTTCTCTTTTTTTGGTTTATTTCTCATTCTTTGATTTGGAAGCAGAGACTACGAAAATTAGTTTTTAAAAGAAAATATATTGATTTTATTGAATTGAATACACTGCACAGAAATGTCACAGGAAGTTCAAGCTTAGTATCGTAGTCCTTTGATGTATGAATAATACAACAGGATTTATACAGATAAGGAATAAAATTTTTATTCGATTTCATTTAGAAGAAAACGGGGGATATTAGGAAATTTGTTTTTTGGGCATTTTTTTATAGTTTATGAAGATTGACAGAATAATTGAGAATTCTAAGAAACAGGTCTTACATCGGTTTTACCTAAAATTCAGAAAAACCTTTATTTTGTATGGAAAAATATTATGGGTAAAGATTTTTTTTAAATAATAGTTAAAAAAAAGCACTTTAAATTATAACTAAACAAAAGTCCAAATTTAGCAATGATTTTCCCTACGGTATCCATAACATCTATAGCAAAAAAGGAAATAAGATAATTAAAACCTTCTATTTTATTTAACATTATTTGCTTACTTTAATTAAACCGACGGTTAAACTAAATACAAAAAAATCAACTTCCCTCTCAGCAATATTCCAACCGTTTCCGAAAAGAAAAAAAAATGGAAATAAAACTGGGTATCCTTATAGCAATAAACAATTTTTTAAAACCAAATAATTGATTTCTTACGCTCCTCTAGATTAAAGTTGAAACTGATTTTCATCCCCCCCTCATTTTTTTCTTGTTTTCCTATCTCAAAAGTTCAAACAACGAACGCATATTTTTAAGTTCAACCATCTGATAATTCACTTTTTTTTCCCATAAAGAAAAAAAAAACCTTTTTTCCACTTTCATTTAAATGAATTGAAAATACTTGTTTATTCAATATTTAAACCATGCTTGTTTTATAAAAACTTTCTTTTATTTATACGTGAAAGTTTTTTTGTATGGATCGATTTTACATATATATTATAAAAACTGATATGATATATGATTCCCGGTAACTTACTATTTATATCGCAAATAGATTTTTTGGTTTTCCTTTTTTTGGTTTAGTTTTGATACTTTTTTTTTCATAGATGAGTGTGCGAAATTCAGTTTTTAAAAGATAATATGCTGACTTTATTGAATTGAATATATTTCAAAGAAATGTCAGGAAGTTCAAGATTAGTGTGGTAGTCCTTTGATAAATGAATAATATAATACAATTTATACAGATAAGGAATAAAATTTTTGATTTCATTTCGAAGAAAACTGTAGAAATTAGGAAATTTTTTATGAATATTTTTTATAGTTTATGAAGACTGATCGAAATAATTGACTGTTTCAAAAAGCAGGATTTTCATCTGTTTTACCTTAATTCTAGAAAACCCTGTATTTTGTATGTAAAAATGTGAAGAGCAAAAATTCTTTTAAATAATGTTGAAAAGCATTTTAAAATGCAAATAGAAAAAAGGTCCAAATTTAGCAATGATTTTCCCTCTGGTATTCATAACATCTATAACAAAAATGTAATAAGTTATTTAAAACTTTTCTATTTTAATCAACATTATTTGCTTACTTTGATTACATCTTCAGTTAAACTACAAACAAAGGAAACGAAAAAAAAATCAATTTCCTTTTCAGCAATATTCAGACCATTTCCGAAAAAAAATGGAGATAAAACTGGGTATCCTTATAGCAATAAAGAATTTTCAAGAAGTAAATAATTGATTGTTTACGTTTCTCTAGCTTAAAGTTGAAAAACTGAATTTTCTCTTCTTCCTTTTCTTTTTTTTTCTTTTTTCTTTTTTTTTTTTTTTTTTCTTGTTTTATCTCAAAAGGTTCAAATGAGGAACACATATTTTTCAGTTCAGCTATCTGATAATTCTTTTTTTTTTTTTTTTACAAATAACAAAAAATTTTCCCCCTTTCTTTCAAATGAATTGAAAATGCTTGTTTATTCAATATTAAAACCATGCTTGTTTTATCAAAACTTTCTTTTATTTATACGTGGAAGTTTCTTCTATGGATTGAATTTACATAAATATTATTGAAAGTCATATGATATATGATTCCCGGTGACTTACTATTTATATCGCAATTCTTTTTTTACTCTTTTTCGAATTATTTCTCATTCTTTGTTTTCTTAGCTAAATCTACGAAATTTAGTTTTCAAAAGAAAATATATTCATTTTACTGAATTGAATACATTGCACAGAAATGACAAGAAGTTCAAGTTGAGTATGGGTGTCGTTTTATACATGAATAATATAATAAGATTTATACATATAAGTAATAAAATGTTATTTGATTTCATTTCGCAAAAAAGGGGGGAAATTATGTTTTTAATGAGTATTTTTATAATAAAAAGTTAATTAAATCCAATTGTTTTTTTAAATCATCAGATTTTAAAATATTCACCTTTTTATCTAAACAATTTAATAGCAATTTTAATTTTTCTTAAGAAAGGTGTTATAGTAAAAATAAAATACATTGACATGTTTCGGAACCGTCAAATAAGTTCCATAGTCATAATATAAATAAAACAAAATTTCAAAATATTTCTCGGACAATACAAATGACACGCGACAATGAGATATAAATAACAAAAAAACACGCGCTCTATTGCAAAAAATTAAATTAAAATATAGACCATGATCTGAAACTTAACTAAAAATAAAATTTTCAAAGTATTTCACGGTCAATACAAATGACACGCGACAAAGAGATATAAAAACACCAAAAAACACGCGCACTATTGTAAAAAATTAAAATAAAATAAAAATAGACCATGATCAAAAGAAATTCCAACTTGGTTCATCCCATTCAAGCCCTCACGAGGAATTTATTCATTAATTCTAACCATAGCTTAGGAATAATAAAAGAAACGGTATCATTGCAAACCAGATTATTACGCGTATAAATTTCAATGGACTCTCTTATAATAGATTTACGATTACAATTAGATATGAAACATAATTTACTTTGATTAAACAATATTTTTATCTCCTCATTTAAATATGTTCTTGATAAGGCAGTGTTAGTACGTCCAAATTTAATATCAGATTCGTGCTCCCCTTTTCTAATTCCAAACTTTCTCCCAGTCATGCCTATGTAATACTTTAAGTCACCATTTTCAGTAATATAAGGTATTTCATAAGCACCAGCAAGATCATCATGTCCAATAGGATCCACTTGCTTATTAAGTAAACATCTTAATTTTGGTGGTGGAGTTGCAATCAAATCAATATTAAACAATTTTTAATTTAAATTTTAATTTCTCAAAACTGCCTTTCAGATATGAAAAAGAAAAAAAAAATTTTAGAATCACCCCCTTTATTGAATCTTTCAGTTAACCCTGGATATTGTTGTTTAGGCTTCCCTTTTCTATAATAATTAATTTATTGATGCTACTTATTTTATACCCATTAGAACCTGCAATCTCACGGATCTTACGCAACTCTTCGTTTAAAAATTCATCAGAACAGACTTTAAAAACTATCTCTATTAACCATGAAACGGAAAATAGAGAATTTATAACAAAAAGGTGAACAAGCGGAATTTGGAATAATGTGTTGGCTATTAATTTTGGTTGGCTATTAATTTTGCCAATTGGTTCTCCCATTTCGGGTTTCCTCGCAGAATTCAAAATGAGACCTTATGAAAAAAGAATTTTTGAAAATTTTGACAAAGTTCCTATGTTTTGTAAAAGGTATGTTGATGATGTTTTTTTGGTTCGGGAATGGGGGGTAGATTCTTTCCTTAATTTTGTTGATAAAGTTATTAAATTAGATAAAAAATATTCAATTTACCTATGAATTAGAAGTGAATTGTAGTTTACCGTTTTTAGACACTTTTTTAATTAGGGAGGGTGATTCTTTGAAAAGATCAATTTATAGAAAGAAAATTAATAGCCAACACATTATTCCAAATTCCGCTTGTTCACCTTTTTGTTATAAATTCTCTACTTTCCGTTTCATGGTTGATAGAGCGTTTAAAGTCTGTTCTGATGAATTTTTAAACGAAGAGTTACGTAAGATCCGTGAGATTGCAGGTTCTAATGGGTATAAAATAAGTAGCATCAATAAATTAATTATTATAGAAAAGGGAAGCCTAAACAACAATATCCAGGGTTAACTGAAAGATTCAATAAAGGGGGTGATTCTAAAAATTTTAAAAGAGTTTCTTTTCCATATCTGAAAGGCAGTTTTGAGAAATTAAAATTTAAATTAAAAAAGTTTAATATTGATTTGATTGCAACTCCTCCACCAAAATTAAGATGTTTACTTAATAAGCAAGTGGATCCTATTGGACATGATGATCTTGCTGGTGTTTATGAGATACCTTATATTACTGAAAATGGTGACTTACATTATTACATAGGCATAACTGGGAGAAAGTTTGGAATTAGAAAAGGGGAGCACGAATCTGATATTAAATTTGGACGTACTAACACTGCCTTATCAAGAACATATTTAAATGAGGAGATAAAAATATTGTTTAATCAAAGTAAATTATGTTTCATATCTAATTGTAATCGTAAATCTATTATAAGAGAGTCCATTGAAATTTATACGCGTAATAATCTGGTTTGCAATGATAGCGTTTCTTTTATTAATCCTAAGTTATGGTTAGAATTAATGAATAAATTCCTCGTGAGGGCTTGAATGGGATGAACCAAGTTGGAATTTCTTTTGATCATGGTCTATTTTTATTTTATTTTAATTTTTTACAATAGTGCGCGTGTTTTTTGGTGTTTTTATATCTCTTTGTCGCGTGTCATTTGTATTGACCGTGAAATAGTTTGAAATTTTTATTTTTAGTTAAGTTTTAGATCATGGTCTATATTTTAATTTAATTTTTTGCAATAGAGCGCGTGTTTTTTTGTTATTTATATCTCATTGTCGCGTGTCATTTGTATTGTCCGAGAAATATTTTGAAATTTTGTTTTATTTATATTATGACTATGGAACTTATTTGACGGTTCCGAAACATGTCAATGTATTTTATTTTTACTATAACACCTTTCTTAAGAAAAATTAAAATTGTTATTAAAATGAGTATTTTTATAGTTTATGAAGATTGGACGGATTCATCGACTGTTCTAAAAAAATAGTATTTTCATCTGCTTTCCTACAATTTGGAAAGCCCTCTATTTTGTTTGTAAAAATGTGAAGAGCAAAGAAAGTTGATTTAAATAATGGTTAAGAAAAGCATATTAAAATACAAACAGAAAAGGGTCCAAATTTAGCTATGATTTTCCCTCCGGTATTCACAACAGCTATAACAAAAAATGCAATAAGGTAATTAAAACCTTTTATTTTAATTAAGATTATTTGCTTAACCTGATTAAACCTTCAGTTAAACTACAAAAAAAAAAAAAAAAAAAAAAAAAAAATACGAAAAAATAAATTTAGTTTTCAGCAATATTTCAAACGTTTCCGAAAAGAGAAAAAAATTGGAGATAAAACTGGGTATCCTTACAGAAATGAACAATTTTCAAGAAGCAAATAATTGATTTTTTACGCTCCTCTAGATTAAGTTGAAACTTATTTTTCTCTTCTCCCCCCCCCCTTTTTTTTTTCTTGTTTTATCTCAAAAGGCTCAAAGAAGGAACACATATTTTTAAGTTCAGATATCTGATATTCATTTTTTTTTTTCCACAAAGAAAAAAACTTTCTTCCACTTTCATTTAATTGAATTGAATATGCTTGTTTATTCAATATTCAAACTATTCTTGTTTTGTCAAAATATTCTTTTACTTATACGTGAAAGTTTTTTGTATGGATTAATTTGCATATATATTATAAAAACTGATATGATATGATATTCCCGAAGACTTACTATTTATATCGCAAATATATTGTTTTTGTTGTTTTCTTTTTTTCGTTTTAGTTCTGATTCTTTGTTTTCATAGCTGATTCTACGAAATTTAATTTTTAAAAGAAAATATATTGATTTTCATGAATTGAATATTACTCGCAGTAATGTCAGGAAGTTCAAGCTGAGTATGGGAGACGTTTGAAGTATGAATAATATAATTGGATTTTACAGATGCTATTCGATTTTATTTAGAAGAAAAAGGGGAGAATTAGAAAAATTATGTTTTTTATGAGTATGTTTATAGTTTATGAGGATTGGATGGAATAATTGACGGTTCTAAAAAACAATGCTTTCACCTGCTTTACCTAAACTTCAGAAAACCCTTTATTTTGTATGTAAAAATGCAATAAGGTAATTAAAACCTTATATTTTAATTAACAATATTTGATTGCTTTCATTAAACCTTCAGTTAAACTACAAAAAAGAATACGAAAAAATCAATTTCCCTTTCAGCAATATTTTAGCCGTTTCCGAAAAGAAAAAAAAGTGGATATAAAACTGAGTATCCATATAGCAATGAACAATTTACAAGAAGAAAATAATTGATTTTTTACGCTCCTCTAGATTAAAGTTGAAACTGATTTTTCTCTTCTTTTCCCTTCTTTTTCTTCTTTTCCTATCTCAAAAGGTTCAAACAAGGAACACAAATATTTTTTAATTCAGTTATCTTATACTTCTTTTTTTCTTTTATTTCACAAAGGAAAAAAATTGTTCCACTTTCATTTAAATAAATTGAAAATGCTTGTTTATTCAATATTTAAACCATGTTTGTTTTATCAAAACTTTATTTTTATTTATACGTGAAATTTCTTTGTATGAATTGAATTTGCATATTTATACCATTAAAATCTGTGCGCAATGCTGCGAAATTTGGCACACGGGTTGCTGGTAGGGGGTCCATGTACGATTGGTGTCAAATTATTAAATAATCTTTTTTATATATGCTATAAAAAATTGCCCTTTTAATCATTTGGAAAATGGTTATTCTCGGACAAGAATAGATTTAACGGAGACTTATTTGACATATTTATGTTGCCGCAATGACAAAAAACTATTAAAAACTACGAAGAAAATTAATAAATAAAAAAACAAATTGAGATACAACTTTCGAACAAATTAAATTAAAAAGTACATTTTGTTCCCTGAACTACGGTGTAAAAATTTGAAAATGTGCAATGTTTAGAAGTTTAAAATTTTCAGTACCAAAAATTGTGATAGTGAAATTTCATTTAAAATTTGTCTATTTTTGATCCAGGAATATTAATGATTGGTCCATGGCGTACATAATATATAACTCTATTATTACGAGAGCCACGCATCATAATTTTTTATTTAATATTTTAGTTTTTTGTAGTATAGCAAGATGTAAATAATTGTTTTTTACGCTACTCTAGAATAAAGTTGAAACTGATTTTTCTCTTCTTTTCCTCCCCCTTTTTTTTTTTTTTTTTTTTTTTTTTTTTTTTTTTTTTTTCTTGTTCTATCTCAAAAGGTTCAAACAACGAATACATATTTTTAAGCTCAGCTATCTGATAATTCATTTTTTTCCCACAAATAGAAAAACTTTCTTCCACTTTTATTAAAATGAATTTAATATGCTTGTTTATTCAATATTTAAATTATGCTTGTTTTGTCAAAACTTTCTTTTATTTATACGGGAAAGTTTTTTGTATGGATTGAATTTACATATATATTATAGAAACTGATATGATATATAATTCCCGGAGACTTACTACTTATATCGCAATTTTTTTTCCTTTTTTTCGGTTTTTTATTGTTTTCTTAGCTGAGTCTATGAAATTTAGTTTTCAAAAGAAAATATATTGATTTTATTGAATTGAATCTATTTCACAGAAATGTCAGGAAGTTAATATAAAAGGAAAGAATATAATATAAAAGAAAATGTTATATGATTTCATTTTGAGAGAAAAGGGGGGAAAATTAGAAAAATTATGTTTTTATGGGCATTTTTATAGTTTAAGAAGATTGGACGAAATCATCGATGGTTCTAAAAAATAGCGTTTGTATCTGCTTTATCTGCAATTTGAAAAGCCCTGTATTTTGCATGTAAAAATATGAAGAGCGAAAAAAGATTTTTTTTAAATAATGGTTAATAAAAGCATTTTAAAATACAAATTGAAAAAGTGGCCAAATGTTGCAATAGTTTCTTCTCCTGTATTCATAGCTTCTATACCAAAAAATACAATAAGATAATTAAAACCTTCTATTTTAACTAACATGATTTGCTTAATTTGATTAAACCTTCGGTCAAACTACAAAAAAAATAATACGAAAAAATAATTTTCCCTTTCAGCAATATTTCAAACGTTTCCGAAAAGAGAAAAAAAATTGAAGATAAAACTGGGTATCCTTATAGCAATGAAAAATTTCCAAGTAGTAAATAATTGATTTTTTACGCTCCTCTAGATTAAAGAGGAAACTGATTTTTCGTTTCTTTCTAACCTTTATTTTTCTTGTTCTATTTCAAAATGTTCAAACGACGAACGCATATTTATAAGTTCAGTTATCTGATAATTCTTTTTTTTTCAGAAAAAAAACTTTCTTCCACTTTTATTTAAATAAATTGAAAATACTAGTTTATTCAATATTTAAACCATGCCTTTTATCAAAACTTTCTTTTATTTATACGTGAAAGTTTTTTATATGGATTTAATTTACATATATATTATAAAAACCGATATGATATATGATTTTCGCAAATAGATTTTTTTGTTTTAACTTTTTTTGTTTATTTCTGATACTTAGTTTTCATAGCTGATTCTACGAAATTTAGTTTTCAAAAGAAAATTTACCGATTTTATTGAATTGAATATATTTCACAGATATGTCAGGAAGTTCAAGCTTTGTATGGTATTCCTTTTATGTATGAGTAATGTAATAGGATTGATACAGATAAGGAATAAAATTTTATTAGATTTCATGTCGAAGAAAACGGGGGAAATTTGGAAATTTATGTTTTTTTAAGTAAGTATTTTTATAGTTTATGAAGATGTGACGGAAAAATTGATGGTTCTAATAAACAAGACTTTCATCTATTTTACCTAAAATTCAGAATAACAGTATTTTGTATGGAAAAATATGCAGAACAATTTTTTTAAACATTAGTTAAGAAAAGCACTTTAAAATAGAACTAGAAAAGAGTCCAAATTTAGCAATGGTTTTTCCACCGGTATTCATAACATCTATAACAAAAAATGCAATAAGGTAATTAAAACTTCCTATTTTAATTAACATTATTTGCTTACTTTTATTAAACCTTCAGTGAAACTAAAAACGAAAAAATCAGTTTCCCTTTCAGCAATATTCCAACCGTTTCCGAAAACAACAACAGCAAATGGAGATAAAACTGGGTATCCTTATAGCAACGAACAGTTTTCAAGAAGTAAATAATTGATTTTTAACGCTCCTCAAGATTAAAGTTGAAACTGATTTTTCTCTTATTTTCCTTTTTTTTTCTTGTTCTGCTATCTGAAAAGGTTCAAACAATGAACACATATTTTTAAATTCAGCTATCTGATATTTTTTTTTTTTTTTTTTTTTTTTTTTTTACAATGAAAAAATGTTTTTTCACTTTCATTTAAATATATAAAAAATGCGTGTTTATTAGACATTTAAACCATGCTTGTTTTATCAAAACTTTCTGTTATTTATACGTGAAAGATTTGTATGGATTGAACTTGCATATATATTATAAAAACTTATATGATATATGATTCTCGGACAATTACTATTTATATCGCATATATATATTTGTTTTGTTTTCCTTTTTGTATTTTCTAATACTGGCTTTCATAGCTGATTCTACGAAATTTAATTTTCAAAACAAAATATATTGATTTTATTGAATTGAATAATTTCAGAGAAATATCAGGAAGTTTAAGCTGAGTAAGGGAGACGTTTGATGTATGAATAATATAATAAATTTTATACAAATTTTATTCGATTTCATTTCGAAGAAAAAGGGGAAAATTAGAAAAATCATGTTCTTTACGAATATTTTTATAATTTATGAAGATTGGACGGTATCATCGGCATTTCTAAAAAACAGGACTTTCATCTGTTTTACGTAAAATTCAGGAAAACCTTGTATTTTGTACGTACAAATGTGAAAAGCAAAGGTTTAAAAAAAATAATCGTTTAGAAAAGCATTTTAAAATACAAACAGAAGAAATGGTCCAAATTTAGCAGTGATTTTCCCTCCGGTATTCATAACATCTATAACAAAAAATGCAATAAATTAATTAAAACCTTCTATTTTAATTAACATTATTTGCTTACTTTGATCAAACCTTCAGTTAAACTACGTAAAAGAATACGAAAAAATAAATTTAGCTTTTAGCAATATTCCAACCGTTTCCGAACAGAAAAAAAAACTGGAAATAAAACTGGGTATCCTTGTAGCAATGAACAATTTTCAAGAAGTAAATAATTGATTTTTTTCGCTCCTCTAGATTAAAGTTGAAATTGATTTTTCTCTTCTTGCCCCCCCCCCCCCCCCTTTTTTTTTCTTGTTCTATCTCAAAAGGTTCAAACGACGAACACAAATTTTTAAGTTCAGCTATCTGATAGTTCTTTTATTTATTTATTTATTTTTTCACAAAGAAAAAAGCTTTCTTCCACTTTTATTTAAATGAATTGAAAATGCTTATTTATTCAATATTTAAACCATCCGTATTTTATAAAAACTTTCTTTTATTTATACGTGAAAGTTTTTTCTATGGATTGAATTTAAATATATATTATAAAAACTGATATGATATATATGATTCCCGGAGACTACTATTTATATCGCAAATAGATTTTCCCCCTTTTTCGGTTTATTTCTGATATTTTGCTTTCATAGATGACTCTACGAAATTTAGCTTTCAAAAGAAAATATATTGATTTTATTGAATTCAATATATTTCACAAAATTATCAAGAATTTAAAGCTTATTGTGGTCGACATTTGATATATAAATAATGTGATAGGATTTATACAAATAAGGAATAAATTTTTTTAGATTTCATTTCGAAAAAAACGGGAGAAGTTAGGAATTTTATTTATTTTATTTTTTTTTTTTTTGAGAATTTTTATACTTTATGAAGATTGGACGGAATAATTGACGGTTTTAAAAAACAGCACTTTCATCGGTTTTACCTAAAATTCTGAAAACCCTGTATTTTGATCGAAAAATGTGCAGAGCAAAATTTTTTTTTTTTAAATAATGGTTAAGAAAAGCCCTTTAAAATATAGCTAGAGAAAAAATTCCAATTTTATCAATGATTTTTCTTCCGGTATTCATAACATCTATAACAAAAAATTCAATAAGGTAATTAAAACCTTCTATTATAATTATCACTATTCGCTTAAATAACTGACTAAACCTTCAGTTAAACTATATATATATACACATATATAAATAAACAAAAAAAATCAATTTACCTTTCAGCAACAATCCAACCGTTTCCGAAAAAAAAAAAAAAAAAAAATTGGAGATAAAACTGGGTATTCTTATATCAATGAACAATTTTCAAGAAGTAAAGAATTGATTATTTACGCTCCTCTAAATTAACGTTAAAACTGATTTTTCTCTTCTCCCCCCCACCCCTCCCGTTTTTTTCTTGTTCTATCTCAAAAATTTGAAACAACGAATACATATTTTTAAGTTCACCTATCTGATAATTAATTTTTTTTTTCACAAAGAAAAATATTTTCTTCTACTTTCCTTTTAAATGAATTGAAAATACTTGTTTATTCAATATTTAAACCAGGATTGTTTTATCAAAACATTCTTTTATTTATACGTTATTTATTACGTTATTCTTTTATTTATACGTTTATTTCTGATACTTTGTTGAAAACTAAATTTCGTAGACTTATCTAAGAAAACAGTGTTCTCGCTGTCGCTCACTAATGCGCCAAATTGCGACTAACAGTTTCATTTGGCGAGTAAACAAGATATTAGATTCGCCAAAACGCTAGTGCTAAATTTTTACCTTTTCTTTTTAGTTTTTCATATTTATACATATTTTTTATATTTGTAGCGGAGAGTTGAAATTAGATTAATAACTGTCAGGTGGCCTTTGCCTGACTGCGTTGTGCCGCAAAATAATTTAAATTAAATGAATTAAAGTTAAATTTATAGATAAAAAAAAATAATTTTAATTTTATAAGTTATGTTTCTTAAAGATTAATTATAGTTCTGAAATTGCAGATCTGAAAAATAAAAACATATAAATAAAAGTAGAGTACTCACCCCAAACATTAGTGAAGTGTGTAGGATGACAAAATACAACTGGAGTTATGCAAACAAATATATTTTATTTATAAGGCTAGAAATATATATTATCCCGGGATCCCAAAATAACTTACACTTTACTTAAATACATTATATTATTCATCAACAATTCTGCATTACTGCATTAGATAAATTTTATTGTGACTATTGAAGGACGATTAGAGATACGCCTGAGTTGTTGTTTCATAGAAGACAGTCATACCAAATAAGTGTCGTTGCAGATACACCAGTCAATCGTAGGTGCACCAGTTAATCTAAAATGAGGAATTAATCTTAGTAAGAGATGTATTTGATGGTATTAGATATGGAGAAAAAGGAAGCTTATTCCTCTGATATGTACACTGGTAAAATCCCTCCATCGATCCATAGACAACAACTCTTGTCGGATGATGATGTGAAAAGAAACAAAAGTTATCTTCACAGCAACTATGAGAAATGCGGATGTCGTAAACATCTAATTTTGAAGATTGAAAAGTTGAGGATAGATCTGTCTGATCGTCGATGGTACAGCTACACTTGAACTGTCTGCAGACCTCCTGCGGCATGAATATATTCACTTAACGAACATTCTGTGAGCCCCTAGATGCATGGTTAAGTTGCAAAAAATAAAGTCTCATCAGATGCTAATTATAAAAATCTGCTTGCCAAATTACGAAATTTTTACACAGTAACAGCATTTTTGAAAAGTAACTATAATACTGTCAAAGGGAGTTGCACGCTAGGCCCAAGGCCCAACGGCAAAAATCTCCCAAAAATTTTCTCCGTGTTCTCTGATCTACGTGGAAGGCAAGAGTGAGAGAGAATTGAATGAGACGCGAGCGGACGTTAGTACGGTCGCTCCACGCTCAGCCAATCAAAAAAAAGAAAAGAAGTTGTTAGCTGAATTTAGAGAAATTCTTAAGGGGAGTTAGGTGAAAAGTATTATTTAGTGGCAACCAGAAATACGCGGGATTTTAAGCGACGCTGCTATTTCGTGGAAAAGGGTGAATCATGAGATTGGAATTTCCGTTTCTCAACTAGATTCACTGAAAAAAGTGCGCGGGTGTATAATGGCGATGTTAAACATAAAAAAAATGGCGCGCGTAATTTTAAAAAGAGAAAAAGCTAGAAAAATATTAAGACACATATCTGGCTAAATATTGGCTTAATCTTGCTGAAATTTAACCAGAGTATTAAGAAAAAAAAGATTTATTGAATGAATAAAGATTTAAATATGAATATTAAAAAAAATAAAGGTTTTAGCATTTATATATTTAGGACTTAGTAAATATTGCAAAGATAAAACAACATCGCGAATCTTTAAAAATAAAAACAAGATAGCATATTGCTAAAAGTAAATATTATTGATTAAATTAATTACTATTAATGGGATAATTAAATAGAAATAAAATTTTAAAAGCAAATTAGATTAAATTTTAAAACGGAAATGTTATGGAAAGTTGTTATAACATAACATTTATCTCCCCTCAATAGAAAAAAAAAGGACAAAAAAAAAAATTTTGAGCCATCGGCTTCTTACCAAAAGCACCAAAATAAAAATTTTATACGAGGAAAACCATGAGATTTTAACGATAGATATTACCTCAATCATCTACCAACTTTAATTAAATAAAGATCACATGATTTAAAAAAATTTAAAATGAAGAAGTTAATTATTGCAAATTTAGAATAGTACGATTTAAAACCAAATTTCCAAGAATTCTGAAAAACAAAGTATAACTAGAACTGACTTGTCATAACCCTAGCGAAAACAATTCCTGAAAACACATAAACAATCATGACAGTGCATAAAATTGTAAAGACTGAAAACAGGAACATAGTAGTACAAAATATACCTAAAAATAAATACAGGAACATGTAATTGCACAGAATAAAATAACAAATTAAATATGCAAAACCAACATTATATAGGGGTGAGTCAAAAAAAATATAAAAACCTGAAACTCTCATGTGTAGACCATTACAATTTTCTAATGTGAACCAGATATAAAGATATTGTAAACAATATCATCAAAACAGAAAATCAATTACATAGCAGTAGAAAAGCAGAACTTGAATATAAATGTGCTTTTTATGTAATTTTTAACCATTATTACACAAATCATTATACATAGAAAATAATCTATTGAAACTGAAGTTTTTATTCCAAAGCAATAAATAAAATACCATCAGAAAACTTTATCTAGTGAATTATTGATAAACTTTTATAACACATTAAGAAATACTCTTGTAAACACTACACAAGAATCAGTACCAAGAACTATTCAAAAAAATTCAGGATATTTGAGGCCTTGAGTGTTGAATAAGAGAGAAAAAAAATTGACTTCAAAAGGTAACTTAATACATATTAGCTCTCATAAATTTATTTAGCAAATAAAAGAGAAATTCAAAAATTCTTATTTATGCAAATCCTGTAATTCAGTAGCATGTTCTTCTAGAAAGGATATGGGTTTTTATAGAAAAGATTTCTTGATTATTTTAAGAAATGTTTTAAATATTGAGAAAAATTTTTTATTTTAATGAATCCTTTATTTAAATTTTCAAATTTTAATACCACGTATTCTAATAATTTAAATATTGAATGCTGAGGAAGATCCAAAACTAAATTTAATAAAATAAGATGATTTTTTAACATTGTGTTGATCATCAAAAAACGTAGAGAAGTTTCTCCATAGTATTGAGATACACAATGTGATAAAGACTACTGATTTCTAATTACATATATATTTTTTATATATATTTTTCATATTATTTTATATGCATATATATATTTCACTCATTCATCCATTCATACAGTGTGGTAAAAAAAATAACCAAATGTCAACAAAATTAATAAATTGCTAGACTGAGTCACTCGTCAGTGAATCATAACAAAAGTATCAATAATTGTAACACTGGTTGACACCAAAAAAAAAAAAAATATTTTCTACCCAAATTAAGTAACTAACCTTAGTACTTACTAACCACGAACTAAAAGGAATGTAACCAACTGAACGAGTTAGCTTGGGAGAGAATAAAAAATATTTGAAAAAAGAGATGAAATCAAAGTAAGTCTTTATATTTTTAAATACATTTTTATGCATTTATTTCATTTTGTTTTTTCATTTCATATTTGTTTTTATTTTTCTTTCATTTTTCTTCAATATTTTTCATATTTTATTTTCATATATTTTTAGTTTATTTTTTATTTTATTTATATTCATTTTTCATAATACATAGAATATACGATTTAGGAGATAGGAAATAGGAGATAGGAAATAGGGTACCCTATAAATTTAAACTAAGTTTAATGTTTTGACATCCTCAGCAAAATTTAAAGTTTCTCACAGTGTAAAAAAATTCTATTGTAAATTGAATTGTAGAATAATAAGATTTTAAACTATAGCATAAAATTAATAATAAATAAATGAGTTATCCTATCAGAATATTTACAATATCGCTCGAGAATAGCCGGAAGGAGGAAAGAAAGCTATTTTCTTTTGTGACCCATCCTTATGGAAGCCGGCCAGTGTACCATCACTTAGCTTCTCCGGGCTAATACCAAACAATTCGTTCATGAATGGACAGCCCCAATGATAAAATAAATAACTAATAAAATAAAGTAATTAAAAATTTATCTATTGGGTAGAGAAAAATGCGCGTAGAGCATCTCAACTGTCTGAGCACCAAAATTTTGTTGGTTGCAGCCCAAGAGCAAGAACATGTTAACTTGACTCCATAACAGTAGCGAGTCCCACATCTTTCCAATTGTACAAAAAAAAATTAACATCTGGCTAGTTGACATGCCTACCATTTACGGGGATTTTTGGGTCTAGGCACGGGAAAAATCCACAGAAACCCTGGGTGGCATCTCAACCAGTGAAAATATCCAAGATAACCAAGGATACCTTTAAAAGGGGGGGGGGGGTGTAAAATGTCTGCTATAGTATACCAGAAATAAAAAAAATACATCATTTAAGGGATAAGAAAAAAAGACACTGGAGAATATAGAGTTATTAAACTTCATTAACTTTTTTGAAAAGAGAAAAAAAATTTCATTTGAACAGCACAAGAATCACTAAAATGTAAACAGTATGTATTTGAAATTTCAATTGAATCAAGGTAAGTATTTCAATTTTATTAAATTCATAAATTACTATTTATTTTCTTTCTTTCATTTATTTTATTTTAAATTATTTATTTTTTACTTTATTTATTTATTTTTATTTTATTTTATTTATTTACTTTTATTTTATTTAATTTATTTTTATTTCAACCATACACCAGAAATATTAACAAAAAAATATGAAATTACATCAGTGTACAATATGCACCTTGTACTCTGAGTTCTGCCTGCAGAACTTAGCATCGCATATTAAATTATTAATAAACATGTGCATGTGAAAACAAAAATGAGTCATTCTTAAAAAACCAATTATTGCACTTTGAGTGAATCTTAAATAAAATACTGCTTAAAATAATTCAAAAACCAGCATTAAAAAAAAATTGAGAGCCCATGTACTATTATTATAGAAATCCATAACAACTATTTTGCATGCCATAAATTTATCAAATTTTATATAAATATAGCAATTCCCAATTTTATTATCTTTCAAAATTATCATAGATATTGTGAATAAATCAATGTATACAAAAATATCAATCAAAATATGATATAAATCAATGTGTATAAATAATAATTAGCATTTTATTTCTTTATTTATTTTAAAATATTTTTTCAAATTGGTTATACACTTTAATCATATAAATGAGTTCAAAACCATCAGATTTGTTTACTTTGTAAAAAAAAATTTTCACAGATAGAAAAACAGTTTTTATAAAATTTTTTACTGCATGTAATAGTAATTATTACTAATATTTCGTTTTTTCTTTATTTGTAAATTATAAACTTATCAACACAAAATGTATGAGACATAAAAGACTTCAATATTGTAAAGATAAAAATTCAAAATATAAACACTTTATTTATAAAATAAATATTTTTCAAAAATATATGTATGAAAAAATCAATATTTGGTCTGCACATGAGATATCAAAAATATAAAATACTCAGAAAAAATTTAGAAAGGCATTTTAAATTTTAAAGTTTATAATTAAAGAAAATTAATATTACACTTTATTATTATTACTATTATTTTTAATTAATTTTTATAAAATATTTAATGTTTAAATCAAGTATTTATTAATATTTCATTAAAAGATAACTATTAAGTGAGAGAGGAAGAAAAAAAAATTAAAAGATCGGTACCCCCAGGTAAATTCCTGAAGTCGAGGCACCATAAATGTCAGGTGGCCTTTGCCTGACTGCGTTGTGCCGCAAAATAATTTAAATTAAATGAATTAAAGTTAAATTTATAGATAAAAAAAAATAATTTTAATTTTATAAGTTATGTTTCTTAAAGATTAATTATAGTTCTGAAATTGCAGATCTGAAAAATAAAAACATATAAATAAAAGTAGAGTACTCACCCCAAACATTAGTGAAGTGTGTAGGATGACAAAATACAACTGGAGTTATGCAAACAAATATATTTTATTTATAAGGCTAGAAATATATATTATCCCGGGATCCCAAAATAACTTACACTTTACTTAAATACATTATATTATTCATCAACAATTCTGCATTACTGCATTAGATAAATTTTATTGTGACTATTGAAGGACGATTAGAGATACGCCTGAGTTGTTGTTTCATAGAAGACAGTCATACCAAATAAGTGTCGTTGCAGATACACCAGTCAATCGTAGGTGCACCAGTTAATCTAAAATGAGGAATTAATCTTAGTAAGAGATGTATTTGATGGTATTAGATATGGAGAAAAAGGAAGCTTATTCCTCTGATATGTACACTGGTAAAATCCCTCCATCGATCCATAGACAACAACTCTTGTCGGATGATGATGTGAAAAGAAACAAAAGTTATCTTCACAGCAACTATGAGAAATGCGGATGTCGTAAACATCTAATTTTGAAGATTGAAAAGTTGAGGATAGATCTGTCTGATCGTCGATGGTACAGCTACACTTGAACTGTCTGCAGACCTCCTGCGGCATGAATATATTCACTTAACGAACATTCTGTGAGCCCCTAGATGCATGGTTAAGTTGCAAAAAATAAAGTCTCATCAGATGCTAATTATAAAAATCTGCTTGCCAAATTACGAAATTTTTACACAGTAACAGCATTTTTGAAAAGTAACTATAATACTGTCAAAGGGAGTTGCACGCTAGGCCCAAGGCCCAACGGCAAAAATCTCCCAAAAATTTTCTCCGTGTTCTCTGATCTACGTGCAAGGCAAGAGTGAGAGAGAATTGAATGAGACGCGAGCGGACGTTAGTACGGTCGCTCCACGCTCAGCCAATCAAAAAAAAGAAAAGAAGTTGTTAGCTGAATTTAGAGAAATTCTTAAGGGGAGTTAGGTGAAAAGTATTATTTAGTGGCAACCAGAAATACGCGGGATTTTAAGCGACGCTGCTATTTCGTGGAAAAGGGTGAATCATGAGATTGGAATTTCCGTTTCTCAACTAGATTCACTGAAAAAAGTGCGCGGGTGTATAATGGCGATGTTAAACATAAAAAAAATGGCGCGCGTAATTTTAAAAAGAGAAAAAGCTAGAAAAATATTAAGACACATATCTGGCTAAATATTGGCTTAATCTTGCTGAAATTTAACCAGAGTATTAAGAAAAAAAAGATTTATTGAATGAATAAAGATTTAAATATGAATATTAAAAAAAATAAAGGTTTTAGCATTTATATATTTAGGACTTAGTAAATATTGCAAAGATAAAACAACATCGCGAATCTTTAAAAATAAAAACAAGATAGCATATTGCTAAAAGTAAATATTATTGATTAAATTAATTACTATTAATGGGATAATTAAATAGAAATAAAATTTTAAAAGCAAATTAGATTAAATTTTAAAACGGAAATGTTATGGAAAGTTGTTATAACATAACAATAACAATCTCTGTCACAGTTATAAAAACTTAGGTTAGTTTAGAATATATTGGAAAAAAGGGGATACATTAGAAGATTAAAGATAATTTTTTTTTTTCGTTTTTTTTTTTTTTTTTTTTTTTTTTTGTACACGACGAATCTATTTGGCTAACACTTTTTCATTTGGCGAATGTTTTTTATTTTTAATTCGCCCAATTATTAACGTTGGTCAAATGTCAGCGAGAACACTGGTTTTCAATAGATATTATATTAATTTTATTGAATTGAGTGTATTTCCCCGAAATTTTTGGAAGTTCAATCTTAATTTTGTAGTCCTTTAATGTATGAATGATATAAGAAAATTCATACAGATAAAGAATAAAATTTTATTCGATTTCATATCAAAGATACTGGGAAAATTAGAAAATTTTATTTTTTATGAGTATTTTTATTGTTTATGAAAACTGGGCGGAATAATTGACGGTTCTATAAAAGACGACTTTCATCTGTTTTGCCTAAAATTCTGAAAATCCTGTATTTTGTATCTAAAAATGTGAAGGGCAATTTTTTTTTAAATTAATGGATAAGAAAAGCATTTTAAAATGTAAATAGAAAACAAGTCTACATTTAGCAATGATTTTCCCTCCGGTATCCATAACATCCATAACAAAAAAGGCAATAACATAATTAAAACCTTCTATTTTAATTAACATTATCTGCTTACTTTCATTAAACCTTCGGTTAAACTAAAAAAAAAAAAAACAAAAAACAAAAAAAAAAAAACAAATAAAATCAGTTTCTCTTTCAGCAATATTCCAACCGTTTCCGAAACGAAGAAAAAAAAATCTTGGGATAAAACTGGGTATCCTTATAGCAATAAAGACATTACAAGAAGTAAATAATTGATTTTTTTCGCTCCTCTAGATTAAAGTTAAAACTGATTTTTCTCTTATTTTACTTTTTTTCTGGTTCTCGTATCTCAAAAATTTGAAACAAGGAACACATACTTTTAAGTTCAGTTATCTGATAATTTATTTTTTTTTCCCATAAAGAAAAACTTTCTTCCTCTTTTATTTAAACGAATTGAAAATGCTTGTTTATTCAATATTTAAACCATGCTTGTTTTATCAAACTTACTTTTATCTATCCGTGAGATTTTTTTTCTGTGGATTGAATTTACATATATATTATAAAACCTGATGTGATATGATTCTCGGAGAAGTACTATTTATATCGCTAATATATATATATATATATATATATAATATATATATATATGTGACGATTTAAGGAGAACTCGAATTATTTCCACTGGTTAAAAAGAAACACACAGTCATGGCAAGCGAGGGAAAAAACAAAATAAATAAATAAATGTAGAAGATCCAATAATTAGTCATGGGCTGTTGTAAATTCATTTATTAAATTCGTAATAATGAGGAAGGAAAAGCTCCTTTTGCAAAAATTCCATCATTATTTCAGCGAGCTGTCCTCATCGAAGAAGCAACCCAAGAAATCTTCTTTTTCATCTCGAGACTTCCACCTTTTTAAACTAAAAATAAAGTTCTGGAACATTCTGTAACCTCAAACCATCATTCTTTTATGTAAACAGAATTTTTGTCCAGCTACGAGATTATTTTCCACAAACGATAAATTTATTTTTAAAAAAATATTATTTAACCAATTTATAATTGACTCAGAATTTTAAATATCTTAGGCAGACGATTTTTATAAATGATTAATTTTAAGAGAAAAAGAAAAGAAATGAATTTATTAATATGCACACATCAAAGGTTGACGTAGGAAAAATAAATAAATAGATAAAATAAAATAATGATATTTTTTGAAAGGTATGGTTTTGGAATAAATTTAATAAGACTTTCTTAAAAAGGGTTGATAAAAACATAGAAGAAATCAGTTTTATTTGAAATATTAAGAAATAAAGTTTAATTAAGAATATTTTTAATTTAGAGCCATCTTTTTAAATTTACGCATACTGGAATAATGTTTTTTAAGGCAAATTAAGAATTTATATCGTCTGCATAAGGATTAACAGATTAGATTTAGAAACAAGATTTTAATTTAATAATTTGAAGTAAGTACGGAATATTATTATAAGAAAATTAAGATAGTATAAAGGTTAGTTTTGGCGAAAAAATTTTTAATTTGTAATATATATATGAAATTTAGTTGTCAAAATAAAATATAATGATTTCATTGAATTGAATATATTTCACTAAAATGTCAGGAAGTTCAATTTCAGTATGGGGGACGTTTGATGCATGAAAAATACAATAGGATTTATATAGATGTTATTCGATTTCATTTCGAAGAAAAAAGGGAAAGTTCTAAAATTAAGTTTTATAAACATTTTTATAGTTTATGAAGATTGGACGGAATCATCGACGGTTCTATAAAATATCGTTTTCATCTTCTTTACCTAAAATTTGGAAAGCCCTGTATTTTGTATCTAAAAACGTTAAAAGAAAATATTTTTTTTAACAATGCTTAAGAAAAAATTTTTTAAATGCAACTAGAAAAAAGGTTTAAATTTTGCAATGATTTCCACTCCGGTATTCATAACATCTATAATAAAAAATGCAATAAGGTAATTAAAACCTTCTATTTTAATTAACATTATTTGCTTACTTCGATTAAACCTTCAGTTAAACTTCAAAAAAGAAAACGAAAAAAAAATTTAATTTCCCTTTCAGCAATATTCCTGCCGTTTCCGAAAATAAACAAAAAATTCGAGATTAAACTGGGTATCCTTATAGCAATGAACAATTTTCGAGAAGTAAATAATTGATTTTTTCCGCTTCTCTAGGTAAAAGTTGAAGCTGATTTTTCTGTTCTCCCCCCCCCCCCTTTTATTTATTGTTCTATCTTAAAAGATTCAAGCGACGAATGCATATTTTTATGTTAAGCTATCTGATAATTCATTTTTTTTCCATACAGAAAAAACTTTATTCCACTTTCATCTAAATGAATTGAAAACTCTTGCGTATTCAATATTTAAACCATGTTTGTTTTATCGTAACTTTCTTTTATTTACACGTGAAAGTTTTTGTATGGACTGAATTTACATATATATTATAAGAATTGATACGATATATGATTTCTGCAGACTTACTATTTATATTGCAAATATATATATATTTATATGTTTTCTTTTTGGTTTATTTCTGATATTTTCTTTTCATAGTTGATTCTAGAATATTTAGTTTTCAAAAGAAAGTATATTGATTTCATTCAATTGAATATATTTCACAGAAATGTCAGGAAGTTCGAGCTTAGTGTGGTAATCCTTTGATGTATGAATAAGTTAACAGGATTTATACAGATAAGGAATAAAATTTTTATTCAATTTCATTTATGAGAAAACGGGAAAATCTAGGAAAATAATAGTTTTAAGTATTTAATAGTTTATGAAGATTCGATCAAAAAATTGGGGGTTCTAAAACTAGGAATTTCATTTGTTTTTCTAAACTTAATAAAACTTTGTATTTTGTATGTAAAAATGTCTAAAAAAAGCAAAGATTTTTTATAAAAATAATCATTAAGAAAAACATTTTGAAATACAGCCAGAAAAAAGTTCCAAATTTAGCAGTTCCACCAGTGGCCGAGAAGTTTAGACCTCTCAACTGGTAGGCGGCAGGTACTGGGTTCGAACCCATTCGCGGCCATCGGCCTAATCGTTCGGAGTTTTCGCGGTTTTCTTCGAACATTGCGTAAATACGGGTTTGGTTCCCTTAGAATGACCCCCACGAAGGGCACCCCCCCAGGGCATATATCCTTAGTGTAGATAATTGGCCGACACCAAATAAATAAAACCAAATTAAATTTAGCAATGATTTCCTCTCCGGTACTCATAACATCGGTAACAAAAAATACAATACAGAAATTAAAACCTTCTATTTTAATTAACATTTTTTGCTTAGTTTGATTAAACCTACTGTTAGACAAAAAAAAAAAAAAAAAAAAAAAAAAAAAAAAAAAAAAAATCAATTTGCCTTTGAACAATATCCTAACCGCTTCCGAAAAAAAAAATGGAGACAAAACTAGATATCCTCATAGCAATGAACAATTTTCAAGAAGATTACAATATACATAGCAATGAACAATTTTCAAGAAATTAATAAATAATTAGAAAAATTATGTTTTTTATGAGTATTTTTATAGTTTATGAAGATTGGACGGAATCATCGACGGTTCGAAAAAATAGGGCAAAAATCTGCGTTACCTACAATTTGGAAAGCCCTGTATTTTGTAAGTAAAAATGTGACGAGCAAAGAAAGATTTTTTAAAATAATGGTTAAGAAAAGCGTATTAAAATACAAACAGAAAAAGGGTCCAAATTCAGCTATGATTGTCCTTCCGGTATTCACAACATCTATAACAAAAAATGCAATAAGGTAATTAAAACCTTTTATTTTATTTAACATTATTTGCTTACTTTGATTAAACCTTCAGTTAAACTACAAAAAAAGGAATATAAAAATCCATTTACCTTTCAGGGATATTCCGACGGTTTCCAAAAAGAAAAAAAAATGGAGATAAAACTGGGTATCCTTATAGCAATGAACAAATTTTAAGAAGTAAATAATTGATTTTTTCTGCTCCTCTAGATTAAAGTTGAAACGGATTTGTCTCTCCTTTTTTTCTTGTTCTACTATCTCAAAAGGTTCAAACAAAAAAGAACATAGTTTTAAGTTCAGTTATCTTGTAATTATTATTTTCCTACAAAGAAAAATCTTTCTTCCACTTTCATTTAAATGAATTGAAAATGCTTGTTTATTCGATATTTAAACCATGCTTGTTTTATCAAAACTTTCTTTTATTTATACGTGAAAGTTTTTTGTATGGATTGAATTTACATATATAGTATAAAAACTGATATGATATATCATTCCTGGAGACTTACTATTTATATCGCAAATAGATTTTTTGTTTTCCTTTTTATCCGGTTTTTTTCTGATACTTTGTTATCTTAGATGAGTTTACGAAATTTAGATTTCAAAAGAAGATATATATTAATTTTATTGAATTGAATGTATTTCCCGGAAATTTTTGGAAGTTGAAGCTTAATTTTGTAGTCCTTTGACGTATGAATGATATAATAAAATTCATACAGATAGAGAATAAAATTCTATTCGATTTCATTTCAAAGAAACTCGGAAAATTAGAAAATTTATTTTTCATGATTATTTTTATTGTTTATGAAAACTGGACGAAATAATTGACGGTTCTATTAAAGACGACTTTCATCTGTTTTGCCTAAAATTCAGAAAATCCTGTATTTTGTATCTAAAAATATGAAGGGCAAATTAAAAAAAAAATAATGGTTAAGAAAAGCATTTTAAAATACAAATAGAAAAATGTCCACATTTAGCAATGATTTTCCCTCCGGTATCTATAACATCTATAACAAAAAAGGCAATAAGATAATTGAAACCTTCTATTTTAATTAACATTATTTGCTTACTTTCATTAAACCATCGGTTAAACTAAAAAAAAGAGACTACCAAATAAAATCAATTTCTCTTTCAGCAATATTCCAACCGTTTCCGAAAAAAAGGAGATAAAACTGGGTATCCTTATAGCAAGAAAGAATTTTCAAGAAGTAAATAATTGATTTTTTTCGCTCAACTAGATTAAAGTTGAAACTGATTTTTCTCTTATTTTCCTTTTTTTCTGGTTCTCGTATCTCAAAAATTTGAAACAACGAACACATATTTTTAAGTTCAGCTATCTGATAATTCATTTTTTTTTCTCTCACGAAGAAAAAACTTTCTGCCACTTTCATTTAAATGAATTGAAAATGCTTGTTTATTCAATATTTAAACCATGCTTGTTTTATCAAAACTTTCTTTTATTTATACGTGAAAGTTTTTTGTATGGATTGAATTTACATATATATTATAAAAACTGATATGATATATGATTCTCGGAGACTTACTATTTATATCGCAAATAGATATTTTTGTTTTCCCTTTTTTGGTTCATTTCTGATACTTTGTTTTCATAGCTGATTCTACGAAATTTAGTTTTCAAAAGAAAAAATATCGATTTTATTGAATTGAATATATTTCTCAGAAATTTCAGGAAGTTTAAACTTAGTATGTTAGTCCTTTGATGTAATAGGATTTATACAGATAAGGAATAAAATTTTTAGTCGATTACATTTCGATGAAAAGAAGAGGGGGGGGGGATGATTAAAAAAGTTGTTTGTTTTTTGTTTTTTTTAAGTATTTTTATATTTTATGAAGACAGGACGGAATAATTGAGGGTTTTAAAAAACAGGTTCTTTCATCTGTTTCAATTAAAATTCGGAAAACCAAAAATCTTCTTTTAATCCTTTAATAGGGGTTGTACACAAAAAAGGGACTCCTTATTTTAAGAGTATTAGCACAAGAAGTATTTAATTGGTACGTTTATTTTATAAAGTACGCGGAAGTAAGCAAGTTTTTATTTTCTAATAACAAAATCGTTTGTAAATTCTGGTGTCAATCGAACATTTCATGGTTTAAAAATCTCCGCGCTGGTAAAGGTTTAGCAATGACATGACAAATTTCAAAATCAAGTACGGATATTCCAGATTTATCTGTGCGCTGAAGATACAACTGCGCTAACAATGCGTCAATAAATAAATAAAAATGAAATAATTAACAAATTATAACAATTATTTAAAAAATGATATTTAATCAATTTAACATGTTAAATTCAGATATAGATGCCGAAGGTTTACCTGATTTCGTTCGGTAGCTTCGGAGTCAGTTTTTTTGTTTTTAAGTTTACAGTTTATTATTATTCAGTTCTTACAAGTTATAATCCTTTTTAATAATGCTATTTATTTAATCATGTTAACTTACTGTTTTTAGTGCGATTAGCAACTATAACCTCTTCAGACCTGAACATAAAATAATTCTACAAATATATATTTATTGCTTTTGCATAATCGAAATGACACCATAGATGACAGAAAGATTCTTTTTTATGGAATCAATACTTTAGGGGACTGGTAATTTAGGTTTACAAATATGGATATAAAAATACTAATCCCCTTAAAACATCAGTTTAATTATCAGTAATACAAATTTACGCAATAGCAGAATTAAGGTCTTTAAACAAATAAATGATCAGCAAATCCCCAAAATTTTTTACTGTACAGTATTTAAGTTAAATAATCATGAATATTTCTTACTTTCTTGGCCACAATGTCATGAAGGTATTTTCGAAACTCGGATGTAAATGATATTTATTTTATGAGGTAATATTCATCAGTGCTGACATTTATTGATTTTGTTTTATAGCAAAAAAAAAAAAAAAAAAAAAAAAAAAAAAAAAAAAAAAACATTCAGCTGCATAGATGTAAAGTAAAAATGCAAAAAATTCGAACATTTTAGTTTTTATGAGGAAAAGAATGGAGGTACACATTTGTGTACCTCAGGTCTGAAGAAGTTAAACAATGCTGTCAGTTGACAATCATATTCGGTGATTTGTCGTTAGGGGAAAGCAAATACATAAGTACACAAAAATGTGTTTCTGTAATTCGTCAGATTGCGACTGTCATGTCGGTATGAAGTCACTGCGACTTTTTTTAAAATTTATTTACAGTTCACGAAAATGTAAAGCGTACCGATGTTGCAGTGATATGAATAAAACTTACCTTCTAAGTAGAGAAAAAAAAAAAAAGATGATGACAATGATAATACATATCTGCCCCAATACATTTATCTTTTTTAATATATTTTGAAAGCAGTGCTCTTAGATGCAGATACAATTTCGTAAAATGTAATGTCGTTTAAATAAGCTATGCAAACTTTATAATTTAATGTTTTGATTCTCAAATATGAAAACTGTTTGGTATAAAGAGCATGGAAACACTTTTGTTTTTAATTGAAACCCCTAAATAGATTTTTTTACATTAAGTATATTTTTTTATATCTCACTATTGACGTCGAAAACATTTTTATGTGAAATACATCAATTAAGTATTCAAATATTTTTTTGAAATTTATTAAAAGCCCTAAACTAATACTTGCCTGCCAGGAGTTAATAGAGCTAAATCAATCCCCGAATAGTCAAATCAATGAAAGATTTCGCTTCTAACATTATCCTTTTTTAATTGCAATTATTTCTTTGTTTAAGCATGTAGTTCGACTAGCTGAGCCGCCCGGCGTTGCCCTGGCCCGTAATTATATTCTAAAACAAACCTGATATTTGTATTGCAAAATTTCATAAAAAGACCCAACCTCGTACCGAATCCCCTCTCCCTACGGTACCGTTTAGCAGAAGTGCTACGCACGCATGGCAAGAAAAAAAAAATGTGGAAGGGTTCTTGAATTTTTTAGTTTCACATTGCACCACCAGAGAGTGAACTCAACAAAACTGTTTCTGGACTTAAGAAAGATATTTAATGGAATTATTATTCGTAAGTACTTTTAAAATTTTATATTAAATAAGTATTTGTCTCTGGGCTCCGAAAAATCCGCATCTAAAACGGTAGCGTTTGAAATATTTGATCACGTTCTTTAAAAAATAATTATTGCCCCCAGTACTCATAATTGAACTTCCCGTACTCTTTTAAGTCTATATTAGTGTTATAATCTATCTGAAATTTCCCTGGTCTTAGTGAAAAGTCCACATTTGAAATGGAAGAAAACGTTACAATTTAAAAAATTTGACCGCTCCCCTTAAAAAAATCCCCCCGCCCCATATTTGATGCTCACTACTCTTTAAAATATTTGCTATCTGTATCATACATTAATTTCATGAAACTTTTGTGCAAATTCAAAATTTAATAAAAATTCTTACATGAAATCCCTTGTTTCTTTAAAGGAATAAGAAAAATAGAACATAAATAAGTGCTCCATTTATTGGTTATCGTAAATGATGATATAATTTAAACTAATGTGTACATTATATTATTATTTCTAGATAATGCAATTAATAAATTATATATTAAATCTTAAATATATATATATTCTTATATCAGTTTATAATTCTTTTAGTAATTTCTATTTTTTAAATATAGAAAACTTTTTTGAAAACTCCAAAACAATCGTTTTGTGATTTTTTTTTATTTTAATTCGCATTTCAGCATTTATTTTCCTTTTTAAATAATTGCTAAATAGTTTTTAAAATTAAAACACACGCTTTTCCATCAGATCGGACTAAAAAGTTTAATTTTTTGGTTGCATAGTTACGATTTTCATATGTGTTTAAGTGATTGTCATGTGTCTAGGGTGTCAGTTAACTTTTAATTTTTTCAAATTGCTTTTGATCCATTTATCCGATGTCATATTTTGATCCCTTTAAGCGGCGACTATAGCCTATGTTCACCGGAAATAGTGTAGCTTTCCAACGGTGAAAGAATTTTTCAAATCCGTCAAGTAGTTTCTGAGCCTATACAATTCAAACAATCAAATCTTTCCTCTTTATAATATTAGTATAGCTTACATAATTACTGTATGTTAGGCATGTGTTTATTTATTTTATTTATTCAATTGTTGATGAAGAGATAATTTCGTTATGGATTATTATTTTGAAACAAATGTTGATCTATTAATACTGTGCTAAATATAAATAGATTAATTTTTTTTTTGTCTTGCACGTTATATAGATTGATTATTAAAAATTCGTGCTTCAAAATTATTTTTAGAGCCATAAAATTTAGTATGTGATTAAACAGAGTTTAAAAAATAGCTTGCATTTGAAGATAGATTTTTCCTGATTCGGCGATATGAATGACGATGTAATACATTGAAATTATATCACCATTAGACGTTACAACATGTGCAAATACATTCAATTTACTCGCTAACCATAGCCATCATCGATATGGGGTCCCATGACATTTTTTTTTTTTATTTATAGTATAGGTTTGAAACGTAAAAATTTCAATCCAATAAAATCAATACGTTTTTCTTAGAAAACCCAATTTCCCAGATCCACCCATAAAAACAATATTTCAGACTAAGATAAAGGGAGAAAAAAATCTTACTTTTAGTATAAAAGATAGGTCCCTGAATTTTATTATTCAACGCGAGATATTTTTAAATATAAATGTAAATTCATTCTCAACTAAAATTCTACTTATATGAAAGAATCCTTTTGATAAAACACGGCGCAGATCTAAATTCTGAATAAAACAAGATCTTCCATTTTATTTAAATTGAAATGAAATAAAATTTTGCCCAGCTGAAATGAGTTATCAGATATTGCAACAACTCAAATATGAGTTTTATTTTGATAGTCAAACTTTTGATGAAAGAAAGAAATTGAAAAAAAAAATAATAATAAAACTGGATAAGAAAACCAGCTTGAATGTTTACCTGGACGAGTGGAAAAATCGATTATTTAAGCTCAAATATCCATTTGTTTAATTTTCTTACGTTCGTAATTCTCTGTTGTAAGATAAAGTATTGGATTTGTTTAACTCTTTCTTTTTTAAAAGAGACTACTTTAATATTTACTTAAAATTTATTAATAGTTGATTAAATTTATTTTAATATACCTTAAATTAAAAAAAAATAATAATAAAATGATTAATGCACAATTTCCTACTACATATATATTTTTGTTTCCAATACTAACATGAAAAAACATATATACCGATTTACTAAATGCTGTATAAAATGTGTTGTAAAATTAAAACGAAAATATTATTAAAATATTTTTTTTAAAAAATGGACGTTTCGGTCATATTCTACGACCATCTCCAAGAATTACTTGTTGCATTTCTTTTTAAAGCACAAAATCTTGAAAATTCCGTTAGATTTCAAAACTATAATTGCTTCAACCAATAAAATATGTAGTGGCATCAAGGCTTAACATAGTTCTTTAAAAATCAATGTAACAACTTTTTCCTGAAGATGGTTATAGATGATGACGGAAACGTCATTATTATAAATTTTATTTTAATGTTTAACTTTTCATTTCACAACATTTATAATACACCATTTAAAAAACTTTTTTTCAAATTAATATTGAAAATTTTATGTGGTAAATACCCAATTATTTTATTGTTGCTATTATCATTATTATAATTATTATTTGTATAAGTAAACAATCTTGAATTTTATTATAAAAGAAAGGCCTCTGAATTTTATTATTCGACGCGAGATATTTTTAAATATAAATGTAAATTCATTCTCAGCTAAAATTCTACTTATATGAAAGAATCATTTTGATAAAACACGGCGCAGATCTAAATTCTGAGTAAAACAAGATCTTCCATTTTATTTAAATGTAAATGAAATAAAATTTTGCACAGCTGAAATGAGTTATGAGATATTGCAACAGCTCAAATATGAGTTTTATTTTGATAGTCAAACTTTTGATGAAAGAAAGAAATTGGGGGAAAAATCTGGATAAGGAAACCTCTAATCTAGACGAGTGGAAAAATCTATTATTTATATCTTTTAAGTGGAACATGCAGTGAGAAGCTCAAGTATTCATTTGTTTCATTTTCTTACATTCGTAATTCTCTGTTGTAAAATAAAAAAAGTATTGGATTTGTTTGTCTGTTCCTTTTTAAAAAAGAGACTACTTTCATATTTACTTAAAATATATTAATAGTTGCTTAAATTCATTTTAATATAGCTTAAAATTAAAAAAAAATGATTACAGTACAATTTCTTATTACTTATATTTTTGTTTTCAATATTAACCTGAAAATATATCTATACCGATTTACTAAATGGTGTATACAAAATGTTATAAAATTAAAACGAAACAATTATTATTAAAAAAAAAAATGGACGTTTCGGTCATAATTTACGACCATCTCTAGGAAAAACTTGCAGAGCTGCCAACTTCAACGCCTATTTAAATCATATAAACGTATTTGAAACCACAAAAAAGTTTTAGTAAAATGTATGCCAAATATATTCAATGGCATGTTTTACAATACATATTGTTAATTATTTATGAAAATTACTACTTCAAATATGTTTATTTGACTTTAAATAAGCATAGTAGTTGGCAGCCTTGAACTTGTTGCATTTCTTTTTTAAAGCATCAAGCTGTCTTGAATTTGAAAATTTCGTTAGATTTTAAAACTGTAATCGCTTCAACTAATCAAAAGAATAGAGTATGTAGTGGCATCATGGCTTGACTTAGTTCTTTAAAAAGAAATGTAACAGCTTTTCCTGAAGATGGTTATAGATTATGACCGAAACATCGTTATTATAATTTTATTTTAATATTTAACTTTTAATTTCACAGCATTTATAATACACCATTCAGAGAATATTCAGTTAATATTGAACACTTTATGGTGTAAACGTCCATTTCTTTTATTATTATTATTATTATTATTATTATTATTATTATTATTTGCTATGGTCTTTATACAAGTAAAAAATCTTCAATTTTATTATGTAAGATAAGTCTCCGAATTTATTATTCCGCACCAGACATTTTAAAATATAAATGTAAATTCATTCTCAGCTAAAATTCTATTTGTATGAAAGAATCATTTTGATAAAACACGGCGCAAACCTAAATTCTGAATAAAACAAGATCTTCCATTTTATTTAAATTGAAATGAAATAAAATTTTGCCCAGCTGAAATGAGTTATCAGATATTGCAACAACTCAAATATGAGTTTTATTTTGATAGTCAAACTTTTGATGAAAGAAAGAAATTGAAAAAAAAATAATAATAAAACTGGATAAGAAAACCAGCTTCAATGTTTATCTGGACGAGTGGAAAAATCGATTATTTAAGCTCAAATATCCATTTGTTTAATTTTCTTACGTTCGTAATTCTCTGTTGTAAGATAGAGAAAGTATTGGATTTGTTTATCTCTTTTTTAAAAGAGACTACTTTAAAATTTACTTAAAATTTATTAATAGTTGATTAAATTTATTTTAATATACCTTAAATCAAAAAAATAATAATAAAATGATTAATGCACAATTTCCTACTACATATATATTTTTATTTCCAATACTAACATGAAAAAACATATATACCGATTTACTAAATGCTGTATAAAATGTGTTGTAAAATTAAAACGAAAATATTATTAAAATATTTTTAAAAAAATGGACGTTTCGGTCATATTCTACGACCATCTCCAAGAATTACTTGTTGCATTTCTTTTAAAGCACAAAATCTTGAAAATTCCGTTAGATTTCAAAACTTTAATTGCTTCAACCAATAGAATATGTAGTGGCATCAAGGCTTCACATAGTTCTTTAAAAATCAATGTAACAACTTTTTCCTGAAGATGGTTATAGATGATGACGGAAACGTCATTATTATAAATTTTATTTTAATGTTTAACTTTTCATTTCACAACATTTATAATACACCATTTAAAAAACTTTTTTTCAAATTAATATTGAAAATTTTATGTGGTAAATACCCAATTATTTTATTGTTGCTATTATCATTATTATAATTATTATTTGTATAAGTAAACAATCTTGAATTTTATTATAAAAGAAAGGCCTCTGAATTTTATTATTCGACGCGAGATATTTTTAAATATAAATGTAAATTCATTCTCAGCTAAAATTCTACTTATATGAAAGAATCCTTTTGATAAAACACTGCGCAGATCTAAATTCTGAGTAAAACAAGATCTTCCATTTTATTTAAATGTAAATGAAATAAAATTTTGCACAGCTGAAATGAGTTATGAGATATTGCAACACCTCAAATATGAGTTTTATTTTGATAGTCAAACTTTTGATGAAAGAAAGAAATTGGGGGAAAAATCTGGATAAGGAAACCTCTAATCTAGACGAGTGGAAAAATCTATTATTTATATCTTTTAAGTGGAACATGCAGTGAGAAGCTCAAGTATTCATTTGTTTCATTTTCTTACATTCGTAATTCTCTGTTGTAAAATAAAAAAAGTATTGGATTTGTTTGTCTGTTCCTTTTTAAAAAAGAGACTACTTTCATATTTACTTAAAATATATTAATAGTTGCTTAAATTCATTTTAATATAGCTTAAAATTAAAAAAAATGATTACAGTACAATTTCTTATTACTTATATTTTTGTTTTCAATATTAACCTGAAAATATATCTATACCGATTTACTAAATGGTGAATACAAAATGTTGTAAAATTAAAACGAAACAATTATTATTTTAAAAAAATGGACGTTTCGGTCATAATTTACGTCCATCTCTAGGAAAAACTTGCAGAGCTGCCAACTTCAACGCCTATTTAAATCATATAAACGTATTTGAAACCAAAAAAAAAGTTTTAGTAAAATTTATGCCAAATATATTCAATGGCATGTTTTACAATACATATTGTTAATTATTTATGAAAATTACTATTTCAAATATGTTTATTTGACTTTAAATAAGCGTAGTAGTTGGCAGCCTTGAACTTGTTGCATTTCTTTTTTAAAGCATCAAGCTGTCTTGAATTTGAAAATTTCGTTAGATTTTAAAACTGTAATCGCTTCAATTAATCAAAAGAATAGAGTATGTAGAGGCATCACGGCTTGACTTAGTTCTTTAAAAAGAAATGTAACAGCTTTTCCTGAAGATGGTTATAGATTATGACCGAAACATCGTTATTATAATTTTATTTTAATATTTAACTTTTAATTTCACAGCATTTATAATACACCATTCAGAGAATATTCAGTTAATATTGAACACTTTATGGTGTAAACGTCCAATTCTTTTATTATTACTATTATTATTATTATTTGCTATGGTCTTTATACAAGTAAAAAATCTTGATTTTTATCATATAAGATAAGTCTCCGAATTTATTATTCCGCACCAGACATTTTAAAATATAAATGTAAATTCATTCTCAGCTAAAATTCTACTTGTATGAAAGAATCATTTTGATAAAACACTGCGCAGACCTAAATTCTGAATAAAACAAGATCTTCCATTTTATTTAAATGGAAATTAAATAAAATTTTGCACAGTTGAAATGAGTTATCAGATATTGCAACAACTCAAATATGAGTTTTATTTTCACAGTCAAACATTTAATTACAGAAATATATTGGAAACGAATAAAACTGGATAAGAAAACCAGCTTCAATGTTAATTTAGAAAAGTGGAAAAATCAATTATTTACATTTTTGAGTGGAACGTGCAGAGAGAAGCTTAAGTATCAATTTCTTTACGGTTCTTACGTTTGTAATTCTCTGTTATAAGAAAGAGAAGATATTAGATTTGGTTATCTTTTTCTTATTTAAATGCTGCTACTATATATTGTATTCATATTCAGGATTTAACTTTTTTAATTACTTTACCTAAAACTTAAAATAATGAAAACGAAAAGATTAATGTTAATTATTGTGCATTTTAAAAGTACATTTTTCTTGTTCAATATTAACGTGAAAATGAAAGATTACTATTTTACTAAATGACTTGTCCAAAATGTTGTAAAAATAAATCTAAACAAATATTAAAATAAATTATAACAATCGACGATTTAGTTATCATATATGACCATTTTCATAAAAGACACGTTATATTGCTCTTTAATGAACAAAGTAGACCGGTCGTGAATTTGAAATGTTCGTTAAATTTTTGAACGATAATAGTGTCAATTAATCAAAAGCACAGAATATGCAGTGGCATCACGGCTATATTTTGTCTTTAAAAACCATTGTAACAACTTTTTCCCGAAGATGGTCACTGATGATGACAGAAACGACTGTCATTTTTTTTTGTGTGTGTGTTTGTATAGTTTATAGCTTTACAAGATTTTGTATAAACCATTTCGTAAAAATAAGATTTGTTTTCACGATTTAACTTTATTCTGTAACAAGCAATGTCAAAACTTATTCCTGAAAATGATCATGTAAGATGAGTGATAGATGATTGCGATAAATTTATTTTAATGTTTGTTTGGTTTTTAACTTTACGACATTTTGCATGTATCTTTTAGTAAAATTGGGATTTTTAATTTTCAAGGTTTAACTTTTTCCTTTAAAAAGCAATCTCGAAACTCATCCCTGAAGATGATCATATATAAGATAACCAAAACCTCGATTGTTGTCATTTGATTTTAATTTTTGTTTAGTTTTTAACTTTACGACATTTATAATGCACGATTCCGTAAATTTGTAATATTTTTACGTTAATGTTAAACTTTTTTAAGGAAAAAATATCCAACACTTTCATTTATATATTTTTTACTATGTTCCATAACTAAATAATAAAAAGTCTTATATTTCGGCATAAAAGATAAGTCTCTGAATTTATTATTTCACGCCAGATATATTTTACATATAAATGTAAATTCATTCTCGGCTAAAATTTCTACTTATATAAAAGAATTCTTTTGGTAAAACACGGCGTGGATCTAAATTTTGAATAAAATAAGATCTTCCATTTCATTTAAATGAAAATGAAATAAAGTTTTTCATAGTTGAAATGCGTTACCAGATATTGCTGCACTGTAAAACATTTGTGTAACGTTACTCCATAAAGCTGGCAGCAGCCAAGTTTCCACCAAGTTTATGGTGCAATAACCTAAAATACCGGTTTAACCAAGATAACCAGTGTAACATTGCATTAATATGTAATGTTACACTAGTAACATATGTTTAAAGTACACCTTTATATAAGTGACAAAAAAATCACACCATAACAGTGGTGGCGACAAAGCTGCCATCGGTTTTTTGGAGTAATGTTACACAAAAGTTTTACAGTATGCAACTCAAACATGAATTTTATTTTGATAGTTAAACTTTGATGAAAGAAAGAAATTGGGAAAAAAAACTGGTTAAGGAAACCAGCTTCAACGTTAATCTAGACGAGTGGAAAAATCAATTATTTACATCTTTTGAGTGGAACGTGACGTCCCGTAAAGCATGGTGACGTCACTGCAACGTAGTTCTGAAGTCACATTGTGACTTTGTGACCATCGATTGTCGATGTGACGTCACGTGAAGTCGATGTGAAGTCACAGTGACTAAAATGTGAAGTCGTTATGGCCGTTTTAGAGCTCTTTTGTGACGTTTCACAAAGTGGTCACAATGTGACAAATTTGTGAAAAATGTGTCATTTGTGACTAATTTGACATTAACTTTGTGACGAAACTGTGACAAAAGCGACGATATTTAAATTGCCAGAAACATGTTTTTTAAAGTAAATAACATGTTTAGAAGGATATTTTTAAATTTCTAAAGATTTTTAAGAAAGTCATATCTCAGTCACAATGTGACGTCACTGAGTGGTGACATTTTGGTCACAGATGTGATATGACCAAAGTGACTCACAGTGACGTCACTGTGACCATGCATGCTATTAGGGGTAAAAAAAAGTACCCATTTGTTTCATTTTCATACGTTCGTAATTCTGTTTTGTAAGATAGAGAAAGTATTAGATTTGGTTAATCTTTCCTTATTTAAAAGCTGCTACTATATATTGCATTCAAATTCAGGATTTAAACCCTTCAGGGCCAATCAGTAATGTCTCTGTAATATTTGGTTCTCTGTGGGGAAAAAATGAAAATTTTGTTTTAAAATAAAAGCAGTGGAACAATGTAATCTTGTTGATGGATTATCTCGTTGCGTGGCAACTTTGCATTAAGTCTTAAGGTAAGTCATGTTGCTTGGACGTTACGGAGACATAAACAGAAAATTGTTTAAGTCCGACTGGTAGCCACAAAAATAAATATATCTATTAAGAAGTAAAATTGCATAAAAATGTAAAAAAGTATTAAAATAACATGTTTTGCAATTGTAGTATAACAGTAGTGAGAAAAAGAAAAGGAAAAAAAGGAAAATGACATTAGTTTCTAAAATAGCCAGGCGAAGAAGCTACCGGGAAATGCCCCAACTGTAAAAAAAGGACTCTTTTCAGAGACCATACATTTTAGAATAATGAAAAGAAATTCTAATAAATTAGCAGATTAACTTTTAGCTTTTTAATTTTTTAATTATTATTATTTTTTTAAAAACAGTATTAAAATAAGGCAATTTTTTGTTGAATGTAAAAAAATTCGTTAAAAGTTTCCTGTGTGAATCTCATTTAAATTAGGTGAGATGAAATGTATCCCACGGCCCTGTAAGGGGTTAACTTTTTTTAATTATTTGCATAAACATTAAAAAAAATACATATAATGATATATATATATATATATATATATATATATATATATATATATATGTATATGTTCAATATTGAATTGAAAATAAATCAAAAGTTTATTAAATGGTGTATACAAAAAGTTAAAAACTAAACAAGCATTAAAATAAATTTTTGCGTGATCAGCAAAGGCATAATATGTTGCTTTGCAAAGAACAAAGTTGAGCAATCTTGAAGAGTTCTTTATATTGCCAAACGATATTAGCTTTAATCAACAAAAAGAGTTCACTATGTAATGACATCACTGCTTGAGAGTTTAAAAAATATATATTGCAAAAACTTTTTTTATCAATATAGTCTTAGATTATAACCAAAACATTGTTTGCTATAATTTTATTTTAATGTTTGTTTAATTTTTTAACTTTATGACATTTTGCATGTGACATTTAATAAACTTATGATCTTCTATTTTCCTGGCTTGATACTGTTCATTAAAAAGCAATGTTAAATCTCTTGTCTGAAGATGGTTATACATGACGATCGGAACGTCAATCCTTTCAATTTAATAGAAATTGTTGTTTAGGTTTTAACCTTACGACATTTATAATGGCCATTCATTAAACTTGTATTTTTTTATCTTATACTTTTTTATTGTATAAATGTCCAACTATATTATTATTATATTTTTTGCTATGATACATTGCTAAATAATAAAAAAAATCTTACATTTCGGTATAAAAGATAAGTCTCTGAATTTATTATTTCACGCCAGATATTTTTAATATATAAATGTAAATTCATTCTAGGCAAAATTTTCTACTTATATGAAAGAAACCTTTTGATAAAACACAGCGTGGATTTAAACTCAACAAAAAAACACGATTTTCCATTTCATTTAAATGAAAATGAAATAAACTTTTGCATTGCAGAAATGAATTATCAGATGTAGCACAACTCAAGTATAAGTTTTATATTGATAGTCAAACTTTTGATGAAGTAAAGAAATTGGGGAAAAAAATTAAACTGGATAAGTTAAACCAGCTTCAACATTAATCTAGACGACAGGAGAAATCCATTATTTACATCTTTTCAGTGAAACGTGCAGCGAGGCACCCATTTGATTTATTTATTTATTTATTTATTATTATTTTTACATTCGTAATTCTCTGTTGTAAGGTTGGGACAGTATTAGATTTGTTTTTCTTTTCCTTGTTTAAAAATTATTGCTATTGTTGCAGCGTATATAGGGTTCTTTCGATCTTATGGTTAGACAACTTCAAACTCTTTTCTCTTAGAAAAGCAGAAAATAATTTATTTACAGATCTTCAGAACAACAGAGTCTTCGAAACTCACAAATATTACAAGATATTCCAAAATAACTGTTTAAATCTATCGAACAAGTACAAATATAGGTCGCAGAGACTCTTTATACAATGTCTCAACACTATATCACATTCAAAACAACGTAGATAAAACTCAATACATCAAGCAAACTTGCTTGCACAATCTCTAGTAGCTCACTCAATGACTGACTGGTAAATAATAACAACAACAGCTCGTATCGCTCTCCGTATATATAGTCTCGTAGCATGTGCTAGAAATTTCTAGAAAAACCTGGAAAACCACGGAACAACAATGTATCAGTAGACCTAAGGGGGGGTTACCATAAATAGGGAAGGGTTACCATCGCCAACAATCGCCAAGTTTGTCGCCAACTTGGCGATATATCGCCAAATTTGGCGACCAAAATTAGTCGCCAAAAGTGACGCCAACTTGGCGATATCTCAAATATTTCGCAAAGCTGCCATAGACATTCACTGAAAATAATAGACAAGTTTGCTTGATAACAGAGACAATGTAACAAAAACTAATATTAGTAAAGAAATGGAGCTTAATAAGATTATTTACATTATTTTACAGTACAAACACTAACTATTTACAAAATTCGTAACACTATACATTGTATTCATATTCATTCTTTAATTGTTTAATTACTTCACCTAAAACGTAAAATAATAAAAACGAGCATGAATACATTGATTATTGGGCATTTTATAACTACATTTTTTTTTTTTTTTTTTTTTTTTTTTTTTTTTTTTTTCAATATTAACATGAAAATAAAAAATAGCAAGTTTAATAAATTGTGCATATAAAACGTTATAGAGTTAAAAACTAAAGAAGTATTAAAATAAATTTTAGCAATCGTCATATCGGTCAGCATCTAATATTATGTTCAGAAAAAGCATGCTACATTGCTTTTAAAAGAACTAAGTTGAGCTATCTTGAAGAGTTCGTTATGTTTCTAAACAATATTCACTGTAATAAAAAAGAGTTGAATATGTAGTGACATCACGTCTTGACGGTGTTTTTTAAAAAGCAATGCAGCAACATTTTTTATGAATATAGTCATAGATTATGACCAAAACATCGTTTGATATAATTTTATTTTAATGTTTGTTTAGTTTTTAACTTTACGATATTTTCCATGTAACATTTAATAAAATTATGATCTTTTATTTTCCTGCCGTGACGCTGTTCATTAAAAAAGCAATGTTAAATCTCTTGCCTGAAGATGGTTATACAAGATGATCGAAACGTCGATCCTTTCAATTTAATAGAAATGATTGTTTAGTTTTTCACTTTACGACATTTATAACGACCATTCAGTAAATACCATTTTTTTATTTTATATTATACTTTTATGGTGTAAATGTTCAAATCTTTTATTATGTTTTTTGCTATGGTCCATAGCTAAATGTTGCATTTCATTATAAAAGATAATTCTCTGAATTTATTATTCCACGCCAGATATTTTTAAATATAAATGTAAATTCTTTCTCGACTAAAATTCTACTTATTTGAATGAATCATTTTGATAAAATACTGCGTGGATATTAATTCCGAATAAAACAAAATTTCATAATTCATTTAAATGGAAATGAAATAAAATTCTCCATAGCTGAAATGAGTTAGATATATCACAACTAGGTTATGTGATGAATGAGTTTTATTTTGAGTTTTATTTTGATAGTCAAACTTTTGATGACAGAAAGAAAAAGGAAAAAATAAAACTGGATAAGGAAACCAGCTTCAGTGTTAATTTAGACGAGTGGAAAAATCAATTATTTACATATTTTGAGTGGAACGAGCAGTGAGGAATTCAAGTATTTTTTTACGTTAGTAGTTATATGATGTAAGGCTGAGAGATTATTGGATTTGTTTATCTCTTCTTGGTTTAAAAGGTGTTATTTTAATATTCAAATTCAGGATTAAATTTGCTTTAATTATTCTGCCTTGAAATTAAAGAAATTAATATGATTACCGTGAAATATATATATATATTTGAATATTGAAATATATATATATATATTTCAATATTAAAATAAAAAAAACCAGTTTACTAAATAATGTATGCAAAATGTGGTAAAATTCAACAAACATTAAAATAAATTTTTAAAAAATGACGTTTCAGTCATCATCTACGATCAACTTCAGGAAAAAATTGTTGCATTGTTTCTATAAGAACAGAATCAAGCGGTCTTGAATTTCAAAATTTTGTTATGTTTCCAAACGATAATCGCTTCAACCAATCAGAAGAATAGAATAAATAATAGCACCTTGGCTTGATTTTTTTTTTTTTTTTTTTTTTTTTTTTTTTTTTTTTTAAGTAGCTTAACAACTTTTAATTGAAGATGGTTATAGATGATGATCGAAACGTTGTTTTTTATTTTTTTATTTTAATGTTTGTTAAATCTTTTGCGTTACACTGTTTATAATGCATCATTCAGTAAACTGACGATGTCTTTAATTTCTCGTTAATATTGAATATTTTTATGATGTAAATGCCCTGTTCTTTTATTATTATTATTATTATTTGCTATGGCCCTTATCTGAATAAAAAATCTTACATTTCGGTATAAAAAAATAAGCCTCTGAATTTATTATTCCACGCTAGATATTTTTAAATATAAATGTAAATTCTTTCTCTGTTAAAATTCTACTTATATGAAAGAATCCTTTCGATAAAACACGGCGTGGATCTAAATTTTATATAAAACAAGATTTTACATTTCATTGAAATGAAAATGAAATAAAATTTTGCATGGCTAAATTGAGTTATCAGATATTGCTACAACTCATATTTGAGTTTTATTTTGATAGTCAAACTTTTGATGAAAGAAAGAAAATAAAAAAATAAAACTGGATAAGTAAACCAGCTTCAACGCTAATCTAGACGAGTGGAAAAATCAATTATTTACATCTTTTGAGTGGAACGTGCAGTGAGAAGCTCAAGTATCCATTTATTTTATTTCCTTGCGTACTTAATTCTTTATTGTAAGGTTGGGATAGTATTGGATTTATCTTTTCCTTGTTTAAAAGCGACTACTTCAATATTCGAATTCGGGCTTAGACTTGTTTCAATAAATCTTAAAAGCAAAATTAAAGAAATGAAAACGCCTAAGATAACATTGATTGTTCTGCATTTTCCAACTTTATTTTTATGTTATGTCTCTTACTTAAATAAATTTGGTATAGAACGAATAATATATACAATGTCCAATGTTTAATGGTATATTATAACAGTTTAATTTAGACTTTTGAAAAAAGTAAGTGGTTCAAATTTTGTGAAAAAAAAAATTGGTTGCCTGTAAAGTCGGTATACGGGCGAAAGTTTTACGTGACAACGACTTTGAGTTGTAAAATAATTTTAATGTGAATATTCATTCGTATAGTAGGAAGAAGGATGAAATAATAGTAACAATTTAAAACATTTATTTATACAAAGAATTATATTTAAAACATTAATTTATACAAAGAATCTCGCACTGACTTTCATATTAACAAAATTTTATTTTTACCTTTACACATACATACGTATTTATATACAAATATACATACAATAACTTGCAATACACTGTGTTTGTTAAACACATTTTACTTCATGTTTATTGATGTCAAATGTTGAATTTTGTAAACAGCATATTAAAGAATTTTTCAATGAGCAGAATATAACTAAAGTAAAATGGCTTTCACTAATCGCATATCATTAGTTTTCCATAATATACCACCGAATTACGAAATAAACTACACTTATTTTCTTTGTACTTTATACTAATAACTAATACATAACGTATTTCGTCTTAGTTTGATACTATCTAAAATTCCTATTAAGCACCGCCCCTTCCTTGCAGCGAATTCACATTCACTTTCAGAAAATGGTCCCACAAGTGACCGGAAAAAGTTAAGAGAAAAGTGAGCGCGTATCGTGAGCGGAGCGTAACGTAACGTAACGCAAATTCTTGAAGTGTCTCCCGGCAAACCAATTTACAAGACGTTGTCACGTCAAAAACATCATGCAAATGAGCATTTATCAAAGTAATTTTTAAGTTGTGGTAATTGCATTGTTTTATCAATCACTTAAAACAATGCACTGCAATTAAAAAAATTCCTATATAAAATATATCCGTAAATTAATACAAATCTCTACGAACAACTAAAACAATCTTTTTTTATACATTAATTTTTAAGTTATCTTTTTTGTTCATACGATAAAATTAAATTCCGATAAAAAATTAAAAAAAAGTGAGGTTATAATAACTAGCTGTATTTCAAATAAAACTTTTCTAAAAAAAATTCAACATATCAACTGTGAATAAGCATAAAATGTAGTATTGCACAGCTCTGCAAAACTTAACTTTATCTTCGACGGCTGCGTTAACCCCGCTCATCAATCAACATTCTGGGTAAAGTGACAAATTTAAGAGACAGACTCGAGTCTTTTATTCAGCTATTTTAACATTTAAGTAACTGTTCTATAAATATGTTCAGTATTGGAACTGAAATTTAAAAGAAGATTGAAAAGAAACTGAAGTCAAATTGATGTTTTAAAAGGTATTTTTTAAATAATAAGTTAAAACTATTTGCAGTAACTAATTCTTAATTCAAAATTTGCTCGTAATTTCGCAGACACTTATACTATTTAGGTTGTAAATTTTTTTATTAATATTTAGTTATTGAAGTCAAGTATGTGTATTGTAGCATTCATGATTTCGCGAATCAAAGCGTTTTGTTAAATAATGTTCAATTTAATTTACATTTAGAAGAGTTTTTTCACATTTAAGTTATGGCAACATACGCACCAGAGTTTTTTCGGGCCTTTTTTTTCGAAATTCGAATGCGAAACACTTTGCTCCGGAGCCCAATACCAAAAATACGCGGCAGCAAATAAATAAATAAATAAATAAATAAATAAATAAATAAATAAAAATAAATAATAATAATAATAATATTTAAAAATTATTTCAAGATTATTTTTTTATTTTAAAAATCTCGTCTTATATGAAAATTATCATTAATTTTAAATATTCCTCCATTGATAACTTGTCTTCTTAATGTCTCTGCAAATCTATATTAAATCGAAAATTTATACTTGATACTCAATCGCTGTAAACAAATAACACTTTGTTACACTTTGTTGTTAACACACGGAGATTTTTAAAAATATAATAGTACAACTATAGTAGAAAGAGATAAGTTCTGTTTTTCAGTAATTTTGGAAAAAGGTTTTAAGCCGAAAATGGAAATACACAGGTAATATCCCACGACTTCTTTAAGTCAGTTACCATGCCAAATCCTTTAGGATGAGAAAGAGGTTTTTTAATTATTTTCCATGAATAAAAAATTCATTCATATTTAAATGGATTTTTAAAAGATAGTAAACCGTTTTAATTTCTTCGTTACTGGCTATTAATGCAATGTTATTTAATATTAATGAATTATTTCTTCTCTCGTTTGACTTGAGAGCAAAAATTTCAATTTATTTGCATTAATTCGAAACTTAGACTTTCAAACATATCAATCTGATATCGAAATTATAATTATGTCCGAGTATCAGTGATAAAAGGGCGAAAACAGAGGTCCACACAAGTAGCCGAAGAGGTTAAGAAACTTAAACAAAATTCTTCCTTCTAAATTATCTATTTCTTTTCTTTTTGTTAATTTATGAATAAATAAAATCTTCATTTTTAATCCCATGCCCAAAGACTGGTATAAAAACTGGACTGAAACCGTTTCATACCGACTAAAATCAATGGTCATGCATCGCATACTCAGATTTAAATATCTTTTATTTTCTTTCTTTTTTTAACCCAAATTCGAAAGGGAAAAGGAAATCTGAACCGTAACTCTAGGCTACAGTTCAGAGCTTGGTGCAGTGTTTTCCTACCGGACGGCCGCTCCCCAGTTGATAGTCCATCTTGTTGGCAGCAATTATACAAGAAAAATAAAATGTAGTCCTTTTTTCTTGATTGTACAATGTTTAAATTTATACTTTAATCTCACACATACACACACACAAAACACGACAATTTATAATAAATACTAAATAATAGTATCAAATGCACAGATAGAGTTATAAAAACCTCGCTGTAAAAAAGGACGATTTTACGGATATTGTATTGATAATCGGGACGGCAGTTCAATTTACTGTTTTTTAACGGGATAACTTCCGTAAATTCCGTTTTTGGAGAGTTTTTTTTCTGGAATTTACGGAAAATTTACCGTTAAGAAACAGGAAATTGTATTTGTGTCTCAATTACCAGTACAATATCAGTAAAAACGTTCGTCTTCTTTACACTGATAGCCCTGAAATTAGAAGAAATTCAGGACTCTCGATTTAACAATACTCGCGTGCTACTCGCTCATTAGATCAACTGGATTATAGCAGAGAAAAATGATAACTAGACGATAATGGAATTGTACTTTTCGATTCGAATTATTTTAATAATCACTTAAAATTTAATCCAATGTATTTAAATGGTTTTGTGGATGCTAACCTACAAATAATCACCATATTTACGGCATAAAAAAACACATTTAATTTCGAAACATAACATAAAGAATCTATTAAATTCATTTGACAGTTACATCTGAATGAATTCTAGCAAGAACAGAAAATTATTTCGGTTCGGTTCAGAAGTGAATAGCTCAAAATAATTGCGTCGTCTAACTAGCTGTTTAGAGAATTAGCCTTCTGGCTAATACAGGAGTTTTTGATATTATAAAATTTATAGATCAAACGTAGTTATTTTATCAGTTAACATTTATCAGGCGTATTTATCAAATATTTATATGAAACTATAAATTTTCATATTTTTATATGTACTAGTTTTCTTAATATAAACCAATAAAAGCGTTCTATTACAAAAAGTAAGAGCAACGTTAGTTCTTTTTAAATATATTTCGTTAGAAATACTACCTATTACGTTTTTAACTATGTTGGAATTTCTGAAAAATATTTTGCAGATTAAGTCGATCATGATTCATGGAACCCAAGACCACCTCCAATTCAAAACATTATACAGATCTATCTTTATCACTTTTTTATGGACGCTATAAATTACACAATTTCTGACAAATTTTTCCACACTGAGATGTAAAATCAAGGGACAGAAAATCTCGGTCAAGTTCGTTAATGAGCAAAATTGGACCATGAGGACAGAAATAGGGAGGGGTTTTGTTAAGCAGAAAAAAACTTCTTAATTATGATACTTATCAAATCGGTTTAGAGTTAAAATAAAGCGAAAAAAGTATGTATGAAATTTTTTCATAAAACTAAAAATGGATGTTAGTGCCGAAAAAAATATTGTCTTAGGGAGAAATAATTCATAACATCCTTAATCTCACGATATCGAATCCAATTTAGTTTATTATAAATCTAATTTATACTATCTACAAGTTTTATACTGACAAGTTTTTGATAGGAGCAACATAATAAATAAAACAAAAACAAATCACTTTTATATCACTTTAAATCTGTTTGCCCAAAGCTATTACACACTACAGATATTCAATTTCCGTCAAAAACAAAAAAATAAATTTTTGGAAAGTTGAGAATGTACGTAATTCACTATTTAAAATTTTTGTAATTTTTTCGGTCTTTTATTGTTAAAATCACTGAAATAAAAATGTTTTAACAATATTAAAATTTTTTTTGAAAAAGTGAAAAAAAATTATCCTTAATTTTATAATCATTGAAGGTAAACTTCATTTCGAGTACAATGCAATGGTAAGTACAATCCTTCAATATCATTCTCATTAAAATAGTGCAGATTAAATTTCAACTTTATTTTCAACAACTGTCGACAGTTCTATAAAAAAAAGTGCTGCAATTAGGAATATGATACACTTTACATTGATTATGACTTGTCATAAATTGTCTGATTCTGATATTGAAACCCGTAAAGTAAAGCATTAATATAAAAAAAGGGAAAAATGCAGCCGCAATCATTTAATAATGACGGAGGGTAAACCACATAGGGATATGTTTTATACTTCTTCAATATCATCGTGTCTGGAAGATTTCGACTCAGCAGAGTAAATCTGAAGTTTATCTTTGACAACTTAACTGTTGTCAGTTCCATACTACATCAATCAATTTCTTGAGTGAACTGGCATATTTGAGAGACATAATGTTATCGGAGCGTTTTATTCAGTTTCTCAAATTCAAATAAATTTTATGTGCTGGTACAAAAATACGCAAGTAATCCCTATTTTTTTTTATCGTTAAACTTGGCAAACTTTATTTCAAGCAGAAAGCAATATTTAGTACAATCCTTCAATTCATTCTCACTAAAAAATGACAATGAGTACAAATTAAATCTTGACTTAATTTTCGGCATTCTAACTATCTTCAGTTCAGTTGAAAAACAGAAGTTCGTGTCAATCAATTTTCTGGATTAAATCGCAAAAATTCTTATTAAAGCATTCTATTTATTTCTTTAAATTACCGAACTACAGTTATGAGTGTGGTACATTTTTCACTAATTAAGGCTTGTCATAATTTTTGCAATTCTGAGACTGAAACTCTCTTATGTATAATCTTGTTAGTAGAAGAAGAAAAAAAGAAAAACATACTGTCACAATCATTTTAAAATGACTGAAGGTAAACCATGTTGGGATATTTTTATACTTCTTCAATTCTTCGTGTCTTTTAAGATTTCGACTCATCGGAATAAATCCAAAGTTTATCTTCGACGACCTAACTGTCGCCAGTTCCACACATCAATCAATTTCTTGGGTAAAATGACACATTTGAGAGACAGAATGTTATAGAAGCGGTTTGTTTAGTTTCTTAAATTACAGTAGTGCAGTTAAAAGGTGTATGTGATACAGGTTTTATTAATTGATACTTGTCATAATTCGTTTGATTCCTAAATTGAAAACCCATCAGTAGAAACATTAGTATTAAAAATAAAATGAGAAATATTGAGTCACACTGATCTTATAATGACAGAAGTTAAACTAGATCATGAAATCGCTCCAAACTTTGCGAGCGTGAAAATGTATATTATAAGTCTTTAATGACATATTGCTGAAAGATGAAAGGAAGTAAATGAAAGGAGTTGATCTTAAAATTATCTTCGAAGACGTAATTGTCATCATCTCGGTACATCAATCCGTTTTTTCAAAGGTGTGACAAATTTGAGAGACAGAATGGGATAGAAAAACTTTATTTACTTCTCAAAACTACTGAACTTTAGTTTAAAAGTATATGCGAAACATTTAGCTTTAATTACAATTCCCCATAATACTTCTGTTTGCGTTATTAAAACTTCGGAAATAAAAATATTTTCCGGTACCCTGATTTGCCCGTAAATTATACGGGCAGCACCGTGCAAAAAGGGGTCGTATAGGGGGGGGGGTCGCCTCGAGCGCAGAAACTTAGGGGGTGCCAAATTTATACTACTAACGTCATTTTTGACTTGTCGCTAGAAAAATTTGGAGAAGGGGGCGCCAAATTAGAGCTGTGTCCCGGGCGCAGTTTTCTCTCTGCACGCTCCTGTATACGGGCGACGTGTTTTTTGCCAATCATGATTTTTCCCACACCACGTATGGTACATATTACAATCATAATTTTCACCATGCGTAGAAATATTAGTACTAAAAATAAAATTAGAAAAATTGTGTCCCGCCGGCCGATTTCGCAGTGATAAAAGTTAAACGACATCGCAATACCTCTCCTAAGTTTGTCTAAGTTGAATTGTCAGTAAATTGCAAATCCTTAATGTCATATTACTGAAAGATGAAAAGAAGTGTTATTCATCTGAGTAAATCTTACTTATCTTCAATCGCTTAACTGTCAACATCTCCAAACATCAATCAATTTCCTGACTGATGGGACGATTTTGAGAGACGGATTGATGGACAAATATTTTATTTAATACTCAAAACGGCTGAACTGTTGCTAAGTATTTGCGAAACATTTAGGTTCGTTACAATTTTCCATAATTCCGCAAAGATGATATAGATATGTATGCTTAATATTTTTTTTACAATAAAATATCAATCTACAGATCATACAGATATCTGTACTTGGTTTATAATAAAATATCAATTTATATAATATATAGATTTGTATGCTTTGTACAGTATTAATTTTACATTATAAATTAATTAAAATAATTAATTTCTCTTTCTTTCTCGTTCTAGGTAAGTTTCCTTTTAATTTCAAGAAGACAAATTGTGTATCTTTGTGTCTTTCAAGACAAAGTAATGTATTTTCTGTTTTTTTTTTAATATATATATATACAATTATTCCTTTATTCCTATCATTTAAAAATACGATTAAGTATCTATCTACATGACCACTAAATTATCACCATTGAAACAAAAAATCGACATCATGAAATAAAGTTGATAGAACATCTTCAAGTGAGGCTTATTTTACTTACTAAAGTAAGCTAACAACATATAAATACTATGTATCTAATGTGTCTTTGAAGACAAGGGAATTTCCTTTCTGCTATTTCAATGTAATTATTCCTTTATCGCTATCATTTAAAAATACTCTTAAATTTGTTGATTTAATCGGTTGTTATTTAAGCAAAAAATTGACTTCGTGAAATTGAATTGATGTAAAAATGTGAAAAGCTGTTTTTTTTCCGCAAAAATAAGCCAACAGTTACATTTAAAATTTTCTTTTTTAAAGCAATAATTGGATTTCTATATAATTCTACAATGTTAAACCATTGGGATACAATAAAGAGTGGGTATAGTTTACGGGTAAATTCCTATTTGAATATGTCTGAAAAGGCGAGGGGGAAATATGCTAATCAGATTTTGATTATTTTTACATATGTTGTAGGATAGAGGCCCCTAAGTCTCAGGGCCCCACCAGTGGCCGAGAGGGTCTGACCTCTCAACTGGTAGACGGCAGGTGCTGGGTTCGAACCCAATCGCGGCCGTCGGCCTAACCGTTCGGAGTTTTCGTGGTTTTCTTCGAACCTTGCGTAAATACGGGTTAGGTTCCCTTAGAAAGACCCCCACGAAGGGCATCCCTCCCCCTGGGCCTATATCCCTAGCGTAGATAATCGGCCGTCACAAAATACACGCACACAAACATCCTAAGTCTCAGGCTCAAAGGATTATATACAACGTTCTTTAATTCTCAATAAACTACTTATTGAAAAAATATATAAATAGTGTTTCTTTAAATTCACGAATTTAAATAATTGTTAGGTATCATTACAGTGACAAAGAATATATAAAATACAGTTTAGAAATAATTTAAAAAAAAAAATTAACATTTGTCTAAAGAATATATGAAATATATTTTAAAAGGCATTAAGAGAAATAACAGTTTTATGATGTTTATGCAGCAATTTAGTTACAATTAAAAATAAATATATGAAAATTGTAATTGATACACAATTTTAATTTAACAATGAGTTTATTAAGTTATAACTACAAATATATTTATATAACAAAAATAAGAAAAGCAAAACGTCGCGCAATTCGGGATTGAACCAGAGGACCGCGAATCCACCAATTAACGCACAACCGAATGTGTTACACCAACGTAAAAATTGTAATACAAAATAAGTACTTAAGTTGTAATATAATATGAGCCCTCCCTTCTTTGCTTTTCGAGAACTAAGGAGCGTTGTACAAAATCTTATGAACCTCAGACAAAGGAGCCTGCACCCTACAACATATGCAAAAGCAATCAAAATCTATTATTATCAAAGTTTGCCCTCTCCCTGTAAGTGAAACTTCTAAAATAAAATTTAAGACTTCAATTTCTATTTAATCAAATATGATTAACAAATTAGGTGTTATGAAACTGAATCATTAGTGTCATTAAAGTATAGATTAGGAAGATCTTTTGTACGCGAGAGGGGGGGGGGGGCGGCGATTAGCAAAGACACAAATATTAAGGTCAATTATAGGATGAATTGTGAAGACCCTGTTTCAAAGGATGAATACATTTTTATTTTTTAATGTAGGAAAATGGAAATCTGTAGTCGCAGAATATTTAAACTTTCTAACAGAAAAGAAAGATTAAAATTTTCTAACGTCTTATTAAAAATGCACATTATATTTAATTTTTATCTCTCAGTTTGAAAGAATTTTTTCAGAAATAATTTCTGTCATTTTTAACATGGTTATAATCACATAATGCATTCACAGAGGCATAACATCCATTTGCACAGAATTTGAGAAAATAGAATGTTTAAAAGATAGTTTCATAACAAATAAAAAAAAAAAGTTTCTCCAAATATAATTTTCTGTGCAGTAACTTCCTGAATTTTATTTTAAATCCCTTCCGATCCTTTTCATAGATTCATATATAGTATTTCATTCCGAACTTAAAAATAAATTAAAGAATACTTCCGTGAAACGACTACGTTTTCAAATCAATAAATAAAACAACTTCATTCAATTTACCAAAATTGAAAATAAACGAAAAAAATTTTTTGCATTATATAAATAAATTATTTGAGAGCTTGAAATAAAATATGAGTATTATTTTGACAGCCCAAAACTTTTTAAAGAAGGAAAGAATCAGGGGTGGGGGGGGGGGGAACAGTGCAAAAAAGTAAACTAGTTCCAATTTTAATCTTTCAAAATGATAAATATGTTACTTAAGTGTAGAGAAATTCATTCTGCGAGGACATTTAACTATAATCGTGAAAGAAAAAAAATAAACACCCCCTACTAATTTTGAAAAGAAATCGTAGAACAACGTTACTGGTACCAAATGATTGGAAATAAAGTCTACTTTTGAATTATGTATATGTAATTTGCTTAGGGGGCAATCTAAATATTTAAACGAATCCTGACACTATTTTATATCTTATTTTTATTCTGCGAGGACATATAAGAGCATTTTTTTTCTTATTTCATATATTTTAAAATTTTCTCTATATTGATGTAAGAGGAAAAAATATTTTTAAAGGTTTAAAAGGAACTTCATTTGAATATGATAAACATGAAAATTCATTAAAACGGAATTTTTAATAAAGCTTTTGAATTTTATTTTCAGATGGTTTATAAAATGTTTTTATTTGGAGTGTTTATTTAAGAACATTTTCAGAATAACATTAGCATTTTATTGCTGTTTATTTCTATCATATTCTTTTTACTTTTTTATTTAACCGGATTTTTATGAATATAAATTGAAATTTGGAATCTTTTTAGACCAATTTCTTGGTATGTTAAAAATACAAAAATTATGTACGAAGGTGTCTTTCGGATTTCAATACAACATTTAAATATATTTTTCTAAATTTAATTGTTAATCACTGCGTAAATTTTAAGGTATTTTGCAACTATCCCGCCATAGGTTCTCAAATACTCTCTGAATCCATACTATTGTGTGGGAGTTGAAAAAAATGGATATAATTGTGGCAATAAATGCTACCCGAAATAGTCTAATTTGCTGTAAAACTGCAAAGTTGAAACATTTTTAAGACTTAAAAGTAGAAAATAAATTTATAAATGATACTTGAAGTGTGTGTATTAAAAATACGCTTTTATTAATGAATAGTTAAATATTAATTAAATTAATAATACATTTTGAAAAATAAATTTACAAATACTAAAAAAAATGACATAAGTAATATCTTTCTTTTTATTTTTTGTTCCATTTCTTAAAAGGTAAACGAAGTTAAAACTATATATTTTTTTAATAAATTCATTTGGCTGTATGTTATACAATGTGTCAGAAAAACAGTTGTTTGTTTTCATAATCTATTTTGTCACTAACACCTTATGAGCATACTACAGCAGAAATATTAATAGAAATGCACTCGGAAGAATACGCGGCATTTTCAAGATGACCATTCAATAATTATAAAAGAGGCTTATATTAGAAAAACAATTTTTTTAATATTTTGAATGTTAAAAATAAATAGATGTTGACCATATGCTTTCCAAATCTATGATTAAATTTTCGATAATCTGTCGTCATTTAAGTTTAAATTTCAAAACTCTCTACAATAGTTATAGAAAATAATTTTTGAAAAGCATAACAGACTTCTATGATAAATAATTTGGAATGCTTCTATTGTTATGAATTTGTTATTAGAGATACAAATAGTACAATGAACTTCTTTAATTTGAATAAAGGAATAGGTGCAATACTTTTTAAACAATCGAATCGTAACTGAAATATTTTTTGTGTTTTTTAGAGATGCTTTTCGAAAAGTTTAAAAACATAAATTCAATATCGTACCTTAAAATTTTTAATACCATTATAAGTACCACTGTGTTTTTTATACAGGTAAGAATATCTTGCATATTATGAAAAGATTTACTTTTGTAATATTTATTTGAACAATTAGTTTTATTTTTTTTTTCTCTCATGCTTTTCTTTGAAATACTGGAAAATAAAACAGTATTCTTAGATTTCTACTTATTTTATTAAGAATAGAATCAGGAGAAACTTTTTACTAAAAGAACACTTCATTGGCTTTCAATAAAGATTTGTAAATACCTTATATAAAACAAATGATATTTTTAAAAGATTTTAATTAAGACAGTAAAAACTTTTATTGAACTATAGATTAAAATTATATAATTTCTTCCATTTTGATTATAATTAAACTGAAAGGCGGCAGCACAGACAATCACCTCATCGAGTTCACAGGCAAAATTCTGAAATTATTTAAATCTCGATTCACATATTAAAAGGCAATCGGTCTGCCAAGTCATATCTTGGTAGAAAATATCTGAATTCCCGATTTTAGCGGTTGATTCGTAGGTTTACCATTATGTTTTTCCTGCTGCCAGTCTTCCTTGTTTTCATACATCTGGGTGCAAGAAAACATAATGGTAAACCCTACGAGTCAACCGCTAAAATCGGGTTTTCAGGTGTTTTCCACCAAATCAGAACTTGACAGATCAATTGCGTTTTAATATGCAAATCGGGATTTAGCTAATTATTGAATTTAAGACGTAAACTTGTTGAAGTGATTGTCAGTGTGGCCGCCTCCTGGTCTAAATTTATAACAAATAACTTCATTTCTTTCGTTTTTTATCATTGTAATTATTGCACAATTCATATATAGATGTGTGCATTTATTCACACATAAATTGAGAAATGTCATTTTTAACACGTATGGATGTAATAAATATTGAAAAAAGTTTCCCAAATACTGTGTAGTATCTTCTTGAATATCATTCTAAATAAATCCTTTTTCAAGGATTCAAATTTTAATTCATTCTGTTCTTAAAACTAAATTAAAGAATATTTCAATGAAAGAAATGTGTTTCCAATAAGCAAGCTCGTTCAATTAACTCAAACCGAAAGGAAACGAAAACAAAAGTTTTGCATTATATAAATGAGTTATCTGATAGTTTGAAATAAATATAACTTTTATTTTGATAGCCCGAAACTTTTCAAAGAACGAAAGAATCTGTTAAAAAATACAGAAAAATAAACTATTTTCAACTTTAATCTAGACAAATAGGAAAATAAATTATTTACTTTTGTAGAGAGACGACGACATTTAAGTACATTTCTGTCTTATTCCATCATTTACAAATTTTCTCTATATTGTTAAGAGGCCAATTTTTTTTCTCGAGATGTAAAAGAAATTTTATTTGAATCCGGTCAGTAAAAAAACTTAATTAAAAAGAAATTTTTAATAAGGTTTGAAATTTAAATTTTGTTTTGGATTATATATGAAATATTTTATTTCGAAGAATTTCTTTAAGATCCATTATTTTGAAAATCAGACGAAGTGTGATAGTTGTATTTTTTTATTTCCATTTTGTGTTTAATTTTTTAATAACATTTTATCACTTAATTTTATTCTTCAAAACTCTCCTCAATACTTACTGAAAAGGATTTTTGAAACATATAAGCAATCTTCCGTGGTAAACAACTTAGAATGTTTCTATTGTTATGAGTTTGTTATTAAACTTTTAAACCGTTCAATGAATTCCTTAGATATGAATAAATCAATAAATACTAGCTATGCGTTGTAACTAATTGGAATATTTTTCGCTGTTTTAAAAAACTTTAATAAAAACGTTTTAAAATTTAAATTCAATACCGTAACTTAAAATGTTTACATGTTATTGTCAATGCAACGGTATATGGTATATTGGAAGGAAATTCTTAAATATTATAAAACGATTTATCTTTGTAATATGCATTTGAACAATTGTTTTTTTCCATTTCTCTCTTTTCTTTGAAGTACTCCATAACTCTTACTTGATATCTGAGATGTTCCTTTTTTTATGGGTATAAAAATAACTTAAGACTAAAAAAAAAAAAATTTTAACTTTTAATAAAAATTTGTGAATACTCTTTTACATTTTTTTCCTTTATTAAAGAAAAATCGCATTTTGAAAAAGATTTTAATGCACACACACACATACATATATGTATATAAATATAACACAACTTAAAATTTTTAAAATTGGGTTTATTTAAAAACAATTTTATAAAAATTTCCTTTCTATCGTTCATTTTTATTCTGATTAATATCGCAAAATATAATGATTGATGAATAACATCGATTCGTACAGAAATAAAAAATAAAATAAAATAGTATGTTTCAAATATAGCATCATCAAAAATAAAAAATTATTTTCTATAAAAACAATAATTTTCTACGCAGTAACTTATTGAAATTTATTCCAAATCAAGTCCTTTTAAGGGAACAGTGGACCTTTTATTTGAGTAAATTCGTCCATAACAAAAACTTCGCAAAAATGTCTATTTCTGTGGTATAATAATGCCAAAACAGTTTTTTCTTATAAAAATATAATTTATGGAGGTTTTAAAATAAAAATAATAAAGGTAAGTGTATTTATATACTTTAAATCTGTTTATTTTAACTAATTTTTCAGCGTTTTTAGATTTTTGAAATGCTCCTTGCGTCGTAATTTTTGAGCAATATTTATGAAATTAATAAGGAAGTTTCCTGACACTGTTTAGAAAGAAATTGTGTAAGCTTTTTAAAATTCGTCTTCATTTAAGATAGTCAAATTTGATTTTTTACTTATTAAAAGGCAAAATTTTGATGAAAATCAATATGGAGTTTAGAAAAAAAATCTGTAAAATATTAATTATTCAAGATATTTAAAAAATCATACACAGATTTGTTCATAATAGAGTTTTTAATGACAAAAACGAAAAAGCAAGAAAATATCTCAAAAATTAGGACACGAGGAGCATTTAAAAATTTCGTTTTAAAATTTAATTTAAAAAAAAATTAAAAAATTTAATAAGATTGGAAATTTTTTTGAAGGTGTTCTATATACATTTGGGGAAATGTATGCATGCACAAAATTTCACATTGTTATGATGAAAATTAAAAAAGAAAAATTTTAACGTCCACCATCCCCTTAAAAGGTTCATGTAATAATTCATTCTGTACTTAAAACTAAATTTTAAAAATATGCATGATGTGTTGATAGTGGGTTCCGTTGGAATACAACATTTCATTTTCTACACATCATTTTCAAAACATTCAATAAGATGTACACTCATTCAATTTACTCAAAATGGAAAAAAATAGGTTGTGCATTACATAAATGAATTAATGAGCTTAAAATAAAATGAGTTTTATTTTGTATTACAAAACTCTTCAAAGAAGCAAAGAATCGTGAGAGAAAAAAACAGAGAGTAATAAACGAGTTTCAACTTTAATCTAGATAAACTGTAAAATAAAATATTTCATTCTGAATAGTGATTTAGTCTGTGATGACATTTAAGTGGATTTCTGTCTTATTTCATCTATTTTTAAGTTTTCTCTATGCCGCTATAAGATGACAAAAGTTTTTTCAGAGTTTTAAAGAAACTTTACTTGAATCAGAACGGCAAGAAACTTTATTAAAAAAAAGTTTTTTAGTAAATTTTGAGTTTAAAAATTTGGTTTTGGTTGATAAATAAAATGTTTTATTTTGAAGTGTTTTCTTAAGTAACTTTCAGATTAATATTTTATTCTTATTTATTATTATCATGTTTATGAGGGATAGCAGTATATAGATATTGATCGTAGTTTTTTTTTTAATTCTTGATTAACTTTTTCATAAATCTTTTATTATTAAACTTAATCTTTTAAATTCTCTTGAATACTTATTAAAAACGATTTTTGAAACATATAATAGACTTCCGTGATTAATAATTTAGAATGTTTCTATTGTTATGAAATGTTACTGGCGATTTAAACTTCTCGATAAACTTCTTTAATTTTACAAAATGAATAGATGGACTACATTTAACAATGCAGTTGAAACTAATTAAAATCTTGTTTTGGAGTTTTAACATAAGTTTTCAGACTTAAATGCAATATCGTAACTTAAAAGATTTTAACATCATTATCAATGTAATTGTGTGTTCTGCGCTGGGAAAATTTTAAAGTTTTCTTATTTTGAAACAAATTAATAACAGAAGACTTTACTATCTCTATTTCTTTCATGTTTATTATTTGACAGAGAAACATATTTGTTATAACCATTCAAACACAAATTGAAAAAAAAATAATTCTTTAAAATTTAGTGTCGTAACAAATAAGAAAAGGTTTCCCCAAATACAGTTTTCCACGTGTAACTTTCTGATTTTTTTTTCTAAATCAAATCCTTTTCAAACATTCCTGTATTAATTCTGTACTTAAATCTAAATTTAAAATATTTCAATAAAAAAGTCTGTTTTCGAAACATTCATTTAAACAAATGCATTCAATTTACTTAAATTAAAAATAAACGAAAAAACCACTTTGTATTATACAAATAAGTTATTTGATAGTTTTAACTAAAATATGAGTTTTATTTTGATAGCCCAAAACTTTTCCAAGAAAAGAAAGAATCTGGGGGAAAAAAAACCTTTAAAATAAATTTAAAATAAACGAGTTTCAACTTTAATCTAGACAAACTGAAAAATAAATTATTTACTTCTATAGTGATTTATTCTGTGATGACATTTAAGTGCATTTCTGTCTTATTTCATCTTTCTTTTTAATTTTATCTTTATTACTAACATAATATCTATTTTCCCCCTCAAGATTTAAAAGAAACTTTCTTTAATTCTGGTAAATAAGAAATTTAATTAAAGAAAATTTTTAATAAAGTTTGAGAATTAAATTTTGTTTTTGGATGATACATGAAATGTTTTATTTTGAAAACTTTTAAGGCACCTTTCAGAAATATATTAATGTTTTATTGTTCTTTATCTCGTTTTTTTCTAGATTATGCATAGTAGCAGTAAATTGATACTGATCGTAATTTGTTTCATAATCTACGATTACCTTTTTAAGGGAGACCCGTAAGAAAAAACCCAAAATTTTATTATTGATTTTAAAGTAATGAATTTTGGTGTACTATTTAAGAATCTTCTTGTAAGGAATAATTAGCAAAAAAATTCACTTTTTATTAAAATGTATATTTTCTATGGGGATTTTTATGAAATTTTTTGTCGAAAAATACGCTTTTTAAAATTACTACTCCTCATTCAATTTTCAATATTTTGGTATTACTAAAATTTCTTAAATAGTGTTATAGTATATAGAAAAGACCTAAGGAAAGATATTTTTAATTTTCTATTTTAATCGGCAGAAAAAAAATAAAAAAATACTCATGGTAAATTTCTTTGAATTCGTTATAATTTTCATGTTTACCAATTTATGTAAAATTTTCAGAAATAGTTAAAAAATATATCTCTGCTTACTTTTCTTTCAAATATTTTTAAGATTCTAAAAACATAAACACTTTGTTTCTAAATCATTTTACCACTGAGCCTTAGTACTTTGAACTAAGGCAAAATATGAAAAAAGTCATTTTCAGGAAAACACGTTTTAAATGGCCGCTAGTCCTTTAAACTCTATAGTGAGTACAATTAAAAAAGCTCATTTTCTACCTGTTCCAAGTGTCCCCGAGTTCTGAAATTTTTCATGGATATTCGCAAATATGTATTTTATCGTTTTCTGAGATAAAAAAAAATTTGAACTTTTAATGATTTTTGGCCGAAAATGGGGTACGGGTCTCCCTTAATAATATTTAATCATTTAACTGTAATTTTCAAATCTTTCTTCGATACTTATAGAAAAGGTTTTTTGAAACATGCAACGGACTTCACTTTTTCGTAATTTAGGTTGTATCTATTGCTATTAATTAGTTATTTACAGATTCAAACCACTTAATGAAATTCTTTAATTTGACAAGATGAATTAAAAGGGTAGAAATATAACGATGTAATGTTAAGTAACTGAAATCTTTACTGTTTTTTTACGTAACATATCATTCTATAGTGCTATATCGTACATTAAAGCGCCAATAGTAACCTGAAGGTTCTATTTCGAAGCTGGCATACGGGAAGTGACAGGTTCGAATTAAATCGCGGCCGTCGACATAATTGTTCGGAATTTTCTGAGGTTTTGTTCAACCTTAGACATTATTCCTTAAAAGTGTTAGGTTTTATTAGAAAGACATCCACGGAGAGGAATCCTCCCCGGTTCTGTACCTCTAGTTCAGAGAAGTTCCTCTAGTTCATATAAGAACTACAATGTTCCTTTAAATATCTTACCATTATTGATGCAATCAGGTTTTGTGTGCGGGTACAAAAAAACGAAAATAATTCTTATTTCTTTTAATCACTGAATTTAAACTTGGTAAAGTTTATTTAAAGCACAATGTAATATTTAGTACAATCCTTCAATATTATTCTCACTTAAAAATGACAATGAGTACAGGTTAAATCTTAACTTAATCTTTGACATCCTAACTGCCGTCAGTTTTCCTTAAATACAAAATTTCATGTCAATTAATTTTCTGGGTAAAATGGCAATTTTGAGAAACGGATTCTTATAGAAACATTTTATTATTTCTTTAAATGACTGTACTGCAGTTATGATTGCAGTGCATTATCATTGATTAAGGCTTGTCATAAACTGTCTGATTCTGATATTGAAACCCCCTGAAGTAAAACGGTGTTTCTCCCCAAATAGGCCAAAATAAGACTTATGAGAGAGTTATGAATTTTAGAAAAATGCCCATTTACAGTTTTAGCATTATCTTATTGAGATTAAGCTTAATGGGTTTAACTCTATCTAAATACTTATAAATCAGTGATAATTAAATGTTTTAATATTATTCTGTATTCAGTAGTGGTTGATGAGGGAGTGATGAGATCCCTCATTATTTCCTCACCAGCTTGTTCTGAATATAGATAAATATTAATATATATATATATATATAAATATATATATATATATATATATATATATATATATATATATATATATATATATATATACATATATATATAAATTACTGATTTATCAGTATTTAGATATAGTTAAAGCCCACTAAACCTAATCTCAGTTCAGATAATGGTTCAAAAGTAAATGTGCATTTTGATAAAATTAATCACTTCCTCATAACTCTTATTTTGGGCTATTTGGAGAGAATAACCCCAAAAACTTCTCATCAGAAGAAGAAAAAGAGAAAACATATAGTCACAATAATTTTAAAATGACTGTACTAAACCACGTCAGGATACATTTGTAATTCTTTAATGTAATCTTGTCTGATAGGTTTCGACTCAGCAAAGTAAATCTTAATTTTATCTTCAATGACCTAACTGTCGCCAGTTCCATGCATCAATCAATTTCTTGGGTAAAATGACACATTTGAGCGACAGAATGTTACAGAAACGTTTTATTTAGTTTTTGAAATTAAAGTACCTCAAATGAAAAATGCACATGAATTATGTTTAATTAATTGATACTTGTCATAATTTCTCTGATTCTTATACTGAAAACCCATAAGTAAAAACATTAGTATTAAACAAAAATGAGAAAAAAATGACCCGAACTGATTTTATAATGAGGAAAGTAAACTTTTATCCCAATATCTCTTCTAAGTTTGTCAACGTTGAAGTAAATTATAAGTCTTTGATGTCACATCGCTGAAAGATGAGAAGTATTATTCTGCTGAGTAAATCTTAAATTTATTTTTGAAAACTGAACTGTCACGATCCCAATACATCAATCAATTTCGCGAGAGATGGGACACATTTGAAAGACATACTGATGTAGAAACGCTTTATTTACTTCTCAAAACGAATCTACTGTAGTTAAAAAGTATATTCAAAACATTTAGCTTTAATTACAATTTGTCATAATTCGTTTTTCCTATTGACGCTCTTGAAATAAAACTTTTAAGATGGCAATTTCTATTTAATGAGGTTTGACTGACAATTTGGGTGATGTTGCGATATTTTAATGAGTTTTGGAACTCAAATATAAATCTCAACCAAATTATAGGTGAAGAAGATTTTTGAATTCTTTTATGTCTAGGGAACTACGGGATTTGGGTTAGGCTTATTTTATGGCGGCAGGTTATTAAGACGAGGGATATAGGCCCAAAGAGTGGGAGTGCCTACATGGGTGGAGAGGCGTTCTTTCTAAGGAAACCTAACTTGTATTTACGCAACAAAAGCCAATTTTTGAAGAAAACCACGGAAAACTTGGAACAATATGCCGACGGCCCCGATTGGGTTCGAACCTATCACCTGCTATCTACCAGTTCAGAGGTCAGTACCTCTCGGCCACTGCTGGGGCAACGTTATTTGGGAATTAAAACAAACAAATATAGAGATCTGTCGTAAGATAAAGTGTCAGTCATGTTTCATTGGATGCATTGATTTGTAACTTTTTATATCGGAAAATAGAAAATTATGTTCAAAGAATAATTTTGAAGTTTTATGTGCCCCTGTATATTTTAAACAATTCTTAGGTATTTTCCAGCTTAATTTTGTTTCTATAAGTGTAACTAAGTTTCAACTTTATATTTAACAATCATTATGATCTGAAAATAGTGTATCATTCAAATTGTTTATTTTTTTTTCGTTGGACCCCCTTTATTAAAATCAAAATTATCTTATTTAATGTATTTAAGTTTTCAGAGCAGACACAGTCGTACATACTTATTACATAGAATAAAATCCTGCATACATATAGTTTAATTTTCAAACATCTGTTTTTGAAAGAAAACTAGAGTATTTTTAAATAGGTTCTCTCAATTTTTGAAAAGAATTTATAGTAAATAATTTATTTATTCATTTTTTTCTTTTTATCATGTTTATTATCAAATAGTGTATTTATAGGAAGTATAACACCCATCCACATACAAATTGAGAAAAAAATATTAGTTTTAAAATTTTCATGTCATAACAAATAAAAAAAATATTTCTTCATATAATGTCTCCCAAATTTTAACTTCCTGAATTTTATTCCAAATCAAATCCTTTTCAAATATTCATGTATTAATTCATTCTTTACTTAAATTTGAATTCAAGATTATTTCCATTAAACGAGTCTGTTTATGAAACATTCAATTAAACAAGCTCATTTGATTTACTTAATCTGAAAAGAAACGAAAAAAAAAAGTTTTCAATTATATAAATTATCAGATAGCTTGGAATAAAATATCAGTTGTTTTTTGAAAGCTCAAAACTTTTCAAAGAAGTAAAGAATCAAGAGAAAAAAAACACAGAGAAATAAACTAGTTTGAACTTTAATCTAGACAAACTGGAAAATAAATTATTTACTTGCGTAAAGAAAGTGATTCATTTTGCGACAAAAATTCAACTGAATTTCTGTCTTATTTCAACTATTTTTAAATTTTCTCTATAATACTAAGAGGATACTTTTTTTTCAATAACATGTATTTGAGTGTGGCAACCAAAAAAACCCAATTAAAAAGAAAATTTTAAAAATTTTGATTTTAAAATTTTGGTTGCTTTTCATATATAAAATATTTCCATTTGGAGTGTTTCTTTTGGTATCCTTCAGAATGATTTTAATGTTTTACTGTTTGCATTACCATTATTTACCATACATTCAGTTGAATTTCCTTTTGTAAAGTTACGTTTATCTTAAAAAAGATTATTCATCCCATTTCTTTGTCTGAAATCCCAGATTTCATTTTCAGAAACTGTAATAGCTTGAAATTTTGTATATTTATAGCTGAATACCACTGATCCAAAAACAAACCATAAAATTTTTAAAAATTCTTCAAGTATTTTAATTAAATAAAATTATTTAATGACATCTGATCATTATACTATTTAGATTTTAAAACAAAACATTAATTTCAGTTCCTTTTGCAGAGGCCCGATATCTCCATCGAAACATATCTACTTGCTAATTTAAAGGTTATCTATGCGATTGTTGCCACTGGAGTTTCAATTTTCCCCCCCGAAAAAGGTGTCATTATCAGATAGATTCAATCTTACAGTTTAAAATCAAAATATCTTTCTTAAGAAATTACAATATTTTAAATGAACTACGTAATTAAACTGACTTTCCTTTTTTGACAATTTAGGGGTTTTCGTTCCTTTTTTAGCTAAATTTAAATCATGTAATATTATTTACTGATATACAAACATATTCTATTATAATTATCTGCAAAAGTAATTGTTACACATTTTTAACTAGATTTAAAAAAAAAAGAAATCTTGCAATTATAATAACTTTTAAATTAAATAAAATGGTGCTGTCATCTATCTTTCTACAGGTGCTTTAATAAGGTTAAGGATTTAAAAATTATAAATTAAATTAAAATATGACTTGTATTTATTAATTAAAGGATAAAGTGGTTAGAGAAAAATATTAATATATTCTCTGTGCAAAATTCTATCACACTTATCCACTTTTTAAGTTCATGAATAGTAGCAGCAAATAGATGTTGACCAAAGTGCTTTTCCAATCTCAATTAAATTTTTAATAATCTTCTATCATTTAACGTTACTCTTCAAAATTCTTCTTTAACACTTAGAGAAAAGGATTTTTGAAACAGATAAGACTTCTGTCGTTGTATCCATTGTTATGAATTCGTTATTAGATTTTAAAATCGCTCATTGAACTTCTTTTATTTGAATAAATGAATAGATGCGATGCTTTTTAACAATGCATTCGTAAATAATTGAAACATTTTTTGCTGTTTCAGAGAACTTTAAGACAAGTTTTAAAACTATAATTCAATATGGTATTTAAAAAATAACAATAATGCCATTATCAATGCAATTGTGTTTTGCGTGCTGGAAAAGTTGTATTAAATATTATAAAATGTCTTAATTTTGAATTTTTTAACGTTTTGGTGTATTTTTTCTTTTATTACTTTGCTTGAAATACTGTTAAAAATTAATAGGATTTCTTCGATTTCTGCTTATTTTGTTAATAATATTGAATAGATGGGAAAGTCATGTCATGTCGGGGAAATCAATTCGTATCGGAAAATTTTTCCTGTTATTGCATAAGTTAAAAAACTATAACGTTAGAACGCATAAATTTCGTAAAACACAAACTCCCCAAAATATTGCATACGCCGTTTCAACGGAGCCCCCCCCCCCCCCCCCTGTGATGTAGAATCACATATAGTTTTCTTAAATTTTACATTTTTCTAAATTACAGTTAAAACTATTCTTTAATTACATATCCATTTTATCTTAACTTTTCATTTCGATCCCACAATAACTTTCATTTAAAAAGTAAAGAAAGAAAACATATGTAGCATCTGCTGTATCATTAAAACGGTTTTCAGATAAACAGATTTCTTTTAGATGAATATTCACCCTTGCAAGAAACAAATAAAAAAAGAATAAAGATCGACTGTGTTTGCGGTTTGTGAAATATCATTTTCCTCACTACGTAATTTTGAGTCTAACTTTCTCGTTATATAATATGTTGTGACTTTTGATCTAAATTCTCAAAATATGCTCCTAACGTACAAATTGGCAGTCGAATTCCTTTTTGGCGCATTTTTTAGGACTGCTATTTTCTGGTTGCCCTGCTATTAAATTCAAAATCATCTTAATTGTTTAAAGCGTAACAGAAAATTTCATGGATATGATATCATTCACTTTTCATATGCTCCTTGTCGCCAATTCTATAATGCCAATGTGTGAATTATGAATGAGGAATTAATTGCCTGGCCTTCGCTTCACAAACTGAGTCATGTAAAGAAGGTCTCTTAAAAAATGCTTACAGGCACCATCCCTAACTATTTCTGTAAGAAATGATTTAAATTTTATAACTCTACTTCAAATAAACAAAGTTCTTAAAAAGCATTTATTTTATTTTAATGGATCACAGCCTACAACTCTAGCGAATGCATTTTAAAAAGAACCTGGTCAACAATACTTTAAAATACAGAACTATAATACACCCCCCCCCCCCCCAAAAAAAAGGTGAAATGGTTTTAAAAAACCCCGCTCGGTTATCGTGGCTATTACCGTGTGGGTTTTTTTTTAAATGATTTCATTTCTTTTTTTTTTCCTTTGCTCTAAGGAAAGGGATCGTAGCATCCTTGAAACAGCGTGTGTAATTTTGATTTATTTATTATTTTTTTTTGGGGGGGGGGAGGGGTTTGTGTTTTATGAAATTTGTGCGTTATAACGTTATAGTTTTTTAAATTATGTAATGAAATTCGCACAGTGTTACAATTTTACTTATTCTTCCAGTTATTTGTTACATATTAGATATCCAAATTAATGTCTAATAATTAACGGGCAGAATCTTCCGGTGTGAATTAATTTTCCCAACAAGACACGACATTCCGATCAAACCAATAGCATCAGAAAAAGTTTTTCTACAATGAAAATTTCCATTTGACTGTCAGTAATTTTTTGTAAATACTTTATGTAAAACAAAACACAATTTTAAAAAAGATTTTAATATTAAATATTTAAACGTTAGTCTGCCGTTAAAAATTTTGGAATATCGTGTTTAGTTCAAATTAAACGAAAATTCAATTTATCCGATTTCGAAATAACGAGAGCCGACTGTAGTCATTTAACGATTATAAATGAAGCCAAAAATAAACTTTTTATTTTTCTTTTTTTAATGGTAGCTGACAGTAAATATTTCTCAAAACTTTTTTCTACACTTATTAAAAAACTGTTTTTCCTGAAATACAAGTTAAAGTTTTTAAAATTTCTTTCATTTTGAAAAGAATTTATAACAGAGAATAAAATTTTCTTTCATTTCAAGCATTTTTATTATGCTTATTGCATACATAGAGGTATAACATTCATTCGCAAAGAAGTAATATGGATTTTTTAAAATATAGTGCCATAAAAAATCTGTAAAATAATAATACTAAAAATTTCTAGAAGTACGTTTTCAATTTAGTTACTTCCGGAGTTTTTTTACAAATAAAATCTTTTTCGTGTATTAATTAATTCGTTCTATTCTTAGAACTAAGTTAACGAATATTTCAATGAAATGAATGCGATTCCGATACATTAAATAAAACAAGCTCGATCAATTTACTCAAATTTGAAAGAAACAAAAACAAAAGTTTTGCATTAAATAAATGACTTATTTGATGGTTTGAAATAAAATATGACTTTTATTTTGAAAGTTCAATGCTTTTCAAAGAAGGAAAGAATCGGGGAAAAAAATAGAAAAATAAGCTATTTTCAACTTTGATCTAGACAAACTGAAAAATAAATTATTTCCTTTGACAGATTGACTTATTCTGCGACAACATTTAAGTGCATTTCTGTCTTATTTTACTTAGATTTAATTTTTCCCTATATTGTTAAGAGTATAACTACTTTTTTTCTGTGAGTTTAAAAGAAGTTTCATTTGAATATGGTTTGGTTTGGTTTATTTTGTGTCGGCAGATAACCTACTCCAGAAATATAGGCCCAGAGGCGGAGTGCCCTTCGTGGAGGGGGGGGGATCTTTCTAAGGGAACCTATCCCGTATTCATGCAAGGCCCAAAGAAAACCACGAAAACTCCAAACGGTTAGGCTGACGGCCGCGATTGGATTCGAACCCAGCACCTGACGTCTACCAGTTAAGAGGTCAGAACCTCTCATTTGAATATGGTAAACTCGAATCTTAATTATAAGCAAATTTTAAAGTTCCAGGTTAAAATTTTGGTTTTGGTTGATACATAAAGTGTTTTATTTTGGAGTGTTTCCTTAAGCACTTTCCCGAATGATATTAATATTTTGCTTTTGTTTATTTCCATCAAATCCTTTATTCTACTCTTTAATTTAAATGCACATAGTGAACTCGTAAAGTAAAATTTTTATATTCTATTTTGAATACCACTTCATGATATGGTAGATTTAGAAAAAAATATACACAAGTATGAGTTTCTGATGACAATGCAAATTTTCATTATTTTTACAAATTGATTATTAATAAATACTTTAATTTTAAGACATTTCCAATTTAGCTATTCACAGGTACACTCAAATATTCTCTGCAGATCGTATATTCATGGAAGTTGACAAAAAATTTGTATGAATTATACGCCAATAATTACTTGTCAAAATGCTCTAAAAAGCTCTGAAACTGCAACAAATAAGAAATTATTCACTTAAAAGTAGAAGACAAATTATAAATAAAACATTAAGAGTTTTATAAGGACAAAAATACACTTTTATCAATAGACAATTAAATATTTATTAAATTAGATTTATACGTTGAGAAATTAATATAGAAAGTCTTAAAGGATTGCTTTAAAATATTTTATTTTTCTTATCCTGTTTGCTTTTACTTACCCATCATACGTAGTATAGGGTAAGTCTTGCAATCGTTTTGAAAATCGAAAAATTTTTTTTGGCGGATTTACACGTTTCGGACACTGGAGATTCCGAAAAAGATATTTTTAGAAATTTTAAGATTTAGAAATTACATATTTTTAGAAAAAAAAATTTGCCGTCCGTCCGTCTGTGTGTCTGTCTGTCTGTCTGTAACCGCTCTATCTCCCGAACAAATTGAGATAGAGACTTGAAATTTTGTATGTGCTTAGTATGTAAGAACGGAACGAAGCCTATTTAATATCTGTAACCTCGACTATCCGGAACTTTTTTTTTTTGGACTCTCGAAAAATTCGTTTTGATGAAAGGTATATAAAAATTTTCGAATTTTTTAGTTTTAAGGGTGGACGTAAAAGGCAATAAATTAACACAAATTTTGCATAAAAACAAAGTCGATCGGATTATTAGTTGTCGAGATATTTTTAATCCTGTTTTCCACATTCTTTGATTTTTCATGACCCTGTATTTCATTCAAATTTCAATTCAAAGATATCTTTTAATTGGAAATGAGACACTTAATTTGATGCAAGAAACCGTTTGTGAATATGATAATTATTTTTAGAGTTATAAGGATGTTTCTTTTATGCAATTCAGTGCTACTTGAATAGTTTGGCGTTTCATACAAATTATCAAAATTGGTTCATCAGAAATTCATTAATAGAGCATGATGATGTGTTAAAAATACTTAAATATACGTTTATGTTTTATTTTGGAATTGTAATGCATTTTATAAATTGTTTACATATGTTATGTTTTCATATATTGTGTTAATCATATCCATGATGGGTAAGTATTACGGTGGCCTCCAACGACTAGTTTTACATAGAGAACAAAGGTAAAGTTACGACTTTTTAATGAATGCTATGTTAATATAATATATTTCAACGAGCATTGCCAACTAGATGTAACGGCCTCCGCATTTCGCTAACAACCACCGATAAAGTTAAGCTGGATTCAGCTTCAAACCCTGAACGATTTCATTGGACCGCCTGGCACAAACCCTGCCCAAATTAGCATTGTATGAGCTGATTTCTGTTCTGAGCACATGGTCATTGTTTTGGTTCAGGGTTTGCACGATTGGTCACAATAACTTGGGCAAAGTATCAGAGTCATCTAGCGGGAGATTTCATACATTAATCTCGGTGCTACTTTGATATACCCCCTCAAAAATTACGCGCCAAATCTGGCACTCCCTACGCACTTTTCCTACGGACCTTTTAGGTTTGCTGTTACTCAGCTTCATTCCTTCATTTGTATTTTTTATGTATTCATTGTATTTTTTAGGTATTTCTTTTTTGTATTTAACTTAATTTTAATTAATGTATTTTTAATTAATTTATTATTTTAATTAATGTATTTTTAATTAATGTATTTAACTTAATTTTAATTTTATTTTTTGTATTTAACTTAATTTAACTTAATGGGTATTTTGCTTGGTGAGAAAAAAAGTCGCCAAATTTACGATTTGGGGGGGGGTATATCAAAGTAGTTCCTTAATCTCAAATAAATGGGTCTTATAGATATAGTTGGCCAAGGCAACGAGAATACTTGGGATAAAAACACGAATTATAGTTAAAAAAAAAAAAAAAAAAAAAAAAAAAAAAAAAAAAAAACCGTGAAATTTTTTAAATACAGTTGGCTCTCTTTAATTCGAAATCGTTGGAACCACAAGAAATGTTCGAATTATGGAAAGTATAAAAAGGAAGCAAAACTGCTTAAAGGGGTACTATTGCAAAGGAATTAATGTTATAGTACCTTTTAAATTTATTTCGTCTGTTATGATTAGACTACGACTTAGTATTAAAATAAAAGATATAAATGCGTAAACTAATTAAGAGACAAGAAACAAGCACAGTGGAAGCAGGGAAGAAGTATCATGAATGGACAGACGAGGCACTAAAAAGGTGAATATCAAATGCACGGGATTATATGTATATTAATTCCGAAAAATTCTGACAAACATGAAATAAAGAAAACTATCTCAAGGACCCAATGTCCGTGAGAAAGTAAGGAAAAATAAAGAATCGGAATTCTCGTTAGTTCGAATTAAACGATGTCAAGAGAATATGAGTTCGAATAAATGAAAAAATTTAACATTATTCTGCTGTTAAAATTTTTGGGATTTCATGTTTTGTTCAAATTAAATGAGAATTCGATTTATCCTATTTCAAAGTAACGGGAGCCGATTGCTCTATTTATGAATTTAATGATTATAAATGAGGCTAAAAATAAACTATTTTTAATTTTTGAATGGCAGCAGACAGTAAATGTTGATCATGATGTTTTTTTCAATCTGTGATTATTTTTTAATAATATTTAATCATTCAACTTTATTTCTCAAAACTTTTTTCTATATTTATTAAAAATGATTTTTTAAACATATAAAAAGATTTCCGTGGTAAATAATTTAGAATGTATCTATTGTTATGAATTTGTCATTAGAGATTTAAACCGCTCATCGAATTTGAATAAATGAATAAATGCGATGCGTTTTATCTCATTAAATTATTTTGCTGTTTTAGATCATCTTGATAAAAGCTTTTTAAATTTTAAATTCAATACGGTACATGAAAATATTTTAATGTCATTATCATTGCAATCATATTTTGCCTGGTGGAACAATTTTTTTAATATTATAAAATATTTATTTTTCCAATATGTATTTGAACAAACCGTTCTCTGTAGTTTCTGTCGCAAAATTTAACATGATTTCTGAGGTATTATATATTTTATTCTATAATAGTTAAAAAATACTAAAAATACATTTTAAATTTTAAAGTAAGACTTATGGATATCTTTCGTAAAACAAAACCTTTTTTTCTGTAAGAGTTTAACGGAGAGATAAATAAAAAAATGCTTTTCCTGAACTACTATTTAAAATTTTTAATATACTGCTATAATAAAAATAATTTTTAAGGAAGAATTTCCTTTCTTTCGCTTTTATTATCGTTAATGTCACATATTGCAATGATAAAGTATGACATCTATTTGCATAGAAATTGAGAGTAGAAAGTTTCAAATATATCGTCATAACAAATAAACAAGTAGGTAAATGTGATCGCAGATCGTATAGAAGGTTTCGTTTAATATCTCCTTCAAAACATTTTATCCTTAAATTAACAAACGAAAAGTGCTTTTTCGGTGCCATTTCCAATCCATTCACCAACAGGGCCGTAACTATAAACTTGGGGGCCCCGGGGCAAACTAGTGGGGCCCCCCGCGCCCAGGGCAAATTAAAACTCTGCCCCGGTCACAGTTTTTTTTTTTTTTTTTTTTTTTTTTTCCCGGCACGCCGCTGTTTAAACGTTACATAGTATTGAAATATGGACTTCTGATTGGTTGAATACTTTAAAGAGCGTTTTGTTTAGGTTCATTTTTAAGTTTATGTTACTTAATCATACGTTTCTGTTTAAAAACCTTTTAAAAGGTGGATTATTTTTTTTTTCGATTTTATGTATTTATTAATAGATAAGAGGAAATATTTTCTAGATTTTTTTAGATGTTTTTTATATCATTCAACCGATTAGAAGCCCATATTTTCTTCCTTACTAGCTTCATTGAGATCATGGCAAACATGCTGGGGCGACATGACACATTCGACTCGATATTCTGCTGTCTGCTCTAGAGCTGTTTTTGCATCCGAAGCGTATGGAGTATATCGATGGACACGCAAAAATATTTATTCTAGCAGTTTCATTTTTTTTATTACTAACTTTTAGTCAGGTGGTGGGCATTTTATAGAAAGTTAGACTAGAAATTAAAATCAATAATTTTTTAACCATCCGTTTGGGGCCCCTCAGGCTTGGAGGCCCCGGGGCAGTTCCCCGGTTGCCCCAGCGGTAGTTACGGCCCTGTTCACCAATCGCGCTAACCAGAACAGAATACTGAATTCTTCCCCTAAATGCTGCTTTGATCGCATAGATTTGTAGACTTCTCCATCAGTATCTGCAGATTTAGTGAAGATACGCAAGTAAATAAAATTATGTATAAAAGTAAAATGCTACAAAGCTTAACATAAATTTAAGGGAGACCAAACCGGTCACCAGAGGCGGCTAGTAATTTAAATGAATAGGAATTTAATAAATACAAAAAATGTTTTACTTTGCATGTCAAAATAGAGGATAAATATGATGTAATATGAAATAAAAACAAATAAAAGCGATGTTAAAACTGTTGTTAGCTTTCGTTTTTTCAAAACTAAAAACTAAAAAAAAATCACTTCACCTTGTTCATTTACGTATAAAAACATTTCATATTTATTTACTTAGAACAGGTGTCACAAATAAAAATTAAATTAAAACGTTGACATGTTTCGGTTCATTCATAAGAACCGTATTCATAACACATAAAATCAGTAGATAACTAAATGACACTGGATATAAATATAATTTTCAAAATTTAATAAAATTACATTTATATCCAGTGTCATTTAGTTATCTACTGATTTTATGTGTTATGAATGCGGTTCTTATGAATGAACCGAAACATGTCAACGTTTTAATTTAATTTTTATTTGTGACACCTGTTCTAAGTAAATAAATATGAAATGTCTTTATACGCAAATAAAAGCGATTTTCACGTGCTTTATTTAATCCATTAATTTATGTTACGTACATAATAATTTTATTTAAACTTGCATGAAACAATTGGAAGAAACGAAATTTAAATTTTTAAATTTACGCCATTTTAAATATTTAAACTTTAAAATATCGCATATTTTCATTTTTACACCATCGTATATGAAAAGAAGTGTACTTTTAAATGCAATGTGTTTAAACTTTGTATCTCGATTTATTTTTGAGATATTAATTTTTTTTTTGTAGTTTTTAATATCAATTTTGTAATTGTAGTAACAGAAGTACTCCATTTCTTTTTAAAGCGTAAAAAATAAATAATTTTTATATCTATTTAAACTTGCGTGCAAAAATGAGGAAAAAAAAACACTTGGAAAAATAAACTGATGATATTTAAAAAAAAATTAATTAAAATAATTTTTTCCAAAATTTTGTGATTTGTTCTGTGACAAGAGGAATTCAGGTGTAAGTACACAAAATTTGAATGCTCTGACTTATATAGTTTTTGTCTACGGACTCTGTGACAGACAGACAGACAGCGGACAGAAACAAATAGGGTTTCTTCAGGTAAACGAAATCCAAAAAATGGTTTCTCGAAAAACAATAGTTTTCTACGTTGTCTCTACCTGCATTGTATCTTAAATCAAGTCCTTTTTAAAGTTTCATGCACAAATTTATTCTTTATTTTAAACTATTAAAAACATTCAATTTAAAGCATATTCATTCAAAACTACTGATTAAGTTTACTCAAGCTTAAAAGAAACGAAAAAAAATTTTTTGCATTATATAAATGAGTTACGTGGTAGCTTGAAATAAAATGTGAGTTTTATTTTGATAGTCCAAAACTTTTCACAGAGGATAAGAATCGAGGGGAAAAAAACCTTTGGAATAAACTAGTTTTATTTTTAATCTGGACAATCTTAAAAATAATTTATTTACTTCTATAGAATAATTTATTATTGGAGTATACATAAGTGCATTTCAGTCTGATTTATCTATTTTTAAATTTTCACTATTCTACTAAGAGGATAATTATTTTTTTCAAGGTTTAAAAGAAACTTTACTCGAATATGGTAAACAGAAGACTTCATTAAAAGGGTATTTTTAATTAATATTAGGTTTAAAAATTTGGTTCAGGAAGGTATATAAAATATTTTATTGCACTTTTCAGAATTTTATTAACATTTTATTGATTTTTATTACTGTCACGTCCTTTTATCTAGATTATGAGCAGTAAATACATATTGACAGTTATTTATTTCACTTTCTGTGATTAATGTTTTCATAATCTTTTATCATTTAACTTTAATCCTTGAAACTCTCTTCAATACTAATTGAGAAGAGTTTTTTAAACATATAGCAGACTTCCGTGGTTATTTCACTATCTGTGATGCCCTGAACTTTTTCAAAATCACTACTAAGAATGTATTTGTTTAAAATGCATAGGCACATGCTCATTGGCACGCAAAATCAAGAACTTTAAGGGAGACCCGAACCCCATTTTCGGCCAAAAATCCTCAAAAGTTAAATTTTTTTTTAAATCTCAGAAAACGATAAAATACATATTTGCGAATATCCATGCAAAATTTCAGAACTCTGGGACACTTGAAACAGGTAGCAAATGAGCTTTTTTAATTGTAGTCACTATAGAGTTTAAAGGACTAGCGGCCATTTAAAATGTGTTTTCCTGAAAATGACTTTTTTCATATTTTGCTTAAGCTCAAAGTACTAAGGCTCAGTGGTAAAATGATTTAGAAACAAAGTGTTTATGTTTGTAGAATCTTAAAAAAAATTGTAACAAAAGTAAGGAGAGATTTTTTTAAAACTATTTCTGAAAATTTTACACAAATTGGTAAGCATGAAAATTATAACAAATTTAAGAAAATTTACCATGCGTATTTTTTTTTTTTTTTTTTTTTTTTTTTTAAGCTGATTAAAATAGAAAATTAAAAATATCTCTCCCTAGGTCTTTTCCATATACTATAACACTATTTAAGAAATTTTAGTAATACCAAAATATTGAAAATTGAATGAGGAGTAGTAATTTTAAAAAATGTATTTTTCGACCAAAAAAATCATAAAAATCCCTATAAAAATATACTTTTTAATAAAAAGTGAATTTTTTTGCTAATTATTCCTTACAAGAAGATTCTTAAATAGTACACCAAAATTCATTACTTTAAAATCAATAATAAAAATTTTGGGTTTTTTCTTACAGGTCTCCCTTAATATGAACTTATATAATTAAAAATGAAATAAAATATAAAATCAACGTTTCGCACCGTCTTTTGCAGCCATTTTCAGGAAAATATGATGGTAAAATCTCTAAAATATCGGACATTAATGCTTCCTGCAGGAGAGAGATATTTAATACAATGAAATAGAAATAAATCAAAAGTTTGGATAAGTTACCACCTATGCACTTTTTTATTTTATTTTTAATTGTACAGGTTCATATTAAAATTCTTGTTTTTGAGTACATATGAGCAAGTCTATGTATTTTTAACAAATACATTCTTAGTAGTTATAGTGCAATTGTCTAGTATATGTTTATTTTTCACAATTTTTAACTAACTTTAATCTTTGAAACTTTCTTCAATACTTCTTACTTCAATTTTGAAACTTACAACTTTTGAAACTTTGAACAATACTTCAATTTTGAAACTTAATAGACTTCCGTGATTATATCACTATCCGTGATTAACTTTTTCTTAATTTTTTATCCTTTAACTTTAATCTTACAAACTGTTTTCGATATTTATTGAAAAGTGTTTTTGAAATATATAAAAGACTTCCGTGGTTAATAATTTACAATATATCTATTGGTATGAATTGGTACTGCAGATTTAAACTTTTCGATGAATATGTTCAATTTCACTAAGTGAATATATGGGATACATTTTAGAAATGCGATCAAAACTAAGTATTTTTTTAAGAATGCTTTTTACATAAGTTTTAAGACTTTAATTCAATATCGTACTTCAACTGATTTTAATTCTGTAATTTATTAACACCTTAAAAAAGGCGACCGGGAGGAACATTATGCTCTGCAGATCTGGTTTCTTTGTCCGAGCTGTCCTTCTTAGGAAACAAAATCCTTATCGCTGTAATCATGTTTCTGTGCTGGAAGTAATTGGAATATTTAACGTTCTCTTATTTTGAAATGTATTAATTATAAAAGCTTTCAATTATTTCGTTTTTATGTTTATTAAACAATGCAAACAAATTGATTATAACCCATTCACACAGATATTCAGAAAAAACAATATTTAGTATTGTATTAAATAAAAAAAGGTTTCACCAAATACCGTTTTCTATGCTTTAACTTCCTCAATTTTATTCTATATCAACTCCTTTTCAAATATTTCTGTCTTAATTCCTACTATGCTTAAAACTAAATTAAAAAAATATTTCAATGAATTGAGTCTGTTTCTCCAAAACATTTATTAACCACTTCCCTCATTTGCCCGTACGTCATACGGGCAACGTGTTTTTGCTATTCATGATTTGCCCGTACCACGTAAGGGCATGGAATTTCCGATCGTTATTTATTACTCTCACCAGTAATTTTTTATCGTAAATTTTGTATTAATTAATCCAAGCATCTTTCGGATTCATTTAGGCAAAAATTTTCTGTTTTGTAAAAAAGGTGATGAAATATTAAAAAATTTGTAAAAGACATGAAAAAACATTACTTGACTTTTTTTAAATAATGATCAGATACGTTGTTAAATTAAGTTCATTCAATTTAAATTTCAAAGTTATTAATAGTATTTAAGTTTCAATTTAAATTAAAAAGGAACGAAAAAAAAGTTTTTGCCTTATATAAATGGGTTATCAGATATCTTGAAATAAAAGATCAGTTTTATTTTGATAATCCAAAACTTTTTCAAAAGAGGAGAGAATTGAAACCCTTTCTCTAAAATAAACTAGTTCCAGCTTTAATCTGGATAAACAGGAAAATAAATTACTTACTTTTGTAGACTGATTCATTCTGCGACGGCAGTTAACTATATATATCTGTCTGATTTCATCTATTTTTAAATTTTCTCTATATTGCTAAAAGTATAACTACATTTTTAAGGCTTAAAAGAAACTGCATTTGAATTTGCTAATCAAAAATCTTATATAAAAGGAAATTTTTAATGAAATTTATGATTTAAAGTTTTGATTTCGGGTGATATGGATATACGTACAAATATGTATAGATATCTTTTATTTTGAAGTTTTTATTTCGTTCTGAATGATAATAATAGTTTATCATTGTTTATTTCCATCATGTCATTTTTTAGTAATTGTCAATTTTAATAGATGTTCGCCATATTTTTTTTTCCAATGTGTAATTAACTTATTAGTAATCTTTATCATTCAGTTTTATATAATAAAAATTGAATTTAGTTTTGGCGAATAGAATTTTTAAATATTAGCGTCAAAACAAATAAAGTGGTTTTCCCCCAAATACAATTTTCTACGTAATAAATTCCTGAATTTTTTCACAATCGAATCCTTTTCAAAAATCCATGCATTAATTCATTCTGGATTGAGAATAAATTAAAGAATATTTGAATAAAACGTGTGTGTTTTTTTAATTTTCAACGAAACAAACTAATTCAGTTTTCTCAAACTAAAAAGAAGTGAAACAAAAGGAGGCAAATAAATATAAAGAATGCTGAAATTCGTCTTTTAAAAAAATTAAATTTATATAACATGTGCTTGATTACTTGAAAGATTACAAAAATGTTTTGCATTCCATAAATTAGTAATCTTTTGGCTTGAAACAAAATTAAGTTCTATTTTGATAGTCCAAAATTTTTCAAAAAAAGGAAGAATTGTGAGAGAGAGAGAAAAAAACCTTCGAAATAAATTAGTTTCAACTTTAATCTAAGCAAACTGAAAAATAAAATATTTACTTCTATAGAATGACTCAATGTGGGAAGATATTTCACCCTTTCGTGCTTTGTGTACTTTTAATTTTACATGTGTTTAAATTGAGTATTATTTTGCTTTTACAAATATTTTTGTTACCGTTTACCTGTAGTAATTTTAGTATGTATCTATGTATTTATTATCCGATTTCATTAACGTTTTGGCATTTAGTAATAATAATAAATATTTTCTAAATTCTTTTTGCACAGCTTGCGATTCTTTTATTTTAAACATATATTTCATTCTTTAAATTCAAAATAAAAGTTATTTCCCTGAAAGAGTCGTGTAATAAAGCATAAAAAGTATTTTTATATCAGTTAAATTTTGTTGTTATACAATATTTCTTAAATATCTCCAAAATCTTTTCCTTAATCTGTTGTTATCTGATTATGAATCGATTAGTACACAAAACAACAGCATTCTTATATTTCAGACAATGTAATATTCTGTAAACCGTAATTAATCTAAGTTGATAGCTAGTGTTAATGTTATTAACGTAAAACTTTTTTTTTTCTAAAAATTAAAAATCCCTGTCGGCTGGGCCTATAGGCGGAGGTAGATTTCGAAGAGTGTTCATTTCAACAACAAAAAATACATGTATATGATTAGAGATATAAACCCAGTTTAATAACTTCATTTGGCCATTTATGAAATTTTTTTAATTTCATTTTTCTGAAAAAACTGGTTTTATCAGAATCATCTTAAGAAAAATTCAGCTCAAAAACCCATTTTGACAACATATTTTGAAATAAATTCTGAATTTATTTCAAAAAATCGACCAAAACAGTACATTATACAGTTCCTAAATAACAAGAAACTGTCAGTTGAATGCATTTGAGAAAAAAATTTAATTTAAAAATGAGTCCTAAAATAACCGATTTGTTGTTTGAATACATCCTTAATTCTTTAATCATGATTGCTTCGGAAAATTTTGTGCGAAATACTCACTTTGACAGCATTTTAAAAATATATTCTATCTTTATCAAAAAACTGGTCAATGCGTCACAATATATAGTTCCTAAATAAGAGGATCTGTAAATTGGATGCGTTTCAGAGCGAAAATGGATTTTAAAAAAGTCATAAAAACGCAATTTGCTATGTAAAAACTTCCTTAAATTGTCAAATCACGAAGACTTCGGGAAATTCTGTTCAAAATACCCTTTTTGGTAGCTTTTTTCGAAATATATTCTGTCTTTATCAAAAAACCGATTAATGCATCACATTATATAGTTCCTAAATAAGAGGATCTGTAAATTGGATGCGTTTGAGAGCAAAAATGGATATTAAAACGAGTCAGAAAAAAACGCAATTTCTTATTTGAACACTTCCTTAAATTTACAATCACGATGATTTCGGAAATTTCTGTTCGAAATACCCTTTTTGGTAGCCTTTTTTGAAATATATTCCGTCTTTATCAAAACATTGACCAACGCATCACATTATATAGTTCCTAAATAAGAGGATCTGTAAATTGGATGCGTTTGAGAACAAAAATGGATTTAAAAACGAGTAAGAAAAAAACGCAATTTCTTATTTGAACTTAAATTTTCAGTCCCGATGACTTTGGGAAATTCTGTTCAAAATACCCTTTTTGGTAGCCTTTTTTGAAATATATTCTGTCTTTATCAGAAAATTGACCAGTGCGTCACTTTATACAGTTTCTAAATAAGAGGATCTACCATTTGGATGCGTTTAAAATTAAAAATGAATTTAAAAATGAGTCAGAATATAAGCAATTTGGATTTGAGTTTTTTCTCCAACTCCTATTTTTGTTTAATTTCTTTTTGCTATACGAATTGGTCCTATGAATAACTTGTCAATATAAAAATTGTAGATATTTTTGAGAAGATGTAAAATAAATTTAATCAGATTTGATATCGTAAAAATTGACGGAGTTATGGATTTTTCTCTTTTTTCACCGCCCTTTTTCTTTTCGTTTTTAATTTTTTTCATGGAGAAAAGTTGATCCTATCAAAACCTTGTAAATACAAAAGTTTTAGATAATTTTAAGAACATTTACAAAAAATTTAGTTTGACTTAATATCTTGAAAATTGACGAAGTTATGAATTTTTTTCTCTCAAAACCCCTGTTTTTTTCGCCCCTTGAGCCCACTTCAAATTTATAAAAAATCTGTCATGCATAAACTTTTAGCCCATTTTTAAGAAGTAATATAAACTTCAAACCGATTCGATATCTACTTTAATAAAGAAGTTATGGCGTTTTTTCGGTTTTCACAAAAACGCCCCCTATTCCGACCCCCTTGGTCCGATTTTGCTCATTAACGAACTTAGCCGAGATTTTATCACCTTTGATTTTATGTACCAGTTTGGTGGAGATTGGTGAAGAATTATAGAAGTTATCGTGTCCATAAAAGAGTGATATATAGATATAGATAGATAGATAGATAGATAGATAGATAGACAGATAAACTGGTGCGATTGCAATAGGTAGTATTTCATACGAAATCTACCTAAAAAGAAATCGGACTTGGAAGGGCTATTACTTTTTTTTCCTGCATGAAATCCTCCTCATAAAAAAGTTCTCAATATTGTAAAGATAATAGTTTTTTTTTTTTTTTTAAGGTTTAAAAGAAACGTCATTTGTATCTTATAAACAAGAAACTTAATTACCATGGTAATTTTTAATTTTCTATTTCATAATTTTGGTGTCCGATGATACATAAAAGGTTTTATTTTGATTAATTTCTTTAAGAATAACATTAATATTTTATTGCTATTTATTACCACATGTCCTTTTTTTTAGATTATGAATGGTAGCAGTATATAGATGTTGACCGTAGTTTATTGCACTATCCCTCAGTAACATTCTCATAATACTTTATCGTTTAATATTAATCTTTGTAACTTTTTTGAATGCTTATTAAAGAGGGCTTTTGAAACATCTGCAATACTTCCGTGGTTAATAATTTAGAATGTATCTATTGTTATGAATTGTTACTGGAGATTTAAACTTCTCGATGAACTTCTTTAATTTCACAAAATGAATATATGGGATTCGTTTTAACAATGGATTCGAAAGTAATTGAAATCTTTTTTTGCTGCTTTCAAATTCTTTAATAAAAGTTTTATAATTTAAAGATAATATCGTACCTAAAATGTTTTGAAGTCATTTTCAATAAAATCGTATTTTGTGGACTGTTAAATATTTCTCAATTATTATGAAAAGGTTCATTTTCAATATTTTTTGAACAATCCATTCTTTTTTCTCACACTCTTTTCCACACTTGAAAAATGACAACGATATATTAGGCTGCTACTTTTTTTTATTTGGCAATGGAATTGGAAAAAAACTTTCTAACAAACGAAACTTTCGTTTGACCGTTAAAGAATTATCAAATACGAGAAAATTACAAATTTACCCTGACACATAATAGTGAAGCTTTACAGATTGTTAAAAAAATCAGAAGAATGATATAAGTATTTTTTTTTCCTTACGATTTTATTCTTCTTTTAAAAGTTTGAGAGTATCAAAATAAAATTTATTTTAAGCCAAAGAATAACTAATTTATGGAATGATTATAATATTTTATGATTTTGTTTCATATCATTTATTCTACAATCAATCTTTTTGCATAGCAATAATATTTTCAAAGATTCAGCCTCCTTGTTCTAACCTAGAGTTTAGAAGATATTTTGTGGAATTTGATTTTCTTTCTATTTTAAAAACTACTTTAATTATTGATGATTCAACATTTTAAATTTCAATTAAATTTTTTTTCGATTTTAGAAATTTAAAATTTTATTTATATTTCCACTACCCTCATAGCATGCATGTTCACAGTGACGTCACAATGACGTCACTGTGAGTCACTTTGGTCACATCACATCTGTGACGAAAATGCCACCACTCAGTGACGTCACAATGTGACTAAGATGTGACTTTCTAAAAAAATTTTCACAGTTCGTCACATTGTTAATGTCAAAGTAGTCACAAATGACACACTTTTCACAAATTGGTCACATTGTGACGTTACAAAGTGGTCACAATGTGACGTCACAAAAAAGCTCTAAAACGGCCATAACGACATCACATTTTAGTCACTGTGACTTCACATCGACGTCACGTGACGTCACATCGACAATCGATGGTCACAAAGTCACAATGCGACTTCACAACGACGTTGCAGTGACGTCACCATGTCTTACGGGTACTTTTCTTTTTTTTTGGAATTTCAAAAAATGTCTAATTCTGTATTTTATTTAAATAATTATATCTGAACACTTTTAATTTCATTAAAATAAATAACTTCCTTTTACAATTATTTTAAAATTAAATTTATTGGTGTTACTACTTATGCAAGAATTTAATAAATATAAATTAACAATTTGAATTTATTAATTAAAAAATAAAATGCTTTGAAAGAAAAATTAAACGGAGCCCCCTGTGTGATCTGCGATCTCATTTACACTCTTTTTATAACCTACGTTTAGTTATATTTGGGATTTTATGGGGTTTTTTTTATTATTATTAAGTTCATCATTAAAATTTTGCAGAAATATTTTTGAATCAATATTGATCTTGATAAAACCACTGATAATGCGCACTTAAATATATCCCCAGTAGCCAAACAATATTGAACCAATATTGGCTATATCTTGGAGCAATATTATCACATTGGCACAATATTGGCATGAAATATTGCTCCATTATTGGGATGTTTACGTTTTGCCCTTTGGAAATATTGCCAATAAAACGTCAATATTGGTTAAAAGTTGGAATTTCATTGGAAATATTTCCAATAAAGTGCCAACATTTGTACAATATTGGCGTTTTATTGGCAATATTTCCAATGAAACCCTAATATTTGCGTAATATTGGCTGCAAATATTGGCTAAAAAAGGGCAAAATGTAAACACCCCAATATTGGAGCAATATCGGCCTTTTATTGGCAATATTTCCAATAGATTAAATATTGGCGCAACGTTGGACCAATATTGGTTTGCTACTAGGGATAGATCAGGTTAAAAGATATTAATATATTTTTGTTTACTTTGTTAAGTCACTTAGCACCATTCTTAACTGAAAAATCAAGAACTAAGTTGTCTTTGTAAGTTTAAAAGTATCCGACATGTTGAGTGACTGAATTAACCACTAAGTCATCCCAAACCTAACAAATTATAAGTTTGTTACTTAAAGTAAATTATTAATTTAAATTATTCTTATACTCATTCTATAAGGTTTTGTTGATTTAAGTTTAAAAGTAAATATTCCAAACAAATCTTTCTAACTAAAAAAAAAAAAAAAAATGTTTAAATGCATCTATGAAATAATATTACAGCTTATGTAAAAATGGATTCATTTGGACATAGATTTTTACTACAGTTTTGTAAGTCCTTTATATATTTATTTTTTCAAATATCCAAATTCAGGGTACTATAAAGAAAGAATATTGATTGCTATGTTTCATTTTCTCTTTTCTTCAAAATCTTATTTTTTTCTCCTGATTTTATCAAACGCAACAATGAATCAATAATATATTTTCCGCTTTCGTTTATATCAGAGTATTATTAAATCTTCCGATTATAAATAGGTTTTATTTTCTAAGTCAAAATATTTATTTTCAGTTTTCATAAAAACATTTTGCATCCAGGTTTGTTGGAAACATAAAAGAATTTTTTTTCGATAAATGATTTTAAATATTACACAAATCTTCTTTGTTGTCAGCAAATAAATATGCAAAATATATTTTTCTGAAGATTTGAATGATTTTTTTTTTATTAGTTTTCATGAAATAATATTTGGATGTTCATTTTCTGAACATAATGTCTTTCTGCTATAACTTAGTTTAAAATTAAATTTTTCTCGTGTTTAAAATAGCTAACACCATTTGAAAAAATTTAAAGTAAAAACACGACTGGTATTTGTATAAAAACAATGTGTTACTAAATACCGTATTTTGGAATTATTGACCCCTGGAATCAAAACAAAATACATGTCTTAAATCAGCACGGAATCTATTGTGTTCAGTATACTTGATGAGAATCGCTAAAAATAACGGAATTATATACTAAAAAAAAAAAAAAATCTAAAAATAATAATTGACAAGTTAGTATATTTAAACATGCTACTTGGACCCAAAACAGAAAAATAAAGTCTGAAATCAGTTCTGGGCCACTATGTGTCTTTGATATCTTTCAAATTATCGAAAATATTTTTTGTTAAGTTAATTTTTTTGCTGTAAATTAACTTTGGCACTTATTATATTTGAGTTAATTTTTTAATACATTCGCTGCCGATCACGCGCCAGCGCGTGATGTGGGGTGTTGTCTAATAGCCAGTCACGCGCTGGCGCGGGAAAATCTTTCACTGATTCTTTGTTATAAAAAGTAAATCATCTTCTGGGAAAAACCCACTTCTACAGTGCGGCATTAACTATCATCACATTTTCACATAAGCGGCAGCGAACGTGTTAATTAATCAGACAATTATAAGTGTAGCAAATATATTTACAAGGCTTTTAAATGTCTCTCCCACTCAGTTATGCACCATAAAATATTCCTCAATACACCTTTAAATTTGAAATTTAGATGTACATATAAGAGCAAAGTTAATCAAACAGTATTTAGTAAATTGGAACAATTTTGATATATTTTTAATAGAATATTTTAAACTGATTTTTAGCACTTTTTTTTAAAGCTTGCTGTATTTTAAACTATAAAACATCAACAGTTATATTTCGAATGTTTTCATTGTTATATATATGTATATATGCAGCGGTGGCTTTTGAAATATAATGAGCACAGAAGAAAAAAAAAAAAAAAAAAAAAAAAAAAAAAGGAAAAATGTCATATAATCAGTATTTGTTTTTCCCACGTTTTTTGTATATATGAGCTTTTTTCGTTTAAAAACAAGTTAATTGAAAAATCGGCTCTTAAATTCATATGAATTCTTAAAAACATATTTTTTTAATTGTAAATTGAAGAAAAAAATATTTTTGAAATTGTAAATTTTCATTTTCATTTTAAAAAATTAAATTTTATCAATATATTTTTTCAGTTTATCTTGGAAATATTTTTAATAACTTGCAAAGGACGTAAGTAAAATTAATTTAGTAGAAAATAAAAAGTTCGAAGAATGCCAAATCCATTTTAAGATTATCCACATCATTCACAAATACTGCAACACTAGGTAGTAACTAACTAATACCACAGTTTTTCGTTTAAAAACATTGAATAATTAAATATATTCTTTGTACTTAAGGCAGATTTTTAAGATTGGGTCCATTTCACCTATAAATGAATCCTCCTAAACCCAAATTACGGCACTTATAAATGTTGTTCATGTTAAAAAAAAAAAAAAAACAGATTAAATAAACTATATTAAACGTCAAAATAATAATAATAATATATATATATATATACATATATAATGCTGTAAAATCTGCCATGACAGTATCACTTGGATAGAATTTTTTTCTTCTAGCTTAAAGTGATTTCATACTTAACAGGTGTAATTGCATGATATTCCTTAAATAGCAATAGCTAGTAACTACTTCTACTACAACATAAAATTATTTTAACTGAAAAAAAACATATTGATAAAATTTAACTTTTAAAAATGAAAATTAAAATCTACAATTTTTAAAAATATTTCCTTCTTCAATTTACAATATATATATGTTTTTAAGAATTAAAACATGTTCTATAGTAATTTCATTCTTAAAAGGTATAATTGTATGATATTCCACAGCAATAGCTAGAAGCTATAGTAATACACTAGATCCAGGGAGATTTCAAAATTTGGATTCATGTGCCTATAAATGTAATCTGCCCACATAATTTTTTTGGTTAACAGTTTTGTATTCATATTCTGATATTACCAATCAATAAAAGGAAAAAATGTTTACACATTAAGGAGATTTCTTCTAAAATGAATAAGCATTTTGTAATTTTATCGAAAATTTGTTGATACTGTGAGGGTGATCATTTCTCAGATGGTTTGTTTCACATATACAGTTTGTATCTATTCTTCAATCAAACTAAAAAACATTGCCAGTGTTCAGATTAAAAAAAAGGCACTTTAATAATAAAAAAATAATTTGGCACATTGTTATAATAAATATTTTGGACATCCTGCCAAATAAAATAAACAAATACCCTTAAATCGACATTTTCTTTCTTTTTTCCCAATAAAATATATAAAGGTGTTTCATCGTTAAAAATAAAGTTTATTGTAAAAAGAAAAAAAATCTCCTACAGGTTTCAATAGATACAAATATTTTACACATTGCCTTTTTTTCTGCCGTCTGTTACCTACAATTCACTCACATATTTCTTAATCAACGACTGACACCCACGTGGCACTCTCGTGCCGTACTATACAGAAGTTTGGGGGGGAAAAAAAGAATCCTCAATATTTTTTCCCGGGGCACCTCCACTTATTAAGCTAAGTGAGACATTGGAGTCTGTTACCATGGTTACCTCACGCTGTCGGATTATCATCCAATGTACCGTGGTTCTGGCAGGCAACTTATAGAGAAGAGGGTTCACCTGAGGCAGAAGCACCCACGGAGTGAAGTAACTTCGGCCCGCGGGTTCCTCGTATGTCATTAGCAGATCGTAGAAGAAAATGAGGAACAGATTTCTGGAATACCTCTTGTTTATCATTTTTTACCCTCTTTGAGTCAAATATGGAGAGCTTCAATAGAATTTTTGTAGAATATTTTTGATGAGCGCATTTGATTTTGATATGAGGGAAATTGTGTTCCAAGTACCTTTTATTTATTTATTTTGTTTTTGTTTTTCCCTGGTCTATGGTTCAAATTGGATTCTGTGACAGATTTTTTAAAGTTATAAGTGGTATATTTTATTTATATTAGTTTATTGTAATTATTTTATAATAAAAAATATTTTAAATGTACCATTTTATAAACCTTAAGTAACCAAAATTATCAACTCTTCGTGGAAAATGAGGAAGTGATTTCTCGAATAAATTTTGCTTATTATTGTTTCTTCTTGGAGTCAAATATAAAGATTTCCAATAGAATTTTTCTGGGGTATTTTTGATAAGCACATTTGTTGATGATACGAGGAAAGTTCAGATAAAAGTACTTTTTTTTTTTTTTTTTTTTTTTTTTTTTTTTAACCTGAACCACAGTAAGGTTGAGTTGTGTGACAGATTCTCTAAAATTATATGTCGTGCTTTTTGTTTATATTGTTTTTTAATATTTCTTTTTTTAAATAAAATAATTATTGTGCATGTATTGTATATACCGTTTAAATGGTTTTCAATACACGGAGGATTATATAGCACTTACATATTCAACATTAGCAGATTTGGCATTACCGACTTTCTTATAATTTAAAATATCAAATTAAAATAAAATTATGAGTTAATAGTACCATTTGCTTTTAAAACTATATGACACACCTTTTCCGAAACCCGAACTTGGGAAAATTACTCTAAATTTATGCTTTATGTGATAATTTATCCTGAAAAAGAGTGGAAAAATACGGGAACAAAAACTATGTAAATAAATACAATATTACTAATACCACAAATGTATATATTCACTTCCATCATTTTATTTTGATCTAATATTTTTTAAAAGATATTAATAAAATACACAAATATTTAATATTTTTATACTTTATTAAAGCTTTTATTTTAAAGAAATTCAGTAATAAAAGCAACTTTCTTGGAACTCAGGAAAATGTTATCAAACTCTTTTAGCTGTTATATCTTTAACACTTTAAGTATAGCAATCGAATTGCCTCTCGATCTCATAACACTATCTTAAAATAGACAAAATATGATATAATATATTTTATTTTTTATGCATATCTTATTAAAATTTCTATTTTCTTAAAAAATCTGCTCAAAAGACGTCGAAGAGGGGAAAACAGTTTGAAATTAAAATCATTTTTACTAAAATTATTAATAATACATAAATGTATGTACGTTTACATATTTGAAAAAAATGGATAAAGAGATTTTCAAATAAAGCAGAATTAATTTGTAACTTTTAATAGAAATTCAAAATAAGAGTTTTATTGCTTTTATACTTTTTTAAGCTTTTATTTTGAAGATATCGGTTATTAATAGCCGCTATTGTCAACTGGCAAAATAATTTATAAAATACCATACCTTTTTATTTTTTGAGTATAATATCATAATTTTGCCGATGTCACAAGTCTCTGTTAAAATAAATTACTCATAAAATTTATTATTACAAAATAAAACTTCGTATCTCCATAAAAACTTTCTTTATTGTAACGAATAAAGTTCATGAAAAACTGCATTTGAATCATATGGAATGTTTCAAAAAGAGTTTTTATAGCCCTGGATTGAATTTATGGCATAAAAAGATACTCTTCATGCAAGAAGAACGTCGAGGAAAGATATATACATATACATATTAGCCTCAAATATCTATATATATTTTTTTTATCCTTAGCGTTTAAATTCTATTTCCATTTGCCTCTGCTTTGTAAGATATGGAGAAATGTCAAACAGTTCCACAATATTTTTTAGTAACAAAAACTTTCAAACAAAATTTTTATTGAGTTCTTAAAATCTTTTTAACATATTCTCCTTTCGGCTTTAGCATTAGAGAAGATTAGATTTATACTGCTATTTTCGGAGTTTATTGCGCTCATTTGATGTCTTGCTTTGATATATGTTTAAATTATAAATCTTGAAATCTTTACTTTTTAATACATTGTATGGGGGCCATATTAGTTTTATTTCTTACGAAATATGTATAGCATTATAATATATTAAAATTTATATAAAGAAACTCTGATAGAAAAGAAATGGTTTGATGTATTCTGTTCTAATATTTTCTTAGTTTAATATTTCTTTTCAGTGTTTTTATCTGATAAAAGTGTGAAACAAAATAATCTACCATATATTTTCTTGGTACTACTAGGTTATCCCGTCGACCAAAAAATTATCGCCAAACTATAAGATTAAACGCCAATAATGGATGATCATGAATGTCACATTCAACGACATTAAATACGATTCACGTGTTTAAAATGTCATTAAGTGATTTTTATTTCGACTTTTTATTCATATTTTTATTAATATTCTATTAATTATATGTTTTTCCGTTATTTAAAATAAAAATTATGTCAATATGTATAATTTGGCTACCAGTTTGGCGTTTTGTATAATTTGGCGAAATTTGTCGACGGGATAGCAGAATAGTACCCCTTTCCTATATAAGCTGATAATTTTTTAACTTTTTTTAGTTCAAAAGTAGGGAGGGGGGGGGGTCAACTTATACACAAATGTAAAGAAATTTCAAAAATTCATATTCGATCGTATGCAATTTTAGTTGTAACGGTATTTAATAATGTGAATTCAATATGTGCATCTTCTGCCTTCAAAGCTTTTGCGTAAATAACCCAAGTACTTCTGATACCAGTATCAAAAATAGCAATTAAAGCTTTATTCCAAAAATTCACATTATATATTTAAAAGCATAAGAATTTAAAAAAAAAAGTTTTTAAAGAACAAAACATTTTTTCCAAGTAGAATTATAATTTAGGCAGGCTTTTTTCCAAAGCAAAAGAATAGAAAAAGAAAAAATGTTTATAAGTAAAGTATTTTTCCCCGATTACATTCTCCAGCAATTAAGTATAAATAATCTGCATGCATTCCGACTTGTTGTGCCATTAATTCGTGAGTTATTTATTTATTTTCTATCGCAAGTAAGGAGATTATTGCCTATAATGCACATCATACGAATTTTCTCTCTGATGTAGTTTGGTACCTAGATTATTTCCCCCCCCCCCTCCCCGTCGTGCTCCCACCATCCTCTTCCTAACAGGTCATTAGAGAGTCCCCAGAGCATAGGGAGCTCCAGCTTGGTGTAGGAATTGACTTGTTTTTCAAAGAGAATAGTAACTGAAGGAAAATGGCTTTCATTTAGTTTTTTTATGCGTCACTTTTCATGTGAATGTCTTTATCCGAATTTCTTATTATAAAGTAATAATAATATCATATTTATTTTATTTGTTATTATGTATCTACTTCGACGTATGGTTTTACTTCGATGATTTCTGAAATAATTACCTTAATAATCGTATGTTAGGAAGAATATATGAAACTTGAAAAATAAAATATAATATTTCATAAAAATGATAAAGGCTATAAGTTTATTTAATTTATGTGAAAGTTTCTTAAATTTATATCTGTCCCTTATTACTGTATTGTTGCTTAATTTTTTTTTCTGAATAATACAATATATAATAGTTTATAATTTTTACTTGGTTATATTTTTTTAACTTTTTCTTAAATTGTAACAAAGGCGGTTTAAAGATATTTTTACTAATATGGTTTTTATTTTACAAATTTATGTATGTTTTTTTAAATCTAATAATCGCATGATATTCTATTTTAAATTGCAACTCTTAATTATTTTTAATCTTTCAAATAAAAATATTTCAAAAGTTCATTTAGTCTTTTTTTTAATAAATTCAATAAATTTTACTATAAAAATTCACTCAATAAATATCAACTATGAATAAAAAAATAAAACTAAATGTCGAATTCGTTTCCAAAGCAAAAGAATTAAGGAGAAAATATGGATAAGCAACGTATTTTTCCCCATTTCTTTCTCCAGCAAATACGAATGAATAATCTGCATGCATTCCGACTTATCGTGCCATTAATTCGTGAATTCTTTATTTATTTTGCATCTCAAGTAAGGCGATTATTGCCTATAATGCACGTCATACGAGATTTTCTCTCTGACGTAGCTTAGGTACGTAGCTTATTTTGCACCCCCCCCCCCCCCCACACACACACACACACCGTGCTCCCGTCACAGAAAGTCCCCGCAGTATAGGGAGTTCTAACATACTGCGAGTTATTGGCTTGCTTTGGAAAGAGGAACTGAAGGGAAATAAATGGCTTGGGAGACCCGTGTCTGGCAGATCATTTAGTGTTTCTATGCGTCACTTTTTTATGGGAATGCCTTTATCTGAATTTCTTCTTCGTAAAATAATAATAATTGAACATAAATTTTATTTGACAGTGTCTAACTTAATTCGGCGTATGGTTTTACTTCGATAAATAAATGTTTTTTTCTAAATAATCATATTATTCGTGGCATGTTTTGAAGAAGGTATCTAAACTTTTATGAATTAAAATAGGATTTGTGATAAAAATGATAAACAAGCGAAGTTTATTTAATTTGTCTGAAAGTTTCTTAAAAATATATCTCGCCATGTCTGCTTATTTATTACTGCTTTTTTTCCCCTTTTTAAGTGCGTTCGTAATTATGTAAATACGTTGCACCTATTGTTGTCGTTCAGTCCGTCCGTCCGCACATAACAACGCAAAAACTACCCAACCGAATCGTTTGAAATTTTAAATATATTATTATTACATAATTTTGTCGAGTCATTTCAAATTTTAAGAAAATCGTACGCATAGATCAATTACAGGGACAATCAAAAGGACTCCGTCCCTTTACGGTCAATGTGGAAAAAAATTCAAATGCATTTTAATCGTTTGAAATTTTTAATACATAATTATTACATAATTTTGTCGAGTTATTTCATATTTTAAGAAAATCGGATGCATAGATCAATTACAAGGACAATCAAAAGTATTCCGTTACATTACGGTTAATGGGGGAAAATGTTTCAAATGCATTTTAATGGTGTTACACTCATTCGAAAGTAATACAATTGATATGCATCTATAAAGTAGATATTATACTATACATTTTGCATAATCTGTGGTGCAAAGAATATTTGTTATTGAATTACAGGCCACACAAAAATATTCCATTGCATAATGGTATAGGGAGAACATTGTTTGGTGCGCATTTTAATTGTAGTTATTTACAGTTTTATGAGATTGATATATGACAGTGATATTTTTAAAATTACGTTATCGTACAAACGCACCTCATTTGCTACGCTTCACGTGCAATTTCCAACTTGTTTAATTATGTAATAAATAATAATATTTATTGTTTACGGGACTATGTTTTTTTAACGCTTTAAAAAAATGAAAATAAAGGCCCTTTTAAGGTTTTTACAAAAATATAGTCCCTTATTTTAATATATATATATATATATATATTTATATTTTTACCTATCATCACGCAATAGTTTAACTTATAAAACCTTTATTTTTAATTTAAAATCTAAAATTTTTTTGAGTTAATTAACATTCCTTTTTTAATGAAGAATTCAATGAATTCTAGCGTAAAAATCGTTAAATAAGTAGCATCAATAAAAAAAAAAAAAAAAAAAAAAAAAAAAAAAAAAAAAATTAAAAATATATAAGGACTCCTTTCCAAAGCAAAAGAATTGGGGGAAAAAGTATTTATAAGTAACATATTTTTAACATTTTACCTTCTCCAGTAAATAAAAATAATCTGCATGCATTCCGACTTATCGTGCCATTGCATCGTGGGTTGTTTATTTATTTTCCATCGTAAATAAGACGATTATTGCGTATAACGCACATCATATCAATTTCCTCTTTACTTCACCCTAGGTACCTGGATTATTTGCACCCCCCCCCCCCCCACTCTCGTCATCCGCTTCTTAACAGGTCATTAGAAAGTCCACGGAATATAGGGAGCTCCAATTTGCTTTGGGAATGGACTTGTTTTGGAAAGACGATAGTAACTGAAGGGAAATCGCTTGGGAGTCCTGTTTCTGTCAGATCATTTAGTTTTTCTGTGCGTCACTTATTTTTCTAAATGCCTTTACCTGAATTTCTTCTTGGCGAAAATAGTAATAATTGAACATTAATTGTACAAGGTAGAACCCGTCGAATTTCGACGAAAAAAAATGTTAATGTAGGAACTGTTTCATTGGCTTATAATAAACCTACGAAGTTAGTTACAATAAAAAATGCATCTAATATTGGTTTTTCAACTCTAATATACATATCATTTTAAACTAAAGATAACAAAATAATATTTTTATGAAACTCAGTTGATCAATTATTAAAATTAAACTTTATTCATTATGTAAGCAGTAAAATATAATAAATATCCGTTATTATGACCAAGTTATTAATTAAGGCTCTAATTTTTGGTATTCCAAAATGAAAAACTGCAAAATTTATTCCACTTTGACTTAATCATAGAATTTGTGCCTGTGAAATCTAAATCCGAAATGTGAAGAGGCAAAATTTAATGAGAAAATAGCAACCTAAAAATACAGCAATCGGTTTTTTTCGGCTTTTTCCCCTTTGCTTTTGATAGGAATGGCTGTTCTGTTGCCATAATTAGAGAAACAATATTAAAAACACAAAAAAAAAAATCGCAAAAATAAATTAAGATACAATTTTCACACAAATTGCATTTAAAGGCACATTTTTTCCCTATGCGATGGTGTAAAAATTTAAAATATGGGATGTTTAGTAGTTTAAAAATGTCCAGTAGCAAAAATTGCAAAACCGAAATTCCGTTTTAAGTTTCAAGTTGCCATTCGCAAAATGACGTATGCGTTAAGCACAGATACGTTTGACCTTTTATAATATAGATTCGACAGTACCTAACATACTTCGTATGATTTTACTTCTATAAATAAAGTTTTGTCTAAGTAATTTTATTATTGATCGTATGTTTTGAAAAAAATATTAAACTTTTATAAATTGAATTAAGATATTTCGTAAAAAGGATAAAGAATCTAAGTTTAGTTAATGTGTGTTAAAGTTTCATGAAAATATATTTCGCCATGGCTGCTTATTGTTGCTGTTTTTCTCCCTTTTTTCTTAATTATACAATAAGTAATAATACTTAATTTCTACGAAGCTAGGTCTTTTTTAAGGGTTTAAAAAATATAAAAATTAAGTCATTTTAAAGGTGTTTACAAATAAATAGTTTCTTATTTCAGAAGTATATATAGATATATTTTTATCTAGCATTACATAATATTTTAAGTAATAACACTTAATTTTTTTTTTTTATTTTAAAATCAAAAATATTTTAGAATTAACTAAAATTCTTTTTTACTAAATGAAAAACTCAGTAAATTGTAACATGAAAAACCATTAAATAAGTAGCAACAATAAATACAAAAATAATTAAATTCATTCAAAAGCAAAATAATTAAGAAGAAAAATATTTATCAGTAATGTATTTTCTCCGATTACCCTCATAGCATGCATGGTTACAGTGACGTCACAATGACGTCACTGTGAGTCACTTTGGTCACATCACATCTGTGACCAAAATGCCACCACTCAGTGACGTCACATTGTGACTGAGATGTGACTTTCTTAAAAATTTTTAGAAAATCGTCACAATGTTAATGTCAAAGTAGTCACAAATGACACTTTCACAAATTGGTCACATTGTGAAGCCACAAAGTGGTCACAATGTGACGTCACAAAAAAGCTCTAAAACGGCCATAACGACTTCACGTTTTAGTCACTGTGACTTCACATCGACGTCACGTGACGTCACATCGACAATCGATGGTCACAAAGTCACAATGTGACTTCACAACGACGTTGCAGTGACGTCACCATGTCTTACGGGTTACTTTCTCCAGCAAATAAGTATAAATAATCTGCATGGATTCTGACTTATCGTGCTATTAATTCGTGAGTTATTTATTTATTAGCATATAAGGCGATTATTGCCTATAATGCACACCATACGAATTCTCTCTCTGATGTAGTCTAGGTACCTGGATTATCTGCACCCCACCGTGCTCCCGCCATTCGTTTCGTAACAGCTCATTAGAAAGTCCCAGGAGTATAGATTCAGAAAGATGGAACTAAGGCTGCTACAAGTCCAAATACTTCACAAACAAACAATAGTCTCAAAAAACAGAATTTAAGACAGAAACTTTGCCCACAAACCCATCAGAAATCTTCAACACCAACTTCTGCACAGTGGAGGACTGTGGGGAAGGGAGGTAAAAACTCTCTTCTCAGCCCTTTCTTAAAAAATGTGAAGGATCCCAAGCAGTTGAAGCAGTATGTGGAGGAAGCAATGGAATCAGAGTCATACAGCAATGACTCTGATGCTGATGATAACAATACAATGTTTGAAGAGTTTGATCCTAATTGACCTCATAGTTTCTATTAATCTGAGTTTTAACCAATGTACATTATTATATACACTCTGTTTTTTTATTACTTTTCCTGTACAGTTTTTAACGTGTTACATCTTCTCTAAGTTTTCTATTTTATCCTCATTGACTGATTTTAATTATTTCATGACATTTCATTCCATTATTTTTAATCTTGTTTTTATGAAATTTTCACTCATCCATATTATTGTTTATATTTAGTCATTTTTTAGCAACTGGTACAGTTTGTAACAGTGTTTTTTTATGTTTTTGGCATCTTTTAAATTGGTTTTATAATATATCTCATTGCTATTTTATTTTTTGGTTTTAAATCACCTGTCTAGTCTGATATAGACTTTGTCTTGGCGCAGCATGTCCCCAAAGGGACCTTGCGCCATAAAAATCCATACAACCAACCAACCAACCCAGGAGTATAGCGAGCTCCTACATTCCTCGAGAATTGGCTTTTTTTTAGAAAGACGATAGTAACTGAAGGAAAATGCCTTGGGAGACCTGTTCCTGGCAGATCATTTAGATTTTCTATGCATCACTTTTTTATGGGAATGCCTTTATCTGAATTTCTTCTTGGGAAAATAATAATAATTGAACGTAAATTTTATTTGATAGTATCTAAATTGCTTCGATGTACGATTTTACTTCGATAAATAAATGTTTTTTCTAAATAATTATTGACTGTATATATTTTGAAAAAGATATTGAAACTTTTATGAATTAAAATATGATAGTTCAAAAAATTATTAAAGAAGCTATATTTATTTAATTTGTGGGAAAGTTTCATAAAATCAGATCACATAATACATGCCGGATGTTACATCTTTTTTTATTCCATTTCTTAATTACATGATTTATAATATTTTATAATTTTTTCACTATTATATATTTTGACGCATATTTAAATTATAAAAAACAATCTTAAATTATAATAAAAGGACTTAAAAAATATTTTCAGAAATATAATTTCTTTTTTTTAGAAACATGCTAATTTTTTCTAATAAAGCATAATATTTTAATTTAATTTATAACTCTTCATTTGTTTAACTTGAAAATATTTTAGAATTAATTCAAAGTCGTTTCTTAAAAAGACAAATTTAGTAAATTATATTATCAAAAAAAAAAAAAAGTCTTTAAATAAATAGCAACTACAAAAATAATAATAATAATAATAATAATAATAATAAAATCGAACCAAGTTCTACATTTATGTGCAAAGCAAAGGAATTAAACAGAAAAATATTTGTAAGCAACGTATTTTTTTTCGATTACTTTTTCTAACAAATAAGTATAAATAATCTGCATGCATTCCGACTTCTCGGGCCATTAATTCGTGAATTATTTATTTATTTTCCATATCAAAGGGGGGGGGGGAGGTGATTACTATAATACGCATTTTCTCTTTGCTGTAGTCTAGGTACCTACTCTCTTAAAAAGTGAGCCACAAAATAGCTCAAGTTGAGCTGAAATCCACTCATCTCAATGTTGAAAGGAACCTTCTCAAAAAAGAGTTGAAATAACTCGAGTTTTAACCAATTTAAATGAAGTTGAGCTAGTTAAATAACCAATTTAGATCAAGAAGATTTAATCGTTTGAAAAACAACTCTTTTATGATCGAAAAGATTACAGCTCTTTCATGAGAAGCCAAATCAGCTCTTTCGTTTTAAGAGTGTAGATTATCCCCCCCCCCCTCCCACAATGCTTATGCCATCCGCGTCCTAACAGGTCATTAGAATGTCCCCGGAGATTAGAGAGCTCCAGCTTGCTGTGGGAACTGGCTTGTTTTGGAAAGAAGATAGTAACTGATGGGAAATAGCTTGGGAGACCCGTTTCTGGCAGACCAATTAGTTTTTCTATGCGTCACTTTTTTCTGGAATGCCTTTACCTGAATTTCTTCTTGTTAAAATAATAATAATTGAACATTAATTTTATTTGATCGTATCTAACTTACATCGGTGTATGATTTTACTTCGATAAATAAATGTTTTTCTAAATAATTATTTTATTTGTCGTATGCTTTGAAAAAAGATTTTGAAACTTTTATGAATTAAAATATTATATCTTATAAGAATGATAAAGGAGCTAAATTTATTTAACTTGCCTCAAAGTTTCACAAAAATATATCTCGCCATGTCTATCCACATAATTACTGTTTTTTTTTCTTTTCTTAATTTTACATTGAATAATTATACTTAATTTTTACTGGACTATGTCTTTTTTAATGCTTTTAAAAATTAAAAATCAAGTCACTTTAAAGGTGTTTATAACAAAATAGTTTCTTATTTTAGAAGTATATATAGATATATTTTTATCTAGCATTATAGAATATTTTAACTTATAACACTGAGTATGTTTTTAAAATCTTAAAATAAAAAATATTTTAGAATTAATTAAATTTTCTTTTTTTAAAGTAAAAAAAAAAAAAAATCAGTAAATTGTAGTATAAAAAAATCCTTTAAATAAGTAGCAACAATAAGGAAAAAAATATAATTAAATACATGATTCCATTCCGAAGCAAAAGAATTAAGGAGAAAAATATTTATAAGTAACTTTTTTTACGAGTACTTTTTCCAACAATTACGAGTACTTTTTCCAAAAATATTTATTCTTATGAATAAATAATCTGCATGCATTCCGACTTATCATGCCATTGATTCGTGGATATTTATTTATTTTCCGTAGCAAGAAGCCGATTATTGCCTATAACACATATCATACGAATTTTCTCTATGCTGTCGCGTAGGTACCTAGATTATTTGCTCCCCCAGTCTGACCCATCATCCGCTTCCTAACAGGTCATTAGAAAATCCCCAGAGCATAGGGAGCTCTAGTTTGCTGTGGGAATTGGCTTGTTTTGTTGTTGTTGTATGTATGTCGGCCAATTATCTACACTATGGGATATAGGCCCTAAGGGGTGGGATGCCCTCCGTGGGGGTCTTTCTAAGGGAACCTAACCCGTATTTACGCAAGGTTCGAAGAAAACCACGGAAAACTCCGAACGGTTAGGCCGATGGTCGCGATTGGGTTCGAACCCAGCACCTACCGTCTACCAGTTTGAGGTCAGAACCTCTCGGCCACTGGTGGGGCGGCTTGTTTTGGAAAGAGGACAGTAACTGAAGGGAAATGGCTAAGGAGACCTGTTTCTGTCAGATCATTTAGTTTTTCTATGTATCACTTTTTATGTGAATGCCTTTACCTGAATTTCTTCTTAGTAAATTAATACTAGTACATTAATTTCGTTCGTTATGTATGTAACTAACTTGAGCATGCAATTTCACTTCATTGATTTGAATAAACAATCATAAAATTCATCATATGAATAAAGATTCACGAATAAATATTTTTTTTATAATTATTTTATCAATCGGAAGTGATAAAAAATTTATTTACGAATTAAGATGCGGTTTTTCACAAAACTTATAAAGAATATATGGAACGAGGACATTGAATTTGTTTGAAAGGTTGATAGAAATGTGTGTTTCATTTCAGGTGGCAGATCTTTTAGTTTTTTTTTTTTTTTTTTTTTTTTTTTTTTTTTTTTTTTTTTTGCCTCATTTTTATGTAAATGGTTTTACATGAAATCTTCTTGGTAAAATATAATCAATAATGATACATAAATTTTATTACGTAACTAACTTTGGCGTATTATTTTACATCGTTAAATAAATGTTTTCCAAAAAAAAAAAAATATTTTATCAATCATATGTTATGAAAATGATACTGAAAATCTTATAAATTAAGAAATTTTTCGTAAAAATTATAAAGAAGATAAGAATCTAATGTCCAAAAAGAATGATAAAAAATGTTTCTTAAATTAATTTTTCCAGGAAGTTTATTTAGTTTTTCCATGTGTTACTTTTATGGATTCGGTTACCTGAATTTCTTGTTTTTGGTATAATAATAATAAAACGCGCATAAATAATATTTAGCATTATATAACTAAAATGGTTTTACTTCGTTTTTCTAAAATAGTAATTTTATAAATCGTATGTTATGAAAAACGTATTTACGACTTAAAATGTGATATCTCATGAAAATGATAAAGAATGTAATATGCTTTTTTAACTTATCTGAAAGACTTATAAATCTATATCTGCCTTATTTTTCATGACAGATCATTTAGTTTTTTTATGGATAATTTTTATGCGAATGCTTTTAGCCGAATTTTTTCTTCGTGAATTAACAATAATAACCCCAAAAAATATTTTTTTTATATTATCGAACTTACTTCGGTATATAGTTTTACTTCGTTAAATAAACGTTTTTCAAAAATATTTATTTTATTGATTATATGTTATGAAAAAGTAAAAAAAGTGCATAAAAATTGTAAAGTATATGAGGTAATATGTTTATTTAGTTTGTTTTAAAAGCTGATAAAAATATATTTGCCTTATTTCCCTTTGCAGATCATTTACTTTTTACACGCCAATTTTATATAAACTCTTTCACCAGAATTTCTACTTGGTCAAATAATAACAATGCACATACATTTTATTTAATATATTTAACTTACTTCGACGTATAATTTTACTTACGTGAACATTTTTTTTGTCTGAAAATTCATTTTGTCGATCAAATTTTATGATAAAGTTACTGTAACTTTAACAAAATAACATGAGGTATTGTATAAATATTATGAAAATGGTGTAATAATACTTAATTTCTCTGAAATGTTGATAAAAGTATATCTCAGATCACTTCGATTATCTACGCCTGAATTTTATAGGAACTCTTTTACCTAAATTTTTTTGGTAAAATATTGTTTTTTTTTTTTTTAGGTATAGTTATACTTCGTTGAACAAATGTTTTTCAAAAATAATTATTTCAAAGACTGTATGTTATGGAAATGTTGTTGAAACTTTTACATTTTAAAATGTGGTATTTCGTAGAAGTGATAAAGAGGATGTGATAATATGTTTAGTTAATCTGTTTTTGTTATTATTATTTATTGAACATGTACATCTGACTGGTGTGCTCGACATGAAAGCCCACTTATAAGTCATCGTCAATAGACAGGGACGAGGTAGCACGAGGAAATAATCGAACATGAAAGAAACAGCCGGAAACTTCATAGAAAGATCGTGTGCAATGGAGCTAGCGGGATTTCGAACCCACAAACTTCTACGTTCGCAAGGGATTAGTGGCGTGGTGCCTCGGTCACAGAGGCCCCATTGTTAAAAACGTACCTTGCAATATTTATAAAATGTTACTGCATTTTTAAAAACATTGAATTTATAAGTTCTTACATATTTTAAAACTTAGCATTTTATAAAATATATGAAGAAGTATAAGGGCGATTAAAAGATATTTTCAGAAATACATGACTTTATTTTGTAAACTATTTTTGTTTTAGATAACATCACATCATAGTTAAATTTAACGCATAACTCTTACTTTTTTAAACTTATAAACAAACACATTTTAGAATTAATTCAAAGACATTTTTAGCATGAATTAATTTAGTAAATGGAAATATAAAAATCATTAACTAAGTAGCAACTATCAGAAAAAATGAAACTAACAAGGAAGGTCTCCATACGGGCATACTAGAAAAATCTGAAAAAATTACAGAATGTTCGTCTCATATAGTTATATATGTTTATAAAAAAAAATTCGGCTGAACCTCCTTATAACGTCCGTAAAAAAAATAATAAAAATTTCGTTTATTTGGCGATTTATCTCCGGTTGGCGAAAAAACGAAATTTTGAAAAATACGCTTTTACGCTTCGAATACTTTTTAAAGAAAAAACTTTCTATGTTCAATTTATTTAAATAAGTTTAGTTTAAGTAATTTTAGTTTTGCATTTTTACTTTACTTTAAGTGTAATTTTGTCATATACGTTTATATGTACTTATAACAAAATGAAATTATAAATATTTTATCATTTAAAACACGATTTAAATTAATTAAAATTGTTCCAAATTGAAAAATACACTGTTAAAAATCTGCTGCATTTTGTTGCAACGCACTCCCTTGCTTGTATAGAAAACGGTTACTTGGCCGTGAAATGGAGCTTTCTCATTGGTTGGAATAGAGATATTATATACAAGCGGTGGAGTGCGTTGCAACAAAATGCAATATTGCACTCCACCGCTTTAATAGAAAACGGTCAATTCACCGTACTATGGAGCATTCTGATTGGTCAGAAGAGAGATATTCTATAAAAGTAGTGGAGTGACGTTGCAGTAAATGCTGCAGATTTTTAACAGTGAAGTCAATTGAAATCAATTTTCAGATTCGTTAAAATCGTCTGCTTTTGGCGAGGAAATGCACTGCTCGCCAAATTCCGCGTTGCTTTCAGCTTTTCACGCCAATTATTCCAAACTATTTTATTTTTTTACATATCTAATAATGTAATTCCGCCGCTAATTTTCACTGATCCTTTATTACCTACATGAGTAGTTTAATTCGTATTTTTTCCAAAAAATTCTGAGTATGCCTCCAATGGAGACCTTCCTTGTAAGTACGGTAATTGTAATTAAGTAAAAACAAATAACATACTTTAGAAAATGGCACAGAATTACTTACGAGCTATTCCTGCCTAACGAGGATCTTTGTAACTAAATAAACGTGTAATGACCTTGAATAATAATAGATTTTTCTTTCTTTTTAACACATTCCAATATAGGTGAAATATGTTTATGAACTCGATTTGTCTGTCCGTGATCCAACTCAAGTAGATATAATAAAATAGACATGTAATTTGTCTATGTTAATGAAATTTACCATGATATGTTATGTTGAATGTAAAGTGTGTAGCATTATTAATTCATTTACAGAGGCACTGAAAATAAATCCGCTATATATGAGCGATGGGGAACAAGGACATTTCCAAAACTTTCTTCTACCTCATGCATGTTAATACTTCAAAATTCGCTACTACAGTGCCAAAATTAAATGGCAATCTATGTTCATTGTGAGGATTCTAAAGGTATGAAATTCAGTGCATTAGTTCTTAAAATAAGACTATTCTGAATATCGGGAAATTACATAATAAAAGTGCCACCTGTTGGGCAATTTATACCAAACCATAAACTGCAATATTTATCAAGCTAATCCATTAAAAAGAAACTGATTAAGAGTCTAATTTGGTAACAATCTCTTTTACTATCACATTTGATTCTCATGTATACCATAGATCGCAGAATCCCATCATTCCTATTCTCAAAAAGCAATAAAATTTGTAAATGACACGTGCGCATTTACGATTGTTTGAATAATAATTTCATCATATCCATCACGGCCCATTAACTTATTTAATTTCTGTTTTGCTATGCATATAAGTACTCGCTCTTGGCAAATTAAATAAAATCTGACGCTTAGCGAACTCCACCGCAAATTCTGTAAAGTACGTAAAACATAACAATATTGCTTATAAATCTCCTCAAATCCCCCCCCCCCCCGTGTAATCAGTTATACAAGTTAAAATACAAGTTATGGAATTTTTTTAAAAAATGACTATACTTATACAAAAATATTGATTTAAAAAATCCATTTCTAAAGCAAAAAAATTAATCTGCTTTTTTAACCCATTAGTGCCTAGCGTCCCATTTTTGGGACAGTTTCAAAAAATTCAAGTAAGCGCCTTCCACACCAGTAAAAAGGAGGATAAATAAATACTTTCTGTCTCGAGACGAAGTCTTCGATAAATTAAGATAAAAGTTATTCTTGCTTTAAAAGTGGTGGGAAAATGCAAGATTTGAATTTTAACGAAGAAAATAATTCAGGCACTAATGGGTTAATTTCCGAGAGAATTTATAACATTCATTTTTAGCCCTTTGATTCGAAACTCTGATTAAATTGCATATTTTGATAACATTTTATGATATTGTCACATTTAAGGGTGTATTCGAAAAAACGCTTTTCCACCTTCAGCAGCTCGAAATTTTCCGATACAATTTCAGACATATTTTTAAAAGTAGAATCATAAAACTTGCTGAGGGGATTCTTGAAGGGACGTATGAGGTGCCGAGTAAAGTCTTTTTACGCGCAATTCATTAGAATTTGATTTATAAGCAATTAACTTCTCTGGAAGACCCTTTTTTTCGTTCCCTTATCTCCCACTTCGGAAAAATCGGTTCAAATTGCCGTTTTTGATTGCTTTTTTTTTGTAATATTTTGTACACTTATCAAAGAATTGACCTTTACGGCACCTTGTGCACTTTCTAAATAAGAGAATCTGCGAGTTTCATGTGTTTGAGAGCAAAAGTGAATTCAAAAATAAATCGGAAAACAAGCAGTTTGAATCGAAATACACCCTTAAATCTCATATGTGCCAAATGACCCAACCCCAGTTATTCCAATTCTCAAAAGGCAACAAAAATCATCAATGACGCATGCGCATTTACCGTCGCATGAGTCACATGACATCTGTCACGGCCCATTAACTTATTTAATTTCCATAGGGCTACGTCCATGAGTACTCTCACTTGGCCCATTAAATAAAACTGACACTTTCAGTGGTCCACCACAAATCCTGTAGAACATTTTTTTTCTATCTTTGTCTCATTCTATTTCTTAGTTTCAACCTTCCCCCCCCCTCCCCAACCCCTTCATTCCTTTTAAAATCATTTTGCAACCGTTTCCTGCAAGACCCGCTGCTCCTTCCATTTTTATAATGGTTACTTCTGAAATAACTTCCAGCATTATTTGCACTGACTGAGTTATGGAGAATGTTGGATATATTTTATTTAACAGCTGGTGTAATATGATTGTTCTTTTACGTTTCGAATAATGTATCATTTTGGATCTAAAATTTTCTAAAGTTCAATTTATCTCAATTTAACGAATTGTTTGTTCCGTCCGTAATGTTTTAAACTGCTTACTTTTTTTTTTCTTTAAACGGTATGTTTTATTATGCGATCGATGTTGCTGTTTTTATTTTTATTTTCATGTAATAAAACGTTCAGATAAAATGTGAGAATTAAATAAAAAGCTGTTTCATGTATGTATATTAGTGATTTGTGTTAGCTTTTACAGCAAAAGGATATTACAATCTCATTTTGCAAATTTAGCTTTTTGTTTGTATATCATTTTCTGTATCATAATAAGAGTTTGGTATAATAGATTTTGTTTGAATAAAAATCAAATGTTTAGTAAAAAGAATTGTAATGTGTTTAAAATTTATAAGAATTTTTAATCAATGTCATTTTAATTGTGCAATAAGAATTCTTAAAAAAATATATAAGATAAAAGAAAATAAAAGTTATTTTTTAAAGACTCCTTGTAAAATAAGTATAAAAGAATATTATTTTCTTATTATTTTTCTACTAATAACAGTTTAGAGTGATATATTTTGTTTTGAAAAAGAAATAAAATATGTTATAAAAAAGGTTTAAAGTGTTTAAAATTTATAAAAATTATTAAGCTATGTCTTTTCATTACGCAATAAATATTTTTAAGAAAATAAAAGGTAAAAGAGAAAAAATAATTAAATTGTTTTCAAAAAATATTTGTAAAATAAGTATAAAAGAATATTATTTTCTTATTTTTCCGTTAATAACAGTTTGAAGTGATAGATTTTGTTTTGAAAAAGAAATCAAATATATAGTAAAAAACATTAATATATTTTGTTTGAAAAATATAGAAAATGAGATGTTATTAATTAAAAGTTTTTAATTAGCATTTAATTAGAAGAATCTTCAGTTTCAGTATTGGATTCGAAATGAAAATAATCTGCATAACAAAAATTGAAAAAGTAGAAAAGCAACATTTGTACCTGTAGATCTACTTCAAATATCCAATACAAAATAAAACATTTAAGATTATAAAATGCAAACGAGATATGTTTAAAAAAAAATTCCCATTAGATTAACAAAAGCGAACGAGTGTTTTTGCCAAAATGTGATATCAGTAAACCGCAGAACCCGTATATATGTATGTGTGTGTTTGTATGTATGTGTGAGTGTGTGAAAGAGAAACGAGGGAAAGAAAAATAAAGATTGTTAATCAGTGAAAATAAATTTCCTACAATTACTCCATTTTTTTCTCATACTTTTAAACGGTAAGAAAATATATACGAATCATTTTGTACTGTTTTAAATACTAACTTTACGAAGAAAAAAATACTTAGCTATAAATATATTTCCCCATTTTTTTTCTTTATTATAGAAATTGCGACAGTATCTCAAGCTGCTATATCTATAAGCTGAAAGGTAGAAACACAACATAGAAAGTGAAATTTTTAGTGATAAGAACAAACCTACAATACACGATTATACAAATTTTATATCATAAGTTATATTCATATATGCATAAAACCAATATCTGGGTCATGCACCAACCAATGAACTTACAATAGACCAGGGATAATGTCACGTGGCTTCGTGATATTTGCCATCTGGTACCCCACTGATTAAATCCGCTATATTCTCCCCAAAAACGACGGACCTCTCATATCCCTGAAGATCCCCTGAAATACTTATTTCCCTCCTATATACATTCTCATTTTTTTTCCTCTTGCCATATTTGCTGTGGCCTTAACGAACTATGTAACGGGGGGAGGGGAGGAGGATTATGGCTACATTTTTCCTCCGACTTCTATTCTGGGGAAATTTAATTATACACTGAAATAACTGCAGGGTCAGTCAAGTATAACATGATGTGCTGGGAAAGACGGGGGGGGGGGGAGGGAGGCTATTAATTAAGACGTTGATTATTCCAAGTTATTTATTTGCGTTTTTTATTTGGCATAAATGTATCCATCTGACTGCAGCGTTTCTTTTGTTGATTTTGTAGGAGAATTATACAAAGATGGAGGCGCTTAATTTGCAGCACGCGATATTTCTTGTGTGACACTAACAGCTGATGATTAAGCTGGTAATAAATTTTTGTACATTTTTATGTGCTTGGAGAGCGAAATGGCACGTTATTTATAAGTATCTAGAAAGGATTTATTTTTCTTGGGCGTGATTAAGTCTTTTATTATCTTGCAGATCTTGTCTAATTACTGTTAGTTTGGTGATACGAGTACTTTTCGACCGATGTTATGTGGAAGGGCTGATTAATCAAATTATTTATCACGCACTATTATGCCACTAAACGAATGAAATAAGGATGTATTTTACGGATGATTTTGTTATTATGTGAAATACCTCAAGAAAAATATAAATGAGATTAGGAAAAAGATAAACACAACGTAATTTGTATTAATTTATATGGAAAGCAACTATCTAAAGTGTTTTTTTTTTTTTCCAAGCAAAATATGCACCACGAAGGGAGGTTTTAAAAGTTATAATTCATAATTTATGTTTTTTAATATAATGTAGAGAATTATGTATTTTTGATAATGTTCGCTTATTCATTTGTAAAATCCAATTATCATCAAATATTATTATAGAAGTATAAGAATGAAATTAGGTTACATTGAATGATTGATTTTATTGTTAATGGAAACATCTTAAGAAAAATATGAATCAGATTGGTAAAAAGATAAACAAGGCATAATTTGTATTAATTGATATTAGAAGTGGCTATCTAAAGAAGATTTTTTTTTATGAAGCAAAATAAACACCACGAAGTTAGGCTTTAAAAGTTATAATACACAATTGATGTTTTTTAATTTACTGTAATATATAGAATTATGTGTTTTTGACATTAGTCTTGGTGGATTAATCTGTAAAATCCGATTACCAAAAAATTACTTTATCACGCACTAATGTACAAGTTTACGAATGAAATTTTGAGATATTTTATGGTTTGTTTTGTTATTTATAAAATATCTCTAATAATATATAAATGAGACGAGATAAAAGATAAACAAAGCATAATTTGTATTAATTGGTATGGAAAGAGCCAGCATATTATTATTTTTTTTTCCTCAAAGAAAATAAGTACGACGAAAAGAGGTCTTAAAAGTTATAAATCATATTTGATTTTTTTATTATTATTATTCACTGTATTATATGGAATAATGTATTTTTGACATTAGTCTCGGATTCAGTTGTGAAATCCGAGTACCATCAAATTATTTATCGAAAACTAATATGCAAGTTTACAAATGAAATAAGGAGATATTTATGGTTGATATTGTTATTAATGAAATCATCTTAAGAAAAATAAAAATGAGACTAGGAAAAACATAAATAAAGCATAATTTGTATTAATTTATATGGAAAGAACATTATCTTTTTTCCAAGAGTAAAATAAACATGCCTGAGAGAATTTTTTTTTTTTAATTTCTCATCACATACATATTACCTTTTTTACTTTTAATTTAATCTAATACAAGGGATTATGTTTTGTTTTTAATATTGTTATCATATCGATGCGTAAAATCCTATTGCTTTTATTCTATGCACATGGCAGTTTATATTTTAATTAAAAAGTCCTTTATATATAATGTATACATGAAATTAATTAACAACGCTTCATTTTCGGTTTTATTAATGCAGCAAATGAAAGTATCATAAAGTATATGTATATGTCATTTATCCTGATAACTTTTAATAAGACTACACTAATTACTATTTTTGAAATGTTTTTAATTATATCAATTTAAATAATAATGAGAATTTTTCAAAAACCATTACATATACGGAAATGTATTAATTCAATCACAAATTTTATACTTTAAATTAAATAATAATGGAACGTTTAGATTTTTACTCTTCAAAGGAAATTAAGACCTTTTTTCATTGAATTTATACACTATAATTTCACTTCTTCTTTAATATGTCAATATAAGAAAATTAAATTATGTATATTTAATACGTGAAATTTTACATTGCTACTAAGCGTAGAACCAACTAAGTGAAAAGTGTCCAAGCCGGGGATCGAACCCGAAATCCTCGGAATAGCGCTCCAAGTGCTCTACCATTTAAGCTACGAGGACGATACCCAGCTAAGCATTTTTAATTTTATTAATTAAAAATATTAAATTATGTAGATTATTACATATTTATAAGACTCTCTGAAATTGGAAAGCAAATTCTTCAAATTGTTGCTGCAAAAAATTAGAAAGTCTTTCTTTTTAACATGACGACATATAACGCGTGTGAAATACAACATAAAAATTGTCACATCTTATTAAGTTGAACTCATTAACTAAGATGGATCATTCTGACAAAAAAAAAAAATGTTTTTTACGTTAACAGAAAGAAATTAAAAAATACTTTAATACCAAATACAGTCGGCTCTCTTTAATTCAAACTCGTCGGGACCACAAGAAATGTTCGAATTATCCGAAGTTCGAATTATGGAAAATATAAAATGAAAACATGCTTAATATAGTACTATTACAAAGGAATTAATGTTATAGCGTTTTTTAAATTTATTTCGTCTGTTATCATTAGAATATGACTTAATATTAAATTAAAATATATAAATAATAAACAAATTAAAAGATTAAAAACAGGCACAATGGAAGTAAAATTTAAAGCGTCATTGATGCACAGACGGGGAACTAAAGAAAGCGGATATCAAATGCAATGGATTCTTTGTACACTCGTTCGGAACAATTTTCACAAAAATTAAAAGAAAGAAAGTTATTCAAACAATCTGAAATCCGCGAGAAAGAAAATAAAAATGAAAAATCGGTATTCTCGTTAGTTCGAATTAAACGAAGTCAAGAGAAAATGAGTTCGAATTAATGAAAATTTTTAACGTTATTCTGCCATTGAATATTTTGGGACTTCATGATTAGTTCGAATTAAGCGAAGATTCGAATTATCCGATTTCGAATTAACAAGAATCCACTGTATGCTAATAACACAGAAGTGTAACCAAAGTGTGCCCCATGAGCTCTGAATGACGGTAATTCTTTTTAATATCTAACCAGAAAATTTTCTACTATGAGTCAAGGAGAAGAAAACCTTTACAAAATTACTGTCTTTGGGCACCCCCTCTGGTTATACCACTGCAATAACATGCATAAAATTTCATAACAATCCGACTATATTTATGCAAATTAGAGCGTGGATGAATAGACAATTCGTAAACATTATTTAGCTAGACCACACTGTTAAAAGTGAAGGTGACAAACCGGTGTCATTTGGGACCCGGAGGTGAAAAGGCCCTAGAGTCTATTGGAACCCGGGGCATTTGGAACCCTAGGGTGCCATAGGGGCTTGGATGTGTAGTTGCAGTGCCGACAGGTCTCTTACTGGGTGATTGGAGCTAAATAAGGTGTCATGCACTTCGTATTGGCAGCAATGTGGCACCTCATCGGGTGACTGGAACCATGCGCATGCGCTGTGACGTGTGTATTTCTGTTTTCTGTGACGGCAAGTAAAATATATGCCTATGAGTGAATAAAGGTGAGCTCGATGGCCGAGCGGTTAGAACGCTGAGCTTGTAATCAGACGTTGTGAGTTCGAATCTTTCGACGGCCAAAAGTCGGTTTGTATATTTTTTAATTTTTTATTATTGGACACTCTGGATTAAGGGTGCCATCTTTTCACCCTAATTAAAGGTGTCATTCTGGCTCCTTTTAGGGGTGTCACCAGTGAGACAAGCCTTTCACCCCTAAAAGGTGCAATGTGTCACCATTAGTTTTAACAGTGCACGGACAATATCCAAATTAAAAAGCGCCTTATATATTTAATTTAATTTTAATAATTATTTATTCCAGTTTTTCACGTTCATTATGCTTGTAATTTTATTTTCTATTAACATTCTGAAGATGACTCGGTTAAAAAGAGTTGAAACATCTAAATAAAATTCTTAATGCATTTTAAATGCTTTTATTAATACAACAACGTTTTATAAGCAAAATATTTATTCATAGTATAAATTCTTACTTTTTTGTTGTGGAATTATATATTATTTTTACGATATAGTTATTATTGAACGTAATCAAGATTTACTGCTGTTATTTTTCACATTGAATTCATAAACAATTTTCAACTAAGAGGGAAAATGTTAAACTCTGTCACATTACAGTTGAAACTTCTGACAGAAATGCTCAATGTTTTATTTCCTTGCAATATTTTAATTTTTACTCATGTGTAAATGGCAACATTTTTTTTAATTTTAATTCATTTAGATTTTAATTCAGTAGAAATATTATCTCTCGATCAAGATGCAAACGTAGTCCTTCCATAAGGTAAAATAAGATAATCCATCGAAATCATAGCACGAGAAAATAAACCATGTAATGATAATTTATCCTACAATATACCAAAAATATGGCATAACATCATAAAATCTTAAATTTTTTTATTTCCTTGCAGTATTTTAATTTTTACTCACGTGTAAATGGCAACATTTTTTAAAATTTTAATTCATTTAGATTTTAATTTAGTAGAAATATTATCTCTCGATCAAGATGCAAACGTAGTCCTTCCATTATCATATTTTCCTGAAGACGCCCGCAGAAGACAGCGCGAAACATTGAAAGTTTTATTTTATTTTAATATGTACAAATGTATATTAAAATTCCTGTTTTGTGCACCACTGAGCAATGTGTTTTTATTAGTTAAATTTTATGGTGCAACTGTCCTATATATATTTATAAAAAAAAATTAATGCTCAAAATTATTTCAAAAATACTAATTAAATTATTCTTTCTATTTTAATAAACGCAATGATGAAATAGTTGGTATAATTTAGCTCATAATTTTTTTATGCATATAATGTTATCGACATATAGCAGCGGGAAGTTGTTAGGTTGTCGAAAATATTAAACCGGCTGATTATTTAAGAAAGACCATATTCCATTCGTTTCTTAATAAAATTAATTTGTTTATATAGAGACAAACGCATTTAAAAATTGAATTGGAAAAAAAGAAAAAATAAATAAAAGAAAAAAAAACTAACACATAATCGAAATTCTAAAATTCCACTTTACTTAAGTTTATAGTATTTAAATGTGATTGTTTTCTTCATTTTTCTGTTTTGAAATATTTTTTAAACTTTTGTTTATAAGATACTGAAGAATGTTTTTTTTTTTTTTTTTTTTTTTTTTTTTTTAATCCAAACATAACAAACACTGGAGTTAGTTTCTCAACTTCGGGACAAAATATAATGAATTTTTGTATGCATATAATGTTATCTACATATAGCAACGGGAGGGGAGGGGGAATTTTTGAACATATTAAACCGGCTGATTATTTATGAAAGATCATATTCTATTTGTTTCTTAGTAAAATTAATTTGATGATATAGTACAAACGCATTTAAAAATTGAATTGGAAAAAAAGGAAAAATAAATAAAAGAAAAAAAAACTAACACATAATCGAAATTATAAAATTCCACTTTACTTAGGCTTATAGTATTTAAGTGATTGTTTTCTTCATTTTTCTGTTTTGAAATATTTTTTTTTAAACTTTAGTTATACTAAAGGATGTTTTTTTTAATCCAAACATAACAAACAATTGGAGTTAGTTTCTCTACTTTAGGACAAAATATAAAACTCAAGAAAATTTACTTTTGGCGAAAATAAAAGACACCCCACTCCCTACACCCGAAAGCGGATTAACACACCCTAATGCAGCTTTTATTGAATCCGCAGGAGCCTCCTCATTACGTATGCACTCTTCATGATTCACAAACCAACAATGCCGCCTCATGAAGAAGAAGAAAAAAAAGAATAAACTCGACCGGCCATATATATATTCCATTATTAATCCACCCTACCCCCCCTCGTGTTGCATACTTTGCTATTCAAAAGATGGCTGCAAATTTTTGACGGCAAAGTTGTTTTCTAAGCGATTTACGGGGAGAACAAAACGAAAATTTCTTTTTTCTTGATTTTTGTTCTCTAAGGCTGGCAACGGTTTGTTGGCGGGTAAAAATAATGTGCATGTCTGATGAAGTTTCTATGTTGTTTGTAATTTAATATCTTGGGTATTCTTTCTTTTTTTCCCCTTTTTTGGTTGTTCTTTTTTTTTTCTATTTCGAATTCATCAGTTTTGAGAAAGAGGCAAAGACATTCATGTATGTATTTATGGTCTCTAGAGGGTTTTCGTATGCATTTGGGGGTAATGTTGGGATAATTAAATCGGGAAATATTCGGCCGAAGTGTAGTATTTTGTGGAATGCATATATTTAGATTGATAGCAAGCCATTGATGATGCTTTATTTCGTTTTATTAAATTGGAAAGGGCTAGTTTGTGATATTATTAAAGTTTCTTATTTATGGTATATTGGACAGCTTTCTGGGTAAAATATACCGATAAATTTATAAGATAAGAAAGTTTATTTGCAATATCAAGTAATTGTTTTTTTATATTATATCAACAAATTGTTGTAATAATTTAATCGAATTTTTTTGAAAAGCTGGTTTATTCTGGAATGCAACGCATAAACTTTTATAAGTTACTCAAAATATTAGAATTTTGATGTCTATGCGTACCAAAAGAGATAGAAATACTAAAGTATTCACTGATTTTTGTCGAAATTTTCACACATTTCATTTTGTAAAAAATGCATTTACCCGTACGAACGTTTCGAAATTTTTGTAGGTGATATAAATCTGAACTATTGAGATGCTCTTTAAAAAGTTTTAGTAAAATCTGGACGTTTAATTACTTTTACAGTAAAAAAAATGCTTTCGTGAGAAGCAAAGTGATTTGCGTTCAGATTTGTATTTGAAAAAGCTGAAATATTTATTTTTTAAAACCAATTACACCATTGATTAGAAGAGAATTTTAACTTTAAAATCACATTTTTGGTTTGTCAGTACTTCTTTGTGCACATAAGAGGAGTTGCAATAACAAGAAAAGTTTTATGCGAAAAAAAAAAAAAAAAAAAAAAAAAGCGATAAAAAAGGTTCTTTTTTTGCTTTTTTTTTTCTTTTTTTCAAAAAGTTAACTGTAATATATAATCGCGGAATCTAAGACTCAAGGAAACAATATTTCAGAATATGTACTCCGTTTTTAACTTTACTAATCGGTTTGATCGATGGAATTTACAAATAATGATAAAATAATCACTAAAATTTCTACTTTTTTATCTTTATTTCCTCTCGGTTAGTTGTCTGTAGTTTCTAGGGGTCGGAATTTCCGAACCCGGACTCGGCCCGTTCCAAATGAAAGTTATTTTGGCCCGGTGTAAAACTCAAAAACCGGGCCGGTACGAGTATGCTAAAAAAGTATTAAGCCAAGTTACATACAATATAACTATCCGATGCCGATCTCTGCATTGTACAAGTTACATTTCTGTATTGATGTTGTCAAATTAGTATTGGCTCGTGATGCGAATATATACTTATTCTCATTAAAGCCATATTAGTTGAAAATAGCTCATATTTTATAGTTATAGTATAAATCTTTAACTGGCCGGTAGCCTCGCTAAATTTTTTATTGGCCCAGCCCAACCCGTATGGTCTGTACAATTCTTTTTGCCCGCCCGGCCCTGCCCGTTGAAAAAATTATTCTATTTCTGCGAGCCCGACCCGGCCAAATACGGGTCCATACAGACCTTTACTCTCGGGAAGGAAATAGGGTTACTAATTATGCACGTGCGTTTTTTTCCTTTCGAAGGGACAGAGATGTTGAATTTTTAAGACAAACCAAAAACTTTAAATATTCTAATTTCAAATGGAAGTTTTGTATTTTAAAGAAAATGACTGAAATTTTTAAATAATATTTTAAATAAAATTAATGAAATAGGAAAAAATGCAACCTGAACAATTGTTCGACATTTACTACCTATGCCCGGCTAACATAAAAATATCCAGTTCTTGATTTCTCTATCACAATCTTCCGATTTGGCGATGGATTGGACAAATTATGAATGAAGTAACATGATACAATGCTTAGCATAGATTTAAGAGAGGCCAAACTGATCACCAAGAATGTATAGTATCTAATAACTAACAAATAAGAAGTGTGTAATCTTAATATTGAAGTTTCCCTACCGTTTTATTAAATTCATGTGTATAGAAAGAAAAAACAAAGAAATATTACGAATAAACAGAAACAACATGATGCTTCTCTCACAGAAAAGTATTAATAGAAGTAATAATTTAAAAAAATAATAATAAAATGTTTCATGACATAAAAAAATTTAGTGAAAATTACATTAATACTAATTATGGCGGAAATAATACTGAGAGGGGCAATTTGGGAAAAAAGCATTTCGGCTGTCTGAAGACATAAAAATAAAATTTCTGGCACTAACTATAGTCACGGCAGGAAAAATTGCCGTTTCATGGACGAATGTTCCCCTTTTGTTGGTCACTCCTGGGCCCCTATCTTAGGTTAGTAACTATGGTAACATCCACGTGACCGATTGACTGCAGTTCTTTTTTTTTTTCCACACCGTTTGAGAGATCCAGTTGATTGACTAACGCTGCAACTCATACTCTTGCATGGGTAAATTTGTTTTGAGGAAGTGCCGTGGAAAAAAATGGGACAAGGGACCAGCGTCCTCTAATACCATGACAACGAAGGAAAAATAAAAAGAAAGCATTTGTCCTTGAAATGCCGATTTTACCTGCCGTGACTATGTAATAATAATTAATAATTTTATTATTATATTAATTAACAATTTTATAGTAACTAATTAATAACCTATATAAAATAACTCATAAAACGCAGGTAATATAACTAAAAAAAAATGCTGGATAGATATTTAGATATTTATTTATTACTTTAATTATTAATATATAATAATTAAAATAATATAATATCTAATAAAAAGACTACATAAGCTTAATATTGAGAATTAGATTACATTTTTTAACGCAAGAGAGGAAAAAAAGGGGAAATAATGTAAATAAACAATCAAAATAGGATTCCTCTCTATCGCAAAAAAAAATAATGGAATTAATACTTAAAAAATAAAAATACTTCATGACTTAAAAAATCACAAACGATATATCCTGTAAGTTAAAAAAATATCTTTTCGGCATTATAACACTAGAAAGAGCAATTTAGAAAGGAGTATTTCGTCTCTCTAAAAACATAAATATGAGTTATGATTCTATTTATTATAATAACTAATATCCTATATTATCTAATAACTATCTAATAAAAAATACATTAATAAAGCTTAATATTAAAAATCTCTTTACATTTATGAACGCAAGATTTTTTAAAGAAATATTGTAACTAAACAGTCATAATATGATCTTTCTCCAGCGCAAAAATAGTATAATGGAATTAATAATTTTAAAAATTGAAATACTTTATGATGTAAAAAGATTGGAAATTATATTCCTTAAAAGTTAAAATTGCTTTTCGGCATTATAACACTGAAAAGAGCAATTTTGAAAAAGTGTATTTCGTTTCTCTAAATACATTAAATGATGAGTTATGATACTGGAACTCTTTGGAAGGCATCAGGAGAATGAATATACACCTTCAAAGATAAAATACTTTCTTAATGACGGACATCAACTTTTCTTAATGTGTTCGGAACTGTCTTTTTAAAGTTGCGTTATATATTAAACTCTTGAACAATGCTGAGAAATTTTTTTTAGAATTTAAACGGCATTAATTATTGCCTTACAATATGCGTGCATATATTCAATTGCTTGTCCAAATAAAGAAAAAAATATGAGTAATATTTAAGAAAATTTATTAATATACTAAGATATTCTTGTCCAAGCTACTGTGATAGCATATTTTTTTTTAAGCAAGGAATTTATTTATTTAAGCAATTTGTATTTTTACAAAGTAAACTGTCAAGATTCGTAGACAGTTAGTGATAGTTTTGTATTATTGAATAAATATCTAACAAAAATTAACTTTAATCAAATCAGAAATTGAACGCCAAACGTGGCAAATGAGGTTTGTTTGTAAAATTGCTTTTCGGCATTATAACACTGAAAAGAGCAATTTGGAAAAAGTGTATCTCGTTTCTCTAAAGACATGAAAATGTGAGTTATGATACTGGAACTCTTTGGAAATCATCAGGATAATGAATATACCCCTTCAAAGATAAAATACTTTCTTAATGACGGACATCAACTTTTCTTAATGTGTTCGGAACTGTCTTTTTAAAGTTGCATTATATATTAAACTCTTGAACAATGCTGAGAAATTTTTTTAGAATTTAAACGGCATTAATTATTGCCTTACAATATGCGTGCATGTATTCAATTGCTTGTCCAAATAAAGAAAAAAATATGAATAATATTTAAGAAAATTTATTAATATACTAAGATATTCTTGTCGAAGCTACTGTGATAGCATATTTTATTTAAGCAAGGAATTTATTTATTTAAGCAATTTGTATTTTTACAAAGTAAACTGTCAAGATTCGTAGACAGTTAGTGATAGTTTTGTATTATTGAATAAATCTCTAACAAAATTTAACTTTAATCAAATCAGAAATTGAACGCCAAACGTGGCAAATGAGGTTTGTTTGTAATATAAATACTTTTATAAATATTCATTTCGTGGTGCAATAGCTGTTGCGCTTTTATTCCGAAATGCATGAAAACATAATTAATTACGATTTTATTTATTGAATTCTGCAATAGGGAAATAATAGGATTCTATCACAAACAGGACTTCATCACTTTGCAACCTTGAATCATGACCTATCATGGGATATCAAAGAATTAATGACGTATGCTAGGATTTTAAAACAATGAAGAAAATTTTCATTAATATCTTTTTGAGTTCTGATTTCAATATTTGATAAAAGTTGAAATGGTTCAACAAAATTCTGTAACGAGCTATCTTTGTTTATTATCTCATTTATCTTTAATATCAAACTATTAGCTTCAGTATTTATCGTTCTATATATACGGATACACGGACCAGTGGAAGACTGTTTACATAATTAAAAACGGGCCTAAAAAACAGAAAATTTGTAAATAAAAAGTTGTAATACAATCCCTGTCTAACGCATTAGCATGAAGTAATTAATAATTAAAAAAAATAATTCATGACTTAAAGAAAAATCTGAGCGGAGATGATAACCCATAAAATTTACAATTGCTTTTAGACATTATAACACTGAAAGGAATAATTTGGAAAAAAATATTTCGTCTTTCTGAAGACATTTGAAAATGTGAGTTATGATACTGGAACTTTATCTCTTTGGGAGGTTTCAGAGAATGAATGTGCCCCTTCAAAGATAAAATACTCTCTTAATGATTGACGTCAACTTTTCGAATTGTGTTCGGAGCTGTCTTTAAAGTTGAATTATGTATTAAACTTTTGAACAATGTTGAGAAAAATGTACAGAATTTAAACACCATTATTCATTTCTGTACAATATGAGTACATATGTTAAAATGCTTTTCCAAATAAAAAAAATGAGTAATAATTAAGAAAAATTATTAATATACTTATATTCTTGTCCAAGCTATTGTAATAGCATATTTTATAAAGGATTTATTTATTTAAGCAATTCGTATTTTTGCAAAGCAATATGTCAGTATTCGTAGTCTGTTAGTAATATTTTTGTATTAGTAAATAAATTTTTAACATAATTTAATTTTAAACAAGTCAGAAACTGTACTCCAAACCCACAAATGACACCTGTTCGTACTATAAGTTCTTTTATAAATACTCAGTTCGTGGTGCAATAGCTCTTGCACTTTTATGGAAAAAATGCATGAAAACATAATTTATTACGATTCTATTTATTGAATTCTGCAATACGGAAAAAATAGGATTCTAGAAAAAGAAAGGGCGTGATCACCATGACAAAAGTGAATCATGATCTATCATGGAATATCAAAGAATTAATGGCGAATGCTAAAATTTTAAAACAACGAAGAAAACTTTCATTAATATATTTTGATTTTTTTATGTGATTTTCCTAAAATTTTAAATGGTCTGACAAAATTTTGCAACGATATATCTTTAATTATTATCTAGAAATATTTACCTTAAATTTCAAACCATTTGCTTGAATAATCTTTGTTATATACAGACGGATGGACGGACCAGACGAAGACGGTTAATATAATTGCGAACGCCTTTATAAAAGAGGAATATAGTACATAAACATTTGCAGTACGGATCCCTCTCTAGTACAAAAACGTGATGGAATTAATCATTTTAAAAATGAAATCATTATAACTTAGAAAAGAGCAGAAAAAAACTGAGCGGAGATGATATTTCCAAAAAGTCAAAATTGCTTTTCGGTATTATAACACTGAAAGGAGCAATTTGGAAAAAGAGTATTTCATCTCTCTAAAGACATGAAAATGTGAGTTATGATACTGGAACATTAAATCTTTGGAAGGTTTCAGAGAATGAATATACCCCTTCAAAGATTAAAAAAAAAACTCTCCTAATGGCTGACATCAACTTTTCTTATTGTGTTCGGAGCTGTTTTTAAAGTTGCGTAACATATTAATCTCTTGAACAATGCTGAGAAAATTTTCAGAATTTAAACAGCATTAATTATTTCTGTACAATATGCGTACATATATTCGGTTGCTTTTCCAAATAAAGAAAAAAATGAGTAATATTTAAGAAAATTTATTAATACACTAAGATATTCTTGTCCAAGCTATTGTGATAGCATATTTTATAAGGGATTTATTTATTTAAGCAATTTGTATTTTTACAAAGTAATCTGTCTAGATTCGTAGACTGTTAGTGATATTTTTGTATTATTAAATAAATCTCTGACATAATTTAATTTTAAACAAATCGGAAATTGTACGCCAAACGTGGCAAATGAGGTCCGTTTGTAATATAAATATTTTTATAAATATTCATTGCGTGATGTAATAGCTGTTGCACTTTTATGCCGAAAGGCATGGAAATATAATTAATTACGATTCTATTTATTGAATTCTGCAATACGGAAATAGGACTCTATCACAAATAAGGGTGATCACCATGAGAACCTTGAATCATGACCTATCATGGGATATCAAAGAATTAATCACGTAACCTAAAATTTTAAAACAATGAAGAAAAATTTAATTAATATCTTTTGAGTTGGGATTTGATTTTCCTAAATTTGCAAATGACTCGACAAAATTCTGTAACGATTTATCGCTAATTATTTTCTTAAATTATTCATACATCATAAATTTCAAGCCATTTGCTATAATAGTGTTTGTTATATGCAGACGGATGGATCGACCAGAAAAAGCCTGTTTAAATAATTACGAACGCCATTATAATGAAGAATATTGTAAAAAAAAAAAAAAAAAAAAAAAAAAAAACAATACAATCCCTCTTTAATGCAAAAGCATAATAATATTCATAATTTAAAAAATGAAATACTTTATGACTTAAAAAAGAGCAGAAAAAAATGGGTGGAGATAATATCCTTAAAAAGTTAAAATTGCTTTTCGGGATTATAACACTGAGAGGGGAAACTTTGGGAAAAAAAAACTATTTCGTCTCTCTAAAGACATGAAAATGTGAGTTATGATACTGGAACATTAACTCTGTGGAAGGCTTCAGAGAATGAATATACCCCTTCAAAGATAAAATACTCTCTTAATGACTGACATCAACTTTTCTTATTGTGTTCGGAGCTGTCTTTAAAGTTGCGTTATATATTAAACTCTTGAACAATGTTCAGAAAAAATTTCAGAATTTAAACGGCATTAATTATTTCTGTACAATATACGTACACATATTCAAATGCTCGCCCAAATAAAGAAAAATGAGAAATATTTAAGAAAATTTATTAATACACTTATTTTCTTGTCCAATCTATTTTGCTAGCGTATTTTATAAAGGATTTATTTATTTAAGCAATGAGTATTTTTACAGAGTAATATGTCAAGATTCGTAGACTGTTAGTTATATTTTTGTATTGTTAAATAAATCTCTGACATAATTTAATTTTAAACAAATCAGAAATTGTTTGCAAAACGTGGCAAATGAGGTCCGTTTGTAATATAAATATTTTTATAAATATTCATTTTCGTGGTAGCTATTGCACTTTTATGCCGAAATCCATGAAAACAGAATTTATTACGATTATATTTATTGAATTCTGCAATGCGGAAAAAATAGGAATCGTCATAAATAGGACGTGATCAACATGACAACCTTGAATCATGACTTATATGGGATATCAAAGAATTAATGACGTATGCTAAGATTTTAAAACAACGAAGAAAACTTTCATTAATATATTTTGAAAGTTAGTTATCGATTTTCCTAAAATTTGAAATGGTGCAATAAAATTCTGCAACGATATATCTTTAATTATTATCTAGAAATATTTATCTTAAATTTCAAAAGTTTTTATTATAACAGACGGAAGGGTGGACCAGACGAAGACTGTTAATTTAATTAAGAATCCCCTTATAAAAGAGGATTATTGTAAATAAACAGTTGCAATACGATCCCTCTCTAGCACAAAAGCATAATGGAATTAATAATTTAAAAAATAAAATAATCATGACTTAAAAAAAGCAGAAAAATAAACTGAGTGGAGATGATATCCCCTAAAAGTTAAAATTGCTTTTCGACATTATAATACTAATAGGAGCAATTTGGAAAAAGAGTATTTCGTCTCTCTAAAGACATGAAAATGTGAGTTATGATACTGAAACATTAAATATTTGGAAGGCATCGGAGAATGAATGTATTCTTTTAAAGATAATATTCTCCTAATGGCTGACATAAACTTTTCTTATTGTGTTCGGAGCTGTTTTTAAAGTTGCATAATATACTAATCTCTTGAACAATTTTGAGAAAAATTTTCAGAGTTTAAATTAATTGTTATGGGCATTAATTATTTCTGTGCAATATGTGTACATATATTGTATTGCTTGTCCAAATAAAGGAAAATATGAGTAATATTTAAGAAAATCTATTAATATACTAAGATATTCTTGTCCAAGCTATTGTGATAGCATATTTTATAAAGGATTTATTTATTTAAGCAATTTGTATTTTTACAAGGTAATCTCTCAAGATTCGTAGACTATTAGTGATATTTTTGTACTATTAAATAGATTTCTAGCATATTTTAATTTTAAACAAGTCATAAATTGTATGCCAAACGTGGCAAATGCAGACCGTTCGTAATATAAATTCTTTTATAAACATTCATTAAATGGTGGAATAGCTGTTGTACTTTTATGCAAAAATCCATTAATACCGGATTTATTATGATTCTATTCATTAAATACTGCAGTACGGAAATAATAGAACTCTATCACAAATAGGAGTAATCACCATGACAACCTTGAATCATGACCTATCATGGAATATCAAAGATGTAATGACATATTAATAAGACTTTTCTTCATTGTTTGAAGATCTTAGCATATCTTTTGAGCTGTGGTTTGATTTTCCTAAAGTTTGAAATGGTTCGACGAAATTCTGTAACGATTTATCGCTAATTATTTTATTAAATTATTTATCTGAAACTTCACATCATTTGCTAGAGTAGTTTTTGTTATATACAGACGGATGGGTAGACCAGGGGAAGACTGTTGAAAAATGAAATACTAAAAAAATGAATTAAAAAAACGACTTTAAAAAATGAGTCTTTCATGACTTAAAAAAGAAAAAGAAAAAAAACTGAGCAGAGATGATATTCCTTAAAAGTTAAAAATGCTTTTCAGCATTATAACACTGAAAGGAGCAATTTGGAAAAAGAGTACTTCGTCTGTCTAAAAACATGAAAATGTGATTTTATGATACTGGAACATTAACGCTCGGAGAATGAATCGCATACATCGGAGAAAAAATGTATCCCTTCAAAGATAAAAAAAAAAAAAAAAAACTCTCTTAAGGGGGAGCTTCATTCAAATAAAAAGACCCGTTTGCTAATGCTAATCCTATGGGAGAAATTTATAAATCTATCTCGGTTGCATTTTAATATTTTTAAATGATTCCTTTTGCATTGGATAGCTGAGATTGATCTGAATGCAGGCCTTTTTTTACTTTTTTGACTTCGTTTACAGATATTTTTTTACGAGAATGCTTTCATTTTCAAAACCGATTTTGAAAGCGAAATCACTCTCATAAAAAAAATCTGTACACAAAATCGAAAAAGTAAAAGCAGCCTGCATTCAGATCAATCTCAGCTATCCAATGCAAAAAGAATCATTTAAAAATATTAAAATGCAACCGAGATATCTTTATAAATTTCTTCCTTAGGATTAACATTAGCCGAACGGGTATTTGCATTTGAGTGTAGCGTCCCCTTACGGTTTTCTTATTGAGTTCGGATCTGTCTTTTAAGTTGCATATTATGTATTAAACTCTTGAAAAAAGTTGAGAATAATGTGTACAATTTAAACTAATTTTTTCTTAACAATATGCGTACATATATTCAATTGTTTGTGAAAAAAAATATATAATATGATATTTAAGGAAATTTCCAATTTATTAATATACTAAGATATTTTTTGCAAGCTTTAGAGCTAACGTAATTTATAAAAATGTTATATTTTTAAGCAATTAGTATATTTTCAAATTAATCAGTCAATATTCCTAGACAGCTAGTGTATTTTTCTCACAGTTTAAATAAAATATAACAAAATTTCATTTTAAATAAATCTGAAATCGTTCGTAAAGCGTGGAAAAGGAGATGCGTTCAAACGACAACTATATGTTTTAAAAATATTGGATCTTGATGCAATAGCTGTTGTGCTTTTATGCAAAAATGCATGAATACAAAATTTATTACGATTCTGTAATTTCAATTTAGTCTTACGAAAATAATGGAGACTGCCATCACCATAGAAGCCTGAAATCATTAATTATTGTGAGATATCATTGCATTCATGTCGTAGAATATGATTTAATAGAATGTAGAAAACTTTTATGAATATCTTTTTAAGGTTTGATTCGATTTGCATAAAATTTGAAATGATTCGTCAAAATTGTGCAACGATTCTATAGATTAAAATTCAAACAATCCGGTTGCGCTCTTTTTGCAGAGAGACGGACAAATCATGCGGCGACTACTTGTGCGACGTATTTATATCTTTAGCAACGCATCTAAATAAAATGAAATATTGTGAATAATCAGACAGAACACCATCCCTCTCTAGCACAAAAAAGCAGGATAAAATTAACAATTTAAAAAATGATATGTCCCTAAAATTTAAAATTGCTTTTCGGTATTATACAACTGGAAAGAGCAATTTGGGAAGGAGCATCTCATCTCTTTAAAGACATGAAATTATGAGTTATGATACTGAAACATTAACTTTGTGGAAGGCTTCAGAGAATGAATGTACCCCTTCAAAAATAAAATACTCTCTTAATGACTGACATCAAGTTTTCGTATTGTGTTCGAACCTATCTTTAAAGTTGCGTAATATATTAAACTTTTGAACAATGTTTAGAAAAATGAGCAGATTTAAACGGCATTAATTATTTCTGAATAATGTGCGTATATATATTCAATTGCTTGTCAAATAAATTAAAATATGAGCTGATATTTAAGGAAATTTCTAATTTATCAATATGCTGAGATATAACATTGTCTAAACCTTTGTACTAGCGTATTTTATAAAGATTTTAGTTATTTAAACAATTAGTATAGTTGCAATGTAATATATCAAGATTCTTTGGATATTTGTATTTTTACTTTCTTCTCTGTTTAAAAGAAGAAAATACTGTAATAGGAAATTTTTTAAATTTTTGGTTTTCTACGGATTTACACGTTTAAGGGATCAGATATCCAAAAAAAGCATTTTTCTAAATGTCTGTCTGTTTGTGTGTACGTCCATACTGAAATTGCACCGTCGAAAATTGTATGAAATTATGCATTGAAAACGTAACAAAGAACCATAATCTGAATCCATAATGGTTCTTATCTTGATTGGAATCAAAAAATTTCAAAAAAGGATTTATTTTTAATATATTGTATAACACCTTTCATATATAATAGAAAATGGTTATCAAAACGTTTATGGAAAGGTGATGTTCTTTTAAATCTCGATATTAAAAAAATCTAATTAATTTTAACAACTTTTTATCCTTAATAAATAGTTTTATTATTGCTTTTTCCCCCATTTTCTGTTGTCGTTTTTAAAAATATTCCAAGCAAAACGTGCATACATTTTAATGGAATCATTTAAGTAGTTCGTTTTAAGTTTACATTTTATGTAGATCGAATTTTCTACCTAGCATAAGCCAAATCGCTGTATTTTGAGTAACTCACGTCAAATTTACGTATTGTAACAATGATTTTTAAGATACATTTTTAATGCTTATAAAAGAGGGTAAAAAACTTTATTTATTTAGTAAAAGGTTTAACTTAGCACCTCAGAATGCATATAACTTCAACTTACAGTTAATTTAAATACATAACTCTTTCTAATACATAATTCTTTATTCTGCTATGGTTGTCTATATCTTTAAGAGGATTTCTTTAAAATTCGACTTAAGTCTTTTTTTTCAAACCTTGGATTTTCTTGCGTTAATACGGATTAGGTTGTCTTAGAAAGACCCCTCACGGAGGGCAACCTCATTTGTCGGGCTTATACTTTCACGTGTTGATAATCGGCCGTCATAAAATAAACCAAACCAATCGACTTAAAATAAAATTTTAATAATTTTCCATAGTAATATTTGTTTACTTCTGAACAAGATAAAAAAAATCCACATGAATCTATGTTAACATATTCAAAAGTTCTGTCACAATGAAATCGGATATTTGTTATATGATCTTATAATACTTCTTATTTATTTATCGAAGGCACGAAATTCAATCAGATGAAATAATAACAACGAAACATTATCGTTTTCAGAACCTGGATACTATCGGTATTTTCTACATATTTTCACCTATTTATGGAGAATTATATTGTTGAAGATAAATTGCATAATTAATATATCTGAAATACAGCTAGAAAGATTAATATGCTTCAAAATGTATTCATTCGCCAAAGAACTGCCTACGCGTATTCTGTTATCGCTTTGAGAAAGAAAAATATTACAGCTCATAAAACGATACCTTATTCAAAACGAAAAATATGTATAATTAGAGACGGACAATTACAATAATAACTTTTGTCAGTTCAATGTTCAGACATTTATTCTTGTGAAAACAATAGTTTACATGATGGAAGAGGGAAATTATCACGTTTTATTGTATTATAACAAACTATGTGTTTTACAATTTCTAATAGAAGATAGCTAAGTCGAAATAACACCGCTTAACGAATGTTAATTACGCATAATTAATTGTCATTTTCCGTATGATTATATAAAGCGTAGTAAATGGTTGGCTTAAATTATGACAGCAGAGATAGTGATTCTCATTGTGCGATTTATTTCACGAAATTTATCTTATTTTATTTCTATTAATCTTATTCTATTAAAAATGAGTTTGTTTCATGTTGAGAAATATATAGTGTTTTAATTTAAAAAAATACATTATTTAGTTAATATTTTATATAAAACTTATAGAACGATAGCCTTTCATTAAACAAAAAATCCAACACGGTCTTTTAACCCTTCATCTACCGACGGTAATTATAAGTACCATTAAAATTACTTATTATAAAATTCTTTTAATACATCAATTAGTTGCAAGAATGAGTTTCAGGTTACTGTTTAGAATGAGTTACAGATACATTACTTTATCTTGTTCCAAAAGCATTATTGGTTACACAAAACAAAAATATTTTTAAAAGGATGATTGATTTTATTTGCCTTTGTATCTTTTCAGCTTTCTTTGGCGCTATGGGAGGGGGATGGAGATTTTTCAATTCGAAAATATTTCTATATTTGTATTTTAAGAGCATCCTTTTTGTACATTTTATAAATCTACAAAATACTAAGAAAGCAATTTAAAATAAAGGATTTGAGTGGGGTTATAAATATTGCAAAAAATCCCTGTAAATTCAAATTTAATTAATCCTTCTAAATCCTTCTAAATCCTTCTAAAATCCTTCAAAAATTAATTAAATGATTATGTAAATCTTTTAATTTATTTTAAACAAATTAATTAAAATGCATTATAAAATTTTCATGATTTCATACTTTGGTAGAAAAAGGGTTGAACGTGTAGAAAAAATATTGTAGGAAACCGAAAACTTCTTGTGAGAGAGTCAGGTCATAGTGAAATTCTTGCAGCAGTGGGAGAAACAATGATACTAATAATAAAATACTTATGGACCGGAAGCTTCGTTCTTCGCCTCCTTCAACTGCTAAACGAGTTCCTTATATTAATTATTCAAGTAAAGTCTTTTCTAGTATTGAAGGTAGTGCTCTTTCTCTTGGACCAAAATTTGCATTTGATAATAATAAAAACCGTAATAGTATTATTGCAGATTGTGAAAACATCATTCAAGTCATCCCGGGAAGTAATAAAGGTGAAGAGCGGGCAGCAATGTACAGATTAGTAAGACAAATTTCATATAAGCTGAATAAAGAACAGAGCGTAATTTTGAGGACATTAAATAATTTAAAAAAGGACTCCAATATTATCATTATCAAGACAGACAAATGAAACAAAATAGCAGTTTTGGAGAGATTAACTTACATTGATAAAATGAATGCGTGTATTGCTGATATGGACTGTGAACTTCTGAAAGAAGATTTTAAAAAGAAAATTTTCCGTAAAGTTTAAGAGTTGGTTCGCACTGGAAAATGGCCAGATAGTATGAAATCACTTATTAAGATCAATCATACTGGTGTTACTCCGATGTTGACTGGGAGACTGAAAGATCATAAGCCAGGTTTACCATTGAGACCCATAGTTTCCCGCTGTGTTGCACCCACATACTTTTTAGAAAAGGCTTTCGTGATCTTCTTGAAATCGATACTTCCTGTTTCAGAATTTGCAATTTTGTCTACAAGAGATTTTATTGATAAAGTTAAAGTCATTCCAGTTAATACAAACACCATTATGGCTAGTTTAGACGTAGTTTCATTATATCCTTCCATCAATATGCACGAAGTCATAGAATACATTAATTTGATAATAGATAAAAATTCAAATATATCTCAAGATATCAAAACCTGCCTTAAATCTGGCCTAAACCTAATAGTTTTCAGTAACATTTTCATTTTTAATAAGAATATTTACCGACAGCTGCATGGTGCGCCAATGGGGTCACCAGTATCCGGTTTGTTTGCTGAATTCGCGTTAAGACCACTAGAACAAAAAATTTTTAATACGTTTAATTTAAAACCTGAATGTTGGTTCCGTTATGTTGATGATGTTTTCATCTTATGGAACCACAGTTTGGCTGATTTATATGTTTTTCTACAAGATGTCAATAAATTAAGCAATAGTATTAATTTCACCCTTGAAGTCGAAGAAAACGCCATCCTTCCATTTGAAGATGTTCAAATTAATAGATGCAATTCAAGTTTAAAATTTTCAGTTTATAGAAAACCAATAAAAGGAAATACAGCTATCCCATTTTCAGCCAACATGCCTTTCGAATACAAAATATCTGCTTTCAGGTCATTTATTAAAAGAGCTTTTATGATTTGTTCAGATGACACATTAAATAAAGAAATTGATTTTATACAGAAAATAGCTTTTGACCATGGTTTTCCAGCAAAATTTGTAAATAAAATAGTTCAACAGTACAATACTCCTCCCACATCTGGCCAACGACAGAATAAACTTATGGTTTACAGAAAATTTCATTATATCCCTTACATACGTATTTGAAAAAATAAAAAAGATCGCACAAAAATATAACATAAAACTTGTCGCCATTCCTCCTCCATATCTCACTGACCTCGTTACAGATAAGATAGACAAAATTCCAATAGATCAAAAATCTGGTATTTATGAAATCCCCATTACTTTATCTAATAATCTTAAAAAAGTCTACATCGGCATGACTACGCGGAAACTTTTAATTAGAATTAAAGAGCATCGCAGATATATAGAACAATATAAACAGAAAACTGCCCTTGCTTGCTTCTACTTGGCGAACAAGGGTTGCCATAATTTTGAGGAAGCCAAAATCATAGTTTCATGCAATAACCCAGTTTAAGGTAAAATAAGAGAATCCATCGAAATCATAGCCCGAGAAAATAAGCCATGTAATGATAATTTATCCTACAATATACCAAAACTATGGCATAACATCATAAAATCTTAAAAATTTTTATTTCCTTGCAATATTTTAATTTTTACTAATGTGTAAATGGCAACATTTTTTAAAATTTTAATTCATTTAGATTTTAATTTAGTAGAAATATTATCTCTCGATCAAGATGCAAACGTAGTCCTTCCATTATCAAATTTTCCTGAAGACGCGCGCAGAAGACGGCGTGAAACGTTGAAAGTTTTATTTTATTTTAATATGTACAAATGTATATTAAAATTCCTGTTTTGTGCACCACTGAGCAATGTGTTATTATTAGTTAAATTTTATGGTGCAACTGTCCTATATATATTTATGAAACAATGATAGTTACTTTAAATCATGACAACTAAGATATTGTTGCTCAATGTGCGATTTGTTTCGCGAAATGCATCTTTTTTTATTTATGTATTTTTTTTTTCATTGAAAGTCAGTTCATATGTCATGTGGAAAAATATAATATATTAATAAATATATACAGGACAGTTGCACCATAAAATTTAATTAATAAGATGTATTTATTAAAATACAGCACATTGCTCATTGGTGCACAAAACAAGAATTTTAATATACACTTGTACAATTAAAATAAATTAGAAATATCAACGTTTCGCGCCGTCTTCTGCGGGCGTCTTCAGGAAAATATGATAATGGAAGGACTAAGTTTGCATCTTGATCGAGAGATAATATTTCTAATTATATTAGAAATATATTTTTTTATATTTCCTTAATATTTCTAATTATATTAGAAATACTATAATATATTGTTTCATTGAACAATTCAATTTCATTTGAACAATAATGTTCATTTAAATAAAGGGTTATACTGTCAATATATATTAGTTTATTTAAAAAAATGCCTTGTTTAATTCATATATTCTGAAAACTTACCGAACAATAGTCTTTAATTTATATGTTAAAAGAAAAATGCAATACGTATTTATAAAAGTGCAGAAAAAAATATTGTTGGTAACTAGAAATCCATTCTTTTTTCAGCTCATAGTGTACCTTTTACAGCAATGTAAGAAATAAAAATGAGATTTTCTACTGATAGAAATAGAATAAAAGGTTATAATGCCATTCTAGCGAATATACATGAAATAAAATGAAAGATTGTGATAGCAATTAAATTTAACTCCATATAATATTTTTTTAATAAGTAATGTAACATTTCAACTATTCGTGAAAACTAAGGTCTAAAAATTAATCTTTGTCTTTTTTTTCCAAGACCACATCATTACAAATTTTTTATACATCTTTAATTTATTCCTCGTTAACAGTTTCTAAGTGTAATGTTATGTTCATTATTCCTTTCAACATCTTAATGCTGTAATTGTTTACTCTCATAGTTTTTATTTTTCTTTCTATACTGTGTGTTTTACAAACACGCTTTCTTCTTTTAAAGAATAAAAAAATACATTTCTTGTATCCCCAGAAGATTTTTTTTACTGCCTGTGCATCTCCCCTCCCGTACCCCCCGTACAAGTAATAAAGCTGATACAGTAGCTTCTAAACAAATGTTGCATTGCAAAAATTGCAAGACGTCTGGAGTGATAACACCGTATATTTTAAAACATTAGCATAATTTCTTTTGGTTTTTCTTAAAGTCTACTTTGAATTTAATGTACAATTTCTGTAATTGGCTCTAAAAGAAAATAAATTCACCCCACCAGAAATCTCTGTTATCATGGTAATATGTCTGCGGAATTAACAAGCCAGTCTTGGGAATTTTTTTTTTCCTTTTTTCTTTTTTGAAAAATATTTTCTTTAAAAAAGCATCAAAAGTGATCCTGTTTGCTCCTAACCTGAAAAAAAACTTCTATAGTTGTAAAAAAAAATGAATAAAATTAAAAAACGTTATATAAAAAAGATAAAATTTGCATGCAAAAGATAATCTTTTCAATCATGGTAAAAAAAAACTGTTTGCTTGCCATATTTTTTTTATATATATATAAAAGATAAGTAGATGTTCTCACAAGCATTTTTATTTACTTGTGATTTTCATCGTTTTTAATGAAAAAAGTCTGCTGCTCTGCTGCTATTATATGCTCTGCTGCTGATATAAGTGCATTTTTTCTCAACTTCTGTATAAAGTTTTGATTCATAATACATAACGAGAATAAACAGTTATTATGGTAATTTTACGAAAAGTGATTTTAAATGTAAAAAGGACTTTATGAAACTCTGATATTAAATTATTTTTTCTTGGATTTATTAACCTTTATTAATGTAGGGTGTTTCCAACGTTAATAAATATATTTGAAATTAAACATCTCATCCATGTATGAGGTTATGTTGAAAATTAAATTCAATATATACTTGACAACTTTTTACTTTTATTTCGTGAAATGTGCGTTAATTCGATCGAAGTTAAACATGTTTTGAACCTAAAATATTTAAGAGACTTATAGAAACAAAATTAAATAAATTTCACGAAGAAACTTGAAAATTATTATAGATAAAATTTTATGAAATAAATTTTCTGGTTTGAAAAGAGATTAACCAGAGAAATGAATCCACATTTTACCAAAGATTACAGTGGTAGCCAAAATTGTGAAATCTTTAAGTAGCACTTATTACAAAATAGAGTTTTCTTAAAATTTTCTGACTTCTGGAGTAAAATGTTCTACATTAGCAGCATTGCAAATAATTCTTCGAGTTTTTCATGCTGTTTCAGGTACCTCTTTTTTACGAGACACAGCACCTTTGAAACCCTCTGTTCAATATTGAATAACACTGTAATATATGTAGCGGTACAATACTAAAAATAAAATAAAATTTTGTAAAACAACCTATTTTTATAATTTTTTTTTCTAGAAAAATTATTTTTAAAAAAATTTGTACTGCTTTTTTAAATATGAATTTTTTTGCTCCAAATTATTTCCCTGGATTCATTGTAATATGCTACACAAAACTGCGCATGGATTTTTAGGTGTAAGAGATTTTTCATTTTATGATTTATTTTTCTTTCGTGTATATTTAAAAATGAAGGATATTGAGCAAACTCTCAATTTAAGTATTAAAAAAAATCTATAAAACTTAATGTTAAATTCATGCAGAAAAATATTAAATACAGCATGGAGAATAAATTTAAAAAAAAATTCAAACTTCTATCTAAATTCGCAAAAAAGCTTTAATATTTTTCAAACAAGCAAAGTATACGGTGTTATCACTTATTCTAGAAATAGGAAAAGGAAAAGAAATCACTTTAAAGTTTTCATTTGTACAGGTCATTGAGTTGGATCTATCGACAAAATTTGCAATATCTCGCGATATAATTGTCGTATGGGTAAAAATGTGGTGTTAAAATATTCATAATTAAAGAAGCTTTCAGTTAATATTTAAAAAATGAAAATTGACATTCCAATCAATTGCAAAGTACTGTGTCCTCTTAAAAACGTAACACTCTATTATAAGCGAAAATAATCAATTTCTCATAAATTTTGTATTTATCAATGTTGCTTATGACAAAAGGGTGATTGTCGAATGACGTAGATGATACCACATTAGCTGATTGTTGTCACCATGAAAGCATTATTATTAACACGTGTCTATGCAATATAGAGAAATTAATAGAGAAGATGGAGTTATTGCCATTAATGATATTATGTGAATAGTAATCTGCAGGTAATATCGCATAGTATTAAAGGTACCGTCACTAATATATAGGATTAGGTACAGCTGCTAATGGAACGTCGACTTTGTGATGATTTCTGTGATGCTCCTAAACGCAATAATGACTGATTTATTAAATAACAAGAGCATCATATAATAGCGTAAAAATAGGGTAAATTAGATAAATAACGCATGTTAATCTCTTTTGTTTTATAGAGCTGATATATATTATTAAAAAAACAAAATTACTTGATGTACAGTTTTATGTCACTGCTACAGAAAAGGGAATTTTTTTTAATTCTTGTCTGTTGTATAGTGTGTATTATTTTGTAAACACTTAATTGTTCTAATAATAAGCTATTGGGTAAACCTAGATCATGTTAAAACCCTCTGACAGTCTTGCAAAAGGGCAAAATTGTAATGTTGTTTTCTCTGTATTTAGTTTTAAATACTAAAAAAAAAAGTTGAATTATTGAACATAATGTAAAAAAACTTGACCACGAATATAAATGTAACCCTTGAGCGTATTAATCATTGTACAATGAATTAAAAATCCATTAAATCATTAGATATATCATAATTTAAATATTGCATGTATTGCAGTTAAACCCGGAGTGTAGTGAAAGTATTGACACGGACTTGTCAGTGAGGGGGGAGTTTAATTTCATTTGTTTTATGGAGCTGCTAGGTACTAAAAAAGTTTGAGACAGTTTTATATCTGTATTACAGACAAGATTCAAAATCATCCATTGTATAATTTTCATTATATTGCTAAGCTTAATTGTTCCAACAATAAGTCATTAGGGAAATCTGGGGAGTGTTATTCTTTTTTGTTTTATGGAGCAGTTACGTATTATAAAAAACAGCATTTCTTCAGAGGTACTTGCATATCTGTACTAAAGAAAACCTAATAGTAGCCAAAGTAAAGTCAAAGTAATTTTTTTTTTTGAAAATTTATCATTTGATTTCATTACATAATTTTTTTTCAAGATAAAAAGTGCTGAAAATATGTTTAATTATTTCGCATGTTGGGAATTAGTAAGCGAATGCATCATATAATAGAGATTTTTCGAATATATATACTACATAAATATCATCTTGTTTTTAATTCCGTCATTTAAAAGGTATTTGTGTTTTTGGAAAAATTTTACTCCTGAAGATGATTCTGAATGTTAAGCCGAAACGTTGATATATTTTCTCTATGGGAGAGGATTTTTATTTTTACATCATCTTTAAATTTACGTAAGTATCTTATCTCTAATTTCTTGTCAAGCCTGAGTTCTTGTTACACCCGATCTTATTAGAATCGAGTTTGACTGTAATCACAAGAAAAAAAAAATAAAAGAAATAATTTTAAAAAGAAATTTATAATAAATTTTAAAACAAAAAAAAATCTTCCTTTTAACTAAAAAAAACTAACATAACAAAATGTAATTTCTCTCGGGTCATCCTTTTCCTTTATAAAGTAATCAATGTAACCACTCGAATTTAGAAAAGAAACCTTGTATTATTTTGATAGATACACCAAAGGAAATTGATTATTTCATTTTTCCGAATAAACTCATTATTATAACTTACATATTCTTCAAAAAATGGTTTCAGACTTTTGTATTGAAATGGATGGTGTAATAAAAAGTAAAATTAGCTATAGAAATACTTTTTTTTTTAACAAAAAGTTTAGATTAGAAGGAAAGGAAAATGATTTAGTTCAATGACAATTTGCAATTTTTCTATATAACCAAGAAAAAAAAAGATTTTAAAAGATGGATAATAAATCTAAAATAAAATGTTCTTCCTTAAAAAATTCAAAATTACAAAATGTACTCATGATTATCTTTCATAAAGTAATCAATGTAATTTATTTGAATTTAGAAAAGAAACCTTGAATTATTTTGTTAGGTACACGAAATAAATTGATAACTTCATTTTTCCGAAGAAAAAACCCATTATTTTAACTTAATACATATTCGTCAAAAAACGGTTTCAGACTTTTCTTTTTAAGTGAAAAGTGTAATAGAAAGTAAAAAATATTTATAGAATGAAATTTTATTTTGTAAAATAAGAAATTTAGCTTAAAGGAAAACGAATATGACATAAATAAATTCGGCGATTTGATTCAATCCTTTCAAGATTTATCATTTTCTTATTATGTAATAACTTGCGCATTTGTTTACTGTAATTACAAGAAAAGAAATAATTAAAAAATGGATAATAAATTAGTTACTATGCAAAGTGAATTTCACAAACAATGACTTAAAGAACTCACGTTGAGGGCTCTGATCAGAAGATTTATTTGCCATATTGTTCCATAAGAGGACTCCCGTGCCCTTTCTGTAACACTAAAGAATATTTTTTTTATCATTAGTGTACTTTTACGTATCATATTATTGTAGAGAATATTTTAAATAGTCTATTTAAACAAGGAAAAAGATCCTTTTGTGCGTAAAAATTGTTAATTCTATCTATTTTTTTATTTAAAGAATTTTAAAGTGTGCTGTTTTTTTATTCATTATTAGTATTGTGTTTTAAACCTTAAAACTTCTACAAATATTTGTCAAAGAAATCCATTATTTCTTTTTTATCGTCAATACAGTGTACTTATTGAATTTAGGAATTAATTTCACAATATAATGTTAGGGAAAAAAAAAGTTACTTTGAATGTTTCATCGAAACGTTCAAGAAGTCATGTTTTTTGTTGCATTTTGGCCAATGTTTATATCTATATATTTTTTCTAATAAACTAATTAATTAATAGCAAATTGATCCCTTATTTTATTACATAAATTATATAAATTTTTTATAGTAAATTATAGAAAATATATTTAGTAACTAAAGACAAGTACTTTCCGCGATCAAAATAATTACGTTTTATTTAATAACAGTTCTTGGTCGAAAAATTGATTCTTTGATCATCGGATTATACGCCGGAAACACGGTAATTAAAAAACTTTCAATTTTTATCTACAAAAAGCATTTTTTTCCTTGTCAAAATCAGCTTTTTAAAATATTAACTATAATAATATGTTTATATAATAAGTAAGTATACATCAATAAAAAAAATAAATAAAAATCTTAAAATACTATTATCTCTTATTTCTAAAAATATTGAAATGCAACTGAGATATCTTTATAAATTTCTTCCACAGGATTAGCATTAGCGAATGGATCTTTTCATTTGACCGAAGTATCCCCTTAATTTTAACTGTGTTGGAATATTTCGCAAATCCCTTTCTCTTTCAACCAGACGGTTGGCGCCATGGTCACGTGACCTACTATATATTGATATAAAAAAAAAATTTCTTGTTCTTTTAGTTAGTTTATGTATTGTACTTGCACGCAGTAAGTTGACTGCATTATTTCTTCGTCTTCCAAAATTGGAAGAAAATAAAATATTGTTCTAATTTTTTAAAGGAAATAGTTACTAGAAATTTAATTGTAATTTAGAATCATGAATTCAAACTAAGCAACTAAATGTTCATCTGTAACTATGTAAATATTGTATAAAGTGTACATTTTCGATTTAATAATAATCTGTAAAAAGTTTGCATGAAGAGTATTATTTAGAAATGGTGACACAAAACTTCATACAATACGTGAAATTAAATATGAAATCGTGAATAGATCAACACGCCCTTTCACTGTTTTTTCTCCATTGAGACACAACTCGAAAATTTGTGAAATACAAGAATATCTGCATTAACTGTTTCTCACATTCCTGATACACTCCCTAAGTACAATACGACAAAGGGAAGATAATTGACAGAAATATCTCAAAGAAAACAAATTTCTGTTATGTTTCAGCAGTCGCAAACTTAATTTCTTTCAAGAGGAGCTCCTGGGCGTAAAAGGCGAGCCGTATTTGAACTCAAAAGTAATGGAAAACAAACATCTTTGAGACAAAAATATTTTACAATGAGGTTACATAAGAAACTTAAGTCAAAGATATTTCGAAGAAATTTCTATTTTCAAAGCTCTAAACTTTTTTTTTTAGTTTAAACAAGTATTTCATTGTAAAAAGAGTTTCATTGTTACATAGTTGTCGTTCTTTTAAGAATAAAATGAAAAATGAGAAAACATTTTTGTTTTTGTTTTTATATTTTACTAGAAAAAATATTGAGGATTAGGCACACATATTTGATTGATTATGGGTTTATTAGTATTTTCATTTAATAATATGTTGGACAAAAGTTGTATATAATAATAGTGTTTGAGATGAAGAATGCACAGTTAAAAAATAAATTGATTTAATTTGTAAAATTTAATTTAAATAACCGTTTTAAATTTTTTTCAGAAATAGAATTATTCAGAAAATTAAAGTCAAACTATAACACGGTTGTGTTACAGGGTTAAATATCGACACATTGGACGTTTAAGTTTGTTTGAAGTTTCGTAAGAGCAGTTTATATTTGAGAAAGTATATTTGGATGTATTTTAGTATTAAAGGCAATTTATTTCAGTACATATGTACAAACAGGTTGCACTCAAAACTTCTTTATAAACTTTAAGAGATGATAGAACAACACATTTTTTGTATAACAATGTTGGAAATCCCCAATTCATCATCGAACTTTGATTAAATTTCGTTCATTCATTCTTAAGATACCGCAATAATTAAAATCGTAAAAAAAAATAAAACCATGGATAGCAGCGCCACTTGATAGACGATTAATACCAAAAATTAACAAGTTTTTCTAAGTATTAACTATAATAATATGTGTGTATAATATGTAAATATACATCAATAAAAAAAAAAAAATAAAAAAAAAAAATAAAAAAAAAAATTAAAAGTGCATTGTCTCTCCTTAAGTTTTAACTGTTTCTCACAATCCTTATGGAATCTCTGAGTACAACACAACAAAGGAAAGATAATTGACAGCAATGTGTCAAAGAAAGCAAATATCTGTTATGTTTTCAGCAGTCGCAAACTTAATTTCTTTCAAGCGGGGCTCCTGGGCGTGAAAGGCGAGACGAATGATAACTCGAAAGTAATGGAAAACAAACATCCTTGAGACAAAAATATTTTACAATGAGGCTACAAAAGAAATTTAACTCGAAGATATATCGAAGAAATGTCTATTTTCAAAGCTCTAAACTTTTCCAGTTTAAACAAGTATTTCATTGTGAAAAGAGTTTCATTGTTACTTGCATGTCGCTATTAGTATAAAATGAAGAATGAGAAAACCTTTTTGTTTCTGTTGTTTATATTACTAGAAAAAATATTGAGAGTTAAGCACGTATATTTGATTGATTATGAAATAACAATATGGCTTTATCAGTATTTTCGTTTAAGAATATGTTGGATAAACGTTATAAAATATTACTGTTTAAAATAAAGGAAACATAATCAAAAAATTTAAATTCTTTTAATTTGTAAAGTATAATTTAAATAAGCTCATTATATAATCGTCTTAATAATTTAAATTAACTTTCTATCTGTTATTTATATTAAACAAGGAAACACGTTAAGTGTTAGGCACGCACATATTTGATTGATTATAAAATAAAAATGTGTGTTTATTAATGATAAAATATAATTCACAAGAGTTATTAAATAATACTGCTTGCGATAAAGGAAATATTATAAAAAAATAAATTGATTTAATATGTAAAACTTAATTATAATTGTATTAATAATTTAAATAATCTTTTGTATCCGTTGTTAATATTACTAGGAAAAATATCCAGTGTTAAGCATATACATTTGATTGATTACGAAGAAACAATACTGGTTTATTAGTAATTTCGCTTCTAAATTTACGGGACAAAAATTATAAAATAATACTGCATGATATATGGGTGAAAAATCGAAAGCTAAATTGTTTAAGTTAAATGTTTAATTTAAATAAGCATGGCATATTTTTTGCATATAGATATTTTCAAAAGCAAACGATATGAAAAATAATTTTTTCAGACATGTATATATATACAGTTCAGAAATTAGCAGCACATATTTACATTTCAGGTAATTTAACTTTCTAAGTTTAATAAGCGGATTATCGTTATCTTTAATCGAAAAACATTTAATTGCCAAACCAAAAAAAATGGAAAATATTTTTCGTATTTACTAGTTTCTGAAAAAGAACACATGGTAATTTCTCCAATGAAAAATGAATTTTAAAAAAGTTTCACGAAGCAAGTGTTCGGTTTATAGATAAGCCTTAAACATAAAGTAAAGTAAAGTAAAAATAATTCACTACACAGCTAATAGCAAAGATCTTGAACGGTGGTTCAGAAATTAGCAGAAAACTGTTACGTTTCCAGGAATTTTTTCTCGGTTAATTCAAGACAATTAGCGAATTATCTTTATCTTCAATAGAAAAATCATTTAATTCTACAAACTAAGATTTCAAAATTGCTGAAAAAGCGCGAACGTTTTAAATATTTAAGCATGTTTTGCATGACTCATAAGATTATCGTAATGTTTAAGGAATTCTTGAAAAGGCATTGGCTCTATTTTCAAGCAATATAGTAGCTACGTGTTCTGTTTCCACTGTGAATTGAGTGGAATTCATAGAAATTTTGCATAAGGGAACGCCTCTATTTTTAGGTAGATCGTGATCAAGTGCTAATCTTTTCACCCAGCAAATCTTTTACTTATCATACACTTAATTGAATCTAAGTGCCAGATCTTTAGATAATACCGTTCAAAAGTCTACTTGAATTGTGAATTCACTAATGTGAGATAAAAATCGTTCAAGTTCCCAGGTTTTTAAACTAGATTAAAAAATGTCTGTACACATCTGTATCGGGCGATTATCTAAACATTTGCATAATCTTCAGAATATTAGAGAGCTATTAATTTTTATGTGGAAATATAAAAGAAAAGTAAGTAAAATAAGTCGGCGTCAGTAAATTTTTATGCTTACTTTCCTACTTTTGTTCTTCAAGAAAATCCACTGGAAAAATATAAAGATATATTGATGATGATCATTTTTATTTTGACAGCATTGCTCGAAGCCATTCAATGTCTTTGAAATAAGTTATCGGGATGTATCTGAAATATATTTCTGAAAAATTGTTAGATGAATTTTATAAAACTTGCGTAGCAATTGTTTTTTAGTAAATAAGTGCAATTTTATTTCAAATTGCAACAAAAGTGGTAAAAATAAATAGCACATCTTAAACACATAAAAATACATATTTATACACATATATGTACATTTTATACACAGATAAAAATAACACATATTTAGAAAAAAATAAATGTAAAAAAAGCTGTCAATGAAGATATATAAATAAATTGATATATTTAATGGGAAGAAAATAGGAAAATGAAATCTAATATTAAAATTTAATTGAAAGGGATATGTCAAAAAACGAAACTCTTTATCTATTTATAATTATTTTTAGTAAATATGTTCAATTTTGTTTTAAATTTTTGTAAAAAGAGAATTTAAAGTAATACATATTTAATATTTTTTTAAAAAGGCAAATAATAAAATAAACTGTCAATAAAAATGCTCAAATAAATTGTTTTATTTATTGAGAAGAAAATAGGAAAATAAAATCCAATATTAAAATTTTATTTAAAACAATGTGTCAAAAAAAGAAAATCCTTTATCGATTATGATTATTTTTGGTAGATAAGTCCTATTTTGTTGTAAATTTTTATAAAAAAATGGAAAATAAAATAATACATATTTTATATTTGGAAAAACGCAAATCCTGAAAAAAACTTTCAATAGAAATATAGAAATAAATTCATTTATTTTTGAGAAGAAAATAGGAAAGTTAAATACAATGTTGAAATTTAATTTAAAGCAACATGTCAAAAACGATAATTTTTATCTTTTTTATTTCAACCAAATTTCAACCGGTTATTATGTAATTGTTTTGGTATTTTATGTAATACTTTGTATTAAGTCCAGGTATTAGTTTTGGAAGGACATAAGCTTCAGTTTTTTGTAATAATCTGTGGTTAAAATATACCTGGTTTTATGTTGTATTTGACATTTTATATTTTTATTGATCTAGCATCAATTTATAGACCGTTACGGAATTTAACTGTAAAAAAAAGAAAAGAAAAAGGTTGGTTGGTTTTTGTCGTCCGATTATCTACACTAGGGATATAGGACCAGGGGGGAGTGCCCTTCGTGGGGGTCTTTCTAAGGGAACCTAACCCGTATTTACGCAAGGTTCGAAGAAAACCACGAAAACTCCGAACGGTTAGGCCGACAGCCGCGATTGGGTTCGAACCCAGCACCTGCCGTCTACCAGTTGAGAGGTCCGAACCTCTCGGCCACTGGTGGGGCGAAAAGAAAAAAAAACAGTTGCTTTTAACATGGTATTGTGATCTCATTGTTTGGTTTTAATCATAACATTGCTTTTTTCATTTGACTATGTTGTTTTTATTTATTATGCATCTATGACAGGCCGTTAATGTAATTTTCTTTTTTGTTTTAACTTTTGTTTTAATTCTAAACTTTTCTTGGCGTAATATATTCCTGAATGGACATTGTGCCGACACATTCAATCTGAAAATCGTCTAAATAATAGTTATTGCATAAATAATAAGTTATCACACTGAAAATATATCATTCTAATTCAATTAAAAAAATTAAACATATATGCACACATTATTCCTAATTTTAATTACATAATTTGCTGTATTATACTAAACAAAGAAGATTATTAGCCTGTCTCATGTACTATACTGAGAGTTTGTTTATTCTAAGAATTCTGAGAATTTCTTTTAAATGTGAGTTTATTCAAATAAAATATTTTTAAAACAACGGGATGCATAAATAAATATTGAGAAGAAATTGGAATTTTATAACATATTGAGAGAATTTGGGAAATGCTTTATCATACTATTTTCCCCATTTTCAATTTAAATGAATATAAAAGCAAGCAAAAGTCTTAAAAATGCATTTCTTGTGATTTAGAAAGTGAAAAAAGGGATCTTTTTTAACTAAAACATTTTTTTAAATTACTATGTTTTTTAAGGTTGTAATATATAAAAACTGCTTTAAACGAAAGCTTTCCATTGTTTCTGTATAGCATATGAGTAGGAAATATTTGTTTAAAGATATATTTTGAGGCAGTATTTTGAAAATTTAAGTTTCTTTTCACAAACTTTATAACTGTTTTTAGAAAAGTATTTAAAATACAAGGTGGTTATAATTAAACTTTCCCTATAAACAGCATCTCACAGAGCAAACGGATGAACGGAATGCAACGAAATTTTGTATATGAGCTTTACACGAGATGCGCTCACGGAATTTCGAAAAAAAATTTTTAGTTCCAAAATGTCCACCAGAGGGCGCTTTTTTCGTAAAAACATGAAATTTAACTCAGTAAAAGGCCGAAACGGAATACAGAAACAATATTAACAAACCAGAACAAGAATTATGAGTAATAAAATGCAAAACCGGGAAAACCCGTCAGTTGTAGGAGAAAAATGCCGAGATTTGCATGCTTGGGAAGAAGAGGGAGCTTTATGCAAAACAGGTTTGGGTATAAAACGTTTGCAGACGTTGGCATGTTTAAGTCGATGTTTCCGGCTGTATTTATGGCGGTCTCTTTAGTTGAACGTGCGTTATTGGTGAAGCTGGTTTACGAAAACAAGGGGAATGCTTCTGCTGCAGTTCGTGAATTTCGTCGTAGAAAGAACCTACGGCGTGGACCAATGTCAACTAAAGGTATCCGGGCCATGATTAAGAGATTTGAAGAGACGGGGAATTTAAGAGTTCAACCTGGAAGAGGCCGCAAACGTGTCACACCGGTACTTGTTGATGCCGTAAAGACAGCTGTTGACGCACAGTCACAGACATCAGAGTTTGGGGGGGGCAGTAGCGCACGTGCAGTTTCTCGACAGACTGGCTATGCTTACAGCACCGCCCGAAAAGTGCTCAGAAACATAATGCACTACTTCCCATACAAGATCCGTCCTACCCACGAGCTGCTTGATAGGGACAAAGCACAACGTCTCTTATTTGCAGTCAATTTCCTCAACAGAATGACTGTTGATCTGTCATGGCCTTGGAATATTCTGTGGAGCGACGAGGCTCATTTCTACCTCAACGGGACTGTCAACACACAGAATTGCCGCATTTGGGCTAAGGAACATCATCGGATGCACACTGAAAGTCCCCTACATTCTCCAAAGGTGACTGTCTGGTGTGGATTCACGGCGACTTTCATCCTTGGGCCATTCTTCTTTGAGGAAATCACTGAACGTGGGCCTGTCACATGTTCCGTTACGGGCCGTCGGTACCATGACATGCTGCAGACGTTTGTTGTGCCGCAACTACAGCAAAGGCGGGTACTTACATCGACCATTTTCATGGATGGTGCACCAGGATGGTGCACCCCCACATATCCATGAGTCCGTGAAGGCGCTATTGCTCCAACACTTCACAGAGGAGCGTGTTATTAGTCGCTCCTTTCGTAGTCCATGGCCACCACGTTCGCCGGACCTAACTCCGTGCGATTTCTGGTTATGGGGTTATTTAAAAAGTCTGGTGTATCGTGGAGGTGTTACGACGTTGAATGACTTAAAGAACTCCATAATGCTTCATGTGCGAAACCTCACAACTGATCAGTTACGATCTGCTGTTGAACACACTGTGCATCGACTTGAAATTTTGCAGGTGAATGAGGGTGGTCACGTGGAGCAACTTTCCTTACATCGTCCTGGACACTATTAACAACTACTCCGCTTGTGAAATTTCGTCCTAATGTGTTCTTGTTTCGGCAAACTGAACTGTTTTTTTGTTTCTCAAATAGCGTACTATTCTTTTTTCCTTACCTTTACTTAATGTGGTTCGATGACAGGGTGATCAGACATATTAATAAATGTTAATTGTTTCTGTATTCCGTTTTGGTCGTTTATTGTGTCACATTTCATGTTTTTCCCGAAAAGGCGCCCTCTGCTGGACATTTTGGAACTAAAAAATTTTTTTCGAAATTCCGTGAGCGCATCTCGTGTAAAGCTCATATACAAAATTTCGTTACATTCCGTTCATCCGTTTGCTCTGTGGTATGGTGTTTATAGGGAAAGTTTAATTATAACCACCTTGTATATTATTTTAAAATGAACAAAATATTATCTAGTCAGCGTTTATCCATGTGTCCTGTTTTTATTATTTCAAAGAATGTAAATAAATTTTGTGATCAGTAAATGAAGTTTGATACATAAGTTCGTTTATAACTTAAAATTATTAAAAATTAAGCATATTTAAATTCAAAAAACGTATATAAAAGAAAAACAAACTCTAAATCTTCTAATTTCCAGCATTTCAATGGTATACCTTTTTTAATATTTTTATAGTTTTAATTTAGAAAAATCTTTAAATATCTACTTCTAAGAAAGTCTTAATAAATAAATAAAATTACTGTCGTTCGTTTATTAAAAACGTGATTTCCTCATTGCATTATACCCGTTATGCTCATGTTACGCATATAATAAATAGCATCTAATCAAACTAATTATTTCTTACAAACGCTTGCAAATATAAGTATGATAAAAGGGAAATAAACGAATTCTGCTTAATCCATCAACAGGCATAATCAATTTCTGAGCAACAGAGTTATTCATATAGAAACTCGCAGTTATTAGCTGATTTACTCCCATGCAAACTTCCAAAGGGTAAATAGTTCCAAGTTTCAGCTTCCAGCTAAACTGCCCTTTTCAACGTAGATTGCCCGATAAGCACGAAATTACGAATAAATCAACTAACATCACTAGTTTCTTTAGAAACACATTCTGCGTTGATAAATAATCCTGAATTGTGAAAAACAATGAAAATAATAGGCACTCGTTGTTTATTTCATTTACGCTTGCTCTTAACCTTCCCTTGTTTTGGAATAGTTATGGAAATACAGTTGAACCTCTCTTTAACGAAATTTCTATTTAAAGAAGCGTTCTGCTTAAGGCCCCAGTCCTCGCTCGAGGAAACGCTCGCGATCTAATGCTATTCCTATGGGGAGGCATTTTTCTAATAACTCTTTCGCATTTTAACATTTTTGAATAATTTTTTTTTGCATTAGATAGCTGAGGTGCATGCCGACAGCGCACCTTTTTTACTTTTTCGATTTTGGTTGCAGATATATTTTTTAAAAAACACTTTCAGTTTCGAAACCGGTTTTGAAAGTGAAACTAACTTTGTAAAAAATATCTGCAACCAAAATCGAAAAAGTAAAAAAGATGCGCTGTCGGCATGCACCTCAGCTATCTAATGCAAAAAAAATTATTCAAAAATGTTAAAATGCGAAAGAGTTATTAGAAAAATGCTTCCCCATAGGAATAGCATTAGCTCGCGAGCGTTTCCTCGAGCGAGGACTGGGGCCTTAACGAAATTTTCTGAACCTTCATTTTGTCTTTAAGCCTCTCAAAGCCATGACTTTAAAGACCATGTTAAGTGAAACGATGACTGACACAAAACTTGCCGTTTAGGCTGTGCCGGACACCGGTGACTGACATTGTAAAATACGATGTAAAACTAAAAAATATTTTGTTTAAAATAATTATTAAAAAAGTATAATACTATAATAAATAAAAGTTACGTAAATATTAAATAAATTTTCAGTAATTACTTAAAACAATATAGTTTTTTTAGTTTTATATTATGCTTTATACTGTCAATCACCGGTGGCTGATTTGGCCTAATCTGAAATTTCAATGTCAGTTATTAGCTGATTTACTCCTATTAGTGATGGGCGATTCTGGAAATTTTGAGAATCGATTAAAATCGATATCGTATAAAACAACATCGATCATAATAAGAATCGATTTCTCAGTTCTAGAATCGATACTAGAATCGATATTTCGATATTTAGGTTCACACAGAGAAGATCCAAATTACTAATTCCAAAACTTAGACAATCAGCAGGACCGTAATTACCGCCTCCCACCCCCCCATCCCCATTTAGGGAGGCATAGAATTAAGCTATTGCAGATTTTAGAATCGGATAATAAGAATTTTAAAAGAATTTTAGCCCAAAATTTAAAATGATTGTCACTTATGGTTTTCAGTTACGCAAAAACTTTGACAAATTTAAGAGACATAACTCAACTAATAACAACACTGAGTAACTTGGCATTAAACCGAGCATAAAGAGTGCCAAGAGCGTGTAACTAGGATGGGGAACAAAGAGAATAGACAAAAAAAAAAAAAAAAAAAAAAAAAAAACTTTTTTTTTTCTAATGCCAACCAAATGTTACACGAGATAGTTTGGAAGAACATAAAATATGCCCCATTCCCAAGGGGTCAGGTAACCCCCACTCTTGACGGAAAGGCGACCATAGCCCAAATGTATCTTTTGTCGAATTTTCAAAATTAGGATTTACAATAAAACAGAACGAGAATTGTACATTTTAAAAATTGCATGCATACTTTGAACGGCCCATTTAGTAAAGATTAGCGAGGAAGGGGAGGGGGGCGAGGGATTAGAACGAACGAACTTGAAAAAAAAAAATAATTAACTAATAACCCAAATAACTGAGCTTCTAAACAAAAATATAGTGTTTAACTTAGTGTTGAATTCTTGGGGTGGCCCGCGGGGAACATGCACTCTTTGAAACTATAAAAAGTGCCAAGAGCATGTAACTAGGTGGAGAGAGGGGTAGTAACAGAAAAAAACGAGGAGATAAAAGCTTTATAAAGATATGTTACATGAGATGGTGTGGAAGAAACAAAAAATATGCCCCCCACCCAGGGGGGCAAGGTGAATCCCAAACGGACAGAAGGGCGACCCCGGCCCAAATGTATCTTTTGTTGAGGTTTCAAAATATGGATTTATAACAAAATAGAACGAGGATTAGACTTTTTTTAAATCGCAGTCATAATTTGAACGAACCTGTAAGTTAACATTGGTGAGGAAGGGGGGGGGGGGAGTAGAACGGGCGAACATGAAAAAAAAAAATAGTGGCACTCTGACAGTGCCGATAGAAGTGAAACCTTGAACAATTACGTGTGCATTTTTGAATCGTTAGGATGTATAATTTTGAATCGCCAGGAAATACTTTTAAATGAATAAAAAAAGGTTCTATAATATTAAAAAAAATATTAGTGTCTAAAAAAAAAAAAAACGCGATACCATATGTCCAGCTATTGTAGTTAACTCACTATAACTACTTTCCTACATTTTAAAACGCGATAAATACACCAACCAAATTTAGACCATACTATCGATACCTCAATCCTTATCCAAATAAATCATTTTGTTTTAATGCCTGTTACAATATCTGCAGATTACTTTTTGAATTATTCAAATCGGACATTCCATTCAAAAGATATTACGAATTTAAAGATGACAATCTAAAGAAATAATAGCGCTGCTGAGTACTCGGTGGCCAAAAAGCTTAGGGATTATGTGTGCAATCAAACGATTGCGGGTTCGTACCCCAGTTTCGCTGATATGTATCAATGTTTTTTTTTTTTTTGAAGAAGAAGAAGTTTGAAAAATTAAAATTTTAATACATTATGGGTCCGTAATGTGACCTGAAATGATGGGAGAAAATTTCTTTTGCTAGATTTGTAATGTATGAAGCATAAGCTTTCAATGGACATATTGTATCAACAAAAAACCCCTCTGCCCCCCCCCCTTCCCCAAAAAAAGGTCCTATAGGGAAAACCGGGAAAATGGAAAAGCAAAAAGAACGGCGAGAAATGGTTAGCTATACTAGAATTTTTCTCATCACTGTAATTCCTATAGAAGCAAAGTTATAGCCTTTTAAAGATTGAAATGAAGTGAAGAAATAAGCAAAATTAGGTGAGTGATTGACAGGGGGGGGGGGAGAGAATCCACAGTTCTGGGGGTGCCATGTAGCTTAAACTTTTAAGTTAAAAATGGTAGAAAATTAAATGAGCGAAATTTTAAGGTGTATATTGGGGGAGGGTGCAAGCCCACCCCCCTCAAATTTTTTTTTGTTTCTTTTGAAGAAACAAAAAAATATGCCCTCCGGCGGGGCGCAGATAAACCCCAAACGGGCGGAAGGGCGACTTTTTATTTATCTTTTGTCAAGGATTTAAAATGTGGATCTAAAATAAAATAGACCGAGAATTGGACATTTTTAAAACTATGCATATTTCGAACGGCCCTGTAAGTTAAAACTGACGTGAAAGGGGGGATTAGAAGAGACAAACGTAAAAAATAAAACATAATAAACTAATACTTCAAATAACTGGACATCTAAAAATAAATATAACGATTTAACCTAGTGTCGAATTAATGGGGTGGCCCGCAGGGGATTATCCCCCCCCCCCAGAAGTTATGAGATTTTATGCTTTTTAATGCACAAATTGCGATTCCCCAGTGGTGACCATCCCCCTCCAAACCTAATGACGCAAATCCCCCCCCCCCCGCCGCAAAAAAACCCTTCATACTTTAACATTTCCCCCCCCCAAACATAATACAAATTGTAAATTAAATTCTACCTATAATCTACTGCACATTCAAGAGATAGCGAAATGAGAATAGCAGAATGAGCTAATATTGCCCTTATCTAGAATTTAAAGAAAGAAAACATAGGAACATTTCTGGAATTAAATTTTGAAATATTAAAAAATTAAAAATCTCCCCCCCCCCAAAAAAAAGTACTTTTTCTCAAATTCCCCCCCCCCCCCAAAAAAAAAAAAAACTAAATTGTATGACGCATCTTGCGTCACCAAACCCCTCTCTGGGCACCCGTGCACAAATTGCGATTCCCCCTCTCTTACAGAGCTCTAAAACATGATGCCTTTCTCCGGAGTCGCAGAAAAATACTTGCATTCAACACTGATTTAGCCTAGAAAGAAAAAAAAAATCGAAATCGAATCTAAAGATCGACATCGAATCTAAAGATCGAAATCGAATCTAAAGATCGAAATCGAATCTAAAGATCGACATCGAATCTAAAGATCGACATCGAATCTAAAGATCGACATCGAATCTAAAGATCGACATCGAATCTAAAGACCGATCTTACGGGCAGAATCGATTTTACAGTTTTACTTTCTTTTGTAACTTTACAAGAAGAGAGTATTAGATTCGTGAAAAATTTTGACTTCCCGTTTTTGATGGATTTATATATTTTAGAAGGTTTTTAACACGATTTCATGTTTTTTAAGAAATATCTGTCTGTGTGTGTCTGTCACTCTGTGCGTCTGTATACGACAAAAATTTCTGACCGTTCTATCTGAAGAACAAATGCACGGAATTCCACAAAACTTTAGATTTAGTTTGACCTTGATATAAACTGAATCTAATTAATTTTTGGTGCATATAGCCTAACAGGTGGCGCTGCTATACTGCATTTTTTGCGATTTGCGCAACAGCTATATCTGATAAACGAATGAACGGATTTTCATCACATTTTAGATCCAGTTAGTCCTTGACATGAATTGATGTTTTCTGCATTTTGATGTATATAGCTTCTCAGATGGCGCTGCTATACTGAATTTTTCACAATTTCCACTCAGCGCCATATGAAAGGGGGGGGGAGGCGAAAGGAAGCGGTCGTTCCGAGCACGGAAATTTAGGGGGCGCCAAATTTTTACTACTAACATCACTTCTAGCCTATCACAAGAAAAAGTTAATGGGGGGGGGGGAGGGCTAAATTGGAACTTTGAACCGGGCGCAGTTCTCTTTTCGCACGCTCCTGTTTCCATTTTAGCTTTATCTCAAGAACTAATGCACGGACTTTCATAAAAATTTAGATTCAATTAGTCCTTGATATTATTTGATGCTAATTACATTTTGGTGGAAATCGCTTAAGAGATGGCGCTGCTATACTGCATTATTCATGATTAACGCAATAGCGCTATCTCAAGAACGAATTTTCATCAAAATTCAGATTCAGTAAATCTCTGACATAGATTAGTGTTATTTAGTTCTTGGTGTAAATTGCCCAGCAGGTGACGCTGATATGCTGCATTTTTTAGCTCACAGGCTATCATAGCCTGAGAACTTATGTGCCCGTCCGTCCTGTATGTTCGTGCGTAACGCGATAACTCATGATAAAAATATCGGATCCACTTGAAATTTTGTATATAGGTATATCCTGATAAGGCGCTTCCCTGATTAGTTTTTGGAGTTCATTCGATATGTATAAGGGGGAACGGGGGGCTCACGCCCCTCCCCTTAATGGATATAAATGGGTTTTTCATGCAGAATTAACAGATTTTGTCCAAAATTTAGATATAGGATCATTCTGATGAGGCGATTCCGTGATTATTATTATGTTTTCATTGAATAAGTATAAACAGGGGGAACGGGGGGCTCATGCCCCCTTCTTTAATTGATATAAACGGGATTTTCATGCAGAATTAATAGTTTTCGTTCAAAATTTAGATATAAGATCATTCGGATGAGGCGATACCGTGGCTGTTATTAGGTGTTCATTGAATAAGTATAAACAGGGGGAACGGGGGGCTCACGCCCCTCCCCTTAATTGATATAAACGGGTGTTTCATGCAGAATTAACAGTTTTTGTCCAAAATTTAGATATATTATCATTCTGATGAGGCGATTCCGTGACTGTTATTATGTGTTCATTGAATAAGTATAAATAGGGGAACGGGGGGCTCATCCCCCCCCCTTAATTGATATAAACGGGATTTTCATGCAGAATTAACAGTTTTCGTTCAAAATTTAGATATAGGATCATTCGGATGAGGCGATACCGTGGCTGTTATTAGGTGTTCATTGAATAAGTATAAACAGGGGGAACGGGGGGCTCATGCCCCTCCCCTTAATTGATATAAAAGGGATTTTCATGCAGAATTAACAGTTTTCGTTCAAAATTTAGATATAGGATCATTCTGATGAGGCGAGTCCGTGGCTGTTATTAGGTGTTCATTGAATAAGTATAAACAGGGGGAACAGGGGTTCTAATGCCCCTCCCCTTAACTTGCATAAATGGATTTTTCAATCAGAATTGTCAGATTTCGTTCAAATCTCTGAATAGTTTTGGAAGTTTAATGGTTAAGTATAAAAGAGAGGAATAACTCCTCTTAAATTATATAAATGCTAAATGGGTTTTTATTAAGAATTATCCGATTTGCTCTGAATTTTGGATATAGATTTTTTAATATGATAAAGCATGTACTTGATAGTTTAGAAGTTCAATGATTAAGTATAAAAAAGGAGAAAGGGGAGAGCTGTTTCCCCTTCTTAATTTTTTTTTTCGAACGGAATTAACGAAAATACAAGGCTGTAATGTACAATTAGTATGCGTAGCCTGTGAGCTCAATGCCATCAGTTTAACTGGGCAATATTCTTTTTATTATGATTTCGCAATAGCTGTATCTCGCGCTTTCATGGATTTTCATCAAAATTCAGATTCACCTGGTACTTAATAAAAATTGATCCCGATCAATTTTTGGTGTACATCACTAAAAAAAAAACGCTATTTTGCAAGGGGGGGGGGCGGGTTCTGAGGTTTCTTTAATTCTTCTATCTTAGAAACTAATACATTGAAATTTTGGAATTGGCACATCCGTCTATTTTATCTTCGACTTTTGAAGGAAAATGAAAATTATATTACCTTCAGAGAAATCGATTAAAAATTTTAAAGTATCGATTAAATCGAGTTGGCCGTAGTATCGATTAAATCGATTTAAAAAATCGAAATCGCCCATCACTAACTCCTATGCAAACGTCTAAAGGGCAAAATGTTCCAAGATTCAGCTTCCAGCTGAACTGCCCTTTTCAACTTAGATTGCCCGATAAGCACGAACTTACGAATCAATCAACTAACATCACTTGTTTCTTTAGAAATACATTCTGTGTCGATAAATATTCATGATATGCGAAAAACAAAGAAAATATTTGACACTCGTTGTTTATTTAATTTACGCTTACTCTTAACCTTCTGTTTTGATATAATTATGGAAATATCGAGGATCCTCACTTTAACTAAGTCCCTCTATAAGGAAGTGTTCTGCTTAACGAAATTTTCTGCGGAAACTTGACATTAAAACTTTATCTACCGAATTATTTATGAAGAAATTGCTTCACTTCAATTGCTAACTTCCATAATATCTGAAGATATACTGCAGTTTCTATATAAAAAATAATACAAAATTTAGACATTTTTTCATCATAATAGGTTAAATATATCGGTAGTAAAAACTTTTTTTTTGTAAAATATTTACAAAAATGTGTGAATTTATTTCAGAGTATTATATTAAAATGAAATGATTTATTTATTTAATGCAGTCAAAAAAAAAAAAAAAAAAAAAAAAAAAAAAAAAAAAAAAAAACTTTTGATATAAGGAATGGATTCTAGTTTCCCAAAAATGTCGGAAATAAATTGTTCGGATACTTTGAAAAGTTCTACAATTTTACACACAGTGTATATTTTATAAAAAACGTGTTCAAAGTCATATTACAGACCTTTTTAAAGTGAAAGCTGTAGAATTCTGAGAAAAAAGTGAAAAGGTACGCTTTACTTCATTTTTTCTTATAGTTCTTTATTATGTGTGTTTTAAAGACATTGTTCCAATTAATTTCTTTTTCTTATGTCTAAACTACATTAAATAAAAGGTTACTGCCTGAATTATATATTTTCCCGCTATTTCCACTGTGTGTGTCTTTTGTATTTTCTGCATATGTAATGTACATTGCCAGCAAGAAAAATCTTGACATTTAAACCATAGTCTCAACGTCCGAATGTTTTATTTTTTTCCAGATTTAAATACACTGTTTAAAAAAAATTGTAATCCTACCCTAAAGTTGCCGAAATCTGTATGGTTGCAAATATTTTATCTGTACACTGTACAAGAAAAAGTGGAAATCTACAAAATTAATTTTTGTAAAGTTACAGAAGTCTGTAACTTTACAAACGAGTCTACTAAAATTGCAGTTATCTTACTAAAATTTTATCTGTAACCTGAGTTGTCATTACATGAAAAATTATTGGAATCCCAGTTTCCTAAAAAAATTCTTACAAGGAAGGTCTCCATACTGGGCATACTCAGAATTTTATGAAAAAAAATACTAATTAAAGTACACATGTATGTAATAAAGGATTAGTCAAAATTAGCGGCGGAATCACATTAGAAAATATGTAAAAAAATAAAATATTTTCGAATATTTGGCATGAAAAGACGAAAGAGTCACTCAATTTGGCGAGCAGCCCTTTTCCTCGCCAAAAGCAAACGATTATAATGCATTTCAAAACTGTTGGATATTTAGAATTCGTGTAAATGGTATTTAATGAATTTAAACATAAACAATGAGAGACTTTGATGTATTATATACATATATATGCATATTGTATTACATATATATATATGTTACTTGTTGAAGTAGTTATTGAATTAATCACTGGAAAAAATGTTTTCACAGATGAAAAAAATCATATTGAAAAAAATTATCTTCATACATTTAAGCGCATTCAAGAATAATAGACAGATGTTTCCATGGCAACAAAATGTAATTGACAATTCTCATTGGACTTTGTGAGCTTGAAACAAACTTAATTAATTTAAATTATGAATTTCGTTTTAAATCTCAAATTTTGATGATTAAGTTTGAATATAAATAAATACACATAAATATTGATATAACAAAATTATACTTAAAACAAACTAAAACTTATAAAACTAAAGTTATTTAAATTAAATTTATCAAAACAAGTTCGACATGAAACTTTTTTTTTCTTGAAGTGTATTTGACATAAAGTATTTTTTGAAATTACATTCCATCGCCAACCGGCGATAAACCGCCAAATAACGAAATGTTCATTATTTCTTTACGGTTACTGATTGGGTGTTCCGCCAAAAATTTTTTATAAACATATGTAACCACACGAGAAGAACCTTCTGTATTTTTTTTCAGATTTTTTGGGGTATGCCCGTATGGAGACCTTCCTTGTTAGTAACCTTACAGATTTTTTGATTTTCAGCAAGTCTGTATCTGTTACATGAATTTTTGCCATTACATAAAAAGTTCTAGGAATCCCAGTTTCCTACAAAACTTTTAATAACTTGACAGGTTTTTTTTTTTTTTTTTTACAGTGTAGAAGTAGCGGGTGAGGATTTGCCACCACATATGGTTATATAACGTAAAATGAAATGTGCTCAGTAGGATAGGTGTGAACACAGTTCAATTTGCGCTAATTAATCACTCACAACGATTCCGATTTTGAGCTCAAACTTTAAGTCTGAGCTTTTGAAATAATTTAATGAGTAATTTAATTTAGAGGTAAAATAAAATAACGGTTAAAAAGTAGCTGTTCGTTACTCCAAAGTTTAAAGCGACCTCTAGCAATATTTTTTGTATTTTATGTTTAAAATTTATTTTCAATAAAATACTGTTTTAGCGAAAACCGCAAACGAATCGTCTATTTTTTTTTTGTTTTTTATAATCATTTGAAATTTTGGACACTAAACTTTACCCTTTATCTACCAAATTATAATTCATGAAAATTTTGCATTTTACGTAAATTTTTTAAACTAAATTAACTGATTCACATAATCATTTAGTAATTTTTTTGAAGAATTTTAGAAGGGTCGAAGGATTTAGAAGGATTAATTAAATTTTAATTTATAGGGATTTTGTGCGATATTTATAACCACACTCAAATCTTTTATTTTAAATTATTTTCTTAGTATTTTCTAGAATTATAAAATGTACAAATATGATGTTCATACAATATAAATTTAGAAATAATTCCTCTTTTGAAAAATCGTTATCCCCCTCCCTCAGCTCCAAGAAAGCTGAAAAGATAAAAAGGCAAAAGAAATCATCCTTTAAAAAAAAAAAAAAAAAAAAAAAATCTTTTATGTAGCCGATAATGCTTTAAAAAAAAAAGTAATGTATCTGTAGCTCGTTATAAACAGTATTACAACTTATTGACGTATTAAATTTTTTTATAATAAGTACCGTCGGTAGATAAACTGTTAATAGCAGCCGTCTCTTTTGGCAAACCTTTGGGATCCTTAGTTTATTATTTAATATTGTTTTTCTTGAAGCATACTATCACCCCTTAAAGTTTTGCCCAAGAGTTAACATTCCCCCTATATATTGCTTATACAATATCTCAGAGTAGCGCTCTAATCTTGATAGCTTGCTTTCTTAATTTTCCCCTCTTTTATTACTATTTCATTTCACATTTTTCACTTTTATACATGTATTTTTGCTCTTATATTTTTGCTCTTATATTACTCTAATTCTTTTTTCCACACAGAACTCAGCTTCTGTAATCTTTAATATCGGTCTGCTTCAATAAAGATGCAGCTTCTGAATAAGCGAACAGTAGAATCAATTACTAGTTCAAGCAATCGATAACCATTCGGATAGCGTTATGCTGGAACATTTTGTTCCGCTTTAGATTGCCAATATTATTAGAATATAATAATAGATTTGATAATAATAGATATTATAATATAATAATTATTATTCTACTATAATAATAGATTATAATTAACCTTTTATCAATTATTATGGTCAAAAAATTTACTTGAATATTATAAACTGTAATACATTAGTCATTAGTGTGTATTTAATAAATGAGGAAACTTCGATAAACATTTCGGATAAGTAGAAAAGTTTTTAAAAATTGACATAAAAAAGAAAACATATAGAATTTACATGGATACATAAAAGATTTTGGGTACTAAACTGTATTTAATATACTGTATCTATTACACCAAGTCTAAATATTTTAAAACTACGTTATAGTACGGATGCAACTTATTTGTTACGTTTGACGTGCAATTTCAGACTTGTTAAAATAGCAATAAATTCACTCATTCATATATAACTCTTTACTGTACTTGTACTATAAGTTAGTAAAATAATATGTATAGAATATGGTAAACAAAATATTGGAAATGGGTGCAATTAAGGCTGGCTACTGTTTTCATTAACATTACACTTAAAAAAAATGATAGAGAGACAAATTGATCACCAGGATGCTTATTACATAATTCTTATACATTCTCTCAGATTAAATCTTTAATCTAGACCAGTGGTTCCCATTCTATGGGTCGCGACCCACTAGTAGGCCGCGGTACTTGTTTTGATGGGTCGTGGAACAATCGAGGATTCTCCAAAATATATCTCTTATTTTATATGTTGAAGAAGATATGAGAATTTTAACAGGAAATAATATTTCAAGGGAAAATCCTTAATTTCCTTCTTGATTAATATACGAACAGAATATCCAGAAATATTTAAAATAGCTTTGAGTTCCTTGATGAAATTTAACACTTCGTTCTTATGAGAACAAGCTTTTTCTACTTTGCTATTTTTGAAAGACAAATACTGAGACAGAGTGCGTGTTAATGTATGTTCCCGCATTGCTAAACGCCAATACCAGAAATCTCATGTTATGTTTTCATAATAATTAAACGTATATTTAACTATCTTTGTCGTTTGTGCATTAATTACTATTCACTTACACACATTGAGATTACCGATTCCTGTTTTTGTTGATAATGTATCTTTCGTACGAAAAATTGCGATTTTCGTAGAATAGGATAGTCGATCGTATACAGATCGTAAAATAATTGCTATACTGATATACATCTTTATCTTGGGTGGGTCGCGAAACTTCATTTTTCTCAAAGATGGGTCGCCAATTTTTTTTTCACTGAAAGGTGGGTCGCTTACCAAGAAAGTTTGGGAACCGCTGATCTAGACTGATTGTCTTCTTAACCCTTTCAAGTCTATTTTTTCATTTTGAGAACAAAATTATCAATTTAATTACGTTAATCGTAACTATCCAAATAGACTTACTGATGTATAAAGATTTATCTCATTATCTGAAATGCAACAAATGTACTTTTCAATTCATATTTATATGATAATAGATTAAGGAAGAGTTTTTGGAAGTGTTTAGAAAATGTCATATTACAACAGGGTTTAACAGATATTACAACTTTCTAATGTTTTATACATTTTATCATGCATGATTCTTTCAGAAAAGTAACTTATATTTTAAATTTAAAGAGTGAAATTTACATATAAATGAATCGCTAACTGTGCAAAGAGAATTAAATAAACTTTTATTATTATTGTTGTTACTAAATGTCAAAACATAAATATAGTCATAAAAGAAAGCTATAGACATATAAGGTACCCTGGGGTAATAACGCCACGTTAAGGTTCTACCAATTTTCACGGCTCAGTTTTAGATTGTATTTTTCAAACAAATATATAATTCGATACAGCAACTCATTGACTATCTATATAAAATAAAATAATTCAACAGATATGTATTCATAAAATGTAATGGCGTGATTTCTTCACCAATGCTATTTGGCGTTATTACCCACCTATATGGGTAATAACGCCATGCAAACAAAACTATGAAATAAGATGGAATAATTGCATGTAGATTGCCCAGTTCTAAAAATACAAACTCTACAAACTTAGCAACAAACTAAACTACAGCTCTAGAAATTGACAGATTGCATTCTAAGCTATTGAAAATGTTCAATTTTTTGTGAAAGTGTAAGAAAAATAAAGGTGTGGTGTGGGGGGGAGGATGAGGCAAAAGAATATCAGGCCGTGAGCTTCTTTTTGCTTAAAAAGAACAGTTTAAATAGAATTATTAGAAACATTGCACAGTTTTAACTGTGTTTATTTGAATCAGTATTTTGGATGTAGCTTGGCCACTGTAGGGAATCAAACGGTTTATTAATGCAAGGATTGGCGTTATTACCTCGTTATAGTTATTGCGCTGTACATTTTAAATTACAAATTATCTCGAAGATATCCAAAATCTTCAACAACATTTTGAAAGTCCATGAAATGTACTACAAATTTATGTAATTAACAAAGTATTTCCGGATAAAAAAAAATAGTCTTCACATCACAAAACGTATCTCGCAAATTTTAGATCAAGCGTTAATTTTAGTTGCTTGTAAAAACAATAAGACCTAAAAATGAAACAAATTAACTTGAAGCTATTTTTTGCGATGTATATGACTCAAAACCCTTCTGCGCAGAGCACATGGGTGTCATTTACCAGATTATTTCATAATTATGCATAATATTAGCACTTGGCGTTATTACCCCGCCTGGCGGTATTACACCAGACCACCTTACTATCATTTCTATATGTAGAAAGTAACAAAATAACTGTTAAGACAAAATAATAATCGATGAAAAGACACGTACTATTAATAGTACATCAGACTCGAAAGGGTTAAGTTTCTTTTTATTACTATTTCATTTCATATGTTTTTTTTCTCGTTTTTCACACAGAACTGACTTTTGTAATGTGTAATATCAGCCTGATTAAATAAAAATACAATTTCTGGATATAATTAATAAGATTTTTGCAATAGAATCAATTACTAGTTCACACAGTAGACAAATATTAGGATAGCGTTATATTCAAACATTTTGTTCCGCTTTAAATTGCCAATATTGTTAGAATATAATTAACCTACAAGTTATAATGGGTAAAGCATTTACTCGAATATTATACATTCTAATACATTAGTGTGCATTTATTAAATGAAGAAACTTTCATAAACTTTTTGGATAAAAAGAAAAGTTTAAAAAGAATTGGCATTACAAATAAAACAAAAAATATTTGCGATAGTGTATTTAATAATGGTAATAAAAAATACATTTTTACATACATTACTGATACATTACCATACATTACTGATGGCAGTAGATTTCTAAATTTAAAATTAGCCGAATTAGCTTAATTAGCCGAAATTCAGTGAAATTAATTCAACTGTATGTGTATTTTAGAAAAATGACTTTGTCGATAATAAAGAAAATGTCAACGTAACTTTTTGTAAACTCAGCCCCCCCAATATATATTTATATACACATATATATGCATATATATATATATATAGTATGTATATGTTTATTTATATATATATATATATGCATATATATAGTTTTGTAATTGATATAAGTGCTACAAATCATAACGTATTAAAGTGAATATCTAGATAAATACCACTTATATTTTCACAATAACGTACAATAAAATAATTGTTCTGGCTTCATTATCGGAAAAAAAGTTTGAAGATAATGATGGGTTACATGCAATACAGTAAGCCATCACATGATTATATTCATTGATCCCGTTTAAGAACAATCCTTATTTACATTTCCATTCAAAACTCTTTTCGTTAAAAGCTCTTGAAAAAAACAAATTGCTCTTTATATTGCCATTTAAAATAAATATCATAATTCTTTTTATGAACTTTGCCATCTTATTTTAAATTACCGGTAAAGTCAGCATTTATTCGTTATCCTGCTACGTGTCACATAAGTACTCTCATAGTAAGCCAGATATACTTGTAGAAGAAAAATACTTGAGAAATATAATATTTAAAACTACTGCATGGAAATTACTTATTGCTTTCGGTAACTCTACACTTAAAAAAGAAAAAAAAATAGAGAAAATATGCATGTATTTTGCTGTATAGATTCTTCATGATATCCTATCTACTCTATCACATAAGTACTCCCATAAAAATCCATATATATATATATATATATACATATATATATATGTATATAATACTAGGGAAATTTAATATTTAAAACTATTGCATGGAAGTTACTTATTACTTTCGTTAATTCTACACTTAAAAAAGAAAAAAATCAGAGAAAGTACTCCATCTAAATTCATGTATTTTTCTGTATAGATTTTTCATGATACCCTATTTACTCCAGATTGATTTGTTTGCTTAGATATATATTTTTTAATTTCTTTTTACTTTTCTCTTTGCCACTTAGTACTCACCTTCTGTTATTTGTAATATCTGCCTGCTTCAACAAAGATGCAATTTCCTGATAAAGGAAATAGTAGAATCAATTATTAGTTCTGAGAGTGGGTTAGAGTATTGTTTTCGGATAGTGTTATGAATCCATCTGAAAAATATTTTGTTCTGCTTGAGATTACCACTTTTATTAATATTTTACTTTTTAGCTATTTGTATATTAAAAACGAGAAGGATATTTGTTTAAATGCTTTATATTTTGATAAAGTCATCCGTATTATTTTAAAAAACTGCACTTAAATAAATATTTAGAAAAATTAAAAATAAAAGTTCAACAGTGATATTTATTGAAAAAAAAAATGAATGCTAAGATAAAATAAATAGTATCTTTTAGTTTATTTTTTTAAGCGAAATGAGTTTTAATCTTCATTATAGTCGAATTTACTTTAAAAGTATGTACTAAGTTATTGAGAAAGATCTGGAAAATTTCTGGACGTTACTTTTTTATGCGCAAATTAACAGCAAAAGCAACAAGCACTGTACTTTAAAATAGAGGACATCACAGTACACGACTTTCTGGCAGATTCCGGAATTGCTGGATGTATAATAGCGGGTCATTTACATCACAGTAAATATTATTTCGCTTACCAACATCAGCATACTTTTCGACAATTTTAGTACTTAAGTTTAATAAACAAACATATTTAATGATAGATTATGTGTGGGTAAACTGAAAAATGTTTTATTTGAAAGTTACGATGATCAACAATTGGTAAACTAAATAGTAATTATAATTTTCACATAAACACTACTTCAAAGTGGTTGGATTGGATTTGCCAATTCAAAAACTTTCTTCGATCTCATAAATTTTAATAATTGAAGTAAATCCAAATATTAATACTTCAATATTATTACCGGGTTGAGCAAAAAGTTCTGGAAAATTTGTGAAAGTGGTGTCGTTATTAACAACAAATCGCAAATTAACAACAAAAGCAACAAGGACTAGTTTTCAAAGTATTGTCCACAACTTTCTGCCATCGTTATACTAGATACTGGAAGTGCTGGATTTGCTGGAAGTACCATGATGGCTCCTTTGAATGGAAAAAAACTCTTGACATGCTTCTTCAACTTCATTAAAGGATTCAAATCGACTGCCCTTGAAAAAATGTTGCACTGATTAAAAGAGGCCATAATCGTATAGAACTACGTCTGGACCGAAATTCCTAAACTCCTATAGATATATCACTGTAGTACTCCTATATACGACACAAATTATGGTTACTATTAGATTAAAAATTTCCCAGAACTTTTTGCTCAACCTAATATATATGTTCAAGACTTCAGCCTTTATTATAATTCAGAACAGGCTAAAAATGGGCACAATTAAAATAATGAACTTCTTTAAAACTTTGCTCTTAAAATAATAACACCCTGTATAAATCACCATGAAATTAAAATAACACTCAGGATACGTTTCGAAATGGAAAATATAACAGCCCGTCATCTCTTCCTTATTCCTTGCAAGCTGCGTTAAAAACTTCGTTTTTATTTTATTTTTATTTTATTACAGTCCGTATTTTATCTTGCTTCTCTTAGCAAACATGATAACTGTTCTTATGGACTTTGCCTTTATTTATTTATTTATTTGTAAACACCGATGAAACTACCATAAATTCTTTCTCGGCTATTTGTAACATGAGCATAATAAATATATTTAATATAATCATTTAAAATATTACAATAAATTAGTATTATTAAATATGTCTAATATTATTAAATACTATTATGCTTATTATTAAAATATTACATTACATATTATTAATATTATTTAAAAATTGCTTAAAAATATTAAATATATTTATTTTAATGTATTATATGTTTAATATAATATTTCGCATATAACATATAATTACCGCTTTCGATAAACTATACAGTTAATTAAATGGAAACCAAAATATATTTATACACCTCGATGCATATATATTTCTATACAGATTGCTTCATGACACCTACCCGTAAAGCATGGTGACGTCACTGCAACGTCGTTGTGAAGACATATTGTGACTTTGTGACCATCGATTGTCGATGTGAAGTCACAGTGACTAAAATGTGAAGTCGTTATGGCCGTTTTAGAGCTCTTTTGTGACGTTTCACAAAGTGGTCACAATGTGACAAATTTGTGAAAAATGTGTCATTTGTGACTAATTTCACATTAATATTGTGACGAAACTGTGACAAAAGCGACGATATTTAAATTGCCAGAAACATGTTTTTTAAAGTAAATAATATGTTTTGAAGGATATTTTTAAATTTCTAAAGATTTTTAAGAAAGTCACATCTCAGTCACAATGTGACGTCACTGAGAGGTGGCATTTTGGTCACAGAAGTGATGTGACCAAAGTGACTCACAGTGACTCACAGTGACATCACTGTGACGTCACTGTGACCATGCATGCTATTAGGGTATGTACTCTAGACTGTAAATACCTCCCTTCTATTTAATTTATTTTTCTTTTTTCTCACTGTTTTTTTAATATGTCCACTTCAACAGAGATGTAATTTTTGAATAAAGTTGAAGAACAATTTATTAGTTTTTAAAACGGAAAAATAAATTAATTTTTTAATAGCATTAAGGATTTAGTTTGGGCATTTAGATCTGCTAAAGATTATTGTTGTTAGTAATGTATTACTTGTTCCAATTGTAAATGAAATATAAATAAAGAAGTTACATAAGTAATTCATAAAAAATATTTAGTTTCTTAAATACATTTAAATGAATATTCGAGAAAGTATAGAAATTTTACAAGCTATATAAAGTAACAGATTTTGAAAAATATTATACATAAAATTGACATAAATTTTGGAAAAAAAATGACTTTTGATCTACAAATACAGTCAAATGTAAATAAGGAATATGTTTATAGCAATGAATAAGTTTTTGTTAATAAAATTTTTTACAACTTAGTTAAAATTTTTTTAGTTTTACAACTTAGTTTTTTACAACTTAGTACATAAATAACTGAAGTACAGTGTAACCTGAAAAAACTAGCATTCGAAAGACCGAAAACTTTACAAATTAGCCATTGAAGTTATATGCCCTCCCTTTTTCTATACTTACAATTCAGGAAATAAAGAAAAAAGTGTATTTTTTGTGAATTAAAAACATTGAGATCGAAAGCGATGGATTAGCGGAGAGTGAGATTGCTGATAGTGTGCTAAATAAAACTGCCGATGATAGCTCAGACAAACGGGGATGAGGAACCGGCAGAAAAAAGCATGGCACTGCGAATCTGCTTAATTTTTATCGGGCAATTAATATCTATTGTAGAGAAACAAGATTGTATTGCAAAATCTATATTTTTCATTTTTTGTGAAATCAAAGAAAAAAAAAAGGAAAAAATGTAATTTAACAAATTACAACGACTATTCTGAAAATGATATTTTCAAATACTAAAAATCTAAAGACATATAAATAAATTCTATATTTAAATTAATAATAATAATAAATATCATTTTTATAATAATAAAGCATGGTTTACGTAATAACAGAGTTCTATATTACGTACGCCATGGATTAAAAATTAATATTCCTGTACCAATCATATACAAATTTTAAATGAAATTTTAGTTTTACAACTTTCAGTACCAAAATTTTTAAACTTCTAAACAACGCACATTTTCAATTTTTACACTGTCGTATAGAGAAAAAAAATGTACTTTTGAATGCAATTTGTTTGAAAACAGTATCTTAATTTGTTTTTAAAATATTCATTTTTTTTTTGTACTTTTTAAACACATTTTGTCATTGTGGCAACAGAAGTATTTCATCTCTGGACATCAAACATAGACCAATCAGAAAACGAAAAAAAAAAAAAGAAAAGAAAAAAAAAAAGAAAAAAAAAACGGAAAAAAACACAAGTATTCCATTTTAGGACTTTAAACATGGACCAATCTGAAAACTAATAAAATAAAATAAGTTGAGGAATTCAACCAATAAAAAGATTCAGATATACTTCAGATTACCCAATTCTATACCGAGGACAGTAACTATTCTCCAAATAGTTTAAAAAAAAATCTCTATAAGTCTGTTTAACGAAGCTATAGAAAGGCCAAAAATATTGAAGTAAATAAAATTGAAATTTATGTTTCGATTAGTATACGGGAAGAAGATTTCACTTTGTTTATTAGATTATTATTATTATTGTTGTTGTTGTAACATAGAAATCATCGATGAAAGTAGCTTCAGAAAAGAAAAAATTCTCACAGAAATATCACCTGCCTATGAATTAAATTATGAATAAAGGCACCATTAATAATATCGAATATAAATTTGATATAATTTCGAAAACCTGGAGTTATGAAGAATCCAGATTAATCTTTATCCAAACGATGTCGGGTTTTCGAGGTTATCGTGCATTATCATTCTCGACAACTTAAAAAAATATTGACTAATGTGCAGACAAATTTCATTCCCATAATTCCAACAATACTTAAATGTTGATTATCATTTCACATTATAGTGAAAAAAGATAAAAATTTCTTCGGTTTTCACCACCGGAAATTTAAATATTGAAAAATTTGAAGTATTTGTTCCGTATCATATATGATTACAACAAGCGACTATATTACCATACTCTCAGGTAACACTTTAAGAGCATTTGCATTTCCATTCAAAACGAGATTTTCATCTTAACCTTCATTGTATCTCTAGGAAAAAGAAAACTTCCTTTTTGTAGATTCGTCCTAAGCAAATATCCTAATTTTCTTATGAATGCATTGAAATATCCTTCCTCCCCACTCTATTACTGGTAATGTAAGCACACTCGTATTATAACCCAGATGTAAAATAAAAGTACTTAATGAAACAGGATATTGGAAACTGCTTCATGGAAACTATTTATTGCTTTCAGTTAATAACACACTAAAAACAATTCCTTCCGGTTCAACAGGAAGGGCAGGTTGCTTTCTCTATTTCATTTTTTTTAAATGTATATATAAGATTTAATATAAGGGCCATTTTCACCATTCGCTTACATTTCAGAATTTTATTTTTATTTTTCAAACTTAATAATTTCTTTTAAAAACGGAGACAGGTGTAGTATATGTTTAAGGTAAGTAAGTAAGTAAATGTTTAAGGTACATGAAAAAAATGATTGTGCACTTTACCCTATAATACAATATGTAAATGCTACTTAAAGGTGACCTGTAAGACAAATTGTCAAGTCTGTTACCATACAAAATTACTGAAAATACTCAGCTTTAAATTTATTAAATTTCCTAAAATTAACTTACTTTGAAGTGACTTATGTCCCTAAATTTCAAAACATGATATTTATCAATAATACTTAAATTAAATTGAAATGTGAGACAGTTTTAGCCACAAAATTTTGATCACACAGAAATTATAGAAGAACTTTCTCTAATAATTACAGTATTCTCTAATAATTACAGTTCATGTAAATTATTAAGTTTTAAGGAAATTGCATATTTGTTTCTTAGTTGAATAAAAAATAAAAGTAAAATGGTGAAAAAATGATAATCATTAAAAAACCGTGTGGTAACAGACTTGACATTTGGTAACGGACTTGACACTATGTTGAAAATGGCGGATAAATTAAAAGAAATTGTCTCGCTAAATTTGCTAGTTTTACGGAAAAATAATTTGGACGTGACAAAGAAGATAGAGCACGATAGTCTTTGTTGAAATAATAAAAATAATGCAAATTTATTAAAATCATACTCAAAAACCGTTACTGCTTTCGATTAGATGTGCATTTAATATATATATATATACCGGGTGTCCCAAATATGACTGATTGATTTTAAAATTCCATAACTTGCAAACGGTGACAGCTATTTAAAAAATTTTTGCAGGAGGGTTATGTATAATATCAGCAATTTTTTTTTACCGTAATTTTCTAGTTTAGTTCGCATCTCAAACAAAAGGTGGCGCTGACGGCGATTGAAGGCCAGGTGATCAATGCTGAGTAAATCGTCGACCTGGCCTTCAATCACCGTCAGCGCCACCTATTGTTTGAGATGCGAACTAAAATAAAAAAATACGGTAAAAAAAATTCCTGACATTATACATAATCCTCCAGCAAAATTTTTTTAAATAGTTGTCACCGTTTGCAAGTTATTGAATTTTAAAATCCATCAGTCATTGTTGGAAAACCCGATATACATATATATTGTGTGCTGTATAAACCAGTCTTTAAATCCAGAAAAAATTATGTTGAATACTAATACTTTTTGTTTCAACAGACGTGATATCAGAAAAATTTTAACACTGGGTAAATTTAAGGTATTTTTTTTTATAATACTGGTAGCCAGTCTGATAATTTTATATAATTTAGAGTCGGTTTATGCACATTATTCGTATAATATGTTATTGAAAAGTGATAAAAGACTAGAAGCATATCACAGCTTTTTATAAACATAACATATGAAAGTTAAGCATCCAACTTTTTTTTAAATTTAAATTTCCAGTAATGAAAGCAGAACAGTTTATTGTTGTCTTTTATGTTACTCTGACATTATAAAAGTTTTGAAATATTAAATATTTTAGATCGTTTGTAATTACCTATAGTCATCGTTCAGCCCGACCGTCTATCTGTCCGTCTAGAATAGAACTACTAGAATACTATTTTGTACACCGCTAATCGCCTGCGCAGATTGTGTGTTCGAATCCAACTGGCAGCATGAAATAATGAAAACATAAAAAAAAATCCCTTTTAAATTGCATTTCTTCTGTTTATTTTTTTCTTATTTCCTATTAAAAAACCTTTTAAGTAATTAACCATTACAAAACATAATCTATAATATTATTTTTGTAAAAAATGAATAAAATAAACTTTTTATTCATTCATTAAAAAAAGTAATTTTAAACAGTGATTTTTTTTAATTTAAACTAGTTAAACAATTAAAATTGATTTTTAAAAATAATACGTATTATGCATCAGTGTAAAACAATATAAATTAAAATAAACCGTTTACAAATATTCTAACGAATATTTGAAAGGAAATCTTTAAAAAGCACATCAGATTTTCTCACTAACTCATAAAAGACATACTTTGTACAAGCCAGCATCAGCAGCTTTGGCTCAGTCAGTAAAAATTTGTTCCACTATCAAAAGGTCTTGAGTTCGATCCTCAGGACGGCTTGGAATAAATTATACAAAAAAGTAAAATAATATAGCAAATTAAAATCACTCGGATGTTTCGAATTCTTTGACGATTAATCGATTCATCAATTTTAAGAATTATATTAAATTATTATCATTAAAAATCAAACTTTGTAACAGAAAGTTACTGCTTCTTCAAACGGAGTTTTACTTTATTTTATTTCTCAGAATGTTACTACTAACGGAACGGTAAAAGTTCGCTGCTTTGCTGCCAGTAGTTTCACCGTGAATTCACAGATTTATTTTTAACAGTGCAGTATTTGGAGCGTGTTTTAATTGCATTAAACTATTTCACATTTTTTAAATTTTATATACGTTACTGATGTTTACTACAAGTTAATTTCTCTGTAGTGGAAAGTAGACGGTATTTACAGGGACACGCAAAACATTTCAGATATTTATACTATATCTGAAGTGCCGTATACTATTACACCAAGATCTGAATATTTTTAAAACTTAGTTATAGTACGAATTCACCTCATTTACTACGCTTGACTTTCAATTTCCGACTCGTTAAACTTTATAAAAATTTCTTTATACTAAATCAAAAAGATGGGAATTTATAAATTTATGTTATGACAGCATAAATGTTGTCAATAAGTGATTAAAAGAAATGACAAAGTTTGTAATCGTTGAAAAGCACAAAGAACATCTGACAAAAATTTTAGTTTATAATTACTATAAACTTTTCGATCAAAACCGCAACAGTTAATTATGACTACAATATAACTACTAATTTTTAAGCAGCATGACACTTATATCAGTTATTTATTCTTTAAAATCTTAATATTCATTCGACCATTTTGATTTTGTTATTAATGTCCTTTTTAATTTTGAAAAGTTTTTTCCAAAATATTTAAGCTTCTTCATTTAAAAAGTATACGCGGATTAAAATTTGAAACATTCACAAGAATATTTTATTCACTTTTGCTTTACGAATAGAAAAGACGGTGCAAAATATTAATAAAAGTAGTATTTCAAATAGAACATAATATTCGAAAGTGACTCAAAATCGCCATTCGAAAATAATACATTTACTCACTTTCAGAACTAATAATTGATTTATCAACTTCTTTATATAGAAACTATACCTTTGTTGAAGGAGACGGATATTAAAAACAACAGAAAGTGATTACCAAGTAAAATGATGGAAAATGGGTAAGTAAATAAGTATTTTGGAGTACATAGATGAAGTGGCGTAGCTAGGATGTGTGACAACAAGGGCGGATGTAAATGGTACTACACCCATCCTCCTTCCGATCCATCATTATTTTCAATCAGAATTTTACGTTATTATAACAAATGACTACACCATTCCTTATTTAACTTTTGTTCTCCTGCATATATATATAAAAAAACCACAGGAGCGATTCATCACTCAATCCATAGCCCACATAAGTCAATGTGATGTTTATATGTAGAAGAAAATTCTTTCTTTTAAAATTTGCTTTTGCTTAACCACTCGTTAGATAGGTAGGTTTTTGTTCCCTTGTGCATTTCTTATTTAGATACACCATTATGTATAAAATTTCACATTCTTAACGAAATGAAAACTAACTCTATTGCATCGTGCTCTAAAAATTTTACTTTATTTCAAAATTCCTTTCCAAAATCTTATAATATATATATATATCTTTGCAAATAAAGAGTCACTCCTTAGAGTTTTACAGCCTGGGAGAACCGCCCCCTCTGTATAGGTACGCCACTGCATAGGTATTCTGGTGGAATCCATAGAGCAAAATGTATACATTCAGGTAAATAAGTATTCTCTTTTTTTTAATTTCTCTTTATCTTTGATGTATCTGCATTTAATCAAAAGTAGTAAGTAGCAGGCTTTTCAAATATTGTTTCCCCAAGTAACCTTTCTATTATATCTGATTTTCTTCTTTAAATTACCAATTCTCATATCATAGTAATAAAGTAAGGTTTCAAGAATGAACTCATTGTATTTTTTTTATCGGTATTTTAGAATTTGTAAAAACGAAATGTGTCAAAATTCTTAAGAGAATGATTTGACTGGTTTAAAATGGTAATGCAAAGAGGTTTTTTAATTTCAGCTGAGTTGTTTTGAATGTGAATACAAATATACATATTGTTGAATGCATAGTTTTTTTTATCAGTATTTTAGTATTTGTAAAAACGAAATATGTCAAAATTGTTAAGAGAATGATTCGACTGGTTTAAAATGGTAATGCAAAGAGGTTTTTTAATTTCAACAGAGTTGTTTTGAATGTAAATACAAATATATATATTATAGAAAGCATAGTTTTTTATCAGTATTTTAGTATTTGTAAAAACGAAATATGTCAAAATTGTTAAGAGAATGATTCGACTGGTTTAAAATGTTAATGCAAAGAGGTTTTTTAATTTCAACAGAGTTGTTTTGAATGTAAATACAAATATATATATTATAGAATGCATAGTTTTTTTTATCAGTATTTTAGTATTTGTAAAAACGAAATATGTCAAAATTGTTAAGAGAATGATTCGACTGGTTTAAAATGGTAATGCAAAGAGGTTTTTTAATTTCAACAGAGTTGTTTTGAATGTAAATACAAATATATATATTATAGAATGCATAGTTTTTTATCAGTATTTGTCCAAATATATATATATATATATATATATATATATATATATATATATATATATTTCATCAGCAAAAAAGTTTTAAGGAATTCAAAATTTCAAATGAAATTCTTTAATTCCCATATGAAGAAATATACGAGCAAAATATCCATAAACATCTAAGTAAGCTTTGAATTCCTTGATAGAGTTTGACACAACACACTCGTGTTGTGTCAAACTCAAGAATACTCAAGATGTAAGAAACTCAAGAAACTCAGAATATAAAGGTACTTGGGGAAACAATATTTGAAAGCCTGCTTCTTACTGCTTTTGATTAAATGCTTTTTGTATTTGTACAATGCTTTTGTACAAAATGCTTTTTGTACTTGGAAGTTTTTGAAAAACAAGTATAGGAAATCTGTGTGTTGAAAATGAATTAAGGTTTAAATTAACAAGTTTAAACCCTGGTGTAGATGCTGTCATCGGTAAACACTAGTGGATGAAAACGCATTGATTATAAAGTTATGTTTTGATAATAATTAAATGTATTTTTAATAATCTTTCAACTTTGTGTGTTGCGTTAATTATTATTTCACTTAAACTGATTGGAATTTTCGTTTTCGTGGATAGTGTATCCTTCGTACGAAAATTTGCCTTTTTCATAGGATAAGATTGTCGATAACTTGTGCAGGTCACACAGCTATTTCCATACTCATATACACCATTATATTAGGTGGGTTGCGATTTTTTTTTTAACTTAAAGATGAGTTGCTTAACAATAAAGTTTGGGAACCGCTGTTCTAAACTAACATTCACTTATTAACTTTGACATATTTCTTTTTCACAAAACACCAAAATACCGTCAAAAATTACCAATTATTCTTCATGAAATCTTACTATATTATAGTAGTGAAAATATTCACATTATAATCCAGATGTAAAAGAAAAGTACTTGTGATACAGCAATAGTTTGGGGAAACTACTGCTGCATGAGAACTATTTACAGATTTCGATTAAATGAAAATACCCGAAAGAGAAAGAGAAAAAAAAAGAGAAAACACTTGATCACCTAGACAAATACATTTTGCCCTATAGATTTCTTCAGAACTCCAATCTACTCCAAAATGCTTGTTTGCTTACATTGGTTTCCTGTTTTTCCCTTTTCCACTTGGTAATCATCTTCTGTTATTTTTGAATATGTGTCTACTTCAACAAAGATGCAATTTCCAGATACGGAAGTAGAAGAATCGATTATTAGTTCTGAGAGTGGATAAAAGGATTGTTTTCGAATGGCATTACGAATCTTTTTCGCATAATTTGTTCTGTTTGAAACACCAGTTTTAGTAATATTTTACTCTCACTTTTGTTTTCAATATACATACAGTCGGCTCTCGTTAATTCGAACTCGTCGGGGCCACAAAAAATGTTCGAATTATGGAAAATATGAAATGAAAACATGCTCGATATGGTACTATTGCAAAATAATCAATATTATAGTGTTTAATTTAATTAGTCTGTTATCATTAGAATATGACTTAATATTAAATAAGAATGGATAAACACATAACTAATTAAAAGATTAGAAACAAACACAATGGAAGAAAAATTTGAAACGTCACTGATGGACACACGGGGCCCTTAGAAAGTGGATAGCAAATGTATGGGATTTACGTATACTCGTTTGGAACAATTTTCACAAAAATCAAAGAAAGAAAATTCTCTGAAATTCTGATCTGAAATTCGTGAGAAAGAAAGGAAGAATGAAAAATCGGAATTCTCGTTAGTGAGAATTAATCGATGTCAGAAAATGAGTTCGAATTAATGAAAAAGTTTAACGTTAATCTGCCACTGGAAATTTCGGGACTCCATGTTTAGTTCTAATCAAGCGAAGATTCGAATTATCCGATTTCGAATTAACGAGAGTCGACTGTACATCGATTACGATCTCGAACTCTGACTGATGCTCCTGCTGTCCCGAATGAATAATATCTTTTTCTAAAAAATAATAACTGTAACTGTCTTGATTTGTTCCAACTTTTGTTATGCAATGAATAATTATTTGTACCGATGAGGCTTTGCATGTAGCTTGGCAAATGTTTACTCTTGCATTTTTAAATGGTTTTCAGTGTTTTATTTTTTTATATAAATTTTATTTATTTTTAAATAAATGTATTCAAGTCTGTCTTAGCTTATATTATTCAATCTTTTAATTTTCAGTTTTGTACTTGTAAATTAAAATTGAATGAAGTATTTGTTTCATTGTTTCAAATTTTAATAAATCCGTGCATTTTTTTTTAATGAAGAAGCTTAAAAAATATTTGAAAAAAAAAGTTAAAAGGATATTAATAACACTGTTAGAATGGTGGAATCAATATTAAGTTTGTAAAGAATAAATAATTGTTATTTAAATAAAGTGTCTTGTTTCTTTAAAACTGTTAGTAAATTTATAGTAATAATGAGCTCTGTTTTTTTTCTATTGAAACCATTCAATTACACTAAATTAAAAAAAAAAATTGTTGCATGTTAGTTATACTTTACAATAAGATCATAACTTCACCATTCATTTTAATAAATCTTGGAAAGCATTTATTTTGTACTTTAACATAAAACTCTGAAATCCCCCCATAACTGATTTGATAAATATAATTTTTATAAGGTTTTTAAACGCTCATTTTTCAATGTCACTTATAATTTAACAATAAAATAAAACACATCAATAAACTGCTTTGTTTAATTACTGTATATTTAAAAACGAAACTTTGATGTTTAACTTATATACCGGGTGTCTCAAAAATGACCGATGGATTTCAAAATTCAATAACTTGCAAACGGTGACAGCTATTTAAAAAATTTTTTGTAGGAGAATTATGTACAATGTCGGGAGTTTTTTTTTACCGTAATTCTTAATTTTAGTTCGAATTTCAAACAATAGGTGGCGCTGCCGGCAATTGAAGGCCAGATCGACGCTTCACTCAGCACTGAGCACTTGGCCTTCAATTGCCGTCAGCGCCAGCTATTGTTCGAAATTCGAACTAAAATAAAAAAAAATTGCGGTAAAAAAACTCCTGACATTATACATAACCCAGCTGCAAAATTTTTTTAAATAGTTGTCACCGTTTGCAAGTTATTGAATTTTAAAATCCATCAGTCATTTTTGGGACACCCGGTATGTTATGCTTGCAAAAGGCGTGATGTACTCATTTATAACTCTTCAACAGTATTTATATTTACATTCCTATTCAAAGCAACCTTGTTGAAATTTTTAAAAAAATCAATTTGTTCGTAATGTCATTTTAAACTTATGTAATCATTATCTCATGAACTTTGAGACATTTTGTTTTGCCAAATACTAAAATACTGATAAAAATCATTAACCAGTCCTTCTCCAAGCCTTACTTTGTTATTACAGTAAAAGTATTGGCATAATAATACAGACGTAAAAGAAAGGTACTTGGGAAAAACAATTTTTGAAACGGCTTCTATATATTTCCGATTAATTACATATGCTCCAAAGAGAGAGAAAAAAAAGAGAAAATACTTGATCACTTGAATGTATACCCTCATAGCATGCATGTTCACAGTGACGTCGCAATGACGTCACTGTGAGTCACTTTGGTCACATAACATCTGTGACGAAAATGCCACCACTCAGTGACGTCACATTGTGACTAAGATGCGACTTTCTAAAAAAATTTTCACAGTTCGTCACAATGTTAATATCAAAGTAGTCACAAATGACACACTTTTCACAAATTGGTCACAAAGTGGTCACAATGTGACGTCACAAAAAAGCCCTAAAACGGCCATAACGACTTCACATTTTAGTCACTGTGACTTCACATCGACGTCACGTGACGTCACATCGATAATCGATGGTCACAAAGTCACAATGTGACTTCACAACGACGTTGCAGTGACGTCACCATGTCTTACGGGTACATTTTGCAGAATAGATTCCTTCAGAATATCTATGTACACCAAAATGCTTTTTTGCTTACTTTTTTCTTTCTATTTTAGACTTTCCACTTGGTAATCACCATCTCTTATTTTTAATATCTGTCTACTTCAACAAAGAGGCAATTTCCGGAGAAGGAAGTAGAAGAATCAATTATAAGTTTTGAGAGCGGACAAACCTATTGTTTTCGAATGGTGCTATGAATTTCTTTTGAATAATTTGTTCTGTTTCAGATACCAGTTTTATTAATATTTCAGTCTTACTTTTCTATTCGTAAAATAAAAATGAATAATGTATTTGCTTCAATGTTTAAAATTTTAATAAATCCGTGTATAATTATTTAATAAAGAAGAAACTGAAATAGTTTGTAAAAAGTTTTCACAAGTTAATAGGGCATTAATAAAAACGTTATAAGCTGATGGAATGAAAATAAGTGCTATTTATAGTGTCAAGTTACTTAAAGATTGTTTATACATTTTATTTATAAAGATTGCTGAGTTCTGAGAGCGGACAAATGCATCGTCTTTGAATGGGTTTCTAAATCTCTTTCGAATATTATGTTTTGATTGAAATACCAGTTCTATTAATATTTTACTCTCTTCTCTTTCCATAAATTAAAAATGAATAAAGTATTTGTTTGAATGTTTCAAATTTTAATAAATCTATGTATGTCTTTTTTATTAAAAAAGTTTAAATAGTTGGATAAAACTTTAACATGAATAATATAGTTAGAATAATTTAATGAATATTAAATTTTTCCATTCAAAACAACTCTGCTTAAAAAAACAAACCCCTCCTACTATTATCATTCTACGTCGATGTAATCTTTCTTTTATGAACTTTAACACATTTCGCGTTTTCGCAAATACTAAAATACCGATAAAAATTACTATTAATTCATTCATCAAATTTTACTTTATATCTGTAATAAAAGTATCGGCATAATAATCCAGATGTAAACGAAAGATATTTTGGGGAACAAAACATTTGACTCGGCTGCATGAAAGCTGCTTACTACTTTATATTAAGAAAAAAATATAGAGAAAATACATGATCACCTGTATGGTATATGTTTTGCTCTACACATTCTTTCAGAAGAACTATGTACTCCAAAATGCTTGCTTGATTACATTTTTCTTTCTATTTCCCCTCTTGCACTTGGTAATCACCTTCTGTTACTTCTAATATCTGTCTACTTCAAGAAAGATGCAGTTTCCGGGCAAGTAAATAGAAGAATCAATTATTAGTTCTGAAAGTGGACAAATGTATTATTTTCGAACGGCGTTAGGAATCTCTTTTGAATAATTTGTTCTGTTTGAAGTAGTAGTTGTATTAATATTTTATTCTCTCTTTTCTATTCGTAAATTAAAAATGGATAAAGTATTTGTTTGAATCTTTCAAATTTTAATAAATCCGTGTATGATTTTGTTAATGAAAAAGTTTAAATAAATACTTGGAAAAAAGTTTTTAAAAGTTATCAGAGCTTTATTAATATAAAAGGTTGGATTTAAAGAATGAATACTAATCCACATAGCATGCATGTTCACTGTGAGTCACTTTGGTCACATCACATCTGTGACAAAAATGCCACCACTCAGTGACTTCACAATGTGACTAAGATGTGACTTTCTAAAAAAATTTTCACAGTTCGTCGCATTGTTAATGTCAAAGTAGACACAAATGACACACTTTTCACAAATTGGTCACATTGTGACGTCACAAAGTGGTCATAATGTGACGTCACAAAAAAGCTCTAAAACGGCCATAACGACTTCACATTTTAGCCACTGTGACTTCACATCGACGTCACGTGACGTCACATCGACAATCGATGGTCCCAAAGTCGCAATGTGACTTCACAACGACGTTGCAGTGACGTCACCATGTCTTACGGGAAGGTTATATTGAATCATTAACTGCAGTATAAGTGAAATGCCATGTTGCTTAAATATTTTTTGCAGCTTCATAGTAATAATGCATTAATCTAAAGCATTTATTTACAATAAAGTAAATTTTTGGTTATTATGTTCTTTATTATTTAAGGAAAAGCACATAAATTCATCATTTCTTTTCATCATTCTTGGACAGCATTTTTGAAGAAACATGCTTTAACAGAAATCTCTAAACTTTTTATTTAAAAGTAATAATAATAATAAAAAAAAATTCTAAAGTTCTCTTTTATTAATTAAATCTCACTATATAACTCTAGAGAAAGAATTCACATGACCCAGATGTAAAAGAATGTAGGAAAACACAGTATTTAAGGGTGTATTTCAATCCAAACTGCTTTATTTCGAATTTATTTTTAGATTCACTTTTGCTCTCAAATGCATCAAACTGGCAAAATTTCTTATTTAGAAACTATATAAGGTGCCGTATCTATCGATTTCTTAATAATTTCAGGAAATATTACAACAAATTAAGTGAAAGTTAGTCTTTTGAACCGAATTTTCCGAAGCGGAATATCTGGAAACGAAAAAAAAAAAAAGTCATGGCGAGAAAATAATAGTTTATAAATCAAATTCTAATGCATTGAGCGAAAAATGAAATCACACGACATCTAATACATCTCTTCAAAAATCATCGCTACAAATTTCATGTTTTTACTTTTAAAAAATGAGTTTGAAAATGTATCAGAAAATTTCAAGCTCTTGAGGGTGGAAAAGCCTTTTTTCGAATACACCCTTAAAACGGCTGTATAAAAGCTACTTACTACTTTCAATTAAATGCATATACCGAAAAGAAAAAAAAAGAGCTACTTGATCCACCTCGATGTATAAATTTTGCTCTATAGATTCTTTCAGAACGCCTATGTACTCCAAAATGCTTGTTTGCTTATATGATTTTTTTTTCTGTTATTCCTTTTCAACTTAGTAATCACCTTCTGCTATTTTTAATATCTATCTACTTCAACAAAGATGCAATTTCTGGATAAAGGAGTCGAAGAATCATCATTTAATAGTTCTGAGAGTGGAAAAATGTATTGTTTTCGCATGGTGTTATGAATTCCTTACAAATAATTTGTTCTTCTTGAAGTACCTGTTTCATAATTAATTACTCTCTTTTTATATTCGTAAATTAAGAATGAATATGGTATTTGTCTGAATGTTTCAAAGTTTAATAAATCTATGTATAATTATTTAATAAAGAAGAAAATGAAATATTTTGAAAAAAGTTTTCAGAAGTTAATAAGACATTAATAACAACGTTATAGACTGTTGGAATGAAAATAAGTTCTTTATATAGTGTTATGTTACTTATGTTACTTAAAGATTGTTTCTAACATTGTATTTATAATGATTGCTGTTTTTCAGATTGAAAACATTTAATAAGAAGAAACTGATTTTTTTATGTAACTTTTAAATTTTACAATGAGCAATTAACTTCGACAATTTTTTTACCACTCTCCGACAGGATTTATATTGAAAAATTCTGTAACACAAATCTCTAACGTCCCATATTCTTGATTTAATAATAAAAAAATGTTGACATAACGATGTTGCTTATAACTGAAAAAAAAAAACAAAATACAACACATAGTTTTGTTTTCATTACTATAAATTAAAAAAAAAAAAAAATTAAAATTACATATACAGTGAAACCTCTGAATAAGGGACACCTATGGGACTGGAAATCTTGTCCCTTAAATAGAGGTGTCCCTTATTCGGAGTTTTTATTACAGAGAAACTTTCAAATAAGGGACAGCTATGGGACCGGAACTTTTTTCCTTTAGAGTTGTCCCTTATTCGGAGTGTCCTTTATTTAGAGGTTTCACTGTATTACTTACCCATCATACGTAGTATAGGGTAAGTCTTGCAATCGTTTTGAAAATCGAAAAAAAAATTTTTGACGGATTTACACGTTTTAGATAATGGAGATTCCGAAAAACATATTTTTAGAAAAAAAAATTTGCCGTCCGTCTGTCTGTCTGTCTGTCTGTCTATCTGTAAACGCTCTATCTCCCGAATAAGTTGAGATAGAGACTTGAAATTTTGTACGTAGTTAGTATGTAAGAATGGGACGAACCCTATTTAATATCAACAACCTCGATTATCCGGAACTATTTTTTTCGGACTCTCGAAAAATTCGTTCTGATGAAAGGTATATAAAAATTTTCGAATTTTTTTGTTCTAAGAAATGGACGTAAAAGGCAATAAAATAACACACATTTTGCATATAGAACAAAGTCGATCGGATTATTAGTTGCCGAGATATTTGTAATCCTGTTTTCCACATTCTTCGATTTTTCATGACCCTGTATTTCATTCAAATTTCAATTCAGAGCTATATTTTAATTGGAAATGAGACGCTTAATCCGATACAGTTAATTGTTAGTTAATAGAATTATTATTTTTGGAGTTATAAGGATGTTTCTTTTACGCAGTTCGGTACTACTTGAGTAGTTTGGCGTTTTATATAATTTGTCGAAATTGGTACATCGGCAGTTCTTTAATATAGCATTACTATGTATATTAACAATATTTAAATTTTGTTTATGAATTGCCATGCATTGTATAAATAGTTTCAGATGTTTTATTTTCATTACATATCCATGATGGGTAAGTATTACGGTGGCCCCTAACGACTAGTTTTGCTTATAAAAAAAGTTTATACAACTTGTATATATACTTTCCCATTCAAAACAATTCTGTCTGAAAAAAACGTCTTATTATTCTAAACTAAAGCAATAATTCTCTAGTGGATTTTGACACATTTCGTATTTATATATACAGTAAAATATCGTTAGAAATCACTATTTATTCTTTCTTTCATCAAATCTGACTATATTACTCTACTAAAAAAATTCAATTTACAGCCCAGATGTAAAATAAAGGTACTTGGGGAAACACGCTATTTGAAACTGGCTGCATGAAAGCTACTAACTACTTTCAATTAAAAGAATACCCGAAATAGAAAAAAAAAGAGAGAAGATACTTGATCACCTGGGTATTCATACATTTTGCTCTATAGATTCCTTCAGAACACCAATCTACTCCAAAATGTTTGTTTGATTACAGCTTTTTTCCTTTTCCCTTTTCCACTTGGTAATCACCTTCTGTTACTTTTAATATCTGTCTACTTCAACAAAGAGGCAATTTCCGGAGAAGGAAGTAGAAGAATCAATTATTAGTTCTGAGAGTGGACAAATGTATTGTTTTCGAATGGCCTTATGAATTTTTTTCGAATAATTTGTTCTGTTTTAAACACCAGTTTTATTAATATTTTAGTCTTACTTTTCTATTCGTTATTTAAAAATGAATTAAGTGTTTGTTTGAATCTTGCAAATTTTAATGAATCCGAGTATGAATTTTTAATAAAGAAACTTAATGACATAATAGGAAAAAATATTAAGTTTATAATAGCAATAAAAAAAGAATGAAATTAATAATGACCGTGTTGTTAAGTATGATTGGATATCGTACAGAGAATATCGTTTAATATTTTATTTTTAAAAGTGGCAGAAATAATCACTAATGAGAATTAATTTATTTAAAGAACTAGCTGAGCCATCTAGAGTTGCCCGGGACCGTAACAGCTGACCGTAACACAGGACAGTTGAACATTCGAATTAAATTCGAAACACTTCAAGTTTTATGAAAATAGAGTCAAAACTTAACAAGTCTGAAAATGCACGTGAAGTATCACAAGTGATATTCAGATCTTGGTGTAATTGTATACAGTATAGTATGCGAAATCTTTTGTGTGTCCCTGTATGTACTATCTGTTTTCTGTTATACGGAAAGTAAATTGTAGTAAACCATAGCAACATATATCGATTTCATAAAATGACAAATAATTTGATATAATTAAAATGCACCTCTTTGTACCATTCTCTTTGTACCATTACGTAGCGAAATACTTTTGTGTGTCGCTGTAAATTGATAGCAAATATTCTTCGCACGACTGATTGTACAGAGTATATATTTTAGTAAGTACTTCATAGATGCATAACAATCTTGTTATCTTTAAAAAAATGTAATGCCATTAAAATGCACTTGAAACTATTTTTTCCCATTGGCTGTCATATAGCGGAATAATTTTGAGTGTCCTTGTCAGTAAAATACAAATCCGATTTTCATAAAATTTGAAATGACTCGCCAAAATTATGCAACATTTATATATTTTAAATTCTAAATGATTCGGATGAGTAGCTTTTTTGTATGTTAAATGAGGAGAGATACACGGAAAGATGGACTAAACGACGATGATAATTGTTGCATATCTATATTATAAAGGCCCAAACGTATCTGGGCCCCTTATTCTTAAGCATTTTCAGTGGCCGAGAGGTACGAACCTCTCAACTGGTAGACGGCAGGTGCTGGGTTCGAACCCAATCGCGTCTGTCGGCCTAACCGTTCGGAGTTTTCGTGGTTTTCTTCGAACCTTGCGTAAATACGGGTTCGGTTCCCTTAGAAAGACCCCCACGAAGGGCACTCCCCCCTGGTCCTATATCCCTACCGTAGATAATCGGACGACAAAAATAAACCAAACCAAACGTAACTATGCGTAACACATACGTCATTTTGCGAATGGCAACATTTTTCATTGCAATTTCAATTTGGCATTTTTCATTACTGCTAATTTTATACTTTTAAACATCGCATATTTCCAATTTTTATACCGTCTTATAGAGAAAAAATGTACTTTTAAATGCAATTTGTTTGAAAGCTGTATCTCAAATTGTTTTTGAGATATTATTATTTTTTTTTTTGTAGTTTTTAGTACCAATTTTGTAATTGTGGCAACACAATCACTCAATTTTTTTGTAAATTGAAAAAAAAAAAAAAAAAAAGAAATTAAATTGCGTAACTTTGCAAAAAAAAATATCGTCTGTTATAAAATTCCGTGATTTCGGTTATATTTCTTTTTTATTCATCAGTTAAATAGCTTCAAGTTTTGAGTTAAAGTTATTTTAAAATGATCAAATTAAAATACCATTTTTTAAACTTAGTGAATACGGATTATGAGAAATAAGCATTTAAATTTCGAGAAGATGAAAATTAAGACGGGTTTTAATTTCGCGTGAAATTCTATGATCGTTTCAATTTGGAACAAATTTTGTTTTTTTCATTCGCATTTATACCAAACAGAAGAGTCTCAATTGATAAATTCTTCATAATAACTGATCTTTATTATATTTTACTGATTCAGGTATGCGATTAAAGTTTAATTTTAAAAATTTGCACAACTGAGCTTTATAGTATTTTGTTAATCTTAGCTTAAAATAAAATTTGTTTTAGAGCTAGACTGATCAATATAAGATTTTTTTATACAGTGGCTCACAAAAGTGTTCGTACACTTTAAAAATTTGTACTAAAAAGAAATTTCCCTGAAATTAAATTCGTATATGAAGTCGAGAAATTTTTTATATTATTTCCAAGTTATTCTAAATAACACACAATCTTTTTGTTTAACATTAAGGGATTTTTTTTTAAATCTAAAAATGAAAACGGGAGATGCCACAGAAAGAAGACGCCACAAAAGTCTTCGTACACAGAAACATTTTCGGATAATTTCATTATTAAAAATATTGTTTGTCGCTTTATTTTTATTTTTGCATTGTATTGACATTTAAAAAATCGCTTGGCTTTATGTTTTGCAGAAATGGTCCGTAATATTGTATTTATTAATTAAAAATGGTTTATAATCGTAATGTCGCGACTAATAGCGTTCGAAATTAGTTAATTTTCTTCATAATAGTAGTAAATCAATTCGAAATATTGCAAAATTAGTTAATTTATTCCATTCTATGGTGAAGTATGCGATAAAAGGCTTTGTAGAAAAAAAATGGATTGAAAACTAGGTATGAAAAGGTCGTCAATCTAAGTTAACGCAATAAGATCAAATATTTACAATTAGAAAAGTCTTAAAAAATCCGTGTTTAAGTGCTATAAAAGTTGCTACAGAATTTAATGAAACAGTTTCTACTTCATTTTCACCTGAAACTGTTCGACGAGTGGTAAGCCCAGCTGCATTATATAGGTATTCTGCCCGTAGAAAAATTTTTGTTAGGGCGAAAAACAGAAAGCTTAGGCTTTCTTTAGCAAAATCAATGATAAATAAACCCGAATCGTATTAAAATAATGTTTTATTTACAGATGAAATCTAGTATGCCATTCTTGGTCCAATGAGTGCATAATAGTATGGAGAAAAAAAAGAATTTAATTCAAAGAACTTAGTTGGAACAGTTAAGCATGGCAGTGGAGTTGTCTTTGTGTGAGGGTGCATATCAGCATCAGGATTAGGTAATTTGGTATATATTGATAGCATAATAAATTACGATCTTTGTTCCAATATTTTAAAAGGCAACTTAAAATTATCAGGCCAATATATGGGTAACAGATACAACTTTGTTTGTTATCAGGATAATGATACAAAGCACATGGCTCTCAACGTTCGCCTCTGGCGTCTTTATAATTGTTCACAAGTTCTGAAAACATCACCTCAATTGCTGAATTTAAGCCCAGTAAAACATATTTGGAGATAACTGGAAGTTAGAACACGAAAACACAGCATTGAAACAAAAGGCGAAGTAAAAAACAGCAATGTTCGATGAAGGCATCAACTTTCATGCAGAAATTACAAAAACACTAATTAAATCTATTCCCAGGTGTTTAAAAAACTTTTGTGGGTGCTAAATAATATCCTATTAATAACAACTTTAGCGAAATATTACAATATTTACAAATGTACAGCGATTTTATTAAAGTATACGAAGACTTTTGTGAGGTAATTTTTTTGTTATTTTTTATTAGTGATTTTTTCAAAATAAAGTTTTGCTATGTTTTTAAAATATTTTATGTAGTTTTGTTAATAATGAGTCATATATCGTACTCTTAAATACCCATTCTAAAATATTAATTTTAATTAATAGATAGAGCCCTATTTCATTGAAATTTCTAAGTGTACGAACACTTTTGTGAGCCACTGTATATATATTTGTTTGACATGACAAGTAGACTGATCAATATAAGATGCATTATTTACCGTAAGTAATTTTGTAGATTTATTATAAAACAATGAAGCAGTTCCTTCTTAAGCATTTTCTTTCGTCAAATTTCGACGGGTTCCACATTGTTTACATAATTACAAATCCATTCTAATAAATCCTACTCTAATTAATTAATTCAATTATATCTTACAGCAGGTTATAATTCCAAGTTTTGCTTTGGTGATGACGTCTTACTTAAGACCGATTATTACATTATTGAATTAATGTTGGCACTTAACCCTTTATCTACCAACGGTATTTATAAGTATCATTAAAATAACTTACTATAAAATTCTTTTAATACGTCAGTTAGTTGTAATACTATTTAGAATGAATTACAGATACATTACTTTATCTTGTTCCAAAAAGCATTATTGGTTACACAAAACAAAAATATTTTTAAAAGGATGATTTTTTCTGCCTTTGCATCTTTTCAGCTTTTTTGACGCTGAGGGAGGAGGATGGGGATTTTTCAATGGGGTCACATATTTGTATATTTATATTGTAAGAACATCACATTTGTACATTTTATAATTCTAAAAAATACTAAAAAAATAATCAAAAATAAAAGATTTGAGTGGGGTTATAAATATTGCACAAAATCCCTGTAAATTCAAATTTAATTAATTCTTCTAAATTCTCCATTCCTTCTAAAATCTTTCAAATATTTATTAAATGATTGTGTAAATCTTCTAATTTAGTTTAAATAATTTGGGTAAAATGCTTTAGCATGTAAAATTTTTATGAATTCATAATGCGGTAGATAAAAGTTTAATAGAGCAAGTTGAATAGCAGTGACCTTTAAAAGAAGTTCATGCGCGTAGCCAGGGGGGGTGCTCTGGGTGCCCGGGCACCCCCCCGCTCGCGCAGATCCAAGATTGATTTTTTTTTTTTAATCAAAATTTAGAAAAGAAAAAAGAAGAAAAATTTAAGCAAAGTTAGTTCAATTAGTTAATCAAAACTAACAGTCTATGTTTTGAAATGTGATAAAAGAAGAGACCTTGATTCTTTCTTTTTTTCTTTTTAAGAAAATTATTTTATTCATCTTTTTTAAAACTAGAATATTTACTAGAATCTGTAATCACAGTAAATCGAAAAAATTGGTTTTATAATCCCAGTTTGATGTCGTTTCTTTATGGAATTTTTTTAACACCTGTCTATTGCATGCATATTTCCATAAAAAATTAGAGTAAATTCTCGACAAGGATAGAAACTACTATTTATATCTTTGCTTTTGTTATCTATAGTCTAGATATGAGCAAAAAAAAGAAAGGAAATACAGATGTGAAACGATAATTCCACCATGTGATTAGCCTGGAGAACGGAGGGGGTGGAAGGTTGTACAAATTAGAGATGAGACAGGCTCAGCCCCAGCACGACAGCCCGAGTCCAAACCCGGGTCCGAAGCGGGCACGGGCTCTATTTTCATTTTAGTGTTCGGGCCCGGGGGGGGGGGGTGGCCTCGGACTCATTCTTTCTGAGAATTAAAAAAGATTTATGTGTAGAAGAGATTCAACGAACTACTATTTTCCTTTTAAAATTATTTATTCTTTTTCAAGTCATTTCAGTGTTATTTTGATCAAAACGAAAGAAAAATAAAAACATTTTTTTTTTTATGTTTCAATAGTTGATTGTTGCTTCAAAAGAAAATTTGTGATGTATGGAGATTTATGTCTACTGCATTTCCGTCGACGATTAATTGATAAGGCGCCTATTAAAATAATCAGAAATAATAAATTAGCTTCTGGTTGAATTTTCGTTTAAGGGAGAAGATATTTTTTAATTCGATCGTTTATTTATTTATTTTGTTAGAGAATGATTTCTTCGTTTTTGATGCAGACTAGATGCTTGAGGTTTGCAAATTATTTGATTGTGCACGAATCATAATCATTCTTCATATGACAACAGCATTGTGATTTTTTTTCCGTTTGTCATCATGAATTTCGCTTATGCTGATTTCCCTTCGTAAGTAAACATATTTTACATGTTATTCCTATAGAAAACATTCGATTAATGTTTCTTCTTTTCCCATAAAAACAACGGAACTTTAAGATAACTGTATCAATGTTTTAATTTGCGTTGATTTTAAGGTTCCCGTCAGTCATGGGGAATTGTTAAGAGAAATGAATTGATTGTAGATAAATGCACAGGGGATGAAGTGAAGGGTATACTGGGGTATACCTTATGGATTTTTTTAGGGAACGCCGTATAACCCCCTGTTTCTCATGAAACCCATAGGATGTACTCTCTAGAATATATTCTGTGCCTGGAGCATATACCCTCCGCGTCGATCGTGTAACCTGTGGTTTTTTTACGACTACACCCCTGAAGATGTACACTTTTTATAGGAAATTGAAAACGTTTTTTGATTCTTCAGCATACAAATAGTAATTTCTATAAACTCTATCCATGTATTCATTACACTTCTTTAATATGTCCATCAAATTTTCTTCTTAAAGGACAAGAAATATGGGAATCATTTTAGGTATGAAGGATATTTTTATTTGATAGCAAATTGCTCTTTTCATAAGCTTGAATTTAAATTTTTATTTAACAGTAAATTTTATAAGAAAATTTTAAAAATGGGATATCACATTTGAAACAATTTTAAAATATCATTAAATCTTTTATTTATTTATTTTTGTATACTTTTTGTATTGGGCTTGGATCAATGGCGGATCTAAGGGGGGGGGGCGATGGGGCGATCGCTCCCCCTTGGGCCCATAAAGGTTTTCAAACCAACATGAGAGATCTTCATGGAATAGGATTTAGGCTGAAGGCCAATGTCGGCGCGGCCAATTCATGAATCATGCAGTGGCGGATCTAAGGTGGGGGGGGGGGGAGATAGCGAAGGGGCGCTCACACACCCTAGTGTTGGGCTGGGTCAGATTTTCTGAGTTTTAGAGCTGGGCATTATCCTGATCTTTATTTTTTCAGATGATTTGGGTCGGGCCAGACTTGTTTTTCTTCCATTTCGAGTCCTGCCTGGAGTCATTCTTCCTAAATGTCTGTATTAGAGAAGAGACAATGCTCGGACCCGGACTCATTTTTTCTGAAACCTATAAATTTTATTTATCAATGAATAGAAAATATTAAAAGAACTTGTCTCCCCCCCCCTCCTTAAACATTACTTGTTCCTTTTCAAATCACTATATTGACATTTTGATTAGAATGAAGGGGAAGCAGAAATTGTGTTTTTTTTCTATTTTAGCTTTAGAATGCTATTTTAAAAGTAAATTATTAGTCACTTCTACAAATCTATTTTAGCCATTTCCGACGATGTTCTGGCGCCAACAAAAAAGCGGGAATAATGAATTTGTCTGTAGTTTGGTTTTTGTCTGTAGCAGAGGTTATTTTGTAATAGGGTTGTTTATTATCATTATTATTTAGACAGTTAATGCGAAGAGGATATTTTCTTCCAATTTTAGTTTGCTTTTGGCGCATAATTTAGATTACTATTGTACACAGCGTACACAGGTCGTAATCGCTTTTCATATGGAAATAATTTTAGTGATTGTTGCTTTTTTGTGAATTCTGATGATGCTGAAGCTGTTACTCTGCAATTTACGAAGTCACTTTTGGTCGTAAGTTAGTTTAATTTCTATATTATTCCGATAGAAAGCAATTGAGCAGTGTTTTCTTTATTCCTATAAAAGCATCGTAATTTAAAACTTTTAATTTAATGTTATTGTCTGGGTCACGCCTATCCCAAAAGATTGTTATGAGGAATGAAATGGTTATAGTTAAAAATGTGCACATTTTTATAGAAAATTGATAAATGTTCGATTTGACAAATAATCGATAATAATTTCTACAAGTTCCATGCATTTATTCATGAAACAGACTTCATTAACATGTCCATAATATTTTCTTATTAAAGAAGACAAAATATGAGACTTTTTTATGTATAAAGTACAATTTTATTTTATACCAAACTTTGTTTTATATACTATTTTTTACCAAACAATTCGTGCAGTTCTTCACTCCGAGCCCAATTCGGGCTGGCATCTTATTTATTATTCGTAAAAAATATATTTATTTTGCACATTTGTTTATCGAAATCTTAAGAAATGCATTTTTTAAAATTTACTTTTCTTCGTATTGTACAGCTTTACTATTATGATTTATATTATAAGTAGAAGTTAACCCGACTCGCAGCAAAAAAGAAGTCATCCGGACCCAAACACAACCCACAGCAAAAGAGGTTACCCTGACCCACTGCTAAAAGCATAAGTCAAATGGACCCAAATGCGAACCACAGAAAAAGTATTAGTTTACAGCTTGGTGCGAAAGGGTGGGGGCGGTCGCCCTGGGTTCGGAAATTTAAACGACGTCAAATTTATACTACCAACGACATTTTTGACTGTCACAAGAAAAGTAGTCTGGGGGGGGGGGCAAGCTGAAATTTTGTTCAGGCGCAGTTTTCTGTTCACATGCCTCTGATTAGTTAACACGACCAGCAGAAAAATGTAGAAATCAAATGGGCCCAAACTCGACCTGCTTGAAAAAAAAGTCGACCGGACCCAAACCCAACCCGCAGAAAATATAGAAGTTAACCGGACCCAAACCCGACCCGTAGTGAAAATATTAGCCCTGACCCGCGCATAGGATGCGAGTCTCCCAATTTTTAAAATCGCCCCCCCCCCCCTCTTGAGGACTCTCCAGATCCGCCCTTGGCTCGGATGGTCTCGTGCTCCGATGTACTAAAAATCTTTCGGCCGCGGGTTTCAAAAATCGAGCCCGAACTCATCTCTAGTACAAATCTGTGCTTCCTCTGAAAATAAGAAATGATGCTACGCAAAATTCAAATATGGAGGTTGGTTCGTTGTTTTGCTAAATTTCGTTTTTTGGGATCATATTTTGACATTCGTACGGGCTCATTTTTTTTAACGGGAAAATTTTATTTATTCAAGAGTAGAAAATATAAGAACTATTTTTCACTTTAAATTGCGTAATGCAAGTTATTTCAATGCTACTTTGATCAAAATGACGGGGGGAACTAAAGTCGTGCTTATTTATTTTAGTATTTTAATGCTGTTTGAAATGAAAACTTGTGATAATTACAGATTTATGTTTACGGATATCTTTATTTTATATCTATCATGTTTTATTTATGTTTATACATCTTTTTCTTATCCATTAGCAGCGTCGTGCGAAAGGGGGAGCGTAGGGGGCAGCTGCCTCGGCGTGGAATTTTATGGGGTGCCAAATTTATACTACCAACGTCATTTTTGGCTGTTACAAGAAAAAGTTGGGTGGAGGGGGCGCCAAATTGTAACTTTGCCCCGGGAGCAGTTTTCTCTTCGCACGCCCCTGTCCTTTAGATTTAGTTTTAAGCAATTTCTCATCCTTCTTCACGCAATGAAAGATTGCGTTTGGGTCCTTTTTAAAAGAAATTCCACACAATTATACCTTCCGCAAAAAACCTGTCTAAAACGGAAATTTGATAGGTTTTATGGGGTTCCGTTTTGTTAGGTTTTATTACATAAGATATTGTTTGTACCCAACATGTTCAGGTTAAAAAATTTGGGCACCCCCCCGTTCAAGAGGCTGGCTACGCCTATGAAGTTTCACTGTATATACAAATCGTAACAAATTTTGCATTCGGGCATTTTTGCGCAAGAATGCAACAGCTATTGCACCAACATCTGATTATTTATAAAACGATTTATACTATGAATGCTCCTCATTTGTCACATTTGACGTGCAATTTCCCGCTTGTTCATTTCTAAAATGATATATTCAAATATCCGAGAAATTATTTTTCAAAATGGATTTGTTTCCCTACAAAGAGCTTATAAAGGAATATTATTATATGTAGCAAAATTATTATCATAATAACTACACACGTAGGTTGATCCAAAAAAAAAAAAGTTTACAAGCAGAAGCATTTGAAACGTAATAATTGTGGAGCGAATATTTCCACCCAGGGTGGTTGACAGATGGCGCTAGTTGTCTTACAGCGGTTCTACGAGTAAGTATCGTCAATACGCAGACACTAAAGAGCGACAGTAATGGCACGATGTCTAGAAAAGTGGTCTCGCATAGAGGTGCGAGCCGTAATTCGATTCTTATGGGCCAAGAATGTAGCCGCCTCCGAAATTCAGTTATTCTTCTTCATGACAATGCCAGGCCCCATACAGCTCGCCAGACTCAAAAATTCAGCAAAGGTTCAAGTGGGAGGTCTGGAATCCCCCCCCCCCCCATACAGCCCCGGTTTGACTCCAAGTGATTATTTCCTTTTTCCGAGGCGAAACTTATCCTGAACACGGTTCACCTCAGACGATGCAGTGAAAACAGCTGCCGAGAAATGGCTCAATGAGAAGGGCCTTGATTACTACCAAGACGGGATAAATAAGTTGGTCGAACGTTCTGACAAATGCCTAAACAGGTTTGGCGACTATGTGGAAAAGTAAAGGCCAGATGTGTCTCGCGATTGTCATCTGTGTTTTGTTTCTATTGTAAATAAATACTTTTGCCTTGTAAACTTTTTTTTTGGATCACCCCTCGTAGAAGCACCACTTGTCGGGCAATTTACATCAAAAGGTAATCATATCATATTATATACAGGATTAACTTAATATGAAGTTTAATGAAAATCCATCCATTAGTTATTGAGATATAACTATTGGGGAAATCGTGAAAAAAGGAATCATAACAGTGCCATCTGTTGGTAGATATACATAAAAAAAATAATCAGCTCTAGTTTATAATATGATCTAACTGAATTTAAAGTTTTCTGAAATTCCGTATTTTAGTTCTTCAGATACAATTCCCAAAATATTTTTTATGCCTACAGACTCGCAAAATGACAGAGTAACATACAATCTGACAGACAGACATTTTGTAAAAACATGTTTGGTTTTTTGACCCCTAAATTTCTTTACAACATTAAAATCGTTTTATTGAAACCAGTTCCGTGGCCAATTTTGGGTGGTTGATATATTTAAAATAATATTTGTGCAATCTAAATTAAAATTACATTCGGAGTTGTACAGATATTAAAAAGCATTAAAAAAAGTTAAAGAGCATTTTTAAAAGTACAACGTTTAATGAACATTGATGGATTATTTAATCTTTCTCTGCATCATGTGCCACATCAGGCACATGCCTAAAAACAGTATAATTCTCATTATGTGCCGTGAATTTGGCCAATAGTATCACTGTAACTAATCAAGAACCAATCCAAAGAATGGAATAACACTTATTTTGTCCATGTACATGGATGACGTGATATGACGTCATATGGGTACATGTAAAACAAAAAATAGAATTTGCTCTTCGGAACCAAACAAATTTTCGATAAAGCTATTAATGCAAGATTTACTTTTATTATTTTTACTCAAAACTAAAAATTATTAGTATAAAATAACGTTGCACTGTGTTAAACAGATAAAATAAATTTATTTAAACCCATTTAGTTGCAAAATATAGCAATACAATATTTTAAAACACAAATTGTGCAGAAATCATTCCATACAGAAATCATTCATACAGAAATCATTCACACAGAAATCATTCCATATTATATCAAATTTCAGCTGAAAATTTTATATTTTTCCCATTATAAGATTGATATATAGATTTCAAATTATTTTTTTTTTCACAAAAATAGAAAAAATCGTGCAGAATTAGAAAGGATAAAATAGATTTGAAATGAGAAGATCGAATTTTTTTTATACTAAACTTAAAAGAACCATTGATTTCTATTATTCTAGGGAATTCTTTATTACAGAGCAGTTAAAAAGAGGGGGTTTTAATGAAATTTCCTTGATTTTTAACTGAAAGTACATTAACTTAATTGTTATGACGTTTTATTTAATGCCTTTTTATGTCGGAGATTATTATGGTCATGAAGGTTCACTATTCATAATTATTGAGTTGAATTGTTTTAGTTGAAACTGTATCTTTCCGTCATTTTACTTCATAAACGCGGTCTTCTTTGACTCTACTATTTTTACTGACTAAATAATCCTTTTTCTTTTCTCTTTATCCTTTTATTCTAACGAGAATCGTTGAATATTTAAAAAAAGTTTAATAGATTTTTTCGCAAAATATAAAAAACCACATGAGAAAGTATATATGTATTAGAATATACAGATCTAAGGTTTAACTTGCAAGATAATTTTATAATAAATACTTCCATAATTACTACCATTTATTATATTATTTACTACTAAATTTATCTATTAGTAATAATTTTTTATAATAATAATTTAATAGTTTGTCTCAAATATGCACTTTATAACAATTCTTACAATTATTAGTAAAAAAAGAAGGTACATTGAGAAGATAGAATCATTTTCTTCTAGATATTTTATAATAAATACTTCCGTAATTACTAGCATTTATTATATTATTTACTACTAAATTTATCAATTTGTAATATATTTTTCTAATAATTCAATAATTTATCTCAAATATGAACTTTATAACAATTCTTAGAATTATTGGTAAAAAAAAGTTACAATAACTTCTTTTATTTGAACAAATTCTTAGTTCTATAATAAAAAAAAAAAAAAAAAAATTATGAAATTTCTTTTGGTTTTAAACTTGACATACATTATTTAAAGTATTATGAAATTTAGATATTCTGGCTAGTATAGTTTAATCTAACTATAAAATATCACCTTTTATAAGTATTGAGTTCGCGGATTTCAGTGAAACTTTATATTGCTACCATTTTACTAGAAAGGCTGCAATTTTTACTAATGCAAGTTGAAAATAATTGAAGTAAATTACAAATTACATATAGATTGCTGTTTTTTATACTTCCATCTAAAATAGAAATTGAAGAAAAAGTTCATCGAAATATTTTACATTAATTAATTTAACACAATTCTACTAATAAAAAAAAAATTTCAAATTTTAACTTTTCAAACAAAGCTAAAAATTATCCAGTCCAGTATTCAATAAATGATTTAGTGTAACTAATTATTTAAATTTTTCAGTTCTTTTGTCCGTGATTTATTATGTTGAGCTATTTGTAGTAACAAACCAGATTTCATTTACAACTGGATTGTCTGAGTGAAAAGTGCCCATCAGATATGCCCTGATTGCTTATTTCAAACATTGTTGGCAGCGAAAGTCATGGTCCTGGGTTTGGATGTCGATCTGGACACTTCGTCACTTAATTGGAAATATTACAGCCCAAACTATTCTAAATTTTTTACATAGAATAATTTTTTTAGCATATTTCTGTTACATAAAGTTTATGGAGGAGTGATATGTCGCAAATCCATTATGCATTTATAGAAATTAAAGATATGACACAGTGCCCTGCCATTAAAACTATTATAATTATTTTATTAATTTACACTTTAAAAATTATAATAAAAAATTACAAAAGTAACAAATTTAACTATATTGAAAGAATTGCTTGAATGCACCGACTATATACAAAATTTCTTGAAACAGATTAACAGTTTTGTAGACTCGCTAACAAGTAAAATTCAAATTGCATTCAATGAAAACTGTTAAATTTTTTCTTGCAGGAACTAAATGCATCAAATCGATAGTTCCATTGGTACTCTTCATTGTTTTAATCCAAAAAATCACTTACAAACCGTGCAGTAGGGCAGTATAACATTTTCAAAGATGTACAATAATATTGACAAAGATGCAGAATATTATTGTCAGTGTGGAATTTGCAATATTCCATATATTTTATTTTTCACTGTTGAAACTAATCTGCAATTATGCTCTCAAGTTTGTTGCTTAAAACTTGGTTTTAATTAGTGTAACAGTTAATACTATTTATAGTTATTACAATAATCTAACTCTTTGTGACTGAACAACTCTGGTTAAAAAAATAATTATTTTGATATTACAATGCATTAATTTAAGCATGCAAAAAATAATTTTAAAAATTAGAATATAAAAATCCCTGTCGGCTGGGCCTATAGGCGGAGGTAGATTTCGAAGAGTGCTCATTTCAACAATATATATATATATGATTAGAGATAAACAAAGTTTAATAACTTCATTTAGCCGTTTATGAAAAAATTTTTCAATTTCATTTTTCTGCAAAAATTGGTTTTATCAGAATCATCTTAAGAAAAATTCAGCTCAAATGCCCATTTTGACAACATATTTTGAAATAAATTCTGAATTTATTAAAAAATCGATCAAAAAAGTACATTATACAGTTCCTAAATACCAAAAAACTGTCAGTTGAATACATTTGAGAAAAAAATTGAATTTAAAAATGAGTCATAAAATAACCGATTTGTTCTTTGAATACATCCTTAACTCTTTAATCATGATTGTTTCGGAAAATTTTGTGCGAAATACTAACTTTGACAGCATTTTTAAAAATATATTCTATCTTTATCAAAAAACTGGCCAATGCGTCACAGTATATAGTTCCTAAATAAGAGGATCTGTAAATTGGATGCGTTTGAGAGCGAAAATGGATTTTAAAACGAGTCATAAAAAATGCAATTTGCAATGTGAAAACTTCCTTACATTTTCAAATCACGAGGACTTCGGGAAATTCTGTTCAAAATACCCTTTTTGGTAGCCTTTTTTAAAAAAATATATTCAGTCTTTATCAAAAAACTGACCAATGCATCACATTATATAGTTCCTAAGTAAGACGATCTGTAAATTTGATGCGTTTGAGAACAAAAATGGATTTAAAAACGAGTCAGAAAAAAACGCAATTTCTTATTTCTATACTTCATTAAATTTTCAGTCCCGATGAATTCTGTTCAAAATACCATTTTTGGTAGTCTTTTTTGAAATATATTCTGTCTTTATCAGAAAATTCACCAATGCGTCACTTTATACAGTTTCTAAATAAAAGGATCTACCATTTGGATGCGTTTAAAATCAAAAATGAATTTAAAAAAGAGTCAGAATATAAGCAGTTTGGATTTGAGGTTTTTTCTCCAACTCCTATTTTTGTTTAATTTCTTTTTGCTATACGAATTGGTCCTATGAAAAACTTGTCAGTATAAAAGTTGTAGATATTTTTGAGAAGATGTAAAATAAATTTAATCAGATTTGATATCTTAAAAATTGACGGAGTTATGGATTTTTCTCTTTTTCACCGCCTTTTTTCTTTTCAATTTTAATTTTTTTCATTGGTAAAAGTTGGTCCTATCAAAAACTTGTAAATACAAAAGTTTTAGATAATTTTAAGAACATTTACAAAAAATTTAGTTGGACTTGATATCTTGAAAATTGACGAAGTTATGAATTTTTTTTCTCCCCAAAACCCTTTTTTTCGCCCCTTGAGCCCATTTCTAAATTTATCAAAAACCTGTCATGCATAAACTTTTGGCCCATTTTTAAGAAGCAATATAAACTTTAAACCGATTCGATATCTACTTTAATTAAAACGTTATGGCGTTTTTTCGGTTTTCACAAAAACGCCCCCTATTCCGACCCCTTTGGTCCGATTTAACCCATTAACGAACTTAGCCGAGATTTTATCCTCTTTGATTTTATGTACCAGTTTGGGGGAGATTGGTAAGAATTATAGAAGTTATCGTGTCCATAAAAAAGTGAGATATATAGATAGATAGATATATAAACTGGTGCGATTGCAATAGGTAGTATTTCATACGAAATCTACCTAAAATCGCAATATATTGACTAAATGATAGCATTTTTCACATCTGAAATTAATAAAAAGTTTTACACATCTCATACAGAATTAACATATACGTATGTTAATAATAAGTATTATAACATGTAAATAGCACAGACCTTTAAGTAAGTTGCAGGGATCCAATGGTGTTTATAATCTAAATATGCAGGACATAATGGATAAAATAATAAGCATATAAAAGAATATAGAGGATTAAAAGAAGGATGTAAAGGATAGAAATGAAGGATTTATGAAATTTAATAGTAAGGATTAAGAATATTAGAAAAAATTAAAGATTAAGTATATTAAAAGGAGGATCCTTAGAATCCATAATTAAAGATAGCAAAAAGGATTAAAGTTATTAAAAATAAGAATTAAGCATATTAAGAAAGAAGGAATGAGGATATAAATGAACAATTAAGGGTATTCTAAAAAAGAATTTATATAAAGGAAGGAGTAAAGATATTAAAAGGAATGATTGAGGATATTATTGAAAAAAAGGATTAAAGATATAAAAGATGTTAAATGAAAGGATTAAAAATATTTTAAAAAAAGATTAAGGATATAAAACATTAAACAAATAAACAGATAATTTTTTTTATCAACTTAACTTAAATGAAAATAACCTGAAAGATCTAGCTAAGTTAAATCAGCCTTTAAGGAGACGGTGATTTTTTTCATCATAGCAATATGAAATTTTGTGTATATATACATTTCACCAAAAGCATATAGAACACCTTCAAAAAAAAAAAAAAAAAAAAATCCAATCTTATTAATTTTTTTCAATTTTTTAAAAATGCCAATTTTTAAACGAAAATTTAAAATGCTCCTCGTGTTTTAAGTTTTGAGATACATTCTTGCTTTTGCATTTTTATCACTTAAAACTCTATTATAAACCAATGTATGTAAAAATTTTTAAATCTCTTGAGTAGTGAACATTTTACAGATTTTTCTCTAAATTCCATATTGATTTTCATCAAATTTTTGTCTTTTAATAAGTAAAAAATCAAATTTGACTATCTTAATGAAGACGAATTTTAAAAAGCTTACGCAATTCCTTTTTAAACAGCATCAGGATACTTTTATATCAATTTCATAAATTATCATAAAAAATTACGTCGCTAAAAGCATTTCAAAAATCGCAAAAAGGTTGAAAAATTAGTTTTGAGAAAAACAGATTTAAAGTATATAAACATACCTTTATTATTTACTTCTTAAAACTTTCATAAATTATATTTTAATAAGAAAAAACTGTTTTAATACTATTATATCACAGAAATAGACCTTTTTGTGGTGATTTTGCTCAAATAAAGGTCCACTGTCCCCTGAATGATTAGCCAGTCAAATTCAGAATTTTGCATTTTCTATAAAATATTGTGAATGGAACTTGTCCATAAAGTTTTATAAAGCAATTTTTGTAATGTGTGTAATCAGGATTTTCTTAATTCATTTTTGAAATGGAATTTATTTTAAATATGTATGAGTGCATTCAACCAATTAAACGATGAAGGGTAGTTCTTTACCATAGTGAAAATAACATTTATTTCAATTTAATTGTTTTTCTCCTTTTTGTATAGAACAATCATTAAGATTTTCTATTAATTCTGTCATACTGAATTGACAGGTTTCTTAGTAAAGTTTGTTTCTTTTGTCTTCAATTATAGCTTACTATTTATCATTTCACCACTCAGTGCCAGAAAAGATGCATCAACATTTTCTAAAAGCATTTTCTGCAGAACTTGCCACCTACGGTGATGATTGATTAAGCAGTCAAATGCTCAATTTCTTGTTTCATTTCTAGGAGCAGTATTTATTTATTTATTTATTTATTGTCTCAATATTATCTTAGTAATGTAATTACAAAATCATTTAGAAATAATCTGCATGTCGAGTTTGAAAATGTTGCTTTTTTCCTGGGATATTCAGAAATGATTATGATTTTATTTTCGAATTTATTACAGAGGATCGAATGTATTCAGTTTGTATATTTTACATTGACGGAGAGAAAAAAAAAATTATCCCGAAACTAAATGTAATAAAAGTATATTATTTTCGTCTTTAGAAAAAAAAAATCTAGATAGGAGATACATGGAAAATCCCTTCTTCAAATGTTGGTATTAAAAACAGAAAGTATATAAAAAAAAGTACTGGTAAATGTGCTTTCGCAATATCATTTTCAAATAAGTGAGTAAATTTAAGTTTAATAAAAGCTCATTTTTAATTAATTTATTAATTTTAAAATAAAGTAAAATGAATATTATTAATTCTCGTTCAACAGTTTTTAACACTATTGGAGTTTGGAATTCTACATGTTTCAAAAATTCTACATATGTAGTTACATGAAAAAATACAGTCGAGTGCCGATTATCCGGATTCCGATTAACTGGATTGTCTAATTAACCGGATTGATCCATGCACATACCTTTTTCCCTAACCTCTCGATTTTTTTTTCTCAATGAAACTTTTTTAGGCATGGTAGGCTAAATTTGGCTTGATGTCATAAAAGTAAATAGTTAAATAATCACTTCCTAACCCTGGAATAATAAAATTGCCAACTAATGCAAAGACAGCAGTGCATAAAATAACTATTTCTAGAACTTAAGGGTGTATTCGAAAAAACGCATTTCCACCTTCAGCAGCTCGAAATTTTCCGATACAATTTCATACACATTTTTAAAAGTAGAATCATGAAACTTGCTGAGGGAATTCTTGAAGGGACGTATGAGGTGCCGAGTAAAGTCTTTTTACGCTCAATTCATTAGAATTTGACTTATAAGCAATTAACTTCTCTGGAAGACCCTTTTTTTTCGTTCCCTTATCTCCCACTTCGGAAAAATCGGTTCAAATTGCCGTTTTTAATTGCTTTTTTTTTGTAATATTTTGTACACTTATCAAAGAATTGACCTTTACGGCACCTTGTGCACTTTCTAAATAAGAGAATCTGCGAGTTTCATGTGTTTGAGAGCAAAAGTGAATTCAAAAATAAATCGGAAAACAAGCAGTTTGAATCGAAATACACCCTTAAGAAGCTTCATTTTTAACGCGCGAGAGTTCCATGCAGAAAAAAAAATGTCTTCTATGAAGCCGAAGACAGTCGGAAATTTCTTTCCCGATAACTTTCTATATATTTTTAATGTATTTACCGTACAACGTGTGTACATATTCCTGTAACTATTTCTATGTATAACTTTGTACCCATTTTGTAGAAAATAAAATTTAAATAAAGTATCAAAAATAACTTCTAAACACGCTATTTCTACTATGCTAAAATGTGCAATTGCCACAACTGCTAGCCTTAAGGCAGATAAAAATAGGAAATTACATAAAAAACATTGCCACAGGCGTTTTTTTTTTTTATAAATTGTCCAAGTATCCCAATTTTTATTAACCGGATAGGCCTCGGTTAAGACCCGTCCGGTATAATCGTGGCTATAATGTATATCTGAATAAAGTCATGTGTAACCAAATTATCATTATAAATAGACATTTATTTCTTTTGAAAATCATCCCTCATCGCAGAAATCATGAATAATTTGTCGTTATAAATAATAAACCAATCCTAAGACTTCACGATTTATATTCTCTTTCATACTTTCTAACTTTTATTAAAAACCGTAAAATCGTATGTCACAAATAACAACTGGTAACATTACAATTTTGAATAAATGATGTATTTTGATATTCTTAATTATTGTTCTTTTTATTCTCTTTTCGTAATATTTGAAAATATTAAGTCTAATTAATCAGTGTCTCGATTTAAAAAAAATCATATTTCTTATTTAAGTATTTAAATTTAACATTGTTTCATGATAATAAACAAAAAATAAAATGGATTTACTTAAAATGAAACCTTTGCTCTCATACTTATCACATTATGATTAAATTTTAATCATCTTTTCATCATAAACATGTAAAAGATCAACATATTTGATAAAAGACTTTAATGACTTTAACATTTACTGAAAATTATTAAACTTTTTTTAATTCTTAAAACCTTATCTTAATTTCTTAATTTAGTCTTGAAATGAATTAAAATCGACACATTTTGTTTTATTAAGACAGCTAAATTAAGAAATCCTGATTAAATTATTTTAAAAGAGTTGTACGTCAATGGAGTATTAAAACTAGTGTCGTTCACCTTATTATTGAAATGTTGTTGTTAACGATTTCCTTTCTTATATAATTCCGGTGATTTGATTTTAAATTCTGGGAGATCTTGAAAATATGACTTGATCTTTTCACCCCTCTTTAGAACAGTGAACTGAATTTTGCTTGCGTATGCATAGTATATTATTTTGTCTTTAGGTATGTTAGGTAGCTTTCATTATAAAAAGTAAAAAGCTACCTATTGCAGCCGTCCGGAGGAAAGCACTTCCGGAAAATTTTGGTATATTTTCACCGATCATGACCCCCAGACCCCAAAACCACCCTCCGTTCAAATGTTGACATATATATATATATATATATATATATATATATATATATATATATATATATATATATATATATATATATATATATATATATATATATATATATATATATATATATCTGATTTTTTGTTATGCGATAACTAACGTATTTATGAACCGATTTGAATGTAACTTGGTATGTACATAGTACATATAAATGTCTCAACCGAGTTCGTTGGCCAGCACCATCCGCCATTTTGTTTCAAAATGGCGGCCATTTTAAATTTTAAAAAAAATTTAAAATTTAAAATTAAATGCGAAAAAAATAAAAGTTGAAAAATATTTTTCTTTTACGTGTTAGAACTTAAAACAAAGATTCCAGAACACTTTTTATTTTGTCTATATCTTAAAAAATGATTGAGTTATAGCACTTTGATTTTTTCTTATGGCTGACATTTTGAAACGATCTGATTTTTGTCACGTGATAACACGCGTATTTATGAACCAATTTCAATGAAACTTGGTATGTACATAGTACATACAAATGTCTCAACCGAATTCGTTGGCCAGCATCATCCACCATTTTGTTTCAAAATGGTGGCCATTTTAAATTTTTAAAAAAAATTTTAAAATTTAAAATTAAATACAAAAAAATTAAAAGTTGAAAAGTATTTTTCTTTTAAGTGTTAAAACTTAAAACAACGATTCCAGAACACTTTTTATTTTGTCTATATCTTAAAAAATGATTGAGTTATAGCACTTTGAATTTTGCTTATGGTTGACATTTTGAAACGGCCTGATCTGAACGATCCATCATGTTGCTTTAAAATGGCATACACTTAATGATATCGTGGAAATTGGCGACTCTCTAAATCGCTTAAAATAAAACCAGGTTGAATAAAAGATGACTAATTTCTAAAAATTCCTATTAATATTCAGTCTTGACAAAAACTAGTATTCAATCTTATAAAATCATTCATTTTATACGATTATTTCCACTAATTTGAGCTTAGTATTTTTGAACAATGTAACTTACTTTAAAATAAATAAATAAATATATAAGTATATGTAAGCTACCTCTTCCTCCCGGCATTGCCGGAAGGACTTTTTTTCTATTCCACTCAATCATCAAATAATATGTTTATATTTTGTAACACCTCTCAAGTTATTATATGTAAGAGAACTGGGGCACATTGATACAGATTTTTTCTAAGAACTTTTATGGTGTCCAGAAAGTAGAAATTTCAAGTTATTTTTCCATGTGATGTCAGTAAAACTTGTGTAGTGTATTTAAAAATGTACAATCGTTGTATTATATATTATTTTTGTATGTAATTTAAAAAAAATAAAAAAAAGGCATTTGTATCAATGTGTCCCATCCCCGAGGCAGATTGATACAGCTCATGGACACTTTAATACGTCTGGTAAAAATGGAGATAAAATAACACCAATGCATATTTTGCATAGAAAAATAGTTAGCAAACCATTTTATATTTATTTATAGAAATTTAAATCACCCACAATTTATTTGTATGCAATATAAAAGCAATTAAAATGAAATGTATAATGACCTGATGTTCTGGCTGTTCTTTGTCTGATTGTTGACTGTGGTAACTTTGTCATATATGGCACTTCAACCTCAGCATTGTCTTCTTTTTTAGGAAAGATGAAAAAATTACCAGGTTTTCTGTATATAAATCGGTATATCAACAAAAAATAAAAGATAATTATATTAAATATTCTGTTTATAATATAATTATACTGTGCTGTTCTGCAGCTTGTTTCGCTTACTTAAAATTTCTTATGTCGAAAATACTTTTTTCTCTGGAGAATCTATATAAATTTGAGAATTTCCGGACTGCCGTCTTTTTCTTTTGTTAGTTCTACTAGCACTAGATGTTGGGTAAGTTCGTACGTCTTCTGTTTGCAAAAATACTATAAAATATTCTAATATAAAGAAATTTAGCTATTTCACTACAATAAAAACTAATATTAGAATTTTTTGGCAAAAAATGGTTGGGTTAAGGAGTGTATGGTAAAAAAAAAAATATAAGGTAATGAAAAAATGAACTAGAAAAGAATTTAGGTTGTATCAATGTGCCCGACATAGACTGTATCAATGTGTCCCATACTGCTATTTTGAATAAAATGAGCCCAAATCCAACATTCCATTATTTATCTAACAATGAAGAATGAGGAACTGATAAAGAGTAGCTTTACTTTCTAGGGAGAGTACTCCTTTCGGTCAAAATTACGGGAGAATTTTTATAGTACCATTTCAATCGCACAGCTCAAAATTTCCTTTGACCTACAAAAACAATTAATTACCCATCCCATTTCATCAAACTATTGAATCATTCCAAGACTTTCTGTATGTAGTTGAGTGCACTAGCATCACTTTTTGGAGCTGTTGTGAAACTTTGTGTATTGACCCTGTGAGCAGTAGAGGGGGTGTATCAATGTGCCCTAGTTCTCCCTATGTCTTAATGATTACATAGAACTACGCGTTTCGTAAGGTACAAACTCTTCAAACAAGAGTTTCGAGGAACAACAATTTTAAAAATATGTATATACAGCTATGTAAGTTTGTGACTTTATATTATAAATCATTTTAAAAGATCGTTTTTGTAGATTTCTATAAAATTTCTACTGAACGAGCTTGTTACACCTAACACAAAGTTCATAAATCTGTTTTGTTTTCCACATGAATAGCCAATTACAATTTACACATTCTGATTGGTATTTCCAATTTCTATAATCATTAAATATAAATACTTTTTAATAAAAGAAGGGTATTTTTTTAGGAATAATATTAAAAAAATGGAGGACGTATCAATATATATGCATTTACAGAAAAATACAATCTAAAATTTGTGTAGATTTCTGTAAAACAGTTAAGGAGATTATCATAAATACACGAAGTTTATAAATCTCCTTGTATTGTTCACATCTATGGCCCATTATAATTCTTGCATTTCAATTAGTATTGTTTATAAACAATTTGCAAGAACATTAAATATAAATATTTTCAAAAAAGAAAAAAAAAACGACTGCATATCTATCCATATACATTTACTGCTAAATTCAGTCTAATAGATAAAATTGTATATTTGTATCAAATGATTAATTAATAAACGGACTTGTCATATTTACAAAAGCTCACAAACCTTTCGTTATTAATTAACATACATTATTCCATTAGAATTCTCGCATTTTGATTTGTATTTCTGACACACAGTTTGTAAAAATTTGAAAGACAAATTTTTTTCTTAAAACAAACTATTTTTGTTAGAAATAAAAACAAAGATTTGACTACACATGAATAAATATGAATTTACTCTTAAATGACTCTTATAGATACTTTTTTTACATTTCTATAAAAGTGTTAATGGATAAGCTTGTCACACCTACACGAAGTTTATAATTTTTTTTTTTTTTTGTATTTTCCATGCGCATAACCCATTATAATTTTCACATTCTCTTAGTTTTGCTGACAAAAGAATTTGAAAAACGTGAAATATAAATGTTTTTTTTTTTTTTTTTTTTTTTTCTCAAGATAAACAATTTTCTTTTGAAAAAAAAGCATTCACTGCACATTATTCTAGATACATTTACTGCTAAGTTCATTCTAAGATACTTTTGTGTAGATTTCTGTAAAATTCTTAATGAACAAGTTTGTCACACCTGTAAGAAGCTGATAAAATTTTCGTTATTTTCTATATGTTTAACACATTACAATTCTAGCAAACTGGTTAGTATTGCTAACACACATATTGTCTTTACGTATGAAGATTTCATACGTAAAGACAATATTTGCAATGAATTTGCCTCCATGGAACTACCTAAAATATGGAAAGAAATGCTTCAAAGGTTTTTAAGACAATAATTTGTAATATGTCACGCTCACAATTATTTTTATTCATTTTATTTCCAGTTTATTTTTAGATGCTCATGTTCACGTGATTTATGTTTTTTCTGTTTATTCTGGGAAATTCCTTTTTATCATTTTACTTGCTTTTGAAAATGTTGCCGTAAGAGCAATGAAACATGTCAAGCTATAATAATGTCAAGCTTTTTATGTTATTTTAATTTATCACTTAAAGTATTTAAATTAAATTTAAATTATTTTCATTAGAAATTGTTTAAAAAATTGACTACACATCAATCAACATAAATTTACCCGTATAGCATTATAAAATATATAATTTTTCTATGTGCCTAATTGATAATGAATAATATTTTCACACCTATACGAAGCTAATAAACCTTTCGGTATTTTCCATAGACAAAGTCCATTACAATTCTCGCATTCTGATTAGTATTTCTAACACAGTTTATAAAAATATTAAATTAAAAAAAATTAGAACAAAGTATTTTTAATAGAAGTTGGAAAAACTTTTACTGCGCATCAATAAACATCCATTTATTACTAAATCATTCTAAAAGCTATTTTTGGAAGATTTTTGTAAAGTCCTTAATAAACGAGTTTCTCACACCTATATGAAGCCCATAAATCTTTTTTTATATTGTCCATGAGCATAACCTATTACAACTCTCGCATTCTGATTAGTATTTCTAATACACAGTTTGTAAAAATATTAAATCTAAATATTTTTTTCTTAGAATTTATTATTATTACCAAAGTATTTTTAATAGAAATTTAAAAAAAAAAAAACTTTTACTACACATTAATGAACATGCATATACCGCTAAATCTTTTTTAAGATTTTTGAGATTTTTGTAAAATCAGGACGAGCTTGTCACACTTACACGAAGCCCATAAATCTTTTTTTTATATTGTCTATGTGCAGTGCATAGCCCATTAAAACGTCCGCATTCTGTTTAGTATTGCTAAAACAGAATTTGTAGGAATATTAAATCTAATTATATATATATATATATTTTTTTAAACAAAATATTTTTAATTGAATAAAAAACGTTACTACTCGCCAATCAACATGCATTTACAGTTCAATTATTTAAAAAAATACTTTTTGGAGTTTTTTGTAAAATCGTTAGCGAATGAACTTGTCATACTTATACAAAATCATAAATCTTTTTTATATTGTCCAGATGCATAGCCCATTACAACTCTTTTATTCTGATTAATAAATTGCATCACAGTTTGAAAAAGTATTAAATCTAAATATATTTTTTTATCTTAAAACAAAGTAATTTTCATAGAAAAAAAAAACCTGTACTACAAAGGAATCCACGTGCATTTACTGTTAAATACCATTCCAAAAGATATTTTTGGAGATTTCTGTAAAATCGTTAATGAACAAGCTTGTCGCACTACACGAAGCTCATAAATCTTTTTATATTATCCACATGCATAGCCCATTACAATTCTCGCATTCTGATTAGCATTGCTGACAAACTTAATTTGATGCGCTTTAACTTTGATGAAAACGTGAAGAAGGATAGTTCAAAATATTCTTGGGGGACAAAAAAATCATGCACACGTATTTACTAGAAACCTCGCCAATTTTTTGCATAATGCGGAATCATTCTTCATGGTGATTGTTATGTGCTATCGTAGATTTGCACCGAAAAAAAGTTTATTAAACCTATACAGAAACCTTTACATATTTTCGAATTTACCTCTTTCATTCCTCATTTAGATTCTGACACTCCCGCTGGTGGCGGTGACGAACTTAATTTGATTCGTTTTAGATTTCATGATAGTATGAAGATGGATAAGTTAAGGGTGTTTTAGTTGTTTTAAGCTGCACGTATTCTGAGAAATGATTGCCAAACTTAAAATATTATTTCTCTATGTGTATACGTAGCTTATGTAGATAGAAATTTAAGGAGTGGCAAGTTTTTAAGTGAAGGTTTTATCCGGTTTTAACCATGGTTTTTGCCGTCATGTCAAAAACTCTTTTTGCATTTTAAAAAAATAACTGTCATTTTCATATTTTACTTAGAGAAAAAAGTAGTTTTGACTGCAATTAAATCATGTTAATGTTTAAAACGCATTTATATATAATTTTGGTTATGTGCATCTAATATTAAACTTTTTCCTTTTCTATTTAAATCATGTTAATGTTTAAAACGCATTTATATATAAATTTGGTTATGTGCATTTAATATTAAACATTTTTTTCTTTTCTAATTAAATCATGTTAATGTTTAAAATGCATTTATATATAATTTTGGTTATGTGCATTTAATGCTAAACTTTTTTCTTTTCTAATTCACAAAAGTGTAAATGTGTATTTATTTTTTTGTAATACTAATACGAAAACTAATCTTTTTTAAGTGTATATTGTGTACATAACTCTCTGTTTCGCTTATCGGTTAGCTCAGTGTCGGTGAATTTTCTAAATTTTGTCTTTAAGATCTCAATAACGGGAACTGGGAAGGACATCTACACTCCACAGACTCTATTCTTAGTCTGAGCAATCTCTATTGGGCTGTTAGTCTCTCTATGCAACCACCCATTTGAACAGTCACGTTTTATGTTTACAAACAAACACTTCTTTCAACCTACATTTTTGTCATTACGATCATTGTAGGATTCATCTTGACGACGTAGCCCAATCATAGCAAGCAGACAACCTTGATAAAATTTGTAGACCAATCAGAATGCCTGAAGAGTCGGTGCTATAACGAAGCACGGGTGAAAACAGCTTGCCCACACTAATAGGAGCCCACAGTGACGTCAGCTGCCCTTTCCTTATACTAGTGGCGATCATCCACTGTTTTGTTTTGTGTCAAACTGAACTTGCGTAGTGCTAAATTGTACTATACGAAGATTTTTGCATTCTTCTGTAAAATGAAAATAAACGAACTTTTTGATATTCACGAAAATTCGTGCATTTTTCCGAAGTCACCGTCTTAATTATCCATTTAGATTTTCATACATAGATTAAAAATTTGGGGTACATGATATACTGGCAATTGGTACGCGATAAAAATATTTATAATGGCGTGAAATATATGAAATGACGATTAAAATGAAGTAACGTACAGCGTTAAATATAAGATAAAGACTGAATTAAAAACTTAAAATGTGTTTAATATGTGAAAATTTATTATTTAGTTAACTAATGAGAATTATTGATACAAACGCACATAAAGAAAACCTTTTTCAACGTGGAGATGTGCATAGGGATAAGTATATAATAATTATTACTCATATATAAAATACAAAGCGAAGCGTATGAAAAAGAAAAAAAGTGGAAACAGCTGCAATACATGATAAAAAAAAAAAAGAAAAGGAAAAAGAAAAAAAAATCAATGAATGATGATGATGCAAGAAAATTTCATTATCTTAGACCTATGTAATTGATGTTATTGTTTGCTAACCTCTTTTCTCTACGTTTTCTTTTCATTATCTTTCTTTCAAGAATTTTAAAATAAATAAATATATAAACACATAAAAACCACATCGAGTGTAGTTTCTTTTTTATTACACGATTTGCGTGATTCCGATATCCATCGTTAATCATTTTCCCCCTTAACATACAACCCACGCACGGCTGTAAATCCGAATCATAACAAACCTCTTGAAATCACAAGAGGCCACCAGCCGTGCAAGTTGATTGAGCCGTCAAATACTCAATTTTCTCTCTTTTTTTCCTTTGCTTTTTAGGCACAAGAGGAAGGTGCAGAATTTCTTGCCGTGTAAGACCAACCACCAGGGTCGCTGCGACATGGGAGGTTCTGCAGGCATCACCTATGATGATGTCTTGATCAATCACCATCCTACAAGACTGCCGAATCATCTTAATCCGGACACTAACACCCTCACTCCCATTGAGGTAAGTGTTGTTGTATTTGATTGGATCACGGAGCAATGAAAAAAGGGAAAATATAGATATGATTGTTGTTGAGTAAATTGGAGGTTCGTCTTGTTTCGACTAAAATTTACTTTATTTTTACGGTTATTTTCCGGTTACAAATATGAGAGAGAGATACTTTGGACTTTTAAAATTATATTTATTGATATTTTAATTATGCCCCTGTAGCCAAACAATATTGGGTACATCTTGGAGCAATATTGGCACATTGCTCACAATACTGGCATAAAATATTGCTCTAATATTGGGGTGTTTACATTTTGCAATTATTTAGCCAATATTTGTAGCCAGTATTATGCCAATATTGGGGTTTCATTGGAAATATTGTCAATAAAACGCCAATATTGGTTAAATATTGGAAATTCATTGGAAATATTTCCAATCTAAAACCAATATTTGTACAATATTGGCGTTTTATGGGTAATATTTCCAATGAAACCCCAATATAGGCATAATATTGGCAGCAAATATTGGCTAAATAAGGGTAAAATGTAAGTATCCCAATATTGCGGCAATATTGGCGTTTTTTGCAATATTTCCAATAAATGAAATATTGGCGCAACGTTGGACCAATATTGGTTTGCTACTAGGATGTATTTATATATTCTACGAGAGAAAAAATATTATGCTTTGCTCGATTGCAGATGAACGTCGTTCACTTCCGATTGAGTAAAAATATTTTTCTTTGCTCTTAAACATCACAAACAAATTTAATAACTATACTATGAAATGACCTCCAATTCCCTAGAGGTTATATTAGCAAGTTCAGTGCCATGTTAGTCACCGATGACTGACACTGAAGTTTCCTTTTCTCTCCGCATCAGGGCCCCACCAGTGGCCGAGAGGTTCTGACCTTTCAACTGGTAGACGGCAAGTGCTGGGTTCGAACCCAATCGCGGCCGTCGGCCTAACCGTTCGGTGGTTTCGTGGTTTTCTTCGAACCTTGCGTAAATACGGGTTAGGTTCCCTTAGAAAGACCCCCACAAAGGGCACTTCCCCCCAGGGCTTATATCTCTAGAGTAGATAATCGGCCGACACAAAATAAACCAAACCAAACTCTCCGCATCAGTCAGTGGTGACGGACAGTCAGAAATATGACATAAAACTGAAATATTTATATTGATTCAAGTAATTACTGAAAATTTATTTAAAATATATATAATATGATACTTTTATCAGCCATCGGTGATTGACGCGGCCTAAACGAAATACTCAGTGTCAGTCGTTCTGGCGCATAACATGTTGTCATTTAGTTTAAAAAGTGGATTCATGGCAAAATGGTGGTTATAAAAAAAGACCTTTTTCTCCTTTATGACTGTGAAAAAGTATTTAATGAATTTTACTTTTCAGTTTTATAAGCTCCAAAAGAAAGAAATAGCATTCTTTTAAGTGGTCTGAGACTCTTAAAATTGGAAAAAAGGAAAACAAAAGACTATTTTCAACATTTAATATCATAAAATTTAATTGGGTTTAACACATAATTTTAATCGGGATGAAAGCTATAAGTTCTTTGATTTCAAATATTTAAAAGAATTGCAACATGCACAATTAAAAATTACAGGAGTCTCCAAATAGTCGGACATTGTACGAGCAAAAATCGGTGCAACATATTATGTAGGGGATTAAAAAATAAAATTTTCAACTATATTGAAGTTTTTCGAGTCTATTTATACGTCAAGTTTTAGTAAGTATTTTCAAGCTAAATAAATTTGTATTCAGAGCATTATTAAATTTTTAAAACAAAATTCTATAAGCTAATGAAAAATTTTAGAAAATTTCAACAATATAATCTCTTAATTTTTAATTAATTTATTTTTAAACAATAAAAAGAAAATTTTAGGCTCAGTTAATACAAATTAACATGCGCAATTAACATTTACAGGGGTGTTCAAATGGTCAGACTTTTGACGTGCAGAAAACCGGCATAACGGATTACGCGCAAGATTACAAAATAAATTTTACAATTAGAATGAAAATTTTGGGGTATATTTATACGTCAAATTATAATAAGTATTCTCCACCTAAATAAATTTGTATTTAGAGCATTATTATATTTTCAAATTAAAATTGCATTTAGCTAATGAAAAATTTAGAAAAATTCAACAATGTAAACACTTAATTTTTTGTTTGTTTATTTATTTTTAATCATTAAAAAGAAAATTTTAGGTTCAGTTTAATCAGATTAAAATCAAACCTATTGTTTTAAAAAAATTTCATGAAAAAATATTCAGAAGTTTTTGTCATATCAAATTTTGCACGTTCTATTAATTAAAATCATTTACTTACGACCTCTAAACAGAAAAGGAAAAAAAAAATAAGAGAAATTGAAACCGGACCAATTTAACAGAAAAAATAAACAAATTAAAGATATTGAAAAACGGTTAGCGGGTGCGTGGAGCTCTGAGACTACTAATTTTCCGTGCCCTCATCCCCAATATATTTGTCCCAAAAACGATTCCAAAGTTCCAGAAACGCCGCTTCAACTATTGAAATGGGTATAATTCAAAAAGCTATAATTTCTGTACAAATGGAAATTTCAAAGGAAAAATTATATCAAAATGTTAAAAAAAAAGCGGTTTAACACGTAAAAAAATTAAAATTTCGAAAATTTTATTCCTTTTTTAAGAATTCTGAGACCATTTTTAAATAGAAAAATAAAGAATATCTATACTATAGTTCCAGAGGAAATGGTCGCTCAATTTCAAAAAGAGGGTTTTATTGTAAACAAGTTTAAAATTTTGCAGTGTAGTGTTACGTTAAACGACAGGAAAAATAACCATTATTTATTCAGAATCATAAAACCGCTTTAGGACAAAAAATTCAGAACAAAAATAATCGAAATTTTTTACCCAGAAAAGTAGAATTTTCCTTTAACAATATGATTAATACAGATAGTCGCAAAAGTCTTCACATTTAAAAAATTCACATAAAGTAAAAAAATGTATCGAAGTAAGTATACATTCAACTGTCAAATGTTTTGTGGCAATAATAAAAAATAAAAAATAAAAAAAAATACTCATTGAAATATTTTTTACAGCAAACGTTCAAACTATTTTCCAATTTTTATGGTGAATTTCTTGCTCCAATACAACAATTCATATTTTTGTGAATTTTTGAAATAGTAATGAACTTATTGGGTAAACTAATGGGAAATTTTACTTATGCAAACGGGATTTATATCCTACCTTAGAAACGCTATTTAAATTTGGGAGTTGATTTATCATGACATTTCGAAAATATGTTTGATTATACTGATAAAAATTAATTGCGTTTATGCCAGTTTATTTTGATATTTACAGTAATTATATAAGAACCAGAGAAAATGTAAATTTGTTATAAATTTAATAATTTACGAACTTTTTAATATTTTTTGGAAATATCTGGCGAAAAATAATTTTACATCCAATAATAGAAAGTACTTTTATTTAGATAGTATGCATTACTTATTAAACAAATTATGAAGTGCAAATATATAAATAAACAGGTTGAGATAATCTTAGTTAAACATATCGAATGATCACTTGTCATGTATGTGAATCTGGCATTAAAGCCCACACTTTCCCAAAACAATCTAATTAGAAAGGAGATAAGACTTGGCATCTTCTCGTGAGAGCTAAACTGACGTTAGCAAAAACTCATCACAAAGAAGTTTATGATTTGGAAAATACAAACTCCAAGCCTGGGAACACATTATGAAATGAGATTCCTTTTGAGGACGGATACTTCGGTTCGCTCCCGAAAGGCGATGGGACATCGGCAAGCATGCTGTGTCTGCTCCGAATGAAGCCCCCTTTTCCCCTTTACTTTTCCCTGTATATAGTTTTGTGTGTCGTGTACATAATCTCTTTGAATTTTCAAGATTGAATTTACGTTGCTTTTCTACAAAAGATTCATCATTTAAACTCAATATACGACAAGTAATTACGCCGGTAATTACATATGTGTGCATTAAAGTTTAATAGCTAGATTTGTCCTTTATTTTATCCTCAAAAGCTCTTGAACGAAGCCCTAAGTTACATTTAAAATATTTATACTGATCTTAAACAAGTTGGAATTGGCAGTGCTGTTACGATGTGTTACGAAGTATTTTTAATATTCTTTATAAAACATGCATCGGTCATATTTAGAGTGTGAAACAATGTTTTCAGATCTTTGACCTTTTTGAAATGAAACGTATCTGTTTAACCTTCCGTCTACCAGACGGGTCCATTGGACCCGATAGCAATATTTCTGGTGTCGATGGTAAAATGAGAAATTGTCGATTGACACCGGAATTTATAAAGGACTTGTCTAGATATTACGAATTCCTTAATTTAAGCTTTCATTGTAAAAGCAAAATTATATTAAAATATTACTGGTGCCGTTTGCAAGTTTGGAATTAAAATTAGGTGTTGCCGTAGATAAATGGGTGTTTTGTCTGGTAGACGGAAGGTTAAGTTGGAAAGGTCTTATTAAAAAAATTACTATCTTTCACGCCAAAATTACAAACTACATAGTATAAGCATTAAAAAGGTCACTGTTTATTTCAAAAGTGATAAATAATAATAATGACAATACACATTTACAAGTTTAAAAATATAATATCATTATAATTTTGGGAGTGCTTTCGGCCTGCGAAACCCGCAGCAATATTTGGGAAATATTATCATTCATTCTCGTTTTATTCATTCAAATGTGTCACTTTATTTAAAATGATTGAGCCTAAAACTCTTATATTAGCTAAAAGTAGAAGTAGTAGTGCTTCAGATTAAACTTAAGTATAAGGTGAGTTTTTCAATATTTATCGTTCCATTCACTGACAAGCGTCACTTTGCCTAATAATTCTATTTGCAAAAATTATATTTTAAACGTTAATATCCTGGTACATGACATTTAGTCTATATTGATTATAAGCTACGAAATATAAAAAAATCGTGTTTTAAATAAAATACTTTTTTTTTTTAACTTTGTGTTTCTTCTAAGGTAAAAAAATTATACATACAAAAATAAAGGGAATACTCCCTTTATCAGTGAATTTATTTTAATTTTACTTATTCATAACGAAAAAAGAAAGCATGTGCTTTAAGACATAATCTTTTGTAAGCAATTATCACAAAATGTTTATTATCAATAGTTTCAATAATATGTTGAAGTGAATGAAAACTTTTATCATAATTTCTATAGTGGTATCACTGAATATCACTAAATTAATTACGCATGAAGGATTTGAAAATATGAAGACGACTTTTATTAATAGCTCATAGGTTCTATTGTTTATTAAGGGCTCTTAAGTTTGGATTCAATTTTCATAAAATTTCAAAATGACTCGACAGAAATTTGCAACGATTGTATATATTGATTTTGACAATATTCGGCTGGTTAGTTTTTACGCTGCTGTTATATGCGGACAGAAAGACAAACAGATAGATGGAGTGAATAGACTACGAGTATAAGGGCTATTAATTTATAAAATTATGAACACGTCTAAAAAGCATAAAAAGCTTGTAAACTGTTCTATTATGTAATGCATGTATGTTTTTCACAGGGGACCGATACTTGTTTTTATATAAGTTTGTTAAATAATTAAATGTTTTTTCGTAATTCTGTGATTAAAGTTATGCATAGAAATTTGGCGCATAAATCGACTTCTTTGAAAAGATGTTAAATTTATCTTATTAAGGGAGGTTTGAAGTAAGTATACATTTTAAGAAAACCTCAATTATGTTTGTATTCTCCAAAGACCAAGCGAAGGAAATTAAGCAAAGATCCGTGGAAAAGACCAAATAAAACTCGTCCCAATCTTGTTTACTATTCACAAGTTAAATGCGTGAACTATTTAGATAAACATAGAAGAAATTTGCAAGCAAATTGCATCTTTTGTCACACTGAAACACCCTTTGTATTCTCTGGGATAACATTTAAGATTTCTTGTGAAACTAATCATTCTTGTATTTGCGGATTCCTTTATTTAACGGTAGCATAAAAGCAAAAGTAGATCGCATTTTTCCCAATAGAAAATATATGTTTGGCGAATGTAGAGTCCATTTTAATTTAAAATATTTTGTAATACTTACCTATGTAACCATTATACAAGACCACTATTTAACATCTACAATGAATAGATAAATACATAGATAGATTGATAGATAAATAGATAGATAGATTTAACATTTACTACTGTAGATTATAATTCTGAGAAAATACCTTTAAATAGTTTAGATTATATATTTTTGCAAAACGAAATACAGGATGTTCCCAAAAGATGAATACACAATTTTAAAGATTATAACTTCATTTTTTCTTCACATTAAATTAACATTTAAATTGTAAAAAAAAATAAATCAAATATATAAATTTTCTTCCCACAGCACATGTTCTAATACAAAAAATTAACCTTTAAAATATGCCGCTGACGAAAGGTTTTATTTATTTATTTTTCATAGTTTATAATTTAAGGCAAAATTTTTTATTTCCCCTGTACATATATTGTAACTGTTAAACGTAACAAATTTGAAAGTGACTATTTTCTAATATGCTTCAAAAATGTACATAAATTCCATTACCTCTAAGATTCTACAATACTATTTAAATACATCGTATATTATTTTCCCCCATAGAACAAAATTGAACAGAATACTTTTGAATCTTCCTGTAAATGCCCCTTCACTTTCAATACCAAACATAACACATCATGCCAAATTACAATAAGATAAACACATTGCATATGATGTGTATTTAAGATAAGTATATATGATGTATTAAAGCGAGTTAGAGCACGGACAGATCTTTAAATAGTTTTAAACTTTTTTGAAAGAGTTAAAAAACATAAAAAATACTAGTAAACCGCATTATTTTACATTAGTACGTATGTTATTCACAAGGGACCACTAACTACAATTTACAACAGAAAGTTAGTTGAATAATTAAATATTTTTTCTTAATCCTGCGATTAAAGTTATGCATAGAAATTTCCTGTATAAAACCAGCTTCTTTGAAAATTTTTTAAATTTATCTTATTTAGCGAGGTCGAAGTAAGTATACACGTTAAGAAAACCTCGATTAAGTTTATATTCTCAAAAGACCAAGCGAAGGAAATTAAGCAAATATACGCGGAAAAGACCAAATAAAATGCGTCCCAATCCTGTTTACTATTCACAAGTTAAATACGTGAACTATTTAGATAAACATTGAAGAGATTTGCAAGCAAATTGCATCTTGTGTCACACTGAAACGTCCTTTGTATTCTCTGGGATAACATTTAAGTTTTCTTGTGAAACTAATCATTCTTGTATTTGCAGATTCCTTTATTTAACAATACTATAAAAGAAAAAGTAAATCGGACTTTTTCCGAATAGAAAAATATGTTTGGCGAACGCAGAGTCCATTTTAATTAAATAAATATATATATATAGGTAAGTAGATAGATAGATATATTTAACCTTTACTACAGTTGATTATAATTCTGCGAAATTAGCTTTAAATAGTTTAGAATATATATTTTTGCAAAACGAAATACAGGATGGTCCAAAAAGATTAACACACACTTTTAATGATTATAACTTCAGTTTTCCTTCACATTAAATTAATATTTAAATTGTATAAGAATTAAGGCAAATGTATAAATTTTCGTTCTACCGCACATGTTCTGCTGCAAAAAATTAACCTTTAACATATGCCGCTGATGAAGGTTTTTTTTTCATAATTACAATATGAGGCAAAATTTTCCCAGTGAGTTATTTTCCCTGTACATATACTGTAACTGTTAAACATAACACATTTGAAAGTGACTATCTTCTAGTATGCTTCAAAAATGTATATAAATTCCATTACCTCTAACATTCTATAACACTATTTAAATACATCGTGTAAGATTTTTTCCCCTTAGACCAAAATAGATCAGAATACTTTTGAATCCTCCTGTAAATGCCCCTTCATTTTCAGTACCAAACATAACACATCATGCCGAATTACAATAAGATAAACAAATTGCATATCAATCTCAGTGTATTTAAGCGAATTAGAGCACGAACAGACAGAAGTCTTTAGACCGTTTTAAACTTTTTTTGAAAAAGTTAAAAAATATAAAAAATACTAGTAAACCGCAATATTTTACATAGTACGTATGTTATTCACAAAGGTCCTATACATTCAATTTACAACAGAAAGTTAGTTGAATAATTAAATATTTTTTCTTAATTCTGCGATTAAAGTTATGCCTAGAAATTTTCTGTATAAATTAGCTTCTTTGAAAAGTTGTTAAATTTATCTTATTTAGGGAGGATAAAGTAAGTATGCACTTTAAGAAAATCTCGATTAAGTTTGTATTCTCAAAAGACCAAGAATATAAAATTAAGCAAAGATCCGTGGAAAAGACCAAATGAAACGCGTCCCAATCCTGTTTACTATTCACAAGTTAAATATGTGAACTATTCAGATAAACATTGAAGAAATTTGCAAGCAGATTGCATCTTCTGTCACACTGAAACATCCTTTGTATTCTCTGGGATAACATTTAAGATTTCTTGTGAAACTAATAATTCTTGTATTTGCGGATTCCTTTATTTAACGGAAGCGTAGAAGAAAAGTAGATCCAATTTTTCTGAAAGAAAAATAGATATTACGAATTGAGTCCAATTCAATTAAAAGTATTTTGTAATAATAAAAATTTCGTCTTAACCAATACTTAAGTTTATCATGGTATAGGAAAAATAGCTTTAAATAGTTCAGAATATATATATATATATATGTGCAAAATGAAATGCAGGGTGTTCCAAAAGATGAATAAACAATTTTAATAATTATAATTTGTTTTCATTCAGATACAATTAATATTTAAATTAAAAGAGAATTATGTGAAATATATAATTTTTTTTCCTACCACATTTGTTCAATTAAAAAATAGCGAAGAATTGCATTATTTTTGTGGCAGAGTTACATCTTTAAAATATGCCGCAGGCGTATGACTTTTTATCATAGACTATAATATAAGGCCATGCTGTTTATCTTCCCTGTACATGTACTGTAAGTGTTAAACATAACAGATTCAAAGGTGACTAGGTTCAGCTGCCCCTCAATAAGATATATAAATTTCATTATGTATAACTGTAACACTATCAAAACAAACCATAAAGGATTTTTTTTCCAATAGATCAAAATGTAACAGAATACTTTTGTGTGCCGCTGTAAAAGCTCCTTCATTTTCAATAAAAAATATAACATAACATGGCAAACTCCAATAAGGCAACTAAATTGCATGTCAATCCGAGTATGTTTTCTCGAGGTAGAGTACAGACAGATACAAATTTTACACTATAAGATTTTCATGTGTCATCTTAAATTATCTTGGAAAATGTTAAAAAAACCCATAAAAATATTTATAAACCATAATATTTTACACAGTACGTATGTTTTTCAGAAGGGACCTATGCTCACAATTTACAACAGAAAGCTAGTTAAATAATTAAATATTTTTTCAGAATTCTGCGATTAAAGTTATGCATAGAAATTTAGCGCATAAATCAACTTCTTTGAAAAGTTGTTAAATTTATCTTATTAAGGGAGGTTTGAAGTAAAGAAAAGAAAGAAAGAAGAAAACCTCTATTAAGTTTGTATTCTCCAAAGACCAAGCGAAGGAAATTAAGCAAAGATCCGTGGAAAAGACTAGATAAAACGCGTCCCAATCCTGTTTACTATTCACAAGTTAAATACGTGAACTATTTAGATAAACATTGAAAAGATTTGCAAGCAAATTGCATCTTCTGTCACACTGAAACACCCTTTGTATTCTCTGGGATAACATTTAAGATTTCTTTTGAAACTAATCATTCTTCTATTTGTGGATTCCTTTATTTAACGGTAGGATAAAAGCAAAAGTTGGTCACATTTTTCTCGAAAGAAAAATATGTTTGGCGAATGTAGAGTCTATTTTAATTAAATATATATATATGTGTAGATAGATAGATAGATAGATTTAACGTTTACTACAGTTAATTAAAATTCTGAGAAATTATTTAGCTTTAAATAGTTTAGAATATATATTTTTGCAAAACGAAATACAGGATGTTTCCAAAAGATGAACACAAAATTTTAAAGATCATAACTTCATTTTTTCTTCACATTAAATTAATATTTAATTTGTAAAATAATTAAGTCAAATATATAAATTTTGTTCCTACAGCATATGTTTGATTACAGAAAATTAACCTTTAAAATATACCGCTGACGAAAGGTTCTTTCTTTTTCCATAGTTTATAATATAAGGCAAAATTCTTTATTTTCCCTGTACATATATTGTAACTGTTAAACATAACAAATTTGAAAGTGACTATCTTCCAGTATGCTTCAAAAACTTTATATAAATTTCATTACCTCTAAGATTCTGTAACACTTTTTAAATACATCGTATATGGTTTTTTCCCCATAGACCAAAATGGAACAGAATACTTTTGAATCCTCCTGTAAATGCCCCTTTATTTCCAGTACCAAACATAGTACAACATGCCAAATTACAATAAGATAAACAAATTGCATATCAGTCCCAGTGTATTTAAGCGAGTTAGAGCAAGGACAGATAAGTCTTTATACCGTTTTAAACTTTTTTGAAAAAGTTTAAAAACATAAAAAATACTAGTAACATATTTTACATAGTATGTATGTTATTCACAAGGGACCAATAATTACAATTTACAACAGAAAGTTAGTTGAATAATTAAATATTTTTTCTTAATTTTGAGATTAAAGTTATGCATAGAAATTTCCTGTATAAAACCAGCTTCTTTGAAAATATGTTAAATTTATCTTATTTAGTAAGGTTGAAGTAAGTATACACTTTAAGAAAACCTCAATTAAGTTTGTATTCTCAAAAGACCAACCGTAGGAAATTAAGCAAAGATCCGTAGAAAAGACCAAATAAAACGCGTCCCAATCTTGTTTACTATTCACAAGTTAAATACGTGAACTATTTAGATAAACATTAAAGAGATTTGCAAGCAAATTGCATCTTCTGTCACACTGAAACATTCTTTGTATTCTCTGGATAACATTTAAGATTTCTTGTGAAACTAATCATTCTTGTATTTGCGGAATCCTTTATTAAACAATAGCATAAAAGCAAAAGTAGATCACATTTTTCCCAACTGAAAAATATGTTTGGCGAATGTAGCGTTAATTTTAATTATATATATGTATATATATATATATATATATATATATGAATTCTGAGAAATATATATATATATTCTGAGAAATTAGCTCTAAATTGTTTAGAATATATATTTTTGCAAAACGAAATACAAGATGTTCCAAAAAGATGAACACACAATTTTAAAGATTATAATTTCTTTTTTTTTTCTCACATTAAATTAATATTTAAATTGTAAAATAATTAAGTCAAATATATCAATTTTCTTCCTACAGACCATGTTCTATTACAAAAAATTAACCTTTAAAATATGCCGCAGATGAACGATTTTTTTTTCTTGGTTATAATATAAGGCAAAATTCTTTATTTTCCCTGTACATACTCAGTTATTGTTGAATATGACAAATTTGAAAGTGACTATCATCTATTAAAATAGCAAATCCAGACTATCTTCTAGTACAATAGACTATCAATAGACTACCTTCTAGTACGCTTCAATAATGCATATAAATTTTATTACCTCTAAGATTCTGTAACACTATTAAAATACATCGTAAATGATTAGACCAAAATGGAACAGAATACTTTTTGATCCTCCTGTAAATTCCCCCTTCATTTTCAATACGAAAGGTAACATACCATGCCAAATTACAATAAGATAAAAGAATTACATATTAATCCCAGTGCATTTAAGCGAGTTAGAGGGCGGACAGATAGAGGTCTTTAAACCGTTTAAAGTTTTTTCGAAAGAGTTAGGAAAACATAAAAAATACTATTAAGCCGCACTATTTTACATAGTATGTATGTTATTCACAAGGGACCTATTCTTAAAATTTACAACAGTAAGTTAGTTGAATAATTAAATATTTTTTCTTAATTCTGCGATTAAAATTATGCCTAGAAACTTTCTGTATAAACCAGCTTCTTTGAAAGTTTATTATATTTATCTTATTTAGGGAGGATGAAGTAAGTATACACTTTAAGAAAACCTCGATTAAGTTTATATTCTCAAAAGACCAATCAAAGGATATTAAGCAAAGATTCATTCAAAAGACCAAATGAAACGCGTCCCAATCCTGTTTACTATTCACAAGTTAAATACGTAAACTATTTAGATAAACATTGAAGAAATTTGCAAGCAAATTGCATCTTTTGTCACACTGAAACATCCTTTGTATTCTCTGGGATAACATTTAAGATTGCTTGTGAAACTAATCATTCTTGTATTTGCGGTTTTCTTTATTTACTGGTAGTATGAAAGCAAAAGTAGATCACAATTTTCCAGTGAGAAAAACACGTATTGAGATTTTAGAGTCCAGTTTAATTACAAACATTTTGTAATGATTTCTTTTAACAATGCTTATATTTATTGCGATGTATGGAAATTAGGTTTAAATGGTTTAGAATATATCAGCAAATAAATAAATAAAATGCTATATTCATCTTTTAAAAAGATAAATTTAAAACTACACTATGTGTAAATTACTTAAAAAGGACAAAAAAAGAAATATTTTAAAATGTGTTAAATTACTTTTAATCCTTAGCATTTTCAACTGTAAACATAGCCATCGTCAGAGAATACAAAATACAAATATTAACATCTTAATTTTCAATATATATTTACAAATATATATTAAAATTTACATATAGAATATATATATTTACAAAATGAACTACAGGGTTTCACCAAAAGATGTATGGGTCATTATTACAAAATACGGAAATTACAATCACCACAATAAAATTCCTATTAAATGTTATTTAATGCAATTTGTTTTGTTACAATCTAATAAAGAGTAGTCTTAGAAGTATTTTAAAGAGGCATTACATTTCTAATTACGTAAATAAAGTAATTAAATGATTTAGAATTTCAAATGATCATTTGAAAATACTATTTCAAATGATCATCATTTGCCCGCTCGTTCTGTATGTATGTTCGTACGTAACGCGATAACTCATGATAAAAATATCCGATCCACTTGAAATTTTGTACATAGGTATATTCTGATAAGGCGCTTTCCTTATTAGTTTTTGGAGTTCATTCGATATGTATAAGATGGAGAAGGGGGGCTCATGCCCCTCCCCTTAATTGATATAAATGGGTTTTTCATGCAGAATTAAGTTTTCGTTCAAAATTTAGATATAGGATCATTCTGATGGGGCGATTCCGTGACTGTTATTAGGTGTTCATTGAATAAATATAAACAGGGGGAGCGGAGGTTCTAATGCGCCTCCCCTTAATTTATATAAATGGGTTTTTCAAGCAGAATTGTCAGATTTGGTTCAAATCTCTGAATAGTTTTGGAAGTTTAATGGTTAAGTATAAAAGAGGGGGATAACTCTTCTTAAATTATATAAATGCTAAATGGGTTTTTCTTAAGAATTATCCAATTTGCTCTGAATTTTGGATATAGATTTTTTATATGATAAAGCATGTCCTTGATAGTTTAGGAGGTTCAATGATCAAGTATAAAAAAAGGGGAGAGCTGTTTCCCCTTATTAATTTTTTTTCGAACGGAATTAACCCTTGAAAATATAAGGCTGTAGTGTACAATCAGTATGCGTAGCCGGTGAGCTTAGTGCCATCAGTTTAGCTGGGCAATATTCTTTTTTATTTACTCATGTCACACTGTGATGTGTGCGAAATAAAGATCTTTCTATTTTAATTTATAAATATATTTTTAAATTTTTTTTAATTCTTTAATTAATATTTATACCTTATGGAACAAATATATGAGAAAGTTAAAAAATTTTGTATTTTACAAACGATTTTTCAATATTAAAACATGATTGTTACTGAAAATGAATATCATTTTCCTGGCCTGCATTTCAGTTCTTTATCGGGTATATACCGGGTGTCCCAAAAATGACTGATGGATTTTAAAATTCAATAACTTGCAAACGGTGACACCTATTTAAAAAATTTTTGCAGGAGGGCTATGCATAATGTCAGGAGTTTTTTTACCGTAATTTTTTATTTTAATTCGAATTTCCAAAAATAGGTGGCTTGAAGACCAGGTCGACGCTTCACTCAGCACTGATCACCTGGCCGTCAGCGCCACCTATTGTTTGAAATTCGAACTAAAATAAAAAATTACGGTAAAAAACTCCTGATATTATACACAACCCTCCTGCAAAAATTTATTAAATAGCTATCACCGTTAGCATGTTATTGAATTTTAAAATCCATCAGTCATTTTTGGGACACCCGGTATATGCCGTTTCAAAGTAATGCATATTTTTTGACAGTTCAAATAAAAGACAGTTATATCATAGCTACCAGCAAGATATTTTAGATATTTCATTTAAAGTTATGTGATTGACCTTCTGACAGTCTTAAAAAAGGGTAAATTTGTAATGTTGATTTTTCTTCAATTTGTTTCAAATGCTAAAAAATTTCTTCATTCTTTCAACATTATATAAAAATACTTGATTACAAATACGAATGTGAAGCTTGTGAGTACTAATGATTGTAAAATGCATAAAAGATCCATTAAATTATTAAATTTTTATTACTTTAAAAATTTCTGATTTTGCAAGGAAATCTGGAGTTTAATGAACGTATCCACACGGGCTTGAAATTTTTGTAAATGTTGAGTAGACTTTTATTATGTAATTTAACTGGCTTGGTTTCCATAAATTAACAAATAAAACGGAACAATTCAAAATAGACAAGAAAAAACCCAAAGTTTTTATCTTTAAATTTTTAATACCTGTATTAACACTTATATATCTGCTCATTTACCAATTCTATCAGGTATTATAACAAGCTTAAAATGGGGTAGTTTTTCTACGTTCACTTACTTAAAAAATTAAAAAAAATTCTTTTTCAAAATATAGTCTATAAATATATATTACTCTTTGTATGTTTTAACAAGTTTATTTATACTTCACAGTTATTAATATGGTATTCCATATAATTTATTACAAATTAATAAATCCAATTCATTTTTCCTTTAAAAATAAATATATTGCATGTAGTATTTAAAATTCTTTATTTCTATTTTTTGAAAAAGAATTTTTTTGATTTTTTTAAGTAAGATAAGCTACCCCATTTTAAACTTGTTATAATACCTGATAGAATTTAATACCTTACTTTAATATACTTGTTATAATACCTGATAGAAACAAGAATGTAAAAAAAATATTTTAGTATGAAATTGTATCCTGGCATTCACGTCCCAAAAAATGAGATATAATTAGATAAAAACTAAATTCTTAAAATTTAACAATTTTACGATTTTCAAATATTATTTTAAAATATTTAACAATTTTAAAAATTTAGCAATTTTACATTGAAAATACTTTACAGTTAATTGAAAATAAATTTACCTCTTGAAATATTGAATTGTTTACAATGGATAATTTCTGTATCTCAGATGATAAAAATCTCACATTTTGTTATACTAAACTCGTATACGCAGATTAATATTTACAACATTAGCTTTTATTCACATATAAATTGCTAAAGAATCACATAAGTAATTCAAATTGTATATAAAATAAATAACATCAACTACAAATTATTACAAATAAAATAAATTACATTGTACAAATTTTCCTCTTACCACAGTTGTTCCACATATAAAGCCTTTAACACGTTGACTTCCAACTACGAAATAACTCGTAGATTGCATTATTTTCTAGAACGCCAACTACGAGTTATCTGGTACTTATGTTTACTTGCCTTTTTGTCCAGCTATGATTAAACTCGCATTATATCAGGGCTAATATCGATAGATGGCTTCTGGGAAAAGAACAAAAAATCAATGCTGGCTTGCAAAAACATACAATTTATTAAAAAACGATCCAAAAATATGATTACCAACTACGTGATAATTTGTAAGCCCTTAAAAAAATTTCTTATGATTTTTGATGGTACCTAAGGACTAGAATTAGAGTTTTGAATAAGATAATGTGATAAAATCAAATTGTCATCATTCTGAAAACTGTCGTGGCAGTCAACTTGTTAAATGCAACGGATACTTTATTTTTTTATATCCATCTCACGATTTTTTAATTGCGTTCTAATCATATATGTATACGAATTACTTATAGTCGTTGTTCAATCCGTCTATCCATCCGTCTGTCTGTCCGCTTATAAGAACACAAAAACTACCCAACTGAATCATTTAAAATATACAAATGTTGCATAATTTTTTCGATATTATGCAATGGATTAAATAAGGAAATTTACTCCGTTTATTTATTTCAATTAAAACATGTTTTTGAACTTTATTTCTACATGTGACCAATAACATCTTTTCAAATTTTGATTTTTACGTATTTTACTTCTAATGTTTAGAGCTAATCCGTATCAAAACAATTCTTCAATGTATTAAAAATGATTCGGAAACGTTTTGATCTAAAATTTATAATTGAAATAGTAATAAAAAATACAAATATGTTGAAAGGTGTCGTTTGACTTTGGTAAAAATAGTGATGACAGTAAAATTTTTCATATTTAAAAGGACATTAAGGAATTTTAAAATGTTTTGGCTAAGCCGATTTTGTAGGGTTCCATGTAGGAATAACTAGGGGTATTACCAGGGTTCTACTGTATTTTTAAATTTTTAACATTTGAAAAATATTTTCTTTCAAATTTACATTTCTGAGCATACGTATACACATTAAAAATAAATGATCACATAAAAAAATAACTTAAAATATTGATCCAATTCATAAGAATGACAATAGAGAACACCTTTTCTGAGAAATATTCATCTAAAGAAATGAATAACACATATATTGAATTATAATGAACATAGAATTCACAAGATCAAAATTTTATTTCTAATAACACATATATTGAATTATAATGAACATAGAATTCACAAGATTAAAATTTTATTTCTATTCTTTTCATATAACAAAGCTGCCAACGCATACATATAGGATTTTATTACTCTTCAATATAATTTTTACAAGAGATTTCAGACTATACGAAATGTTTCGATAAAATATGATTAGCATATTTTATTACTTAAAAATCTCCTTTGAAAATCTTCAGAGCAGGTGTATTAAGACTTCTCTAGATAAATTTGTTTTCATATTTGTCAAAAGTATAAAAATATTTAAAATGAATATCATCCCTGCCTTAATTTAAAATACGAATACATATGATATCACATGGGATTTCACATTTCGTTCGATTCCATTTAGGTCGCACAATTATTTCGTTTGATTCGGGACTGCCCTGTAATGCCGACTGTTTTTAATGAGTGAAACAGTAATTAGAGCATATATCGGATGCAGCTAACACGAAGTATCTATTTAAGTATGATAACGAATTCAAAAGAAGTATAGAAAGTTCATAAATATATTTATTTGCATTTGAATAACAGCGTTGTTGGTAGTAACCTTTTGTGTATTAGCTAATAATTTAGATTAAAAATTCATTATTTAAATTTGATGCATTAATTATGGATTTTATATAAAAATTCTGAATTATTATATATTCGCCACTGAAGCTGAATTATAAATATTTAATTAAATATATCAATGCCTGGGGGCATATTGTGAATTTTAGTTACTTTTCTGCAATTATTTATACGAATTGTATTTCTGTACGGTTTAAATTAATTTCACGTGTCCACTTTTTTTTAGAACTTACTTATATTTTCATTTAAAATGCAATATTTTAGAAGTGAAGTTTTATAGATCATTTTTCCTAAAATGCACTGGGTATCATGAATGAATAGAGGCTCCTAAGGAATCATCATGAAATGAATATTGCCCTTATATTTATTTTGTTTGTTTTTCTTTAAATGCTAGCATACATGCTTTGTCCTGGGATTTCACATGTTGCTCATTAACATTTAGAGTCCGGTTTGAATTCGTTTTATTTTGAACTACCCCGTAAAATCATACATTTGAAATGGGTGAATAATTAGCTAAAATTTATACCAGACGTAGCTGAAAGGAAAATTTTATTTAAGTTGAGCAGCAAAATAAAAGAAATAAATGAAATATTAATAGATACCATATCACGGACTTACTTGGACCCAAGAGAGGGTCATTTATTTTAAATCAGTTTTAGAGTGTTTAAACTGTTTATGTCTTGACGGTATTTTAAAGAACTGCTGAAATAAACTGTTATAAAATTCATTTATTACATCGGCCCCACCAGTGGCCGAGAGGTTCTGACCTCTCAACTGGTAGACGGCAGGTGCTGGGTTCGAACCCAATCGCGGCTGTCGGCCTAACCGTTCGGAATTTTCGTGGTTTTCTTCGAACCTTGCATAAATACGGGTTAGGTTCCTTTAGAAAGACTCCCACGAAGGGCACTCTCCCCTGGTCCTATATCCCAAGTGTAGATAATCGGAGGACAAAAATAAACCAAACCAAAACCATTTATTACATCGATCAATATTAATCCAGTTTAGACTGAGTTATACTAAATTTTAGTCTAAACTATAGTTAGTTTACCTTATCTTGTTCCAATAGTATTATTGGTTGTATGGAAAAAAATATTTAAAAAAATACTTATAGCTTTTTTAACGTTGAAATATAGTTCGGGGTGAGGAGAAGGGAGCTTCAATTCGGAAATAGCTCTACACTTCTATTGTAAGAACATTATATTTGTACATTTCGTAATTCTGTAAAATACTAAAAACATATTTTAAATAAAACATTTAATTAGAGTTATAAATATTGATAAAATCCCTATAAATTCAAATTTCATTAATTAATTTTAAATGACAAAACCCCTCTAAAATTTGCCCCACCAGTGGCCGAGAGGTTGGGACCTCTCAACTGGTAGACGGCAGGTGCTGGGTTCGAACCCAATTGCGGCTGTCGGCCTAACCGTTCGGAGTTTTCGTGGTTTTCTTCGAACCTTGCGTAAATACGGGTTAGGTTCCCTTAGAAAGACCCCCACGAAGGGCACTCCCTCCTGGTCCCATATCCCTTGTGTAGATAATCGGACGACAAAAATAAACCAAACCTCTAAAATTTATTAATGATTGTGTAAATCTTCTAATCTAGTATCAAAAATTCAGAAAAAAGCTTTAGCGGATGAACTTTTCATGAATTCATTATTTGGGACGTAAATTATGAAATTAATCTTGTGACTACTGTATTAGTTAACTAGTCCTGTCGCAAGGGGAGTGTTTTTTAATGTAAAATAATTGCGTCAATACTATCAACGCATATAATTTAGGAGTGATTTAAAAGACATTTTAACCCGACTAGATTCACACACTACTAAAAATTCACAAAAAATGCTTTAGAAAGTGAACTTTGTATGAATTCATTATTTGGAACATAAAGAGTTTAATTACGTCCTGTGACTGCTGTGTTAATAATCAGTCATATCACGGGCGGGGTGTTAGTAGTTACTGTCATATAATCACGTCAACGCTATCAATGCATGTAATTTTGTACAGAATTAAAACACATTTAACCCTTTGAGGAGCGGTGGAATATATTGCACTCTATTTTGTTTTAATCAGGACTCTCACCAAAAGAATTAATTACATTTGATTTTCACAGTATGAGGTTATCAAGAATTGCAATTAATATAAAATAATAAGGACACTTTAGCATTATTGTTGTGGAAACTTTCCGTAATTTAATATAATAAAAAATATGGCCTTAAAAATACTTTTTTTTTAAATTTTGATTATAAAAATTATTTATTTTTATTAGATTTTTTTTATTAATGTTTCACTATATGATCTTATTACTTAAATATTATGCATAATACATTCTCGTGCATAACGCGAGTGGTGTCCACTTACGAGAGTGTATTTATGTATTCCGAGATACAGAAACTTGTTTTAAAAGAAAAATGAAAAATATTCTGAAAATAAAAATTTCATTAACAAAAAAGTTAAAACCTTGACGTCAGACAAAAAAAATTTAAAACGTCAGAACACGTGTCTTACATTATTCGATTAGGACATGGCTTAAATTTCAACCATGTAATTGGGGTAAATTTTATTCCAGTGCGTATAATAACGAGTTAAGGATTAGCATTACTGGTTGAAATTAAAAACAGTTATTCATTAAAATGATGCCAGTTCATAAAAATTCACTGAAATATTTAACATTTTAAAAAAGTACGTTATATTTTTTAAATTTCAACTTTTCAACTAAAAATTTCAATTTTACATTTTTGCGTATTCGTATGTACATTAAAACTAAAAGATCACATCTAAAAACTAGTCGTTGGGGGCCACCGTAATACTTACCCATCATGTTTATACTACAAATAAAACATCGAAATAAAAATCGCTTAATGACGTAACGTAATGTCTTAAATCCAAGTGAATGTGACAGTTACGGTAAGCCATTATTGGCAATCACACTTTGGCGATAGTTTTTTAATAGACGAAATCAAATAATACCGAAGTGCGTAAAAGAAGCATCCTTATAACTCCAAAAATTTCAATTATATTAACCAACAATTTACTGCATTGGATTAAGTGTCTCATTTAATATTGAAATATATCTTTGAATTGAAATTTGAATAAAATACAGGGTCATGAAAAATCGAAGAGTATGAAAAATAGGATTACAAATATCTCGATACCGATTGGCTTCAGTTTTTATGCAAAATTTTTGTTATTTTATTGCCTTTTAACGTCCATTCCTTGAAATAAAAAATTTCGAAAATATTTATATATCTTTTATAAGAACGAATTTTTGGAGAATCCGAAAAAGATAGTTCCGGATAATCGAGGTTACTGATATTCAATAGGCTTCGTACCATTCTTACACAATAAGTACATACAAAGTTTCAAGTCTCTGTCTCAATTTGTTCGGGAGATAGAACGGTTATAGACAGACAGACAGACAGACGGACGGACGGCAAAATTTTTTTTCCAAAAATATGTTTTTCGGAATCTCCAGTGTCCGAAATGTGTAAATCCGTCAAAAAAAAAAATTTTCGATTTTCAAAACGATTGCAAGACTTACCCTGTACTACGTATAATGGGTAAGTAATAACTTAAGATATTGATAGAATTCATACGCATAAAAACAGAGAACATATTTTTGGAGAAATACTCATCTAAGGGAACAAATAATACACATGTTGATTAATGATGAACATGGAATTTACAACGTCAAGATTTTATTACATTTTTTTTCAAATAACAAAATTTCAAACGCAAAGATATAGGACCATATAGGATTTTATTACGCTTCAACATTATTTAAATAAGTAATTTCAGACTGTACGAAACATTTCAATGAAAATATGATTAGCATATTTTATTACATAAAAATCTCCTTTGACAATCTTCAGAACAGCTGTATTAAGACTTCTCTAGATAATTTTGTTTTCAAATAAATCAAAAGTTTAAAATATTTTCATTTGAAATGAATATCATCCCAGCCTTAATTTAAAATAAGAATAGACATGATATCGCATGGGATTTCACATTTCGCTCGATTCCATTTAGGTCGCACATAGATTTCGTTTGATTTGGGACTGCCCTGTATTGCCGACTGGTTGAAATAAGTGAAAACAGTAATTAAAGTTTATGTAGCTGAAAGGAAGAATCTATTTGAGTATGATAATAAATTCAAAAGAAATATAGAAAGTTAATAAATGTATTTATTTATATTTGAATAATAATACTGTTGACTATATCCGTATGTGTATTACTTAATTATTTATCTTAAAAATTCATTATTGAAATTTGATACAGTAATTATAGATTTTATGTAGAAATTCTGAATTTTCTATTTGCGATTGAAGCTGAATTAGCTATGTTTAACTAAACAGATTATTGTCTGGGGATATAATTTTAATTTACTTTATAATGTTACTTATTTAATTTTTATTGCAATATATTTTAAAGGGATTTATCAATTACTACTTCTTCTGAAAAATTTATTTATTTAGGATACGACCTATCATAAGTAAATTTTGCAGGTGATTATTTACCGCAAAACGCACTGGATACCATCAATAAGTATTGGTTCAAAAAGATGACATTAAATAAATATTGACTTGATTTTTTTTTATTTTAAATGGTACTAGACATGGGTTTTTTCGAGGGATTTCAAACGTCGATCCTTTCTATTTAGGGTAGAAATTTAGTCGGATTTCGTTTCATTTGAGAAAAGCTTTTAAAATCATACGTTTGAAATGCGAGAATACAAAAATAAGAATATATATATATATATATATATATATATATATATATATATATATACAGATGTAGCCTTATATAGTAAAATGATTTCCTCATAAGCAGACGTCCGCATATATAAGAAAAAAATAGTTGATTTCAATTGAAAATACATAGCATAAAATTAAAAATATGCATTTCATCTGCCCTATCGACTATGTATAATAGAAAATCTCGAGAGAAACTTTCAATAATCACGCAAAGATAATCAATTAAATCAATTAAATTCATGAAATTTAGCAGTAAGAGAAAATAAATGCATAAATAAATAAAAAATAAATTTTAATTACATGGCAATTGCACATGTTTACATTGTGTTACTTACACTAATGATTAAAGTTAATTTAACAGTTGAGATATATATCTATTGTCACAGTTATTAAAATATAACCATTTGATTATTGCTTTTATTCACAACAAAAGTTATTTCTTGTATATTTTTCCACTAATAAAATTATAAATAACACTAATCATACTCCAAATTAATTTAATACACGGAAAGTCTCTTTGGTTGAAAAAATTTAATTTTAGTTAATATAGCCCCAACGAAAAATTTTGGTTTAAATGACCAAATTTTAAACAAAAAGTTGTTGAATTAACAAATTCATTTGGTTAGTCTAACGACAATTTGGTCATTTTAACCAAAATATTTGGTTGATGCTATATTAATCAACATTTAGTTGTTTCGGCTAAACAGGTTTTTCCGTGTAATTTATATACATATTATTCAGTCTAAAAATCTGCCTATTAATAAGTCCAAAAAATGTTTTGTTATTTAATGCATAGTTTATATATTACAGGTAGTTAATAGCTACAGGTCTTCAAATGGACAAATTATTAAGGACGAGACTTTAAAATGTGGAGATTTTTAAATCTATTAAAAAGAGGTTGCTTACTTAGGTCTAGGGCTTAAAATATGCGAATTTTAAAAAAATGTTAAAGGATCGTTTTATGTCACGTGTGAGACAGCTTTTTTAAATATTACTGCTCTTTTACATGGAAAAAACTGTTTTGTTGAAACAACTAAATTTTGGTTAATACAGACCCAACTGAATATTTTTCTTGCAATGACAAAATTAAGGTTGGATTAAATAAATGACTTTATTAATTAAAAAAAAGTTTAAATTTGGTCATTCCAACCAAAATTTAGCTGTTTTAATAAAACAGTTTTTTTTTCGTGTAACAATGCCATAGTATCCTCGATTTAAAACAACTATGCATGAAAATATTCCTAATTTTAATGCATAAGCATAGTTTATATTTAAAAAAAAATTAAGTTAAGAGATATAAATATTTATGTAAATTTTACGTAAAAGTACAATATATTGCATATGGCACTTATGCATGGTCGGTGGGATATATTACATTGCACTTAATTTTAATCACAAGAATCTTTTAATTACATTTTATTTTGGTGAACAAAAGTTTGAAAAAACGCATTTCATTATTTTAAAATATTAAATTTCGAAGTTTTCAGTATGAATTCAACGTTACAAAAACACACTATTTACTTTTGAAAGGGTTAAGTGTTTCAGTATTAAAAAAAAAGAATGCTTATAGTCTCTCTTGTTGTCCTTTAGTTTGTCAAGAAAACTTTCTCAGAACCTGGGGTAATGTAGTTGTGTTGAAATAATAAACTTAACGATCTCACTGATGAATCAAAATTTAAGATTCTAACTGAATGTAAAAAAAAAAGTTACTACTAAAAATCGTTTTATTTAGAAATCCTAATTATAGAAAATTAAACAATAAACAACATGAATTCGGAAATTGCTGATTTTAGGAATTTTTTCCTTGCATCTTCGGTAAGTCTTACCACTTAATTCACAAGCATAAGTCTTTACAATTTCTGATTCTCGAATGCTGTCCCCTTACCAAAGTCTTAATGTACTCCGATAATTAAATACGAGTTTTATAGGGAAAATAAAATATTCTTTAGATGAAAACGTCAGTAACAATAAATAAAACCTCGACCCCAGAAACAAATATTCTATTCTTAAAAATTCGCATTGCTGTCTTGACTCACTATCAGAAATGCATGTTTCACTGTCAGAAATGCATGTTGCTAGTTTTTGCAATATTTATTTGATTATTTGCTATGGAATATATATATATATCCATTAATTATAAAAGAATATATATCAATAAAGCATGCAAAAATAAAAGTAATATATTCGAAGTATGCAAAACCATAGTAGATTCATCAAACTCCGTTTACATATGTATAAATCCTTAAATTTATTACAAATTACCACATTGAAACACTGAAAAAATAAATTAAAATGACTATAATCAAAGTTTATGTATCCAAAGTAAAATCTTTAGGACCACAAATACTCTGGAACTACAAATAAAGTGTGTTGTTTCAACTTCGTCTTAGGCACGAAAAAGCAAAATAATGCGAATTTGGGGCTACAACTGAAATGAAATAGAGGAAAACTTCAAATATAAATTATAACAAATATTATTTATTTGTAATTAATTATTTTTAATAATAGTTATTTTAATTATATATTATTAATTATATCTTTTTGGTTTCTGACATAACTTTCGTTGTTAACTGTCAACTATAACTGCTGGCAACGTGAGATTGCAAATTTGAAATTATCTCAAATGGTAGCGATTGATATTTATAAGTTTATCTTTTTGATAATTCAGTTATTGTCTTATTATTTTCTAATATTTTTCTTTGAACTATGTTTTCCATTGTACCTAATCTTTTGATAATTAAATTATTGTCTTATTATTTTTCTAATATTTTTCTTTGAACTATGTTTTCAATTGCGATTAATCGGGTAATTTAGAAATCATATTTAGGTTTATCCTGATTTCTAATCAGAAATTAATCGCAATTAATGTGTCTATTTAGCATTGCCCATGAGAACGAGCTAAATACCACATTTCTAATATTGTTGCAATTTTTGCCAACTCCTATGTTTGATATAGTTTGTTATTTAACGAGTTATTCCACATTTCGATGTTGATTTGTAGTATTATGGTTGGTATATATATATAATGGTTGTATATATATATATATATACATTTAGAATCTATTATATGATTAAGAAGGGCAGTTATAACTCTCTTTAAAGAAATTTTAATGCAAATAACAAAACTAATCTGAATAAGCACTAATAAATAAAATAATCGAAAAAAAGTACTAATTTGTATTCGATTGCTAAAAACTTTATAATTGAATCGAATGGTCTCAACAAACTAAAGGAGGTTATAACTCTAAAGAATTTACAATGCAAGTGAGAAAAATAAACAAACTGAATCAGCTCTAATAGTTGAAATAACCGAGAAAAAAATTCCTCTACTTTGTACTTGATCTCTAATTACTTTACAATTTAATCTAGTAGTTTCTATATAAAACTGCTGTTCAGTCTAATATATAGATAAGAATTAATAAGAACCATTAATTATAAAAGAATATATAATAATAAAATATGCAAAAATAAATTAAAAAAACATTTGAAATATTCAAAACAATAGTAGATTCATCAAATTCCATATATATAGATATGCATAAATCCTTAAATTTAATACAAATTACCACATTAAAACATTGAAAAAAATAAAGGATCTGTAAAGAAAATCAGAAAAGTAAAATTAAATTAAATCAGCACTAATAATTAATATTGTTAAAAAAACTGCTATTTTTTATTTGCATTTTTGAAAACATCAAAATGTGAAAAATAATAAATTAATCTGTTTATTAAAATAATTGAATTCATTTTTTGTTAGCTACTGCAGCATTTAATTAATTAGCTTCTCTATGAAATTGCTTAAATCTTAAATTATGTTGTAAAAAAATAAAAAAAATTAATACTTATAAGAAAGTCTAATGAAATAAATAAATATTGGTAATAGAAATTATCAAATAAAGCCATGGAATAAAAACTACTAGATTCGCTCTATCATAATTTTATAATGAAAATAATCCATCAGCTTTGTTGAAACTTCTGGATTAAACTCCTGCTAATTTCAGGAGGCAACTTAATTGTAAATTGCAAAGTAAAACTTCGTGTATCTTGAAATCTCTTGTTATATACGTTATAAGACAAAACCCTTGGAATATTACTATAAATCTATGCATTTAATAGAAGTGCATGAAAGTTAAACAAGAAGGGTCTAACAAATCTTCATTATCTTTCTGGTAATTCAGTAATAAACGGGAAACTCTTTGTGTAATTAAAACTTCAGCTGAAATTTTAGCTAATGTCAGTTTATTGCGTTTCTAAAATCAGTTTATTAATTATTAAACTATATAATTTAAAATCTTTTGAGAAGCTTATATTAAGCATAAATGTTAACTTTTATTTTAGTAATAATATTTTTACCATATATCTGCACAAATATATGCAAATAAAATATGAATGTATACTTTCCTTAAAATACGCAAAACTATTTTTTACATCATTTACTAAAACATGCGATTTAGCATCTAGTTCTAAATGCGAATATACTTCACTTATTTATTTTTTATTTTAAAATACAACTTCATATTTTGTTTAGGTTTCTGCTGTTTCTTTATGGATTGAGATTTTTAGAGAGTAGATTATTATATTTTTAACATACACGAATTTTCAATAATATTTATAAAAATATGCAAATGATATACTAATTTGTACTTTTCTTTAAACAAACAAAACTATTATTTTACAATATTTACTAAAACAAAAGACTTGGTATTAAATTACAAATACGAAAATATTTTTTTTTTCATATAAAATACAAATTTATATTTTGCATAGGTTCCTACTTCTTTATGGTTTAATACTTTTAGATTGAGCATTAATGTTAATTATTATTATTATTTTCATACACATAATTTCACAATTACCTGCAGAAAATATGGAAATTAAATGCTACTATACATTTTCCTAAGACAAGCAAAACTTTTTTACAGTGTTTACAAACTATACGATTTGATATCTAGTTCCAAATATGAATATACTTTATTAATTTTTTCTTTAATTTTTTTTTCTTAAAACAAATAAAAATGTTCTTTCATTATTTTTTACTTTTTTTATTTCAGTCTTTCATTAAGTTTTATAAAAATTTGAACAGTTTGATAGTTTTCTTTTTTATACACAGAAGTAAAATATTTACAATTTAATATTATTAATATCCTTTATCACATTTCTTATTCTTAGATTTTTAACCAATATAACACAATTTTTCATTTTATATTTTGTGCGTTTATTATTTAATTATGTTAATCGCGATAATTTTCCGCGCTTCTTTGTTTCTTTTTATATTTATGAATTCTAACTTATAAACTTGAATTTTATTACCAATTCACATTCTAACAACAAAAAAAAGTTTAAATATTTCTCTTTCGTATTTATATATTTTTTGCGTATTAATAAATTTTTATCCATTTTTTTTAACTATGTTTTTCATTAAAATGTTAAAGATTACAAATTTCTTAATTTACAATAAATAAATAAATATATATATAAACAATCTTTTTCACGAATTAATATTTTTCTTTTTTAAAAGTAATTTTTTTCAATTAGCATTTTTTATCATTCTGTACGCTAATGAAAATCATCAGTATTTTAATTTTGTATTCTAATAATTTTTGCTGATTATCTAGTTTATGAGTTTTATTTTCAATCTAACTGTTAAGATTCTTTTTATCAATCAAAATGTTTCCTTTAAATTAATTTACTTATTCTGTTATTTATGACTTTTGCCTTTTTTAAATCGAAGTTTATTTGCTTTCTGAATACCGCACTACTAAAATTAGAAAGTTTTTTTTTTTTTTTTTGCCTTTTTGCTAAATACGAATTTCTAATTTCTCTTTCAAAATGAATTAAGGCAATAATAAAATAAAAAAAAAATACCGATGTCGGAAATAGTTTCTTTGGCAATTATTAACTTTTATGAAAAGTTCTTTGAACTTAATAATCAATAAAATAAAGTTTCTCTAAGATATTTCTGAAACAAGGGAAAACATTAGCAAAATCATTAACAAAATAATTCATTTTATGTGTGGATTCTTGAAGGGAAGTCTTAGTAAGTTTGTAGCTTTATTTCATTAAGTCTTTAATTAAAATATTAGCACTGATAGATACATTGCCGTTGGCAGTTTTGTGTGTACGCAGGAAGTTATTAAGATTTTACATTAAAAGTTGTAACAATTTTTTAAATAGCAGAATACTAAAAGAACTGTCCGTTGCTTAATAAACATTACTTTCTTTTATTTTTACAATAATAAACTATTGAATTCGTGAAAGATTTCGACAGATTTATAGGTTATAGAAGGTCTTGAACAGGATTTGATGGTTTAGAAAATGTGTGTCTGTGAGTCTGTATGTAAAGAAAATTTTGTGAGCACTCTATCTCAAAAAGTAATGCACGGAATTTCACAAAACTTTAGACATAGTTATACCTCGATATAAACTAAAGCTTCTTAGATTTTAGTTTTTTATTGCCCAACCGGTGCCGACTTACTGTTTTAGTTACTATTACTATAATAGCTTTATGTGAAGAACTAATTCACGGATTTTCATAAAACTTTATACTCAATTAGCGTTTGATATAATTTGGTGCTGATTACTTTACGGCATAACCTGCAGAACAGGTGGCACTTCTATGCTACCTTATTGATAAGCGGGTACGGTATATCTCAAGAACTAATGTACGAATATTCATCAAACTTTCGATTCAGAAAGTCTTCTCATATGGATTAACGCTGTGTGGTATTTAGTGTAAATAGCTTTACATGTGGAGATGCTATACTACATTTTTCACATTTTTTCAGTAGCTTTATCTCAAAAACTAATGCATGAATTTCCATCAAATTTCGAATTCAGTTAGTCTCTGATTAAAAAATGGTCCTGATTAGTTTTTGATGCACATCGCACGTGGCACTGTTATGCAGATTTTATTATTGTTATTATTATTATATCCGCAATAGAAACTAGTGCACGAATTTTCATCAAACTTAAGATTCAGTTCGAAGTTGACATAGGTTGTTTTTTGGTATAAATCACATAGCTTGTGGTGCTTCTATGCTGCTTTTTCCTGGAAGTATTAACATGCATGAGATAGAAGAAAGTTTTGTAATTGTCACATCTGACTAGTTTTTAAACTGACTTACAAATATTTTCTGATTATTTTAACATTAAATGTAATTGTGCTGCCATTTATGTAAGGATTTAATAATTATAAATTAGCAATTTTGATTTATTAATTTCACGATAGAATTAAAAAAAACGAGATCCTTTATGCAATCTGCAGTCACACTTAATCACTTATTTTTAGATGCATACAAATTTAAACTGAAATAAAACACACAAAAATAATGTTAATGGCGACGATTGATTTTATTAAATAAAATTTTGTACCATTAGTGTTTAAAAAGGATTTCGCTCAAATTATCTCTGAGACTGGATTGAATGAAGTGATATCAGGAAGTCGAATTATCAATCGTTTTATCAAACTATTTGTACCGTATATGAACAATAACTCAGCGAATATTCATATCAAAGTGGTCAATTTCTGTGGTTTATCGGCGTAGACCAGCAACTTCTCATATTTCTATACAAAATAATCCATTCGTGTGAGATTACAGGTACATGTTTTTTACACGCAATTATGCACTCAATAAAAGTCTCCCTCAATAAATTGATGACGTTTTGCGCAATCCGCATGTGTTGTTCTAGCGTAAGTCGATTAATGGCTAAATAGCAAAACATACTGATCACAATTCATCTATCAATTGTGAATTCGTATTTGACTAGAATCTGTGTTTCAATTTCAATACCACACCTCTGCTAGTGAAATCTATTGTCGAATACAAAATGTATATGACATGGAGTGTATGTCACCACATCTTCGTTCCACTCAAGAAATCTCTTAAGAGACGGTGATCTGCAAACAAATTTTGAATGGAAACTTCGACCACATTATCGTTGGCAAATCGCCGTCCTTCCAGAGCTTTATTCAGTGGACCAAAGATGTGGTTCTATATACATTTTGCATTCAATGATATATTTCAGTAGTACTAAAAATTTCCATTGTTAAAAAATGCAATACCGCGTGTTAACATCATTTAGAGTCCCTTATGATGCCAAAGATGCCTTTCAACGTCCTCCCACGTATATCAAACACGCATCTGGCGGAATCTGACGATATTGCATGCATTCCAGCTATCTGCGCCCTGTATAGGAGCATATACACTCATCATTTTCTTGAAATGGCGGAGTTATAAAAGCAAAGGCACTTTCATTTGGCCGACCCTTACAGATACATTCCAGTGTCAAATGGAAATTATCAGGCAATGAACTCCACACTCTAGAATCTCAGTTACTAGAGCACCAGCAATATTTTACTAACTTTTTGTAAGAAAAATTTTGTTAGATTTTCTTCGTTTGCATAAAATGTCCTAATATTGTGTCAAGTTCTGAAATAGTCAACCATCCAAGTCTCGTAATTGCTTTGATATTACTTAGTATTACTTAATACTAGTTCTATCAGAAGGATGCGTCTCTGTATTTATTGATACAGTATTTATATATGTTTCATTTACAATTGCTGCAAAATGCAGTTAGACTTTTTACTGCCATTTCTTACACTGAATAATAACTTTAATCTGCTCAAATTCCATAGCAAAAAAACACTGTTTTGTGCTGTAGCGCCATTTCTAATCACAAATATTTACTATTTAAGGTATGACAACAGAACATGTATTTGAAGTGTTTTTGTAAATTTATATATGCGTGAAATTATATCATCACTGGTTTCAATTCTATTCATATAATCATATTATATGTTAGACTTTTAATAAATATTAATTGTGATATACTTTAAACAAATATAGTCACAAACGCAAAGTTTATAGGTAGAAAACTGTTAAAACAGTCCTGTTATATTATACATGTATTTATTTTATTTTGTTATTTGAGCAATTTTCAATGCTTTGAAAGGTGAATTTTTGGAAAATTTAAGTCCAAAATAATGAGGGGGAAATAAAATACTCAAAAACTCGGCTTTTGAAGGGGAAAGTTAAAGCATCACACCTGTGATTTGACAAAAATGCAGTCTGGATGGGAGATTTCGGGTAAATTTGACGCTACGATTGTTAAGTTTTCGTGTTTTCAGCTAAAAAGTACAAATAAAAGAGAAAATTTTCATGAATTAAAGGAATATAATCAATGGAAAATTACATGCAAGTTCATTTATTTTAATTATTTTATTTTAAGTGCATAATCTTTAAAACAATTAAAGAACATTCGATATTCGTCTAAATTAAATTTAAAAACGACAAATGATTTTTCATAGAGCAATTTGTACTATAATCACGAACGAAGAAGAATCATGGCCAATTTAAAAAACAGGACTTTATATGTCAAATACCGGCATTGGGAGTAGGAAGGTCAAGATGAATGTAAACAATATTTTATGCAGGATTTTGTTTAATTCTTTTTACATGAAAACACTAATAAAAATTGACACTTCTTGAACAATTATATATATATATCTTTAAATTCAATTTTCAGGTAATCAATTTTTCCGTTATTTCTATGTAGTATAAACTTAATTACTTCAAAAATTTTAAACGTATTTCACAGAAAAATTTGTCCATGCTTTCCATAATGCTTATTATATACTAAACTAGAATCTAAGCTCTATGTGATAAAGTAGTTATTTTATACGCTCTCGAATACAAAAAGAGCATTTTCGATATACAATCGGCTCTCTTTAATTCGAACTTGTCGGGACCACAAGAAATGTTCGAATTATCCGAAGTTCGAAATATGGAAAGTATAAAATGAGAACATGCCTAATAGGGTACTATTACAAAGGAATTAATGTTATAGTGTTTTTTAAGTTTATTATGTCTATTATCAACAGAATATGGCTTAATATTAAATTACAATGTGTAAATATATAAATTAATTAAAAGATTAAAAACAAGCATAATGGATGAAAAATTTGAAGCGTCACTGATGGACAGACGGGGCATTTAGAAAGTGGATATCAAATGTATGGGATTATATATATACTTGTTCGGAACAATTTTCACAAAAATCAAAGAAAGAAAGTTATTCAAATGATCTGAAATCCTTGAAAGAGAAAGGAAGAATGAAAAATCGGAATTCTCGTTAGTTCGAATTAAACAATGTCAAGAGAAAATGAGTTCGAATTAATGAAAAAGTTTAACGTTAATCTGCCTTTGAAAATTTCGGGACTTCATGTTTAGTTTGAATTAAGCGAAGATTCGAATTATCCGATTTCGAATTAATGAGAGTCGACTGTATTTTGAAATATTTTAGTTAATTAAAAAAATTATTTTAAAACTTTTAATAACAGCGTACGGATAAATGTAACAGTAGTACATAATACAAAGGAAATTAAAGTGTTCTGTTTTCTGGTTAATGTGTAAAATAGTGCTAAATAAACTTTTTTTTTAATCAAAAATAGAACCGACTTAAAAAACTACTGCGAAGTGAAAAATATTTTTTTTTAACAGAATAGTTAATAAGAAATTAAACAAAGAGCATTGTATTTACAATGCGTTTTGTTAGATTTATGTACATTAAATTGATTTTTTGGAGTCGGTGCCAGCCAAGCCAAGTTTAAAATTAAAGCTAAGTTTCTGATATTGAATAATTACATTTAACATGGCTTGGCTGATACAGACTCCAGAAAATCAATTTAATGTACACAAATCTAAAAAACGCATGGTAAATACAATGCTCTTTCTTTATTTTCTTATAAACTGTTCTGTAAAAAATTTATTTTTCACTTTGCAGTAGTTTTTGAAGTCGGTTCTATTTTTGATAAAAAAGTTTATTTTTCACTTTTTAGTTTTTTTTATATTGGCTTATGATAGAGAAAACGGTTACAACAATCAATATTATTTTGCGAGAAATCACTAATTTTATTAGTTTTTGCTTAGTTTCTGAAAAATTACTGAACCATTTTCAATGAAACGGAAGTGGTACCAATTCGAGAGCAACCTCTTTCAATAAATAAAAATCAATATAAATCGGATGATAGTTTTGGAGTAATCGGTGAACATATATATATATATAATACATACGCGTCGAACTGTTAACCTCCTCCTCGTTTTTTGAAGTTGGTTAATAATTATTAGTATTTAATTTTTAAAATATACGTATAAAAATTAAAATTCCTAAAAAAAAATTATTATACACACGCATGTCAGGAGTGGGCTTCGAACAAACGATTTCTTCCGAAAACCAGAGCTTAAATCTGGCACCTTAGACCGCTCGGCCATTCTGTCTCCACTACGTTCAGCGAACTTATTCAACACTTTTAATTAATGAAAAATCACTAATTTTATTAGTTTATGCCTAATTACTAAAAAAGTACTTAACCAATTTTGATGAAATGGAAGTGATACAAATTCGAGAGTACCTCTTTCATTTAACACAAATACTAGTTTAATCGGTTGGATAATTTCGATGTAATCGGTGAACATACATAAAAAAATACATTCGCGTCGAATTGATGATAACCTCCTCTCCTTTTTTAAAAGTCTGTTTAAAAAATTGTAATACGGAAAAAATACTGTATATTATACGTATGTCAACAGTGGAGTTCGAATCCGCGATCTTTTTGGAGAACCAAAGCTTAAATCAGACGCCTTAGACCGCTCAGCTATCTTGACTGAAATCTATGCGGCGAACTTATTCAATGCCATGTTACTTATAGCAAGTCTATTATTTTAGTACTTTTAACTGATAAAAAGATCTCTGATATTCTGTGCTAACGGTTAAATACAAAATATTCATAATAGCATAATTAGTATTTAATTTGTAAAATATATATGCAAAAAATATAATACGGAAAAGGTTATTGTATACATGTATGTCAGGAGTGGGGTTCGAACACGCGATTTCTCCCGGGAACCAGAGCTTAAATCTGGCACCTTAGACCACTCGGCCATTCTGTCTGCACTGCGTTCCGCGAACTTATTCAACACTTTTAATTAGCGAAAAATCACTAATTTTATTAGTTTTTGCCTAATTACTAAAAAAGTACTGAATCAATTTCGTTGAAACGGAAGTGGTACCAATTCGAAAGCATTCTGTTTCATTTTAAACAAAAATAACAGAAATCGGTTGCATAGATTCGGTGTAATCGGTGAACATACATAAAAAAAAATACTTACGCGTTGAATTGATAATCTCCTCTCGTTTTTGGAAGTCGGTTAAAAATGACAAAAAATCATAATTAAAAAAAAATTATGACAATATTGCTAAAAGTTTTTTTTTTTTTTTTTCAAAATTTTTCTTTAAAATCGAAATTAAAATAAATGTATTTTTTATACATATCATTTTTGTGTGTAGAGGTGCATTTAGAAAAAAAAATCGTTACAGAAATAAGCAGATAAAAAGATTTCAAAAGAAAAGACAATATTAAGAAAAATTTGTCCTTTTTTTACATGTAAAGGAAAGCTTCAAATTCGTTGTTACAATATACTTTTTAAAATACTGAGAATTCTCATTAATTCGAAAAATATTCTTTATTCTGGAAAGAAATTCACAAAATATTCTCCTGTTCATTTTTCTTTATTTGTGCAAATACTCTCGTGGAAAAAAATAGTACGACTCACGTGCAAAAACAACATAGGATAATTCATTGCAGTAGTCTAATCATTACATTTTTCTCCTTTTCTTGTACTGACTTAAATAGTTAGATCATTAAGAAAATGAACGGTATCGTAGAAAAGAAGTGAGAAACATAATTTTCTTTTATTTATGTTTTGGAATACTAATTAAATACTGGTAGCAGAGTCAATAATTTTAGCATAATCAGTAAAAATCGCCCCACCAGTGGCCGAGAGGTACGGACCTCTCAACTGGTAGACGGCAGGTGCTGGGTTCGAACCCAATCGCGGCTGCCGGCCTAACCGTTCGGAGTTTTCGTGGTTTTCTTCGAACCTTGCGTAAATACGGGTTAGGTTCCCTTAGAAAGACCCCCACGAAGGGCACTCCCCCTGGTCCTATATCCCTAGTATAGATAATCGGAAGTCAAAAAGTACACAAATGCACAGTAAAAATCTCATAAATTTTGAAGCTTGAAAATAGTATGAATGAATTTCCAGTAATTTGAAGCAACGTTTTAATTACTGTATTAAAATTACCAAGTTTTAGATAGGAAACTGTCGATTGAAATACCTTGTAATTTAAGTAGTATTATTTATAGTGTCATTAGGGAAATTACCGGTACTGTTTAAAAGTATCGTGCAAAAAGTATCATGGCTTATTTTTATCAAGAGTGTTGTTTAACAAAAAATTATGATAAAGAATGGTCACATGAAATACGTTTCTGGTTATAACTTTTTTCAAAATGAGAACGTCTATGCAAATGGTCATTGTAATTTTTATTTTATTGCGAAAATAAAAGAATGAATTGTGTTTCTCTTGATACATATTTAACGTTTAGATTTTCGTTTATAAATTATATTTTTTGTAATTTCTGAAGCATAAAAAAGTATCTTTTAATAAAATAAAAAAAAAATCAAAAATTTTTCAGAAAATATTATGTAAAGACATAAATAGTTAGATATTTAAGAAAATTAACGAGATCATGAAAAGAAGTGAGAAACCTAATTTTATGTTTATTTATGTTTTGAAATTCTAATTAAATTCTGGTGGAAGAGTCAATAACTTTAGTGGAACCTACCAAGAAAAATTCCATAAATTTTGAAGCCGGAAAAATAATATGAATCAATTTCCAGCAACTTGAAACGTTTAAATTATTGTATTTAAATTAGCAAGTTTTATATAGCAAATTGTAGATTAAAGCTCCTTTTCGCTGAAGAAGTATTATTTACAGTGTAATTAATGAATTGCATTTTACAGCATTGTGTATTAATGAATAATTAGATTTCCTTTCAAAAATTGTCGTGGATTGTTTTTATCAAGTGTGTCGTTTAATTAAAATTATGATAAAGAAGGGAAAGCTCACATGAATTATTATGTATTCGATTATAAATTTTTCAAAAAAAGAAGGTCTTTGTAAATGAACATACTTACTTAATTTATTGCGAAAATAAAAGAATGAATTATATTTTACATAATAGGTATTTGACTTTTAGATTTTTGTTTATTAATTACATTTTTTGTTACAATTCAAACATAAAAAGGAATCTTTTAATAAAATATGTGCATTTTTAAACCTTTTGAAAAATTTCTGTTAATTTTGAAACTATTGTAAAACTCCTAGTTTAATACAGAAATAAGTGTAACAGTAGTATGTGGTACACTTATTTAATTGAAAGAGTGTATGATGTTTTTAAATGCCTAATGCCTACAAAAAAAAATCCCAATAAAAAATTAACATTTTCCTAAGATTTTATTATTTTTTACCAGTCCATATTAAAACTGAACTAAAAATATATACGTTTATTTAATATTGTGGATTTAAAAAAAAAGTTCAAATATTAGACGGTTTTAAGTAAGATAAAGATTTAAAAAAAGGTTAAAAGTCATCTTTAAGAAATTTTCGTCCTTTTTTTATACTGTGCAATAAATTACTTTCTATTCATTGTTTGAAACAACTTTTAAAAATATACAGACGTTCTCATCACATATAAAAATTTCTTTTACTGGAAAAATATTCTTTATTTAGAAAATAGATTTCCATTAAATTTCCACTGCACAGTAGTTTAATCATTATATTTTTCTCCTTTTCTTGTAATGAACTAAATAGTTAGATCATTAAGAAAATAAACGAGATCATAGAAAATAAGTGAGAAACCTAATTTTCTTTTATTTATGTTTTGGAATACTAATTAAATACTGGTAGTAGAGTCAATAATTTTAGTGGAACCTATCAAGAAAAATCCCATAAATTTTGAAGCTGAAAAAAGAGTATGAATGAATTTCCAGTAATTTGAAGCAACGTTTTTCTTATTGTACTTTAATTACCAAGTTTTAGATTACAAACTGTCGATTAAAATGCCTTGTCGCTGAAGTAACGTTATTTATGATGTCATTAAGGAAATTAGCAGTGCTGTGTATAAATGAGTAATTCAATTTTCTTTCAAAAAATATCGTGGATTATTTTTATCAAGTGTGTCGTTTAATAAAAATTATGATAAAGAAGGTCACATGTTCTTTTATGTTTCCAATTATAACTTTTTAAAAATAATAAGGTCTTTGTAAATAGTCATTGTAATCTGTATTTTACTGCCAAAATAGAAGAATGAATTATGTTTTCCTTGGTACCTATTTAACGTTTAAATTTTTGTTTATTTATTATATTTTTGTAATAACTGGGACATTAAAAAAAAGTATATTTTAATAAAAGATATGTATTTTTGAACCTTTTGAAAAATTTCATTTAATTTTGAAAGTATTGTAAAATTTTTTAACAAGTTTAATACGGAAGTAACTGTAGCACTAGCATGAGGTATACATATTTATTTGAACCGATTGTATGCTATTTTATACAAAGAGGAAATTTTTATTAATAAAATGACTAAAAAAAGAACACAATTAAAAAAAAAAAAATCAGGAAAATTTTCTAAAATTTCATATTTTTTAGCAGATTATATTAAAATTGAACTAAAAATATGTGTATTTTTTCAATATTTTATATTTAAAAAAAAAGTTAAAAATTAGACAGTCCAGAGAAAAATGAAGAAAAGAAAGTTTTAAAGAAAGGTTAAAAGACCGTAAGAAAGATTTGTCCGTTTTATGCTATGTAATGAACGAGTTTGTTTCAAATAACTTTTTTTTAAATATTATGTCTTTCTCATTACATATACAATTAATTTCTTTGATTGGAAAAGTATTCCTTATTCTAGAAGAAAAAAATCAGAAAATAGATTTGTATCATTTTTTTATTTATGCTAATGCACTGCTGAAAATAAAAAATAAATAAATAAAAAATAAAAATACAACTTAGTCCAAAACCAACACAGAATAATTCACTGCAATAATCTAAACATTACAATTTTTTCCTTTTCTTGTAAAGACCTAAATAGTTATATCCTTAAGAAAATTAACGAGATCATGGAAAAGAAGTGAGAAAACTAATTTTTTCTTATTTATGTTTTGGAATAGTAATTAAATGCTGCTAGGAGCGTCAATACTTTTAGTCGAATCTATAAAGAAAAATCCCATAAATTTTGAATCTGGAAAAGTAATATGAATGAATTTCCAGTAATTTGAAGCAATGTTTTCACTACTGTACTTAAATTACCAAGTTTTAGATTATAAATTTTCTATATAAATGTCTTATTGCTGAAATAGCATTATTCATGGTGCTATTAAGAGAATTACTAGTACTGTGTATAAACGAATAATTCAAGTTTCTTTCAAAACTTATCGTGTATTATTTTTATTAGTGTGTCGTTTACTAAAATTATGAAAAAGAAGAGGAAATTCACTTACTTTTTAATGTTTCCGGTCATAAGGTTTCAATATAAGAAGGTATTTCTAGATCCTATGAATATCAAGTTTCCGATTGGGGAGGGGGTATCATTTTGAAAATTACATTATCTTTGATAAAAAGTTAATTAAATCCAATTGATTTTTTTTAAAATCATCAGATTTTAAAACATTCACCTTTTATATAAACATTTTAATAACAATTTTAATTTTTCTTAAGAAAGGTGTTATAATAAAAATAAAATACATTGACATGTTTCGAAACCGTCAAATAAGTTCCATAGTCATAATATAAATAAAACAAAATTTCAAAATATTTCTCGGACAATACGAATGACACGCGACAATGAGATATAAATAACCAAAAAACACGCGCTCTACTGCAAAAAATTAAAATATAGACCATGATCTAAAACATAATGAACCAGGGAACAAGGTTGAAATTTCTTTTAGATCATTTTCTATTTTTAATTTAATTTTTTACAATAGCGCGCGTATTTTTTGGTGTTTTTATATCTCATTGTCGCGTGTCATTTGTATTGACCGTGAATTATTTTTAAAATTTTATTTTTATTTATGTTTTAGATCATGGTCTATATTTTAATTTTTTTTTAAATAGAGCGCATGTTTTTTGTTATTTATATCTCATTGTCGCGTGTCATTTGTATTGACCGAGAAATATTTTGAAATTTTGTTTTATTTATATTATGACTATGAACTTATTTGACGGTTCCGAAACATGTCATGTATTTTATTTTTATTATAACACCTTTCCTAAGAAAAATTAAAATTTTTATTAAAATACATTATCTTTGTAAATGGTCAGTGTAAAATTTATTTTGTAGTGAAAATAAAAGCATGGATTATGAATTTTTTGGATGTATTCACATTTTATTTTTATTTTTTAATTATATTTATTAATTACACGATCATACAATCTTTTTTCATTAAACATATGTATTTTTAACCGTTTTGAAAATTTTCAAGTAATATTGAAAATCTAGTGACATTCCTAGGTAAGTGTAACAGGAGTATGTAGTACAAAGAAAACTGAAATATATTTAATTGATTTGAGTCTGCACTGTGCGAGATAAACATGAAAATTTTCAAAAAAATTCAAAAGAACTATAGTTTTTTTAAATGTTAAGAAGATATTGTTACGGTTTTATGTTTTTACATCGCTCTGTGTTATGATCGAATTCAAAATACGTGTATATATTCAAATTTATACATTAAAAATAGCATTACGAAAATATGTAGAAGAATAGAAAGATAAGGAAAAGAAATATTAGAAAAAAAGATTAAAACATCCTAAGAAATATTTGTATATATATATGTTTTCTAAATGTATAATACAGTACTCAACATTGGTCGTATTAATGAACCTTTAAGAAATTGAGTCTTTTTAAAATTAATTTATTTTATTGGAAAAATGTTTCTTGTTCTGAAAAAAAAGAAAATATATTTCTATTAATTATTCTACATTTATGCAAATGTACACAGAAAAAGAAAAACTGATCATACAACTCACGTCCAAGAAAAAAAAAAAAAAAAAAAAAAAAGATAATTCATTGCAGTTGCCTAATCATTATATTTTTCTTCTTTACTTTAATGACTTAAGTAGTTAGATCATTAAGAAAATTAACAAGACCCTACAAAATAAGTGAGAAGCTTAATTTTCTTTTATTTATGTTTTGGAATACTTGTTAAATACTGCTAGGAGTGTCGATACTTTTAGTGGACACTATCCGTTATATCTTTAGGAAATTTACACTATCTTTGTAAATGGTGAATGTAAAATTTATTTTACTGTTAAAATAAAAGAATGAATAATATTTTTCTTAAAACGTAGTCAACTTACAGATCTTTGTTTATTAAATTTATTAATTACTCGAACATAAAATCTATTTTTTAACTAAAGATATGTATTTTCAATCATCTTAATATTTTTCAACTAATTTTGATAATATGGTATAATTTCTAGATAAAACAGAACATTACAGTAATATCTAGTACAAAGAAATTGAAACATATTTGAGTGTACACTGCTTGAGGTAAACATGAAATTTGCTGAAAAATGCCAAAGAGCTGTAGTTTTTTAAATGTTAAAATACATATTGGTAAGGTTTTTAGCTTTTACTTCACTCTGTGTTACAATCAAATATAAAAATTCGCGTATGTATTTAATTTTGTACATTAGAAAAAGCATTAAGAAAATAAACTGAAGAAGTAAAGGATAAAAAAAAAGATAAGAAGATCATCTTAGAAAGATTAGAAAAAAAGATTAGATCTTAAGAAAGAAATGTCAATTTTTTCTGAATGTGTAATGGGGCATTGCTTGTTTCAATGAAAAAAATATTAAGTCGTTCGCATTACATTTACAATTAGTTTCTTTCATTGGATAAGTATTCTTTAGTCTGAATAAAAGAATCCAGAAAATATATTTCAATATTTTTTTTATATATTTATGCAAATGTATCTATGAAAAAAGAGAAAAAAACTAATAATACAATTCACTTCCAAAACAATACAAGGTAATTGATTGAAGTTGTCTAATCATTATATTTTTCTCGTTTTCTTGTAATAACCTAAATAGTTACATCATTAAGAAAATGAACGAGTTCATGCAAAAGAAGTGATAAATTTAATTTTTTTATTTATGTTTTGGAATACTAATTAAATACTATTAGGAGAGTAGAATGAAGAAAATGAAGAAAAATTCCATATGAAGAATTTCCTATGAAGAAAAATTCCATAAATTTTGAAGATGGAAAAATAATATAAATGAATGAATTTCCAGTAATTTAAAACAACGTGTATACTACTTTTCTTAAATTGCCAAGTTTTAAATTACAAACTGTCGACTAAAATGCACTGATGCTGAAGTAGTGTTATTTATGATGTAATTAAGAGAATTATCGACGCTGTGTCCAAATGAATAATTCAATATTCTTTCGAAAAGTATCAAGGATTATTTTTATCAAGTGTGTCGTTAACTATAACTTGATATAAATATGGGAAACATACATGATATATTAAGTTTCCCGTTGTATATTTTGAAGAGCAAAAGATCTTTGTAAATGATTACCGTAAAATGTATTGTATGAAATGTATCTGTAATATGCAATGTATGTAAAAAAAAAAAAAAAAAAAAAAAAACAAGATAATTCATTGCAGTTATCTAATCATTACATTTTTCTGTTTTTCTTCTATTGACCTAAATAGATCATTAAGAAAATGAACGGTATCGTAGAAAAGAAGTGAGAAACCTAATTTTCTTTTATTTATGTTTTAGAATACTAATTAAATACTGCTAGGAGAGTCAATAATTTTAGTGGAACCTATCTAGAAAATTCTGATAAATTTTGAAGCTGGGAAAATAGTATAAATATATTTCCAGTAATTTGAAGCAACATGTTTATTACTGTACTTAAATTACGAAGTTTTAGATTGCAAACTGTCGATTAAAACTCTTTGTTGCTGAAGTAGCATAATTTATGGTGTCATTAAGAGAATTATCAGTACTGTGCATAAATGAATAATTAAATTTTGTTTCGAAACGTATTGTGGATGATTTTTATCAAGTGTCTCGTTTACTAAAAAAAATACGACAAAGAAGTAAAAGGTCACATGAACTATTATGTTTCTTGTAATATCTTTTGGAAAATGACACTATCTTTTGTAAAAGGTTACTGTAAAATTTATTTTATTGTGAAAATAAAAGAATGAATGAAATTTTTTTAGAGACGTATTCAAATTTTAGATTTCTGTTTATTAATTACTCGAATATAAAAATCAATCTTTTAATTAAAAAAAATATGCTATTTTAACCATTTAAAAAAAATGTCTTTAATATTAAATAAAACTCTTAGATTAGTATAAAAGTAGCATGAAGTATAAAGAAAACTGAAATATATTTAATTGATTTGAGTGTACACTGCCTAGTGTAAGCATGAAACTTTGTTGAAAAGATGGCAAAAGAACTTTATAATGTTATGAAGATATAGTTAAAGATGTATGCTTTTTCATCACTCTATATTAGAATCGAATGAAAAATACGTGATGTATTCAAGTTTCTACATTTAAAAAAAGTTATAAAAGTAGGCAGAACAAGAGAAAGATATAAAGATATAGAAAACAAAGATTAGAAAAACCCCAATTAAAATAAGAAAATCTTAAGGAAAATTTGTATATATTATTTGTGTTTTGGAATACTAATTAAATACTGCTAGGAGAGTCAATAATTTTAGTGGAGCCCATTAAGAAAAATCCCATAAATTTTGAAGCTGAAAAAATAGTATGAATATATTTCCAGTAATTTGAAGTAAAGTTTTTATTACTGTACTCAAAACACCAAGTTTTAGATTGTAAACTGTCGATTAAAACTCTTTGTCGCTGAAGTAGGGTGACTTATAGCGTCATTAAGAAAATTATCGGTACTGTGTATAAATGAATAATTCAATTTTGTTTCGAAACTTATTCTTGATGATTTTTATCCAGTTTCTGGTTTACTAAAAAATAGGATAAATAAGTAAAATGTCATGTGAACTATTACGTTTCTGGTTATATCTTTTGGAAAATGACAATATCTTTGTAAATGGTTGTTGTAAAAATTATTTTATTGTAAAAATACTAGGGGGGCGCTGCCCCCCTGCTCGCTATGCTCGCCAACCCCCCGCGTAATCGCTTCGCGATTCCAAATTATTGGCTACCCCTGATTGCTGCGCTCGCCAATACCCCATGGTATGAATAAGCAGTTGCAGACCTTTCAACTGATGTGTCACACGACTGGTGTTGTACAGAAATTAAAAATGTGGCCCCCTGGGGGGTCAGAGTGGGAGGCGACACAAAAGACATCCATAATATGAATAAGCAGCTGCAGACCTCTCAAATGATATGTCACACGACTGGTGTTGTAAAAAATTGAAAATGTGACCCCCCTGGGGAGAGCAGAGTGTGGGGGTGACACACAAGACATCCATAATATGAATAAGCAGTTGCAGACCTTTCAAATCTTGTGTAACACGACTGGTGTTGTAAAGAAATTAAAAATGTATCCCCCCTGGGGAGCAGAGTGGGGGATAACACACAAGACATCCATTATATGAATAAGCAGTTGCAAACCTCTCAAATGATGTATCAAACGACTGGTGTTGTAAAGAAATAAAAAATTTGGCGAAATATTACAGTTATCGCCAAGTTGGCGTCACGACAACTAATTTTGGTCGCCAAATTTGGCGATATATCGCCAAGTTGGCGCCAAACTTGGCGATTGTTGGCGATGGTAACCTTTTCTCTCTTTATGGTAACCCATACGGCGATGCATAGACGTAGCCCTTTCCTGATTGGTCTATCGGCTCATGGAAGGAGTGGACAACCCGGATTCGTTAGTTCCGGAAATCTTCCACATCAGCATCATTCCAGGAGTCATTCCTTTTAAGGCTAGTTTTTTTTTTACTATAGAAGGAAAAGAATGAATTAATTTTTTTAATGACTTATTCAATTTTTAGATTTTTGTTTATTGCATACTTGAACATAAAAATTCATCTTTTAATAAAACAAATGTGAAATTTTAACCATTTTAAAATTTTTCTTTAATATTAAAAATGTTGTAAAACTCTTAGATTAGTGTGATAGTAGCATGAAGTTTAAATAAATATATTTAATTGATTTGAGTGTACACTACCTGGTGTAACAATGAAATTTTGTTAAAAAGATGGTAAAATAATTCTATTTTTTAAATTGTTATGAAAATATAGTTAAAGATGTATGCTTTTTCATCATTATGTAATATAATTGAATTAAAAATACATGTATGTATTAAAGTTTCTACATTAAAAAAGTTACTAAAGTAGGCAGAAGAAGAGAAAGATATAGAAAATAAAGATTAGGAAAAAAAAAAAAAAAAAAAAAAAAAACAACGAGAAAAATTGGAAAATCTTAAGGAAAACTTGCATAAATATTTCTTTTTTTTGTCCCAGTGTGTAATGGAGCACTTTGTATTGGTTTTTTCAACGAACTTTTAAAAGTATTGAGTCGTTCTCATTACATATCAAATTAATTTTTTACATTGTAGAAGTATTTAGTCTGAAAAAATTTATGAAAAAAAGGATTTCCGTTAATCTTTCTACATTTTTTTATATAAATATACCCATGAAAAATAAAACTAATAATAAAACTCACGTCGAAAAATAACGCAAGATAATTCTTTGCAGTTGTCTAATCATTGCATTGTTCTTCTTTTCTTGTAATGACCTAAATAGTTCGATCATTAAGAAAATTAACGAGATCATGCAAAAAAAGTGAGAAACCTAATTTTGTTTTATTTATGTTTTAGAATACTAATTAATTACTGCTAGGAGAGTCAATATTTTTAGTGGACACTATCAAGAAATACCCCACAAATTTTGAAGCTGAAAAAATAATATGAATTAATTTCCAGTAATTTCCAGCCGCATTTTCTCTGCCGTACTTAAATTACCAAGTTTTAGATTCCAAACTATCGATTAAAACATTTTGTCGCTGAAATAGCGTTATATATGGTGTCTTTAAGAAAATTAGCAGTAGGTGTATAAATGAATAATTCACTTTTCTTTCGAAAAGTATAGTAGATTATTTTTATCATGTGTATAGTTTGTTAAAATTTATGATAAAGGCCGGATGAACTATTGTGTTTTCGATTAGATCTTTAGAAAAATTGCCCTATTTTTTTTAACTAGTCATTATAAAATTTGTTTTATTGTTTAAATAAAAGAATGAATTATTATATTTTTCTTAAGACGTGTTGAACTTGTAGATCTTTGTTTATTATTTATATTTACAGCTAACTCGAAAATAAAATCTGTTTTTTAATTAAACATATGTATTTTTAACCATTTTGAAAATTTTCAACTCATTTTGAAAAATTCGTTAAATTTCTAGGTAAGTGTAAAAGTAAAATGTAGTACAAAGAAATCTGAAATATATTTAATTTATTTGAGTGTTGAGTACCTAGGGTAAACATGAAATTTTTTTACAAAAATGGCAAAAGAACTCTAGTTTTTTAAATGTTAAGAAGATATTTTTAAGGTTTTATGTTTTTTCATTATGCAGCATTATAATCAAATTAAAAATACGTGTATATATTCAATTTTGATATTAAAAAAAAGTTACTAAAACAGGCAGAAGAAGAAATGTATAAAGAAACGAAATATTAGAAAAGAAGATAAGATCTTATGAAAGATTAGAAAAAAAATTGAAGTTTTTAACAAAAATATTTTTTTTCTGAATGTGTAATGGAGCACTCTGCATTGGTGTTTTAATGAACTTTTAAAAATACTGAGTCGTTCTTATTAAATATAAAACTAATTTCTTTTTTCATTTTAAAAGTATTCTTTAGTCTAAAATCGAAATTCGGAATATAGATATCCATTAAATTTTCATAAATTATACAAATGTGCTCATGGAAAAAATAAAAACTAATAACACAACACAAAATAATCTCTTGCAGTTCTCTAATCATTAGTTTTTTCTCCTTTACTTATTATGACCTAAATAGTTAGATCATTAAGAGAATCAACGAGGTCATACAAAAGAAGTGATAAATTTTATTTTATTGATGTTTTTGAATACTACTTAAATACTGCTAGGAGAGTCAATACTTTTAGTGGATCATGCCACCAACTCTACCAAGAAAAAATCCTATAAATTTTGAAGTTGAAAATAATATGAATGAATTTCCAGTAATTTGAAAAAACATTTTCATTACTGTACTTTCATTACTGTACAAAGTTTTACATTGCAAACTGTCGATTAAAAAGCCTCTGAAATAGCGTTATTTATGGTGTCATTAAAAGAATTATCGGCACTCTGTATAAATGAATAATTCAATATTCTTTCGAAAAGTATCGTGTATTATTTTTGTCAACTGTATTGTTTATTGAAATTTATGATAAAGATGGGAAAGGTCGAATGAATTATTGTGTTTTCGGTTAAATATTTAGGAAATTTTTGTAAATGGTCATCGTAAAATGTGTTTTATTGTTAAAATAAAAGAATGAGTTATATTTTTCTAAAGACGTACTCAACTTATAGATTATTATTTACTAATTATATTTATTTATTTCTCGAACATAAAATCTATTTTCAATTAAACATGTGCATTTTTAACCATTTTGAAAATTTTCAACTAATTTTAATAATTTTATAAAACTTCTAGATCAGTGTAACAGTAAAAAATGTATTACAAAGGAAGTTGAAATATATTTAATTTATGAGGTAAATATGAAATTTTGCATAAAAAATGGCTCTCGAAAGAACTCTAGTTTTTTTATATGTTAAGAAGATGTTGTTAAGGTTTTGTTTTTTCACCACGCTGCATTAAAATCAAATTAATAATACGTGTCTGTATTCCATTTTGCACAGAAAAAAAGTTACGAAAATAGATAGAAGTAGAAAAGGATAAAGAAAAGAAAGATTCGAAAAGAGATTAAGGAGAATATCTTAAGAAAGATTAGAAAAAATAGAATACCTTACGAAAGATTTATTTTTTTTTTCTAAATGTGTAATGGAGCACTCTGCATTAGTCATTTCAATCAACCTTTAAAAATATTATATGAGGACCCCAGAAGCCAAGGGGTATAAGTGACAAAATGTCGATTTGGAGTAAATTGAGTTTAAAGATAATTGATGTTAAATTGGAACATCAATAACAATTGACTAAATTGAAATAGGAGACATCTGCTTGTTGCATTCTAATCTATGAACTCTCATTTCAATAACTGTTCAAAAAATAGAGTACAATTTTCTTTAAATGTATAATTAATCAATATTGTTTGTTTTTCGAAAAAAGTGGTTTGCCTCTATAAATCAGCAAATAACAAGAAAATCACTTATATGTCTTTACCTGAAATGAAAAAAGCATATTTTTAAGTCGTCTGTGTACTTAGTTTTTTTTTTTCAATTTTGTCACTTATACCCCTTGGCTTCTGGGGTCCTCATATATAATTAATTTTATTCGTAATTTATAAAATTAATTTCTTTCATTTTAAAAGTATTCTTTAGTCTTAAGAATTTTCAGAAAATAGGTTTCTATTACTTATTCTACATTTATGCAAACGTACTCTTGGAGAAAAAAACTAATAATACAATTCACGTCCAAAAACAACACAAGATAATCCATTGCAGTTGTCTAATCATTACATATTTCTCCTTTTCTTCTAATAACCTAAATAGTGAGATCATTAAGAAAATTAACGAGATCATTCAAAAGAAGTGAGAAACCTAATTTTCTTTTATTTATGTTTTGGAATACTAATTAAATACTGTTAGGAGAGTCAATAATTTTAGTGGAACCTATTAAGAAAAATCCCATAAATTTTGAAGCTATAAAAATAGTACGAATATATTTCCAGTAATTTGAAGTAACGTTTTTATTACCGTACTCAAATTACCAAGTTTTAGATTGTAAACTGTCGATTAAAACTCTTTGTCGCTGAAGTAGGGTGATTTATATCGTCATTAAGGGCATTATTGGTACTGTGCATAAATGAATAATTAAATTTTGTTTCGAAACGTATTGTGGGTGATTTTTATCAAATGTCTCGTTTACTAAAAAATACGATAAAGTAAAAGGTCACATGAACTATTATGTTTCTGGTAATATCTTTTGGAAAATGACACTATCTTTGTAAATGGTTGTTGTAAAAATTATTTTATTGTGAAAATAAAAGAATGAATTAATTTTTTTAGAGACGTATTCAACTTTTAGATTTTTGTTTATTACATATTTGAGCATAAAAATTCATCTTTTAATAAAACAAATGTGTAATTTTAACCATTTTAAAAAATTTTCTTTAATATTAAAAATGTTGTAAAACTCTTAGATTAGTGTGATATTAGCAGAAGTATAAAGAAATACATTTAATTGATTTGAGTGTACATTGCCTGTGTAAGCATTAAATTTTGTTAAAAAGATGGTAAAATAATTCTAATTTTTAAAATGTTATGAAGATATAGTTAAAGATGTATGCTTTTTCATCATTATGTATTATAATCGGATTAAAAATACATGTATGTATTTAAGTTTCTACATTTAAAAAAAGTTACGAAAGTGGGCAGAAGAAAAGAGAGATAAAGAAAACAGATTTAAAAAATACATAAAAATTAATAAATCTTAAGAAATATTTGTATGTATATTTGTTTTTTGTCCGAGTGTGTAATGGAGCACTTTGTATTGGTTTTTTCAATAAACTTTTAAAAATATTGAGTCGTTCTCATTACGTATCAAATAAATTTCTTTCATTGGAGAAGTATTTAGTCGAAAAAATTCAGTAAATAGATTTCCGTTAATCTTTCTACATTTTTATGCAAATGTATCCATGAAAAAGAAAAACTAATAATATATTCACGTCCAAAAACAACACAAGATAATTCATTGCAGTTTTCTAATCATTACATTTTTTTCTTTTTCCTTTAATGACCTAAATAGTTAGATCATTAAGAAAACTAACGATATCATACAAAAGAAGTGAGAAACCTATTTTTTTTTATTTATGTTTTGGAATACTAATAAAGTACTGCTAGGAGAATCAATACTTTTAATAGACCCTATTAAGAAAAATCCCATAACTTTTGAAGCTGGAAAAATAATATAATTTAAATTCCAGAAATTTAAAGCAACGTTTTCACTACTGTACTTAAATTGCCAAGTCTTGAATTACAAACTGTCGATTAAAATGCCTTGTCGCTGAAATAACATTATTTATAGTGTCATTGAGAGAATGTGTATAACTGTTTATAAATGAATAATTAAATTTTCTTCCCAAAAGTATCGTATTTTTTATCCAAAAGTATTTTTATCAAGTGTGACGTTTGCTATAAAGAATGATAAAAGAGGGAAAAGTCAGATGTATTATATTTTCGGTTATATGTTTTTGAAAATTACAGTATCTGTGTAAATGGTCATTGTAAAATATATTTTATTGTGAAAACAGAAGATTAAATTATGTTTTCTGAGTCTTTTATGTTTATTAAGGTTGTTGTCAAACCCAAAGGGGTGATTTTATGATATAATGTTTAATGTATTTATTTTTGTTCGGAAACACATGAGACTGTCAAATGTTGTAATTGAGAAATTATGAGATCGAAAGCTGTTTTCCGTGTTTTTGTGAACGCAATAGATCTGTCAAAATACATTATTACTATAAAAGAATCGTTCATTTTGAAAACCCGATGTATTCAAAAGTGTTATATTTACAAATATGATTGATATATGAAAATAACCGCAAAATATCCAAGTTTATACACCAGGTGGCTTGGCAACACTAGTTCATGTTTTTACACCTGGTTGGCGTAGTAGCATTAATTCAGTATAAGAAATGAATTCAGTTCCATCTCTCCCGAAATGGAGGCATGGCAAAAAAAAGAGCTTCTGCGTCCTAAAACATGCAAAATATTCGTCTGTCATAGCAATGCAATGTTTGTTCAGAAAGCAGTAGGGAAAAGAATCGCCTTATATAACGTTACAAAATGTATGAATTGAATTGAACTATCGTGTGTCGTCTCTCGTGTGACCAAGGGAGCACACATAGAACATTTGTAGAGTGAGAATCAAACCTGGATACTTTGTTGTTATTTACATAGATCAACCATATTTGTAAATGATCAATGAGTCAAAACACTGTATTAATACCAGTGTCTTGATGGAAATTTATACCTAGTTATTAAACTCAAAATATACAAATAAATACTTAAAAGGTGTTGCAAAAATAGATATTTATTTATTATTTACCTTAGGTCTTTCGGATACCCTCGCATTAATTTTCAGAGGAATATAAAAGATGAAGGTAAATGATAATTAAATAATATCTATTTTTGCAACATCTTTTAAGTATTTATTTTTAAATGATGTAAATGATTCTTTTAAAGTAACCCTGTATACTGTCAAATTGGGCTTTTTGACTTGAATTTCATGCGAACGTTAAGAAAGTAATCAGAAAAGTGAGAAGTACTTCTGGTGATCAAGATCGCTTATAACCCAATAGGTAATTTATTTATCAAAAAATTAAAAAAAATAATTCCGTTTCAAATCAGTTTCAGAGTCAGGCGTGTCAATTTTATACCTGACGTTTGGAAATAATTCCGCTAATGTGTCAGAAAGTTTCACGCTTTTCGGGCAATGAATTGTAGAAAAGCCTTAATTAAGGATACAAAAATAACGATTTTTAATCATAATTGCATGTAATAGAATATAACGAAGTGAAATATTAGGTTAAATTTTATTTCTATTTCCCATTGATGAGAAATAAGTTTGAATCAAAAATGAAAGCTACATATATATACATATGCATGTCTTATACATGAATATCTAATATAATACATTCGTATTCAGTGTTTTTCCTTTTTTATGATGATTGTGTGAACATGCAGTTCATTAGAAATTTGTGTATGTTAGTGTGCATGTTATAAGCACAGTATATTAGTATATTGCATGTTAGGAGGATTGTTAATGTATTACTCTTGAACATTGTAAAGGAAAAATGAATTTTCAAGTTAATTGCACCATCTATATGGACATTTGTACATGCGTATTTTTTATTATCGTCATAAAAATTAAATGAGAAATCCAGTTCTATTTATGTTTCGGAACACTAATTAAGCACCATTAGTTTACACAATAATACTAATACATACTAATTAAACACACCATACATTAAAAATAATAAATAAAGATGTTGTATAAATAAACTTTTATTAATATGAAGCAATGGATTCACAACCGCACTTGCAGATAGTAAACTGTCAATTATAATGCCTTGTCATTGAAATAACTGTATTTTTGATATTTTTAATAAAATTAGTGTTTTTTTTTTTACAAAAGAAGAATTCAAATTTTCTTTCCAAAAATATCGTGGATTATATATTTATGATATTAATCAATTTCTCAATTAATTTTTAACAGTGAAATTACGCCTGAATTCTAGATAAGTGAATATTCATACTTCTACTAAACGTAATACCAACTTTAGTGAAAAATGTCCAAGCCAGAAATCAAACCCGGAACCTTTGGAATAGCGCTCCAAGTGCTCTACCATTTAAGCTACGAGGACAATTCCCAGCTTAGTATTCTTCGCTTCCTATGTTGGTTAAGCTGCAAATCGCAGCACTAGATCCGTCTTCATGAGCACACAATTCTGCGGCGTAACATGAGATACAAGACACCCAGCATCTGTAAATCACATATATATTTATGATATTAATCAATTTCTCAATAATTTTCAGCAGTGAAATTACGTCTGAATTCTAGATAAGTGAATATTCATACTTCTACTAAGCGTACTAAGCACTAAAGTTGATAAAATTAATTATTTTTCTGTGGAACATTTCCCTTTTTTTAGACTTTTTTTAGACTTTTTTTTTATTATTTTATATACACAAAAAAGTAATGATTTTTAAAAATGAATGGTTGAATTTAGTACAATTGATAATTTATATTAAAGTTTTTTTTTTCATTGTTGTAAGACAATGTATTTTGCCATTTTTTTTAAAGTATAATGCATGTTTAGTAAATATAGTAATATATATATAATTTCAATTTAATGTATTTATATATGATTTTTTTCATGCTAAAATCGTACATATTTTTTTTACCTTCGTATAAAATGATAATTTGAATTATTTTTTGAAAATTTTTATTTGAAAATTTTCCAACATTTCATATTTTGGTCAGTGGATTGGCTCGCGGATCAAATGTATACTTTCTCAAAATAACGGTAAAGTACGTATATAAATGCCGTGTGAAGTATTAAGTTTTCGGTTATAATTTTTCTTTCTTGCAACTAATAAACAGACCTCATTGTAAAACTGACTTAACATCCTGATCGCCGAGCAAAAGGGCAAAATTCTAATGTTGTTTTCTCTGTAATTTATTAAAAATATTAAAAAAAGATGTTTTTTCCAATCTGATAGAAAATGTGTTATTACATACAAGTGTATACACTTTGATAGCATTAATCCTAACTTAATTTTTCAAAACTGGGTTTTATTTGTAGAATTATATGAATTTAAATATCGCTTAAGTTACAGTGAAACCTGCAGCTTAGTGAATGGAAAAATCTCTGTCGCGGCAGTCAGGAGGTTAATAGCGTAGATGGCACAATAGCGTAGATGGCACAATAAATACAAGTTTTTCCAAAAACGTTAAAATATGTTTTTTTTTAACCTGTTGAAAATAACATTAGAATGTAAAAAGTGCAAGCGCTTAAAATAATGTAAGAATTAAGACTGTACTGGTGAAATATTCCTGCAATTTTCAAAAGGTGAACCTTTCTAATTTTTTAAACGGTCCCTTGATATTTTAAGTTACATTTAGAAACATTTCCAGCATGCTCTGAAAAGAAAAATAGTCAAATTTCCGTTCTTTTACGACCCAAAATTATCTGGAATCGTAAAAAATCCAAGATTTCAAAACAATGTAGGAATTAAGATTGAATTGGTTAAATATTTGTGTAATTAATTTACAAAAAGGTGAAACTTTTTATTTTTTATATAGTCCCTTTTTCCTATAAGTTACATTTAGAAACATTTCCTCCATGCTCTGAAAAGTAAAACAAGGAAAATTCCGTTCAAAGTATCGTAACTCAGTGCGTTTTAGTAATAAAAAGCTCATTTTTTACTGTTGTACTAGTCAGAGATAAGATGTTGTTTTTTATAAATATACTTAGATGATTTAAATTATAAAACAATATATAAACTTAAGTATTTTAATCTAAAAAATAATAACTGGAAGTATTTATCAGTATTTTTAATCTGAAATCTTGCATTATTTTGAATATCTTCATAATTAATATTTCTTACGGATCTCCAGCAGATGAAAAATTAAAGTGAATTTCAATATTTTCGAAATACCCTGTCAATACAATGGAAATAAATATATATGAAAATAAAATTTATAAGATATTTACGGAAGTAAATACTACATATATTATATCATCCTAAAGCGTCTTGTACTCGAAAGCATATATTTTTTGAACAAATTATATTCACATTTTATAAATAAAACAATTTAAATAAAAATTTAAAAGACAAATGTTTCTTTCATTTTTTGGAGATAAATCCAAAAGACATAGTTTACTCTATTTTTTTTGTTTTATTTTTATAAAAAGACATCGATATAACATTTCTGGAATAATATTTACTTTGTGAAATCGCATCTATTTCTTTTTCATACGTACCATCTGTTAGGAATCATAGCTGATAAAGTGATCTGCAAACACTTTTAAAGAATTTATTTCATATTTTCAAGAGAAGATGGTGTTTTATGGAAACAAAATACTCTTTTATACTATAAGAAGTATTTAGTAGCAGTTTTTGGTATAGTTTAGATTTCTTTCCCATTGATTTCTTTTCACAAAAATATTATATTCGCATTTTGAACTCTAATCTTTTCGGTTAGATTTAAAAACTAAAGGTATTTCTCTGAATGATAAATATTAATATTTAATGCTTTCGATTATTTGCAGGTGTCGTATGGATTCGACAAGTTAACAATGTTTGCAGGTTTTTGTTAATGTTGGAAAGTGTTTTATAGTCGATGCGAGTGCATGATTTTTCGTTATTGTTTGCTCTATATTAATGGTTCGGAAAATTACTGCCTATTTTTAAAATTGAAACTCGTGTTTAAAATAAGACCGGAGCAATAAAGGTGAAGATCAAATAACAAAATCATTTTTTATCTTTATTATATTAAATGAATATTAAATGAAATGTTCAACGTAAATGTAAAGATATACAAGGGGTTCACGTAAAGCAAAGTTTAAATTCCGCATATTCATGCAAAAACTTTATTATTCATAAAATATACACGCTAAAAAAATTTAAATTTACGGTACTTTCCGTAATTAGGATGATATACCGTGTATTATCCAGTAAATTTACGGAATATGTTACTTTCGTATGTTACTCCCGTAATCTTTTGTGTGTTACGGCCAAAAACCGTTAATGTAATGGCAAAATCAGTTTTTTTTTTACGGACATTGTCTGTATTCCCTGCTGCAGTAAATCTCTACTGCCCCTTTTTTACAGTGTATATTACAAAATACTGTTATATGCCTAATTTTTCGACATAGTTGCCGTCATTCTCTAGAATTTAAGGCTGGGTACAACTTTTATAACACATGGTCATAGAAGTTTACGATTGTTGGGAAATCGCGTTTTGATTTCTTTCCCGTGAAAGTTTTGTCCTGCAAGATTTTTCTTCAATTGTAGGAATATGTAGCAGTCGTTGGGTGCAAAGTCCAGAATCCAGTCCCATCAAAGATCACAGATTCTCTACTTGTTATGAGTTATTCATGAACATTAGTTCTACCTCCAGTAAAAGCATGACACCATTTTATTAAATTTTGTTAATTTATGATATTCAAATACGTGGAAACAATTTCTTTGAGAATTCTCATAGAATCTTCGTCTTTTGCATGAAGAAAGTGTACGTTGGAACATATTTCCCATTTGGCGAGATTCTGAATATCCGCAGCCTTTATAATTACGCGATACACGAAACAGACTTGCTATACAACTAACGAATGATTGCGAAGTAAAGGCCAAATAAATTATTTTAGCACAGTCAAACTGACTGGTAAATTTATCACACGAATTTAATATTTTCCAACTGAGTAGTTGGAAAGCGCATTTGAAAAATATTCAATTCGTGTGATAAATTTACCAGTCAGTTTGATTGTGCTAAAATAATAGTTTATGTACATACCCATCGCTATATGGAGTTCCTTTACTAGTGGTTTATTCTGTCCACAGAGTACGGAACAGAGAATCAACTTTCATACACTGAAATGGCAACTTGTTTAACATGGGATTACGCATAGACAGTAGCGAGACGAGCGGACCACTCTGAAACTACGATCATAACATAAGAGAGGTTGCTAATTCGGCGAAACATCGCTTCCTTGGCGACAAATGATAAGGGAAAAAATAAAAAAAAATACAGCGACGGCTTGCTGCTTCTTGTTTTGAAATTTATGAAAGAATTATTTTAATATGAAATAACTTTGACGTATTCGTCTTGCAAACAATACATGTGTCTCTTCTTAACATAACGACCTAATAATTTAAATTTGAAAATTCAAGAACAATAACAGTAATAATTACGAATCAATATAAGCGCGGAAATCTAAGATCAAATAGCATAAGCACGTGTGCAAAGATAATCAAATCAGCATTCAGCAAGAAGTTCCAAGCCAGAATATGGTTACAGTTAAACAGAAATCACGAGGATAAAAATCGCCAACGTGATGGTTTAGTTTTTAAATGATCCATTGAGGGCGTTCTTTTCAAGCCGAGTTCAGGCTCTGTCCGTACTCTGCGATTCTGTCGAGCTATCTAAATGACAGACCATATGTTATGACCAATAAAGTTAACTGAGCGAGACATACCTGCTGGTTATCGCCCAGTTAGTTTAAATGGTAAAGCATTGGCCTTGTAAGCCAAGGATCTGGGTTCGATTCCCGGCTTGGGTATTTTTTTGCTTATATGGAAAATATTCAATTCGTATGAAATAGGGTACGTTGGTTGGAAAGTGATTTAAAATAATATTTGTGATTGAACCATCTGTATTATATTTCCCCTCTTCAGTCTTGAGACTGAGATATTATTTTAAATATTATTATATTACATTAACAAAATGCATATTTTAAAATTTATTTATATTCTAATAACAATACAGCAAGCCGCGCATTTTTATCTCAAACAGTTTTTTTGTTATTTACATTCAAAATGGGTCAGTCATTTACTGGACACCCGGTATGAGTCTATAGCAGGAAATATTTTTCGAAAAGTATTGTAATAATTTAATAAAATAATTGTTGCCAGGACATATATGGCAATCCCGTAATCAAAGGAAGAAACTCATAATCAATTTTAACTGTTCCGCTCAACAAGCGCAAAATGTTTTGACATATTTACAAATTCATTTTTAAAGGAAATAAATATAAAATTGGACTATGGAAGCGATTTCGAATCGAACTTATTTTTCCAGTTTATGATAATTAAATTACCTATCAAATTATAAGCTATTTCTATCACTTGATGACCCGTTTTTCTCCTCATTTTCGACCGGTTTTTCTGCTTTCGTCGGGAAACGAGCTCAAAAATGTCAACTTTGAGAACTTGTTATGAAAAATCTATTGTGTTTTTCAAAAAACAGAAAATTTAGTGCAATTAGACATAACAGCACCTGCTATTTTCATGCATTTTCGAACAAAAATAAATTAAAACATGTGTCACAAAGTTGCCTTTTTTGATTTAAGAACACCCTTAATGGGGATTAAGTATATGTCTATTTTGATGTTAACAATTTGAATTAGATAAAATATACACATGTATATTTAAATATACACGTTTCCTTTTAATATTAATTTCGAATGATAATACTGATTTAAGCTTTATTATTCAGAGTTAAAGAAGATAGATTAATGTAAATTCCAAACATAAATTTGAAGCTTAGCACTTGTGTATTATTTCAAAAGCTTCATGGGAGCAAATGTTAATTACCTTAGTAGCGGCAAGAGAGTAAATTTAGTAACTACATTTAAAAGCGGTTTAAATTTGTTTTTAAATACAAGAAGTAATTTTAGTTTTAAATAGGTCTTATATGCAAAACTTACATAAAACAATTTTATATAAATGCTAAAAAATAATTACCTCGTTCTCTTTTATTACTTTTTCCTTCTTAAAAAAACTCTTATGTTACACATTTGAAAAAATATATGTTTTAAGTTGAGTTTACTCCCATTTTTTCCTCTTCATATTAACCATTCTTCCGGATCCACAACTTATAAAATAATCTTTCAAGCGTATTTTAAAAAATTATATTTGATAGGCAAAATAAATAAATAAAATAGAATTTTGAAAGAAAAATACCGATAAAAAATAAAGCAACTGCGCAAAAGTTTACATTTTAATACCTGTAAAATGGCGATTTAATTTTAGCAAAACTTATTAAACACAAATTTTAGAGCAATAGTTATAAAATAATTGTGTGTTTTCCTAACTGTTTCAAGATAGAAAATCAGGCTTCGAACAGCAAGATTGCTACTAGGCTCAGAATATCAAAGTGATTTTCAGTAGCAATAGACTAAAGAAAGTTTGGTTTGTTTCTTCTTATAACATCCATTTTTTAGGTGCGTTCGTAATTATGTAAATACGTAGCACCTATTGTTGTCGCTCAGTCCGTCCGTCTGTCCGTCCGTCCGTCCGCATATAACAACGAAAAAACTACCCAACCGAATCGTTTGAAATTTCAAATACATAATTATTACATAATTTTGTCGCGTCATTTCAAATTTTATGAAAATCGGATGGATAGATCAATTACAGGGACAATCAAAAGGCTTCCGTTACATTACGGTCAATGGGGAAAAAAGTTTCAAATGCATTTTAATCGTTTGAAATTTAAAACATATAATTATTACGCAATTTTATCGAGTCATTTCAATTGTAATGAAAGTCGGATGCATAGATCATTTACAGGGACAATGAAAGGTATTCCATTACATTACGGTCAATGGGAAAAAAGATTCAAATGCATTTTTATGATGTTACACTCATTCGAACATAATAGAATTGGCATGAATCTATGAAATATATACTAAAATATGCATTCTGTACAATCTGTGATACAAGGAATTTTTATTATTAAATTACAGGGTCACACAAAAGTATTCCATTACATAATGCTACACGAGGAAGCATTGTTTGGGGCGTGTTCTAATTATATTCAACTATTTCAAATTTTATGAATAAGATATACGTTGCTGAGGTGTAATAAAAATTACTTTCTGCATATTTAGGGAAACACAAAGATTTCGACTACAATACTGTATCCGAAGTACGCTCTACTATATCAGCAAGATCTGAATATTTTTAAAACTTCGTTATCGTACGAATGCACCTCATTTGCTACGCTTCACGTGCAATTTCCAACTTGTTTTTAATTATAATAGTCAACATTCATATTTTGATACGAAACACATGCGCACACACAAACATTTCTTATGGATTTAAATAATTTCACAAGGAATATCTATATTATAAAGGCCAAACGTATCTGTGCGTAACGCATACGTCATTTTGCGAATGACACTACTTTCAAATTTTAAATGAAATTTCGGTATTGCAATTTTTGCTACTGCAATTTTTTAAACTTTTAAATATCGTACATTTTTACAATTTTACACTATCGTTTATCTTTTAAAAAGGTAAATTTAAAACTACACTATGCGTAAATTACTTAATTAATCAATTACAATTACTTGATTAAATAATATTATTTGAATGTAATATTTTTTGTCGTCCTTAAGTAATTTACGCATAGTGTAGTTTTAAGTTAGACTTAACGATATAAAATGCATTTTTTACTATAACTAATTTTGTAGGTTTATTAGAAATCAATGAAACAGTTCCTTTTTAAACATTTTCTTTCGTCGAAATTCAACGGGTTCTACCTTGTCTTTTTAAAATACGAATTAATTCTCCGCACATAGGCTTAATGTTAACAAGAATAAATATGAAATCTGATTTGTTTCTTAAAGGGATATTTGGTTATAGAATATTTTTCCTTTCAGCAGTTTTATTGTTATTTTACATAAATTTTTCATAAAGAATCTTTTTCTTTGTTATTCTGAGATAAATTCAGGAAACACCTCCTCCTCTTCTTTCATAAAAGAACATAGTATGACACTCCTAAAAAGAAAAAAATGCTTTATGAAGTTAAAAATCTTTAAAATTCTCCTGAGATGCACAGCTGATAAAAAATTTCGCAAATACCTTTTAAAGGTTGTATTTCAAATTTATGTTCATCTTTAAAGGTTGTTCCAACTCTTCATTAAATTAACACATCTTTCACAAAACAAATTTTAATATCACTTTAGAAATAAATAAATGTGTTCATATTTTAAATAAATAATTCAATATACTTTTTAAAAGAAATTTTGCTTCATAGCAACTGTTAGCATATTAACTTCAAGTCTTTAAAATAGGCGTGATTCTGTTTAGAATATTTAAAGCATTCGATTCCGAAATTTTTGAAAATTGATTATTAGACGATAATTAGGACGTAAACATCGTGAATTTCGCAAATAGGCACCGAAAACAAAATCAATCTCTTGAATCGTTAGCAGAAAAAATCACTAATTTTGTCAAAGTACCGCGAACAAAATGCGAATTTCGTGAGTAGATCGAAAAAAAAACGCAAACTGTGTCAAATGATCATGAAAAAAAGTAAATTTTGTCCAAAGATTATGGAAAAAACACGAATCTTGTTAAGACTTCGCGAAAAAAACCCCGCAAACTTCTAATTCGAAAATTTTCGACAGAGAATTTTGCGAAAATAACGCAAATTTCTTCAAAGGATCACGAACATAACGCAAACTTTGTCAAGAGATTGCTACAAAATGCGAGTTTTGGTAACGATCGCGAAAAAACGTAAAAGTAGTCGAAGGGAGGGGAGAAATTGCAAGGTTTGTGTCAGGATGGGACACCCCCTTTATTGGAATTTTTCAGAAATTTTGCTGTAAATTTCAGAAAGTATATTTTTATCCAGAAATATCCCTGCTTTTGGAATAGATGAAACTCTAGGAGATACAAATTAATTGATCGCTTAAGTTTAAACTTTCAGGCAAATTTGAGTTTAACCCGTCAGTAGTCGCGTGTCGGTCTTTTCGCCGCCCGTATAACTTATCTTCTCCTAACTTGTATCACATTACAAATACAGCGGAGATCTACCATGTAGCTGACTTTGAAGCTTTCTCGAGCACCTTAGTGAAGTAACAGGACACCAATGTTTTTCTTTCAGGTAGATTTTTAGAAACACAGTTGAAATTGGCGAAAAAGTCTACGTAAAAGTCACTAATGCGAGTTCATTTTTACTTTTTCCAATTACTCCAGATCTCATGAATAAAATGCATAATTTAAGAAAACTGCAAATTTATATCTTCGTTGTAATGTTATTTTCGTATATTAGGTGAAAAATATTTCTTATTTTACATATTTGGTATGCGGGGGGCCAGCGGCGAAAAGACCGAGCGCGACTAATGACGTTGTGAAAAAAGTCGCGACTAAACGCGGGATAAATTTTTGGTTTACACGTTGTCAATAGAAAATATTACTTAAAAATATACATACACCGACATAATGAAGGAAATGAAAAAAATTCGATATAAATTCAGTACTGTACAAGTTTTTGAATTAGCAGGTGAATCCTCTGTTAAAAATTAATCACCTGAATTTTCTGGGGCTTGGTGAAGCGTTTCCGATTAATGCATTTCTATGTTAGTTTCCAATTTCCCTGCTTTTATTAAATTAATAATTTAAATATAGCTATTTACTATAAATTCTACAGAATGTTTTTATCTGTACCATTTCAAGACAATTTAAAAGAAAGAAAACATAGCTTTTGTTTTTTAAAAGGAAATTGATATTGTAGTTATAGAAAAATATTTTTATTATAAAATCCTAATTTCTAAATTTGATTATATTCCTCTTGGGACGGGTGATGCATGTATGCAATTGGCAAAAGATGAATATGAAATTTGTTTTCGGCACCTTTAAGAAATAAATTTAATATGTCTTTTCTTAGTTATTGCTTTTTTGCTATTTAACTAGTAAAGGGAATTGTTTAAAAAAAAAAGAAGTGCTAACGAAATAAAATTTGTGTAAGGGTTGGCGTCTCGAAAGGGTGAATACTGATTATTTGTTCAGACCCGCAGCTGATAAAGCTATCTGAAAACATCTTTTATGGATTGCATTACTTATTTAAAGCATAATATGTGGTCTTTTTTTTTACAGTTAAAAGAGTGTTCACTCTAGAAATAAAAAGGGCATGGTGCTATTCGCTAAAAAGGGCACTACTGTAGCAGTAAAGGGCACTTTTGCAAGAAATTTTTTTTATTGCCTTTAGAAAGGAAAAAAGAAAGTGGGAAAATACATAATTTTTGAGTAAGATAAATCAAATATTAATTTTGAATGATTTTATGATAGAAAAATTAAAAATTTAATTAAATTAAACAATGATTGTTTGATGTAAATTAAACAATGATTGTTTGAATAGTATGATGTTCTTTTTCTTAAAGAAGTGAAAAATTCTATAATTTTTGAACACGCAAATTTAGAAATACTACGGAATAGAATAAATATTTATTAAAAATCTCTGGATAAAACCAGTGGTGCATTTTGCTACTTTTAAAAAGGGCAGGGTGCATTTTGCAAATTTGAGAAAGGGCAGGGTGCTGCACCCTTCACAAATGGCCTAGAATGAACACTAGTAAAAATACTGTTATAAGTTATAGAAACTCTTCGAATTAATTGCATTTATTTCACAATAGAATCTTAACACAAATTTAATTTAAAAATATATGCACTTTAATATGAAAGTACTTTTATAAGAATTAGAAACAGCAAATTTAATATAACAACTGGTAGCTTAATGTATTTATATAGCCATTTAAGTGTATATAACGTAATATATTAAAATAGGAAATAAAGCCTTTGTGCAAAAATGTTTAAAGATAGAAAACCAACGATTATAAATGCACAAATAAAGTAAGAAAAGGTAGCAAACAGCCATTTCGAACCTACTATGGAGATTCTTCATCAGTGCAAAATTCAGCGAGCTAGAAAAAGCAAAACTGAGCTCAGTTTTGCTTTTTCTAGCAAATTTAATGATTTTCTAGAAAATGAAATTTAATGATTTTCTAGCAAATTTAATGAATTTTCAATGCATTGAAGAATGATTAATACTCTCAAAGTTTCCATTCATTTTTATCGTTTTTTTGTAATGTTGAAAGAATTTTACTTACTTAGCATTTAAAACAAAATGCAGAAAAAACAACATTACAATTTCACTTTTTTTTTCAAGACCATCAGAGGGTTAAGATATTTAATAGCATCAGAATCTTCAGATAGCAACTTCTAGGCAGCCACAGTTAACTCTTTTAAACTTTCTGAATACAAACTAAACTAACATTAAAATAAACTTAACTCTTGGTATAATTTACTAAAATAGATTTTCAAAGGGAAGGAGACAAAGCATATTTGAATCCAATTTAGGAAATACTTTCTCCCGGGATATATTTCTATTCAAAACACCATTCCTTTGTCTATAGGTTTCCTTTTCTCACATTTTAATAAATTCATAATTGAAATAAAGTAGTTTAAGATAAATCCCAAAGAAAAAAAAATCTTTTTCTTGTATTATTTGCAGATAAATTCCAAAGACGTGCTTTTTTCTTTTATAAAAGAATATTAATATTACTATTTTTAGAAACATATTTACATAGACCAGACCATACTCTTATTTACAATTAACACAGTTTAAAATTTCACGATGCAAAATTAAAATTTCTGTTAAAAAAGGGGAAATTTTTTCCCTATAACAGCATTGGGAAAAATAGAAAAATAGCCTTTGAGAAAAGAATGTCAAGAGAATTGAAATTTGGCATATTATTTACTTTCTTGCAATATTTTTACCTTTTCATATACCCGAGCAATTTTTGAATATTTATGCAGTTTGTTTAATATAAATAAGCCATTTTATATATTTTGAATACAAAAAGAAATTGTATGAGAAAAATAACAGTAATATCTATCTATCTATCTATACATACACACATATATACATATTTTTGTATATAAAAATACATATATATAAGCAAGCATAAATATATACTCGGTTTGTTTCAGCAGTTTAAGCCATTTGTTAACAAATCAAGTTTTTTGAGGCCCAAATTGCGCCAACAAGTAACAAAAAGTAGAAGAAAAAAAAACTAAGGTTCCTATAGTAGAAATATACCAAAGAAACTTATACAGTAAGTCCTGTTGAGACATATTTAAAAAAAGAACATTTAAAAATTATTTAAATACATCGTAGGAAGTACTGATAAAAATTAATAAATATCATGACAAGCTAAATTGGGACCAAGAAAAATTCCTGCATAAAATGTTATTCCGTTGCTTATTAATTCTGATTTTCATTTTTTAATAAATAATATAAATCCATATAAAGAAAAATCTCTTTCCTTGTATTATTCAGAGATAGATCCCAAAATCGTATTTTTTTTCTTTTATAAAAGAGCATTGATATTACACTTTTAGATAAATATTTGCTTTATGAAGTCATAACTCCTAATATTTTTTCTTTTCATACTGACCATCTGTGGGGACCTACAGCTGATAGAGTAATCTCACAAAGACTTTTAAAAATTGTATTTCATATTTCTAGCACAAAATGTGGTTTTATGGAAACAAAACTGATATAAAAGAAAAGTCTTAAAACGTCAAAACACAATTCTTCACCAAGATTAATCATCAGGAGTCCGGTAAAAAAATATATGAGTTCTGAGAAACTCTTGTGTGTCAACAAACTAAGAAAAGAAGAAATTATTTCACTAGTTTTAACTATTTATTATCTGTCTGATTTAAGTCTGTTAATCTTTTGCAAATGTAAACCCTTCTAGAAACTCTTCGAATTAAATGTATTACATTCTCTATCAATCTTTAACGAGTTCAATTTAAAAAATACACATATTTTATTTAAAGTATTTTTATATGAAATAGAAATAACAATTTTAAGAGAGCAACTGCTAATGCATTTATTTAAGATATTAAGTAGCATATGAATCTAAAGGTAGCAACTGCTAGGCAGCTACAATTAACTCTTTTGGACTTTCTATATACAAGTTAAACAAACATTAATATGAACTTAATTCATAAAATTATATTAAAACGCAAGTCAGATTATATTTTAATGGAATTTTGGAAGTGCATCCTTCTGAGATTCTATGTTACTGTTTAAAACTTAATTCATTTGCCTATATGTCCCCTTTTCTCACATTTTAATAAATTCATAATTGTGATAAACTGGTTTAATTTAAATCCTTAAGAAAAAAAATCCATTTCTGCTATTATATCGAGATAAATTCCAAAAACGCCCTTTTTTCTTTCATAAAAGAACATTGACATTACACTCTTAGAAACATATTTGCTTTTATGAAGTCATAACTCCTAAATTTTCATTTTTCCTTTTCATACTGACCATCTGTTGGGACCCACAGCTGATAGAGTAATCTTGCAAACACCTTTAAAGTTTGTATTTCATATTTCCAGCCCATAATCTAGTTTTATGGAAACAAAACTGATATAAAAGAAAAGGTGATAAAACGCCAAAAGGAGATTCTTCACCAAAATTAATCATCAGGGGTCTGATAAAAAATATTTGAGTTATGTAAAACATTAGTGTGTCGACAAACTAAGAAAAGAAGAAATTATTTCACTAGTTTTAATTATTTATTATCTGTCTGATTTAAGATTATTAATCTTTTGCAGATCATTTATATGTCATGGTCTTTTTATTTCGTATTAAAAATAGTTTTAAAAATAAAGCTACATTTTATTGTTATAATAATAAAAGTTGTTAATGTCGTATTAAAAATAGGAAATGTTTTTAAACGTTATTTGTGCATAAAAGTTTAACCAAACCTAACGCAAAAAGAAAGCTTTATATATATAGACTTATACTTAAAACTTGTAAATATTTATTGATTTGCAAATTATTGGGCATGGAGTTATGTATGGAATGCCACAACATGTAAAAGGATTCAATGACATTGTTGGCACCCTTTTGTTAAAATTTTGGATGACCACTTTGCATAAATTTAACTTAATTTCGTCGATATATCTCTCAATTCCCTCCTTCAAGGTTTCGGTTGTTCAGGGTTTTGTTGATCTTGAATAAAAAATATAATAAATAAAATGAAACAAATTTCAACAACCTTTGGAAAAGGATTTTTCTAAAGACAAAAATTTAAGACTTAAAAAAAAAATCTATATTTAAATAAAAACCATGGTCTTTTACAATGTTTCGGTTAAACATTAGATTGTTTTCTTTTACGTGATCGTCGCACATTTCGTAATCGGTGGAGTCTATAATCAGATATTGTTTTTTGTTTTCTTTAAAAGTCTTTCTTTCGTACAACGTCTTTCGTTAAACAACATTGATATTACACTTTTAGAAAAATATTTGCTTTATGAAGTCATAACTCCAAAATTTTCATTTTCCTTTTCATACTGACCATCTGTTGAGACCCACAGCTGATAAAGTAATCTCGCAAACACCTAAGTTTGTATTTGTTATTTCCAGCACAAAATGTAGCTTTATGGAAACAAAACTGATATAATATAATGATATAATAAATTCATAATTGAGATAAAGTGGTTTAATTTAAATCCTTAACCCGCGAGTAGTCGCAACTTTTTTCACAACGTCATTAGTGGCGCTCGGTCTTTTTGCCGCTGCCCCCCCCCCCCCCCCCCCGCATACCGAGTATGTATAATAAGAAATATTTTTCACCTAATATACGAAAATAACATTTCAATGAAGATATAAATTTGCAGTTTTCTTAAATTCTGCATGTTATTCATGAGATCTGGAGTAATTGGAAAAAGTAAAAATGAACTGACACTAGTGATTGTTACGTAGACTTTTTCGCCAATTTCAACTTTGTTTCTAAAAATATACCCGAAATAAAAACAGAGGTATCTTAATACTTCACTAAGTCGGTCAAGAAACCTTCAAAGTCAGCTACATGGTAGATCGCCGTTGTATTTCTAATTTGATACAAATTAGGAGGAGATAGGTTTTATGGGCGGCGAAAAGACCGACACGCGACTACTGACGGGTTAAGAAAAAAAAAATCTTTTTCTTCTATTATATCTGGGTAAATTCCAAAAACGCCCTTTTTTCTTTTATAAAAGAACATTGATATTACACTTTTAGAAAAATATTTGTTTTATGAATTCATAATTCCTACATTTTCTTTTTATCTTTTCATACTGACCATCTGTTGGGATCCACAGCTGATAAAGTAATCTCGAAAACAGCAAGGTTTAATTTCATATTTCCAGCACAAAATGTAGTTTTAAAGAAACAAAACTGATATAAAAGAAAAGTCTTAAAACGTCAAAAGTAATTCTTCGCCAAGATTAATATCAGGAATCTGATAAAAAAATGAGATTGCAAAACTCTTGTGTGTCAACAAACTAAGAAAAGAAGAAATTATTTCACTAGTTTTAACTATTAATTATCTGTCTGATGTAAGATTGTTAGTCTTTTGCAAATGTAATTGCTTCTAGAAACTCTTCGAATTAATAGTATTGTTTCCTCAATACAATATATAACGAGTTAAATTTAAAAATTACACACATTTTATATGAAGTACTTTTATATATATTAGAAATAACAATTTTAACACAGCAACTGGTAGCATACTAAATGCATTTATTTAAAATATTAAGTAGCATATGAATCTAAAGATAGCAACTGCTATTCAGCTACATAAATTCTTTTAATTTTTCTCAATACAAACTAAACAAATATTAATATGAACGTAATTCATTAAATTATATTAAGACAGAAGTCAATTTTAATGTAATTTGGGAAATACATCCTTTCGAGATATAACACTGTTTAAAACTTAATCCCATTCCCTATAAGTCCCCTTTTCTCACATTTTAATAAATTGATAATTGAGATATAGTGCTCGAATATAAATCCTTAAGAAATTAATCTTTTTCTTCTATTATATCGAGATAAATTCCCAAAACGCCCTGATTTCTTTTATAAAAGAACATTGATATTACACTTTTAGTTAAATATTTGCTTTATGAAAGTTAGCTTCTTAGTTAAGAAAGCTCCTTAGTTTTCTTTTTTCCTTTTCGTACTGACCATCTGTTGGAACCCACAGCTGATAAAGTAATCTCGCAAACACCTTTAAAGGTTATATTTCACATTTCCAGCACAAAATGCAGTTTTATGGAAACAAAACTGATTCAAAAGAAAAGTCTTAAAACGTCAAAAGTAATTCTTCACCAAGATTAATCATCAGGAGTCTGAAAAAAAAATCAGTTTTGTAAAACTCTTGTGTGTCAACAAACTAAGAAAAGAAGAAATTATTTCACTAGTTTTAACTATTTATTATCTGTCTGATTTTGCATTGTTAATTTTTTCAAATCATTTGTATGCCATGGTCTTTTTATTTCGTATTAAAAATAGTGTTAAAAATAAAGCTACATTTTATTGTTATAATAATAAAATTGTTAATGCCGTTTTAAAAACTAGAAAATGTTTTTATACATTATTTATACATAAAAGTTGATTTAAAACTAACGCAAGAAGAAATCTTGATATACAAAGATTTATACTTAAAACTTGTAAATTTGTATTTAACACAAATTATACAGCATGGAGATATGTATGGAATATCACAACAAGTAAATGTCTTCCATGAGTTTGCTGGCACCCTTTTGTTGAAATTTTCGATGACTATTTTGCATAAAGGTAGCTCAATTTCGTCGATATTGCTCTCAATTTTCTCCTTCAAGGCTTGGTTGGTCGTGGTTTTGTTGATCTTACATAAAATAAACAATAAAATAAAATAAAATAAAATAAAATAACACAACAAATTACAACAACCATTTGGAAAATGATTTTTTTAAATACAAAAATTCAAGACCTATAAAAGTAATGCATATTTAAATAAAAACCATGGTATTTTACAATGATTTGGTTCAACATTAGATTGTTTTCTTTAACATGATAGTCGCGCATTTCGTACGACTAACTCCACCACTCGTTGAATGGTGGAGTCTATAATCAGATCTTGCTTTTTGTTTTCTTTAAAAGTTATTATTATTACGTATTTCGTTAAACAACATTGATATTACACTTTCTGAAAAATATTTGCTTTTTGAAGTCACAACTCCTAAATTTTCTTTTTCTTTTGATACTAACCATCTGTTGAGCTGATAAAGTAATCTTACAAACACCTTTAAAGGCTGTATTTCATATTTCCAGTCCAAAATCTACTTTTATGGAAACAAAGCTGATATAAAAGAAAAGGTCTTAAAACGTCAAAAGGAAATTCTTCACCAAGATTAATCATCAGGAGTCTGATAATAAATATATGAGTTCTGTAAAACTCTTGTGTGTCAACAAACTAAGAAAAGAAGAAATTATTTCACTAGTTTTAACTATTTATTATCTGTATTATTTTACATTTTTAATCTTTTGCAGATCATTTATATGTCATGTTCTTTTACTTACCCATCATACGTAGTATAGGGTAAGTCTTGCAATCGATTTGAAAATCGAAAATTTTTTTTGACGGATTTACACGTTTTAGATAGTGGAGATTCCGAAAAACATATTTTTAGAAAAAAATTTTTGCCGTCCGTCTGTCTGTCTGTCTGTCTGTCTGTCTGTCTGTAAACGCTCTATCTCCCGAACAAATTGAGATAGAGACTTGAAATTTTGTACGTAGTTAGTATGTAAGAATGGGATGAAGCCTATTTAATATCAGCAACCTCGATTATCCGGAACTATTTTTTTCGGACTCTCGAAAAATTCGTTCTGATGAAAGGTATATAAAAATTTTCGATTTTTTTTTGTTCTAAGAAATGGACGTAAAAGGAAATAAAATAACACACATTTTGCATATAGAACGAAGTCGATCGGATTATTAGTTGTTGAGATATTTGTAATCTGGTTTTCCACATTCTTCGATTTTTCATGACCCTGTATTTCATTCAAATTTCAATTCAGAAGTATATTTTAATTGGAAATGAGACGCTTAATCCGACGCAGTTGATTGTTAGTTAATAGAATTAATATTTTCGGAGTTATAAGGATGTTTCTTTTACGCAGTTCGGTACTACTTGAGTAGTTTGTCGTTTTATATAATTTGTCGAAATTGGTACATCAGCAGTTCTTTAATATAGCATTACTATGTATAATTACAATGTTTAAATTTTGTTTATGAATTGCAATGCTTTGTATAAATAGTTTCACATGTTTTATTTTCATATACATATCCATGATGGGTAAGTATTACGGTGGCCCCCAACGACTAGTTTATTTCGTATTAAAAATGGTGTTAAAAAAGCGACATTTAATTGTTATAACAATAAAAATTGTTAATGTCGTTTTAAAAATAGAATATTTTTTATACTTTATTTGTACATGAAAGTTTAACCAAACCTAACGCAAAAAGAAAGCTTTATATATATAAATTTATGCTTAAAACTTGTAAATTTGTATTTATTTGCAATTTATCGAGTATGGAGCTATGTATGGAATATCACAACATGGTTTGATGGTTTTTCTAAAGACAAAAATATAAGGCTTATAAAAAAATCTATATTTAAATAAAAACAATAATCTTTTAGAAGGATTCAGTTCAACATTAGATAGTTTTCTTTTACGTGATCGTCGAACATTTCGTAATCGGTGAAGTCTATAATCAGATCTTAGTTTTTTTTTCTATAAAACTATTTTTTTCCTACAACGTCTTCGTTAAATAGCATTGATATTACACTTTTAGAAAAATATTGCTTTATGAAGTCATAAGTCCTAAATTTCTTTTTCCTTTTCATACTGACCATCTGTTGGGACCCACAGCTGATAAAGTAATCTTGCAAACACCTTTAAATGTTATATTTCATATTTCCAGCACAAAATGTAGTTTCATGGAAACAAAACTGATATGAAAGAAAAATCTTAAAACGTCAAAAGTCTTCACCAAGATTAATCATCTGGAGTCTGAAAAAAATATATAGGTTCTGGAAAACTATTGTGTGTCAACAAACTAAAGAAAAGAAAAAAATTATTTCACTAGTTTTAACTATTTATTATCTGTCTGATTTTAGATTGTTAATCGTTTGCAAATCATTTGTATACACTGTAAAAAAAAGGGTCGATCTACTAAAAAATTGTTAGTAATCTTTGTAATTACTAAGAAATTTTTAGTAATCTTACTCGGTTACAAGGAATCTGTAAGAATTACTAGAGAAAAGCTAGCAATGAATAGAGTTAATAGTTTTACATTTTTAATAGCTATTACTAAAACTCACTTGGTGTGGCCTTGATAGCTTAGTGATCATAGCACCGAACTCCAGGCTTAAAGTACCTGGGTTCGATGCTGGCCGACGCCAAATGTGCACCGAATGTAAATAAAAAGATTATGAAAGTCCTGTCGTAGCAGTTACCATGGGTAATGATCTCTGAACTTCCCCCTCCCCTTTATAAACATGTCAAAATAGAGTAGGTAGCAATGTTTGGTGCTGCCATCTATTGCGAATTTACCGAAAATCTTCCGTTTCAGATGTCTGTCTTTTTACCCGCTGGATGTAGCTCGAAGGAAGCTCCTGCCCTTCGGGCACACGTAATGGTTAGAAAAAATTATTTTGGAGCTATTACTAAAATTTGCTTGGTGGCCCATATTAAAAAGTTTTAAGTTAGTTATACAAAAAATTCTTTTGTTCAGTTTACAAAAGAAATGTTTGTTTCACTTGCAAAAAAATGTTTGTAATGGTTACTAAAAAATTCTGTGAAATACAAATTTACTAAAAAATTTTTAATAACCTCTTGATTTTTTTTTTTTTTTTTTTTTTTTTTTTTTTACAGTGTATCATGGTCTTTTTTCGTTTTACAAATATTGTTAAAACTAATGTCATATTTTATTGTTAGAATAATAAAAATTGTTAATGGTGTTTTAAAAATTAGAAAATGTTTTTATATGTTATCTGTGTATAAAGAGTTCCCGAAAATTTTGGTATAAAACATGCGTTTATATTTAAAAAGAACAAATTTGGTATTGATTCATAAACTACACTGGTAGACAAAATTAAGAGATGGAAGGCATTTTCCCACATATCTCGAGAAATACTGGATAAAAATAAATGAAAATTGGTATGGATATAACTTATAGTATGACAATAATATGTGCAAAGCAAAAATTAAAGTGCCATTCATTGGCAAGAATTATTGGCAACAGTCCAATGTGGACTGAAATTCATGATGAACGATGGCAATGAAAGTGAGGCTTGTATGGTGTGTGGTAGCCTCTAGTAGGATATGTGGACACCTCTGACAGATAGACAGTATGCACAACGAGTATGCATGCTGTTAATAAGAGAGTTAAGGATTGCTTGTGGAAGACTCTCCAACTCTTCCACCAGAGCAGTTTTTAACTCCGGAATGGTTCTGGGTGGGGGTTGGCGTCTTGCAATAGCCCTTCCAATAGAATCCCAAGCATGTTCAATGGGGTTAAATTCAGGAGATTTGGCTGGCCAATCCATTCGATGAATATCCTCGCTTTCCAGATACTCTTCAACCAGGCGAGCCCTATGTGGTCGGGCATTATCGTCCATAAAAACGAATTCAGAGCCAACAGCACCCCTGTAAAGACGCACATAGGATTGTAGGATCTCCTGCCTGTACCTTTGAGCATTCACGGAACCAGTGTCAAAGACATGGAGCGAGGTGCGGGTATCTTGCATGACCCTGCCCAAAACAACAGTCATCCACCAGCATAATGGTCCCTTTCCGTGATGCTACAGGGATGGTATCGGGTCCCAGGTTCCCTCCATATGAATATTCGACCAGAATCAGATTGAAGACTGAATATGGACTCATCTGTGAACAGAACATTAGCCCACTGGAGCTGTGTCCAGTGCAGCTCTGTGTCCATGCTCTCTTTTGTGGAAAGGAGTGAGTGGGATGTAAATGGCGGGCTTCCTGGCATACAACCCTCTTTCACCGGGACTCCTGGCAACATTCATCCTTGAAACTAATGTTCCTGTGGCAACAGCAAGGTCCCTAGACAGTTGTGTCGCTGTAGACGTCCGTTTAGGAGTATCCGGAAAGCGAGGATATTCATCGAATGGATTGGCCAGCCAAATCTCCTGACCTTAACCACATTGAACATGCTTGGGATGCTCTTGGAAGGGCTATTGCGAGATGCCAACCCTCACCCAGAACCATTCCGGAGTTAAAAACAGCTCTGGTGGAAGAGCGGAAGAGTCTTCCACAAGCAATCCTTAACTCTCTTATTAACAGCATGCATACTCGTTGTGCATACTGTCTATCTATCAGAGGTGACCATACACCTTACTAGAGGCGACCACACACCATACAAGCCTCACTTTCATTGCCATCTTTGATCATGAATTTCAGTCCACATTGGACTGTTGCCAATAACTCTTGCTAATGAATGGCACTTTAATTTTTGCTTTGCACATATTATTGTCATACTATAAGTTATATCCATACCAATTTTCATTTATTTTTATCCAGTATTTCTCGAGATATATAGGAAAGTGCCTCCCATCTCTTAATTTTGTCCACCAGTGTACATAGAATGGGTTATGTATGGAATATAATATTAAGTTAATTAGTAATAAGCACGGATGTTTTGGCACTCTTTTGTTGAAATTTTGGATGGCCATTGTGTATAAAGTTGGCTGAATTTCGTTCATACCGCGCTCAATTTCCTCCTTCAATGCTTGGTTTGTCATGACCTCGTCGGCATATACCTTAGATTTAAAAAAAAATCTAAGGTATTCTTACCTTCGGATTTCACACAGATTTTTGGCCAAAAAGCTATAGATTTTCTTCAGATTTTTTTTAGTGGGGAACTGAAGTTCTATGACTAGTTAAATCTCGATTCGCATGCTGAAATGCAATCGGTCTGGAAAGTCACATCTTAGGGGAACACCTAAATATCCGATTTTAGCGATTGAATCGGAGGTTTAACATTCTGCTTTCTAGCATCCAAAAGTATGAAAAAATGGAGTATTGGAAGCAGGAAAATATAATAGGAGACCTGTGAATCAACCGCTAAAATAGAATGTTAAAACTGTTGTTAGCTTTCGTTTTTTCAAAACTAAAATCTAAAACAAAATCACTTCACCTTTTTCATTTACGTATAAAAAACATTTCATATTTATTTACTTAGAACAGGTGTCACAAATAAAAAATATTAATTTTATACATATTAAATTTAATATATGATCAAAATATATTATATTTATATGCCGCGGTGGCAATGGCTATTCACGATCATAGGGGGCGCAATGTTTTGTATTTTGGGTTTTTAAAATTATATTTATATCCAGTGTCATTTAGTTTTCTACTGATTTTATGTGTTATGAATACGGTTCTTATGAATGAACCGAAACATATCAACTTTTTAATTTTTTATTTGTGACACCTGTTTTTAAATATGAAATGTTTTTTGCTGTAAATAAATATGAAATGTTTTTTATACGCTAAAATAGAGTTTTAGCTGTTTCCTACCAAGATATGAATTGGCAGAGTGATTGCCTTTTAATACACGAATCGAAGTTTAACTAATCCTAGATTTTCTTCCATGAACTTGATGAGTGACTGCCTATTTTGCTGCCTCCTGGTCTATTAATTATGTATGTATGAAATACAGATTATTAAAAATAACTATTTCAACATTCAACTGTACAATATTTCTCGTAGTAAAATATATTAAGAAACTTTAATTTCATGAAGAACTACATTTGCTTGTTTACCGCAGAGGGTTGGCAACGCTTAAAGTCAAAAATCGAAAAAAAAAAATTAAAATTATAATATAACTGAGAGTACTTATTTATCTTTCATTATAATACAACGCAGTTCAAATACAAAAATTAAAGTTGACTGTAGTTACATGAGATTTCCACATTTTCTTTAACTAACTTTACGAAACTTTAAATTACCGCTGAGAATATCTTTAAAATTATTTAAAAGAATTGAAAGAATTTCTAATAAAATAGCTAAGAATTTCCGAATAAAAATTCCCTTATATATAATTTAAATATTTTTCTAAAGGTGATTGGAAGTCAAAAAGGCATAAAATCATTCAAATAATTCATTAAATATTACTTGTCTGCACTTCTTTTCGAAATACAAAACTTTAAAAATTTGCATGAAAAATAAATTTTAAATTGCGAGAGATAAACCAGCGGAAGTGCACAATTTCCAAAATTAGAAATGCAAAAAGCGAACGGAAATGTTTTAAAGAGACATTGAAAATAAAGTGGATTCTTCTGCTGATATTACTTATAAGAAATTGTTATAACCTGGAATAGAAATTTTTGAAGTGGTGTAGTAGAAATAAATTCCGGTAAGATATTCAATTGCAAAATGGCGGCCTCGTTTCTCCGGATAAGACTTGAAACATTTAATATGAACCCTTCAGCAACAAAAATGAATAACTTTTATGTTTAATAATCATTTTGATCAGATTCAAAGATATGTTATTAGCCTGAAGCTGAATTATTTCATAAACTGGTTAGCTGTTATGTTACTTAGTTTAGAAAAAGACTTCAATTTTTATGTAATATTTTTTTAAGTAATAGTTACTGTATTGTATTTGAAAATTATAATCCTCAAATTAATCGCGTATGTTGAAAAATTAAATTTGATTTAGTTTGTATTGAGTTTTAAATTAATAGTGGTTTTTGTTAGACAATTGCTTCTTTTTGTACTAAAATTTACCGCCAGATGGCAGCACCAGACATTATTCTGTTTTCACTGGAAGAGAACATTAGAACAGTTAGTTGATGTAGTGACTCAGTTGGCTTAGGTAGCAAAATGCTGTCAATTATTAAGAATCCATTATTACACATGATTCCAAAGGAATAATATTTATTTATCAAGAACTGCTTCAAACTGAAGCTAATATATGTTTTCAAAGTTATTTTTTTTTATTTGTTGTGTCCTGTAAATATTGTGAAGACTGTGCATCTGTTCTTTTGTGTTGTGATATATTACAAGTATTTGTTCATCATTATTCTACTTTATTTCTTCAAATAAATGTGTGTCAACTAAAAGGTAAAGCTTTTAACTCTTTTTTATTATTGAGGAACTCACTTATTCACGCCTTATGGAATAACATTCCAACATTGTTGATTATGAGACTGAGAAATGAGTCTCAAAATTTAAATATAATAATATCAAAACAGAAAATGTAATATATAAATTCAAAAGAAATACTTTGAAATGATTATTTTCTGAATATTATATTTTTTAGAAGTGAATGATAGAAAAGAAAATTCAAAGAATTGTTCTTGTTTTGAAACCAAAACTATTATTTGTTGATATGAAAAGAAATTATTTTGCTTGTTTTTTATTGAAATTTATTATTTATTAGTTGAAAATACAAATATATGTTTTAAACAAAGAATTTTGAATATTTAAGAAAAAAATTTCTGAAACCAGAAGTAACTTTTAAAATTGTTCTCAAGAATTCTATTATGTTCTTATTTCATCTTTAGCATTATATATGAGTTTATAATATTTTATTGTTGTAAATTAATAAGATAAACACTCTTTTATTTTCTGTGAAATAAGCAAATATTATTATATAACAATGTCTAGTCTTAAAGAATCTCATTATATTGATAAGTTAACTGATGATAATTATTCAGTATGGAAGTTTAAAATTGAACAATTGTTAATCAAAGAAGGTTTATATGATGTTGTGTTTGAACCTAAAAAAGAAAATGATGACAATTGGGTGGAAAATGATAGAAATGCTAGAGCATTAATTTGTTTAAATATCTCAGATTCTCAAATTGTGCATGTTAGACATGCTAAAAGTGCTAAAGAAACATATGATCAATTGAAATCTGTTCATGAAAGGGTAAATCTTACAAATAAACTTTATCTTCTTAGGAAGTTGTATTCCATTAAATATAATGAAAGTATTAAAATGCAGGAACATATAAATTCCGTCTTAGAATTGGCAGAAAAATTAAGAAGTATAGGTGAAGTAATACAAGATGATAATTTAATAGCTATTTTGCTTTGTTCTTTGCCAAATTCTTATAGTACCTTTATAACTGCTATTGAAAGCAAATATGACACAGATTTATCATTAAAATATGTTCAAAACAAGTTAATTGATGAATATCTTAGAAGAGTTGAAACTAAACAAATTTCAACAAAATTTGAATCTATTGCTTTAAAGGGTAATAGGGATAAACCAAAACATTTGAATAAACAAAAATTTTGTTCTCATTGTAAAAGAACCAATCACAACCGTGAAGATTGTTTTCACTTAAAGAATAACAACAATAACAAAACAAAACCAATTTTTACTCAAGATAGATCACGTCAACAGTTTAAAAAACAAAATTTCTCTGCTTCTACTGCTAGTCAAAATGAAAATCCACCAAATTCTCAAAACTATCATGAATTAATAAAAGAATCAAATTCTTCAGGTTTTGTTATGAAATCTCAACAAAATGGAAATCAAAACAAAAAGTTAACTTTTGTTATTGATTCAGGCGCATCTGTTCATTTAGCTAATTCTTTAGAATTGTTCTCAGAATTAAAGAATTCAAGTAAAGATACAATTGCTAATGGAACTAAATTAACTGCAAAAGGAAAGGGTAAATGTACTTTTAATATTGAAACAGTTAATGGTCAAACAAATAAAGTTACACTAGATCATGTGCTTTATGTTCCCGAGTTAGACAGTAATTTATTATCTGTACAGTCTTGCACTGAGAAAGGTTTTGTTGTAATATTTAAAGATGATATGTGTTTAATTAAAAAGGGTAACATATTAGTTGCAGATGCAAAAGCTGATGAGGAGTTATACAGATTAAAAATAATTCCCACAAATGAAAAAGTATACAGCGCTTCAGAAATATTACTTGTATGTTCTAATGTCAATTGCATTCTAAAATGGCACCAAAGGCTGGGTCATAGAAATTTGGAATCCATCAAGAAAATTCAAAAGGATGATTTAGCTTTAGGTATTACTGTGAATAATTGTTCTCATAATACTGAATGTTCAAGTTGTATAAAAGCTAAGCTAACAGAAAAATCATTTCCAAAAGAAACGCAATACAGAAGTAGAAAACCACTTGATCTGATATATAGTGACGTTTGCGGTCCTGCTGAAACAAATAGTATGGGATCAAAAAGATATTTCGTTACGTTTATCGATGATTATTCTCGTTATACACAGGTATATTTTATTTCCTCTAAAGATGAAGTATTTGATAAATTAAAGGAGTATGTTGCATCAACAACAAATAAATTTAGATTGAAGATTAAATCCTTGCGTACTGACAATGGAGCAGAATATTGCAACGAATATGTTAGTAACTACCTAAAGAACTTAGGAATACATCATGAAACAACAACGCCATATTCGCCGTCTCAAAATGGAGTCGCGGAAAGAAAGAATCGCTCTCTAATTGAAATGTGTAAAGCCATGCTTATAAATGCTAAATTACCAAAAACATTCTGGGCAGAAGCCATAGCTACAGCAGCTTATTTGCAAAATCGATTACCAACAAAATCAACTGAAAAGACACCATATGAACTGTGGAATGGGCATAAGCCGAATTTGAGTCACCTTAAAGTATTTGGATGCAAAGCATATGTGTATGTTCATAAACAGAAGAGGCAAAAATTTGATGAAAAAGCCACTGAAGGAATCTTTGTTGGTTATGATTTAAGAAGCAAGGGATATCGAATTTATACAGGTGGAAGAAAAATTGTGATAAGCAGAACAGTAAAGTTTTTTGAAAATATGAACGGTGAAAACTTTTTCCCAGAAAATCCTGAAGAGCAAACTTCTGATTTAATTCATTTCAATTTTTCAGAAGAAAATCTTGAAAATGATTGTGAATCTATTCCAATAGAAAATACTGCAGAAGAAATAGAAACTGATGAAAAATCAGTAGATAGCCCAACAACAGAAGAAAGTGAAGCTAATTCACAGAGAAGAATTTCTAGCAGAGAGACAAAAGGAATTCCACCCGAAAGGTTTTTTTACAAAACTGAAGACTGTTGTTTTAAAAATCAAGATCCCGAAACTTTTAAAGATGTTCTAAAATTGCCTGTAAAAGATCAACAGAAATGGTTTCAAGCTATGAAAGAAGAATTTAACTCTTTAAAGGAAAATGAAGTATTTGAGCTTGTTACTTTACCAAAAGGTAAGCGTGCAATTGGCTGTAAATGGGTTTATAAAACAAAATGTGATGAAAATGGTGAAGAAATAAAATGCAAAGCACGATTAGTTGCCAAGGGTTTCACTCAACAACTAGGCACTGATTATGTGGAAACCTTCTCTCCTGTCGTCAAACATACAACTATTAGAGCTTTTCTGACCTGTGCAGCTTATCGTAAAGCCAAAGTTTTCCAAGTAGATGTTAAAACAGCCTTTCTACATGGTAAATTAGACAATGAAGAATTATACATGCTTCAACCAGAAGGCTTTCAAGATAAAGAAAATAAAGACAAAGTCTATAAATTAAAAAAGGCCATATATGGTCTCAAGCAAGCCGCCAAGTGCTGGAATGAAGAAATAGAAAATACTCTAAAGGCATATGGATTTAAACAAAGTGAAGCAGATCCATGTTTGTTTACGAAAGAAAAATCAAAGAAGTCAATTCATCTCATACTATATGTAGATGATATGTTGATAAGCTCAGAAGATGAAGATGAAGTCAATGAAGTAGTAAACTATTTAAAGAAGTCTTATCCTATAACATCATTAGGAGAAGCAAAATACTTCTTAGGTATAGAGATTCATAGAAAAGAAGATGGAAGTTATCTTCTGTCACAAACAAATAAAATAAATCAATTAGTTAAAGATTTTCAGCTTGAAGAAGCCAAACCAACTTATACCCCAATGGAAACGAACTATTATAGTTTAGACAAAGAAGAAAATCTTTTATCATCAAATGATAACTATAGACAAGCTATTGGAAGTCTTTTATATATTTCTTCATGCACAAGACCAGACATTACAGCTCCTACGCACATACTAAGTCGAAGATGCAATAATCCAAGACAAAAGGACTGGAATGCTGTTAAGAGGGTAATAAGGTACCTAAAAACCACAAAGGATCTTGCACTTCATATTTCTTCAAAAGATTATCCTAATATAATTGCATACTCAGATGCTGACTGGGGTCAAGACATTACAGATAGAAAATCTACCTCAGGAAATGTAATCTTCTTAGGCAATAGTTGCATTTCTTGGTTCTCAAGAAAACAAACATGTGTTACATTATCGTCAGCCGAGTCGGAATATGTGGCACTGTCACAAGGAACTCAAGAAGTGTTGTGGATTTTAAAACTATGTAAAGATCTCAAATTACATCAACATTATCCAATTAAAATTTTTGAAGATAATCAGTCAACTATTAAATTGGTTGAAAGTGAAAAGTTCAAGTCGCGAACTAAACACATTGATACAAAGTATCACTACATACGAGATTTGAAAATGAAAAATATAATAGATGTCAAATACCTGTCAACAAATGAAATGATAGCAGATATAATGACAAAGCCATTGCCAAAGACCAAATTTGAACATTGCAGAAACCTTATCCATCTGGTGTCAGATTCTATCACAAAACGGGAGAGATGTTAGACAATTGCTTCTTTTTGTACTAAAATCTACCGCCAGATGGCAGCACCAGACATTATTCTGTTTTCACTGGAAGAGAACTTTAGAACAGTTAGTTGATGTAGTGACTCAGATGGCTTAGGCAGCAAAATGCTGTCAATTATTAAGAATCCATTATTACACATTATGATTCCAAAGGAATAATATTTATTTATCAAGAACTGCTTCAAACTGAAGCTAATATATGTTTTCAAAGTTATTTTTTTTTATTTGTTGTGTCCTGTAAATATTGTGAAGACTGTGCATCTGTTCTTTTGTGTTGTGAAATATTACAAGTATTTGTTCATCATTATTCTACTTTATTTCTTCAAATAAATGTGTGTCAACTAAAAAGTAAAGCTTTTAACTCTTTTTTATTATTGAGGAACTCACTTATTCACGCCTTATGGAATAATATTCCAACAGTTTTTATAGAGGGAGAAAATGTAAATTTTATTTTATGAACGGTTCAGAATAACAAATATAAAACAGGATGTTGTAAACAGGTGTATAGTTACTATTCAAAGATATTTTTACTGCTATGAATTTCATATTTGGAGAATAATTCAGGTTAAAAAAGTGTAGTATATATTTTTTTCATTATTTGGAAATAAGAATTCTACAAAAAGGTGTAATTTATTTACATTGATATTCTAAAATCTACAATATTTGAATTTGTATCAAATATGTAGGGAAAAGTGAATTTGATTTGAGAATTTACGTTTGGTTTGGTTTAGTTTAAAAACAGAAATAAAGTAAAAAAAAAATTCTAGAAAAGTTTTGTTTTGGAGAATTTTTGGATGTGGCTTTTAAAGTAATATTCATGACTAATTTTGGTATCATCTTAAGTGGTATTACAGTGATCATGTAATATAACCATTTATCTTTTTGCAGTAAAAGTAATTATACTACCAACTTAGTGCCTATATTTGACTTATAAATTTGTATTACATGCTAATAGTATTTTTAATATAAACAAACTCTATAAATATTAGAAAAATAGATAAAATTTAAACAAAAAAGGAAAACTATGCGTCACACACAACATCTTTTTAAATACTTTTGAACAATTCTGAAACTTGACTATATAAAAAAGGAAAATATCGAATTAATTTGGAAAATGCTCAATATTTTGGAAAACGCAATTTCAACATATTATTTTTTTTAGATATGTATAATATTTAGATTTGTATACGTATAACATGGACCCACTTAACTAAACATACATAACTAAACGCACATAACTAAATTTTAATTATGTTAAAAATTGCATTTACGTTCGTAATCAATATAAAAACAGTATATAAAACAATAATACAATATAATATAAAATAAAAATAACATAAATAATAAGGCGATAAATCTATATATATATATATATATATATATATATATATATATATCATCATCATCATCAACCGTTTTCGATCCACTGCTGGATGTAGGTCTCCCCCAGATTTTTCCAATGTTTTCTGTCTAATGCTTTCGTCATCCAATTTACACCAGCCACTTTTCTAATTTCGTCACTCCATCTTACTTGTGGTCGTCTTCTTGGTCGTTTTACATCTCTAGGATACCACTGTAGTATATTTGTGCTCCATCTATTGTCTTGTCTTCTTGCAATGTGTCCAGCCCATTTCCATTTTAGCTGCTTGATTCTTTCAAGGATGTCAAAAACTTTTGTTTGATTTCTTATCCAGGTTATCCTCTTTCTGTCTCTTCTAGTTATGCCTAGCATACATCTTTCCATGCTTCTCTGTGCTGTTTGTAATCTTTGTATCATCCGTTTTGTTAGTGTCCATGTTTCTGCTCCGTAGGTTAATGCAGGTAAAATACATTGATTAAAAACTTTTCTTTTCAAACAAAGAGGCATATTACTCTTCAGAATAATACTGTTCTTCCCGAAAGCACTCCACCCATTTCTTATTCTTCTATTGATTTCATTCATGATACTATTATCTGATGATATTTCCTGTCCTAGGTACACATAACTTTGCACTTCTTTAATCTCAGTGTTCTTGTAGACAATTTTCTTTTTTGATGTAAATGAATTAAACATCACCTTAGTCTTTTCTAAATTTATTTTTAATCCCACATTGATGCTAGCTTCTGCAAGATCTTTTAGCATAATTTCCAATTCTTCAGGACTGTTACTGAAAATTACAATGTCGTCAGCGAAGCGGAGATGACTTAAAAATTCTCCATTTATTCTAATCCCTTTGTTTTCCCAATCCAGCTTCTTGAAGATATTTTCTAAGACAGCATTAAAAAGCTTGGGTGAATATATATATATACATATGTGTGTGTGTGTGTGTATACGGATCATATCATCAAAAAAATCAATAGAACATTTAATTGGGAAATTGGGATAAAATAAATTTAAAATATTGATAAAAACTAAAAAATTAAAAAACAACAACAAACTAATAAATAGCTTAATTTAATTTCAAAAATATGCATTAAAGTATTTAATTGCTATAAAGGACGTTAAATACTAATAAAAAAAACATTAAAAGATCTTAATAATTTTACATATTTCGATTGAATTTACTCAATCATCATCAGAAAAAAGAAAATACAAATAAATACAAAGATGGAAAATAACAATAAACTATTACAAATGAAATTAAAAAATTTTTAAAAATAAAAATCACGCGCGTTATATTTTAATTGTGTATCACGTTGTTTAATTTTTAAATTATTTAACAATTCAATCCAAATATTTGGGATTTGAAATGACAAGGAATCATTGCAGACCATTGAGCTTCTGACGTAAATTTCAATACTCTCTCTAATAAAAAGTTGCAAATAAAAATCTGACCTATAAATTAATTTACTTTCATTAAACAAAATATCTCTGTTTTCTATTTGATTTAGCCTAGATAATGCTGTTTTACCTCTATTAAATTTTATGTCTGCAGTGTGCTCTTTACATCTTATTTTGAATTTTCTTTGAGTCATGCCAATATAATATTTCTTATAACCACCTTCTTTAAGATATGGAATGATGTAAACACCTGATCGGTCAAATTTGTCAATGGGGTCAATTCTAGTTGCTAAAATTGATTTTAATTTTGGAGGGGGTCTAGCAATTAAATTTAAATCAAACTTTTTTAATTGTGTTTTAGCAGACTCGAAGAAATTTGGATAATAATTAATAACAACCCTTTTCATGTTATTTTCATTGTCGGTTTTATTTTCAAAAACTGCATTGTTCATTTTGTTACTAAACTTTTTAATTAATTTATTAACTATTTTAACTTGATATCCGTTGTTAATAGCTATTGTTTTAATTTTATCTAATTCATCATTTAAATTTTCAGTAGAACATATTCTAAAAGCTCTGTTAATAAGGAATCTAAATGTAGATAATTTATAAGAATATGGAGTGCAAGCATCAAAAGGTATAACATTTAAGTTTGTTATTGGTTTTCGATATACTGAACGAATTAGTTTATGATTTTCTCTTTTTAACTCAACATCTAAAAAAGGTAATTTCTTATCAGTTTCAAGTTCGAAAGTAAATTTAATCTTATTATCTAGATCATTTAACTGTTGAATAAAAATTAACAATTTATCAACTCCCCCCTGCCAAACAATAAAAATATCATCTACATAACGTAGCCAAACTAAAGGTAATAATTTAAAAGTATTGAAAATATTTGATTCAAGGGGACGTAATTTGAATTCTGCAAGGAGGCCTGAAATTGGAGATCCCATTGGGGCACCGTCTGATTGTTGATAAATACTATTGTTAAAAATAAAATAATTACTATTAATTATTAGGTTTAGGCCACTTTTTAAAGTGTTTTTCATTGGTACGTCAAAATCTTCTCTATTGTCAATGAGCAGTTCGATGGTTTGAGATACTTCTGAAGTATCTATGGATGGATATAATGACTCAATGTCCAAGCTTGCTAAAATGAACTCTGCTAGGAGGCCTGAAATTGGAGATCCCATTGGGGCACCGTCTGATTGTTGATATGAATTCTGCAAGGAGGCCTGAAGTTGGAGATCCCATTGGGGCACCGTGTGATTGTTGATACTATTACAAATGAAATTAAAAAATTTTTAATTTCATTTGTAATAGTTTATTGTTATTTTCCATCTTTGTGTTTATTTGTATTTTCTTTTTTCTGATGATGATTGAGTAAATTCAATCGAAACATGTAAAATTATTAAGATCTTTTAATGTTTTTTTATTAGTATTTAACGTCCTTTATAGCAATTAAATACTTTAATGCATATTTTTGAAATGTTTTTAATGGACGTATATGAAAACTTCTATTTATAATTAATAGCTTAATTTAAATCAAAAACGTATTTAAAAATAACATCTGTTTATTAATTATTCTTTCAAAAAATCAAATATTATAGTAATAATTTAAAGGAAAATTGAATTCCCCTTTAGATATAATTGGAATGCAATTCTGGATCTCTTTAAGCACAAATTTATGGTAGTTTCTTTCCGTTTACAATTAATCTCATAAAAATGAATGAGAGTACAAACAATAAGATCAAAAATGAAAAGTTAAAAGATAAATTGTTTGGGAATACAGCGCTAAGAAATTTGTTGGTTTTATATTCGCAATCTATAAAAATAGGCAGAAAATGGAAGAAAAAAAAATGACTTTTTTTACGGACCTTTTCATTTAAAAAAAGAAAAGAAAAAATAGTAAGAATAGATTTTTCAATGTAATTTGTAAATGAGAAATAGCAACGGTTAAAAATAAAATTTTTCCATTAAGAGGTAAATATTTTTTTGTTTTTTGTAGGAAGAGCAGATATTTTTATGAGACACATATTTAAAGAAATATTTTGAGATTTCGCATGTTTAATTTTATCACAGAGAATATTTTAGAAGACATTTATTTTGTGAAGAATGAAATATAGACTTTTAATGTTGTCTTTGGTAAAAAAAAAAAAAAATGATTCTAAATGCTGTTAATATATAAAAATGTGTAGTTATATATAATGTATAGAAAATGATTTTAAATGCAATTTTGGTTTTTCTTTTGAAGAACAGTAATCTGAATATTTATAAAAACAATGCCGATTCCTTATAAATTTGATGATATGTATTAAAGTATATATATAAAAAAATGTAATACACTTTTAATTTAAATACCTACTATAAAATACTGATGAAATACTATTAAATCTAAAGCGAAAGAAAATTGAATTTAAATTATAATATGGATGTAAAATATGTGCCTGTTTAAAACATGTTAATTTAATTTGTAAAAAAAATAATTTCATTTAAAATAATAACAATATAAGTGCAAATTGTGTATATGCAGAAAAAAATAGTTGATTTGTTAAAATAACAATAATTTTTATTTTGAAAAATAGCCTGATTGTAAAATAAAAATATACTTCACAATATAAATTTCGTGTTTAATTTTACAAATGTTGATATATTTGAAATTTGACAATACGTATTAAGGCATGTCGTTAAAAAAATGTGCATATATGATACTTTTAATCTAAATTTCCTACTATAAAATACATAATGAAACTATTAAATCTTAAGAAATGAAATTGAATTTCATTTATAATAATGTGGATTTAAATTATGTGCATGCATCAAAATATATGAATTTGATTTTTAAAAAATACCAATAATAATAATTAATTTCATTTAAAATTCTATAAATTATATGACCAATATAAAGGTAAATTACTTATATGCATAAAAAGATATTTGAATTTTGTAAAAATAAAAATAGTTAAAAAAATAGCCTGATTTAAATTAATAATATTACTTTATAATATAAATTTCGTGTTTAGTTTACATTTAAAATATATATATTACAGGATATTTATTCTACAATAGATTATTGGTTTAATCTCGGTCCCAACATAGCTTATTTCTGAAACATTGATGTACACATACCGGGTGTCCCAAAAATGACTGATGGATTTTAAAATTCAATAACTTGCAAACGGTGACAGCTATTTAAAAAAATTTTGCAGAAGGAATATGTATAATGTAAGGAGTTTTTTACCGTAATTTTTTTTATTTTAGTTCGCATCTCAAACAACAGGTGGCGCTGACGGCGATTGAAGGCCAGGTGATAAGTGCTGACTGAAGCGTCGACCTGGTCTTTAATCGCCGCCAGCGCCATCTATTGTTTGAGATGCGAACTAAAATAAAAAATTACGGTAGAAAAAACTCCTGACATTATACATAACCCTCCTGCAAAATTTTTTTAAATAGCTGTCACCGTTTGCGAGTTATTGAATTTTAAAATCCATCAGTCACTTTTGGGACACCCGGTATATGAACATTAAATTAAAGAAAAGAAATTTGTCGGTAAAAATTGTATATAATTTAAAAAATTCAACCGCACGACTAACGCCATTTGCCATTTAACCGCAAAAGAGTGATAAAACTTATTTTTCCCAGTTTAAAACTCAAAAAAATTTAGAATTGGAAGATAAGTAGGAGAGTTTAAATAACAATAATCTTTTAGTATAGGAGAAAAGGGTTCAAATACAAAAAAATACTTAAGTATATTTTTATAAGATTTCAAAATTTTCTTCGAATAACTACGAAACCTAATAAAAACGCTCAAGATATTTTAATTTTTTTAAGAAAAATTAAAAGATTTTATAGCAATATAGCTCAGAGTTCCCGAATAAAAATTCCGTTTTATATAACTTAAATATTTTTCTAAAAGACATTGAAAGTCAAAAGGGGCAAAAACCATTAAAATTACTCATTAAATATCACTTGTCTATCGTTTTTTTAAAAATACAAATCTCTTAAAATTTGTATGAAAAATAAATTTTAAATTGCGAGAGATAAACCAGCAGAAGGTTGGAGTTTCCAAAATTAGAAATAGAAAAAGCGATCGGAAATGTTTTAAGAGACACTCAAATTGAATCATTCTTCTGATAATATTACGTATGAGAAATTGTTATAACTTTGTAAAAAAAAATTCAAAGTGGTGTAGTAGAAATACATTCCGGTAAGGTATTCAATTACAAAATGACGGCCTCGTTTCTCCGGATAAGACTTGAAATATTTAATATGATCCATTCAGCAACAAAAATAACTTTTATATTTATTAATAATTTTTATAAGATTCAAAGATAAGGGCCATTTTATCAGCCTGAAGCTGTTTATTTTTATAATTTTTTTAGTTTGTTTAAATAGTATTTCATTTTTTATGTAAGAACTAGCAGCCTTCGCCCGCTACGCTGGTCGATTTCTCTAAAGGTTATCATTCAGTCAAGGTTATCAAAGGTTATTCCGTTTGTAAGCTATTTTTAATTATTTATTTAAAATTAGCAATTTTTCAATTTTTATAATTCAAATTTAATTTTTAAATAAATGAATAAATTGCTTACAAATGAAGTTTAGTTTTATATCATTATCAATATATTGGGGGTCTGTTGATCAATATTTTTACTACAGTCTTGTGAGCAGTGGATGAAGTCCAAAAAACCATTTTTTAAATAAAATTTTACACACACACAAAAAAAAAATAGAATTTCATTATAGAATATTAAAACAGTTATTCTAAATAGAAGAGACATTAAGTTGTGTATATTAAAATTTTTATGCATATATGTTTCATGGTCACTGAGAAAAAAATATATAAAATATTGCTGAAGAATTCCGAGACTAATTAATAAATATGCATTTAAAAATAAAATATATTTTTAAATAATTCAATAAAAACGGAATTCCAATTTAGGTATAATTGGATAAAACAGTAGTAACAATTACAAATTAACACAAAAATTGTGAAAATTTAAATAAAAGCGATTGATCCCCTTAACAATTGAAAAATATATTCGCATTTATTTTATGTTTCTTTTAAAAAATTAATAGAATATTTAATCTACAACGGGTTATTCTTCTAACACTTTCATTGCTAAGTAATATCCAAAACATTAGGCACCGAATTGTTCAAAATGCACTTCTCATATTTTTTAAAAACATTCTAGTAGAAAATCGATTTTTAAATTTTAATTATAAAAAGATCGATCATAAAAACTTTTACTATTAATTTGTAAATTAAACATAAAAGCATTAAAAAAAAAAAACAATCACTAGAAATAATAAGACATTAAAATATTTTAGAATGTAGAATATATGTTGCGGTAAGAAAGTGGTAATTTAATATTTATTTAAATGGTATTAAACTTACTTTTCTTATAAACATATTTTCTTATAAAAAAAAACCTTTGCATAAATTCTTTAATGAATTTCAAACTCAATACTTGTGACGTGGCCGGCGACGTAGCCGGTGTTCTGTTGGTTAAATGAAGACATAATCTTAAGTAAAAATTAAAATCAAACGCTTTATTTAAACCTCTGGGCAATGGGAAAGTGGAGCTATAGTTCAAGATCTCAGTCACTAAACACAATATTAAGACATTAAATCGTAATCTATACTAACGTCCACGGCTTAAGCTCAGCTCGGTGCACTCACACCGGTTCTACCTTCAGGTTGCGGCTAAATGCTAATTTAAATCTATAATAAAACAGCCCGTAGCTGCAAACATTCTTTATTCTAAAAAAATACTCAAAGTACTAACTAACTCTTACCCGCTGACTTTCGTCTTAGGTAACTCAGTCACAACACAAGCTAACTCGGCTCACAATACTAGCTATCTCGCTTCAGAACAACCTTACTTTGCTTCACGACACAATCTATCTCACTTGGCTGGCTTCCGCCGCCTCACCACCCCTCACAATACTCCAACTCATAGCTTTTATACGTTGCAAACTGAAGACGGAGCTATAAATTTGCGTAATACTTCTAACCGCAGCTAACTGTAGACTCGATGGCGCCACATACTCTGGAAAGTTAAAGTAGAATAAAGGACAGATGTCGCTTTTGCGCCACACATGTTAGAACATTGAAGTCACGATCTCACTAAATATACTAGAGTGCCTTTATCACAAAGGAACGCTCCCTCACATACTTACTTAAGAATGATATAATGCTGATACTCAAACTGACAGATTTCTTATATATCTCAATGTATAATAACGCGTGGTAGCAAATACCCCATTCTATAAAAGAAAGCCGAAAAATAGTCGATTCCGAATCGGTCAAAAGGCATCAAAGCTATTTCTCAAAAGATTGTCTTTATTGGAAGAAAATGTTTTCAGCAGTGAATCATTCAGACAAGTTTTCTGCTCGATATACTAATGAAATGCATTTGTTTTTTAAACGTATTAAATATTGAAACGCATTCAAAATGATAATATTATTCTTTATTAAAATGGATTCTGATTTTGCCTTAAAATTTATGTGACAGTTATGTCTTTTAAACATTTTAAGAATTAAAATTTTTACTGTTTAGTATATTACAAAAAGAACGATTTTTCTTAAGGGGCAGGGAGCCTGTGTTGTTAAACATTATTCGTCTCTCGATTTTTTTCGTCTTTTTCTGTTGATATAATTCAACATTTAAGACAACAAAAATCCCCCTCCCCCCTCCCTCCAAAAAAAATGAATGTGTTAAAGGAATATTCAAAATTGGTCAAATGACTCGAGTGCTTTTTTTTTTTTAAATTTCTTTTTGAAAATAAAGATATTTTTATTTTAAGACGAACATTATAAAAACGAGCAAACTTAAAATCTCTGTTTAAATTATAAGTAATAGATAAAACGGTTTTAAAATAACTTTATAAATACAAAAGCGTTGAAAAAATTATAAATACAAAAGCGTATAAAAAAATTTAAGATTTTATGATTTTATGCCATATGTTATTTACACATTATTAGATATATGTTCTGGTTAAAAAGGAAACTGGTTGATTTTTATTAAATGACATTATTACTTATTTATATATTTTTTTCTGATAGTAAATGTTAGTAACATTAAAGAATTACCTCAAAGAATTTGAAAGTATAAATACTTAAAGTTAATCCCTTTAACACTTTCATTACTAATTAATATAACCAATGTAGTAATTAACATTAGTTATATTAACATTAGTCAATCATTATTTAATTTCTTTTCAATCATTAATTTCTTTTTAAAAATAAAGATATTTTTATTTTAAGACGAACATTATAAAAACGAGCAAACTTAAAATCTCTGTTTAAATTATAAGTAATAGATAAAACGGTTTTAAAATAACTTTATAAATACAAAAGCGTTGCTATTGAATAAAAGCATGGTGAAACCTCAAAATGAAGAACATATATGTTCCGTAAATATATACAGGAGAGTTGCACCATAAAATTTAACTAATAATAACACATTGCTCAGTGGTCCACAGAACAAGAATTTTAATATACATTTGTACAATTAAAATAAAATAAAACTTTCAACGTTTCGCGCCGTCTTCTACGGGCGTCTTCAGGAAAATATGATAATGGAAGGACTACGTTTGCATCTTGATCGAGAGAGAATATTTCTACTAAATTAAAATCGAAATGAATTAAAATTTTAAAAATGTTGCCATTTACACGTGAGTAAAAATTAAAATATTGCAAGGAAATAAAAAATTTTAATATTTTATGATGTTATGTTATATGTTATTTACACATTATTAGATATATGTTCTGGTTAAAAAGGAAACTGGTTGATTTTTATTAAATGACATTATTACTTATTTATATATTTTTTTCTGATAGTAAATGTTAGTAACATTAAAGAATTACCTCAAAGAATTTGAAAGTATAAATACTTAAAGTTAATCCCTTTAACACTTTCATTACTAATTAATATAACCAATGTAGTAATTAACATTAGTCATATTAACATTAGTCAATCATTATGTGATACGTTCACTAAGATAATATTACAACTTTTATTGGAATTTCCCAAGAGGTATCGGATAACTACAGAGTAGAAATTACTTTCATAATGTACTAAAATAATGCGCAATTCTAGCATGTGTACACATTCTTTTAAGTGAGTTTTGAACTAAATATTATTTCAGAATGCTATAATGCTGAATCTGAAACAGTTTTTAGCTCACAGGCTATCATAGCCTGAGAGCTTATGTGCCCGTCCGTTCTGTATGTACGTGCGTTCGTGCGTAACGCGATAACTCATGATAAAAATATCGGATCCACTTGAAATTTTGTATGTAGGTATATCCTGACAAGGCGCTTCCCTGATTAGTTTTTGGAGTTCATTCGATATGTATAAGAGGGGGAATGGGGAGCTCATGCCCCTCCCCTTAATTGATATGAATGGTTTTTCATACAGAATTAACAGTTTTCGTTCAAAATTTAGATTATGATCATTCTGATGAGGCGATTCCGTGACTGTTATTAGGTGTTCATTGAATAAGTATAAACAGGGGGAACGGAGGTTCTAATGCCCCCCCCCCCTTAATTTATATAAATGGGTTTTTCAAGCAGAATTTTCAGATTTCGTTTAAATCTCTAAATAGTTTTGGAAGTTTAATGGTTAAGTATAAAAGAGGGGGATAACTTCTTTTAAATTATATAAATGCTAAATGGGTTTTTATTAAGAATAATCCGATTTGCTCTGAATTTTGGATATAGATTTTTATATGATAAAGCATGTCTTTGATAGTATAGGAGGTTCAATGATTAAGTATAAAAGAAGAGGAAAGGGGAGAGCTGTTTCCCCTTCTTAATTTTTTTTCGAACGGAATTAACCCTTGAAAATATAAGGCTTTAATGTACAATTAGTATTTGTAGCCTGTGAGCTCAATGCCATCAGTTTAACTGGGCAGTATTCTTTATCTTATATAACCTTATTTATTATAAATGCCTGGTTTTCAATTCTCCATTCTTTAAAAGAAAGCTCCCCCCCCCCCCCAAAAAAAAAATAAATAAAAAATAAATAAATAAATAAAAGTGATTTTAAATTGGTCAAAATGCATCTGAACTACTATTCAAAAGATTTTCTTTAGGAGGGAGTAAATGTTTTCAGCTATGAATCATTCAGGCAAGCCGTCTACTCGATATGATTTATCACTCCAGTTCTTGCGATACACGTACGGTTCCAACGCTCTTTGGGGTTTTCGCATGCGCTGAGCATTTTGCAATGAAAAAAAAACGGGTGTTACCATTGGAAATTTTCGAGTTTCTGTAACGATAACCGTAACCGTGAGCGCCATTTTGTTGTCGTTCATAGAATCTCGAGCTCATACCTCTGAATAGCTATATCTGAAATTTCATTTCGATCGGTTGAGCGGACTGGCCGCTAGAGCTCCGTATATCGGCAAAGTTTTTTTTTATGACCACCCTGTATATATATCTATACATATAATAAAACAGTAGGACCCGGTGTGTCTGTACACTGAAGATAATTGACAAAAATGGAGTCAGGGCGATAAAAGAAAACCAATGAAACACAAAAAAAATTTTTTTGAATTTTTTGTCTGTCTGTCTGTCTGTCTGTTTGTTCGAGGTTATCTTCGTAACTACTGAATGGATTTTTATGCGGTTTTCACTAATGAAGAATGCACACTCCCGGGCAGTGTATAGGCTTTGTTTCATCAAAATCGGACAACAGACAAAAAAGTAACAAAAAGAAACAAAAGAAACTATTAGGTGCGCTGCTCACGTTTTTTAGTACATAACGTTTTTTAGTACATATAAAATCCAATAGATGTCACTGTGCGATTTTAAAACGCGCTATCGTTATGTTTTCGCCAGTCTACTTAAGTATGAGAAAATTTCAAGCTGGCTGTCGTTCCATGTGGTTTAGTCGGTAGAACGTCAGTGCGCCATACTGATGGCCCGGCTTCGATTCCCAGCATGGAATTTTTTTTCACTATGTTGGCATTAACGCCTATAAGCAATTAAAAGAATTTGAAATATTGTATTCAAGGCGAATTTTCTCTCTGGGAAAATTTCCTTGCATTAATATGTCAGTGTAATTTTTTTTTCGATTTAATTTTTTTTTTCGAAACTTTGTTTTTCTTAAAAAATTACAGTAAATATTTGATATTTCCCAACGTTTTTTGAATGATCGACTTGCTTTTTTTTTTTTTTAATGTATGTCTGAACCTTATCTAACTACTTCTTCAAGATTTCTTTAGATAAACCGACCAGCGTAGCGGGCGAAGGCCGCTAGTATATATATATATATATATATATATATATATATATATATTACAAGAAAACGACAATAGGTGGAGCACAAACATCCTACAGTGGTAGCCCAGGAATGTAAACCGACCAAGAAGACAACCCCAAGTAAGGTGGAGTGAAGTAATCTGAAAAGTGACCGGTGTAAATTAGATGACGAAGGCGCTATACAGGAAACATTGCAAAAATCTAGTGGGAGACCCAGATCCAGCAGTATATCAAAAACGGATGATTATTATGATGATGATATAGATATATTTATTTATATAAATATATAATATGATATTTTAAAAGAAAATATAATCACATCTAAAATTAAAATCTTTAAAATTAAATTGTAAATTATCCATGAAATAGCATTTAAAAGTACAGAATAAATACAAAAGCTACTAATAATACTACTACTACTACAAAAAATAAAAAAATAAATATAAAAAAATAATGAAACTTTAAAATGAAGAATATTCCAGTTAAAAGAAATGGGATGATGTTTATTAAATGATATTAATACTTTATTCTTTTGTAAATGTTTTCTTATAACAAAATATATATTTATTCTTTATAGTGAATTTCAAACTAAATGTTTACTTACGAATGATAAAATGCTTATATTCAAACGGACAGTTTTCTTATATGTCTCAATATACAATAAACGACTGGTTTCAAATACTTTATTCTTTGAAAGAAATCTTTAAAAGATTGATTCCGAATTGGACAAAATGCGTCAAGGCTATTTCTCAAAAGATTCTCTTTAGAAAAATAAAAAAAATTTCAGCAATGAATCATTTAGGCAAGCTTTTCAATCGATATACTTTATCACTCAATCCCTTTTCCAGAGGTGCGAAAATCAACTCCGCATAACAAGAAAATTAATACAAGTTAAAAAACTTTTCAGAAAGTCTTTTACTACCGAATTGAATCTGGGATTACTTAAATGCCAATTGCTTGATTGAGAACTGTCAAATGTCGCTTTTTCAAATCATAGGAAATGTTAAATATTTAGAATAGAAAAACATTCTTTCATAAAATGAATTTGAAATTCTAACGTATTAAATGTCGAAATGCATTTTAATGGTGATAATATTTTCCTTTGTTAATGTTATTATTTAATTCATTTCGAAATTTTTGCGACAGCTATATATTTTAAAGAATTTAAGACTTTACATTTTTATTGTTTAGTATATTACACAAAAACTTTTTTGTCTATGTTGTTAAAAGTTTTTTGTCTTTCAATCTATTAAGTTTTTTTTGTTCTATAGATATAATTTAATTTTTTTTAATAGAAAAATGCGCAAAAAGAAAAATAAAGCGTAAAAAGAGTCTATTCCAAATTAGTAAAAAGACAACAGTGCTATTTTTAAAAAGATTTTACTTTTCAATGTGAATATATAGATTTGATATTTTAGAGAAAAAATATAATCATGACTAACATTAAAATTTTAAAGTTAAATTATAAATAAAAACGCACTTAAAATAATAGTATAAATTTAAAAGTTATTACTACCACTACTAAAAAAATGCTGAAGTTTCAAACTGGGGAATATACACTGCTCAAAACAATTAAAGGATATTTGAAGTTTTATATAAAATAAAGATATAAACGAAATTTTTTTTGCCGAAAATAGAAGAAGAGAATCACAAATGCAAATTTTTCTGGTTTTCAAACTGTGGAGTATGCAAATTTTTAGTTCGACGTCAAAAACGTCGCTTCAGCGGCAGCGAAAGAAATTTGACTTTCAACTGGATAAAAGAGAATGAAGACAAGGATGATCGGCATTCAATGATTGCTTTGTTTCGATGAGTACGATGTCTCAGCGAAGTCATTTGACAGATTCAGAAGCTTGGAGAATTGTTGGTAGGTTAGAAGGGGGCCAAACGCAAGCCGAAGTAGCGCAAGTCATTGGAGTGTCACAAAGTGTCATTTCCAGGATCTGGAACCGTTTTTCGGAGAGTGGATGTGCAGGCCGAAGAGGCGTATTGTCATCTGGAGGGACCGTGGCAGTAGGAATAATCCTGCGTTCGTGCAGGAAAGTGTAATATTTGGCGGTGGAGGAGTGTTGGTGTATGGTGGCATCTCCATTGACAGGCGCACTGACCTCTACATCTTTCGAGATGGAACTCTGACTGGTCGCCGATGTAGGGATGAGATCCTCAGACCTATTGTAGTCCCTTACGCTGCAGCAATCGGAGATAACTTCATTTTAATTGACGATAACTGCAGGCCGCATCGTGCGATAACTTCATTTTAATTGACGATAACTGCAGGCCACATCGTGCAAACCTGGTGGAGGATATCCTTTTCGAGGAAGGAATCGTTCGAATGGAACGGCCAGCGTGTTCTCCAGACATGAATCCAATCGAGCACGTTTGGGCCGCTCTAGGAAGACGAGTTTCTGGCCGCCAACAACCCCCACAAACTCTCCAAGAACTGGAAAGAGCTATTCTGGAAGAGTGGGACAGAATACCCCAATTCGTCATTAATAGCCTCATTGAGTCCATCATGCCTCAAAGGTGTTCAGCATTGCTGGCCGCCCGTGGAAACCATACCCCCTACTGAAAATGATTTTCTTTAAAGAAAACACCTTTTCTTATTCTTTTTTTCTCATATGCACAAATTGTGTTTTTTTCCTTTTGCACACAAATGCGCAATAAAATGCATTTTTTTCTGCCAAACATGTGTAATTTATTCTCATATAACCTACTATGTCTGTCGACCATCTATCAATCAGCTAAAAAGTTCCCCAGATACAAAATCCACCTAAAACTGCAATATTCTTTAATTGTTTTGAGCAGTGTATTTTCCAGTTCAATGAAATGAAATAATGTTTATTAAATAGTATTAAAACTTTATTTTTATGAAGGTTTTCTCATAAAGAAATATAGATACATTATTTACAGTGAATTTCAAACTAGATGTTTACTTAAATATGATAAAATATTTATATTCAAAAGGGCAGTTTTCTTATATGTATCCCAATGTATAATAAAAGCCTGGTTTCGAATACCCCCTTCTTAAAAAAAAAACCCAAAATGGCATCAGGGCTATATTTCAAAAGATTTTCTTTAGAGGAAGAAAATGTTCTCAGCAGTGAATCATTCAGGCAAGTTTTCTACTCTATATACATTATCATTTTTTTAGAGGAGCGTAAGTCCTTCCCACATGACAATGAAAAACAAATGCATGTTTAAAAAAAAACTCACTCTTTTGAGAAACAATCTCAATCTATTGAATCGAATCTAAGGTCAGTTATATATCAATAGCTTAACTGAGAACTGCCAAATGTTGCTTTTTCGAGTCATAGCGAAATTAAAATTTTTAGTATAGAAAAATATTCTAGTACAAAATGAAATGAATTTACGTTTCTAACATCGTAACTATCAAAAAATATTTAAATGGCAATATTTTTCTTCGTTAACGTTAGCTTTTATTTCATTTCGAATTTTTTTCGACAGCTATATATTTTAAACAGTTTAGGACTTTCCAGTTTTACTGTTTAGTATATTATACAAAAACTTCTTTTTCTCTGAGTTGTTAAAAGTTATTTATCTTTCAGTTTGATCTGCTTTGTAATTCTGTAGATGTAATGAAATTTTTTTGATAGAAAAAATGAACAAAGAAAAAAATAAATTCTAAAAAGAATCTATTCTTAATTGTTTAAAATGTAACAATGCTACTTTTTACATTTTTATTTATAATTTATTGCTAGATTTCCTTCTGATGATGTTTATATATACTACAAAATTTAATTTTTTTCACCAACATTAACCTTATACTATATTAATTTCCTTTTAACATTAATCCGTATTTATTTCAACTTATTATATTAAAATCTTGTTATTGGATCTAATCTATTAATTTTTATAGAAACGATATAAATTCTTAATTCGCCTTAAAAAACATTTATTGCGTATCAATAAATTCATTTCTTTTCTTTTTTTCAATGTAATTATCGTCTGTGGAATATATTACACAAGTGAGGAAGCCCAGAAATAGATGGAATTTTTATTCGATGATTTGGGTTTAGGAGACTTGCGGAAGCTATGTTTTTTGATGGCATGTCTGCTCCGGGGAGAACATTTCCCGCTTTGTATAAATGTATTTTAACAAACTATTTTGGAGCAGCCAATGTGTAGTTTAATGAAGCTTCTACATTTATTTTTTTCTCGCTTGCTACGACTCCTGTGCTGTAAAACGGTGAAAACGGCGATTTTACTTCTGGCTCCCACAAAATGTCACATACAGATAAAAATGCATTAAAAAACAGTATAAATACAAAAGCTATTGCTGCTACAAAAAATAAAATAAAAATAATATTTGAATATATAATTCATTCTTTTGTAAAGGTTTTCTTATAACGATAGATACGTATATTTGTATATTCTTTATAGTAAATTTCAAATTAAAATTTTACTTAAGAATGATAAAATGCTTATATTCAAAAGGACAGTTTTCTTATATGTCCCAGTATATATTAAACGCCTGGTTTCAGATACTCTATTCTTTGAAAGAAATCGTTAAAAGAGAAATTCCGAAATGGTCAAAAGGCATAACGGCCACTTCTCAAAAGATTTTCTTTAGAAGAAGAAAATGTTTTCAGTAGTGAATCATTCAGACAAACTTTCTACTCGATATACTTTATCGCTAAACCTTTTTTTACCAGAGGAGCGTAAATCAACTCCATATGACAACAAAAATGAAAAAAAAAAAATACACGTTAACACATTCGCTGCCGATCGCGTGCCAGAGCGTCATATGGCGTCAATGTTAAGGGGCCACTCACGCGCCAGCGCGTGATAAGGGGTAATGTCTCAATAGCCAGTCACGCGCTGGCATGGGAAAATGTTTCACTGATTCTTTGTTATAAAAAGTAAATCGGCTTCTGAAGTCGGAAAAACTCGGAAGTGGAGAAAAGTGGGAAGAATCGGAAGTGGGAAAAACCCACTTCTACAGTGCGGCATTAACCATCGTCACATCTTCACGTAAGCGGCAGCGAAACGTGTTAAAAACTATTTTAAGGTACAATCTCCTTCTATCGAATGAAATCTAAGGTCATTTAAATATCAATAGCTTAACTGTGAACTATCAAATGTCGCTTTTTCAAGCCAAAGGAAAAAATGAAATATTTTGAATACAAAAATATTCTACTGTAAAATGAAATGAATGAACTTCTCAAACGTATTAAATGTTAAAATGAAGTCAGAATGGTAATATTTGTCTTCGCTATGGTGAATGTTTGTTTCAAATTGAAATTTCTCCGACAGTTATACAGCTCATATTCAAAATATTAGAATAATTGAGAAAAAGTAATAAGAAAAAATTATTTGTCATTTATTTATTTTTTATACTAAGTAAATGCAATTAAATTTCTTATAAATTAAATCTGGAATGTTCAGATAAGATTTTAACATTTATAAAATATAAAATACAGCACAATAAACTAGGTATACAGCTTTCTTAAACACACCAGAATATTAGAATAAAATTTAGATTGGTTCAAAATATTAGAATATCTTATTTTACGCAACAATATTACCTTATGAATATGAAGTAAATGGTAGTTAATATTTTGTAGCAACCCCTTTAGCTTTCATAACAGCGTACAATCGATCTTGCATACTATATACAAGGTGTTTATAAACATTTCTATCAATATTAGCCCAAATAGACTTTATACGTGCCACTAACTCAGTTTTACTTGAAGGAGGATTTTCTTGAAGATTTTTCTTCATTATACACCATAAGTTTTCGATGGGATTAAGATCTGGTGAATTTGGTGGCCAAGGAAGTACCTTAATCTTGCGTTGGCGGAACCAATTCTTAGTTGACACCGAGGTATGCGGGGACGCTAAATCTTGTTGAAAGATGAAATCATCTTCAAATAAATCTTCTGATGATGGAATCAAGTAATATTCTAAAATTTCTTGATATATCAGAGAGTTAACCTTTTCGTAGACGATGCATAACTTTCCAGGTCCTTCTGCACTCATACAACCCCAAACCATGACACTAGCAGCAAATTTTACGGAACGTTTAAGGCATTCTTTATCAAATGCTTCTTGCTTCATTCTCCAAACTCGAATACCTTGATTACCATATGAAACACAAAACATACTTTCATCACTAAATAATATATTTTTCCAATCTTCATTGCTCCATAAACGTCTTGATTTACACCAATTCAATCTTATACGCTTTTGTTTTGCAGTCATGAGAGGTTTTGTTTTCGGTACACGAGATTCAAATTTAAATTTATGGAGACGTCTTAATGTTTTCGATGTAGAAACTTCAACTCCTTCTTCTTTCCATTTTCGGTGCAAGAATCGCACACTTTTAAAACGGTTTTTCTTAACTATACGCTTCAGTTTCCTGTCATCTCTAGCAGATGTTTTTGGTTTTCGGCCACCATTTCGGCGATTATTTTGAAATTTTCCAATTTTTGAATATTGTGTTAGTATTTTACTAACGCTCGATTGCGAACAATGTAAATAATTCGCTATAAAACATTGATTTTTACCGTGCCGATACAAATCAACCATACGAAGTTTAGTAGATTCAGGAATATCACTCACACGGCCCATTTTAAGACGAAAAAGAAACAAACTGCAAAAAAGAATACTGATTTTAAATAAAATAGTCTGAATTTAATCAATGATGCCACCAGTTAAGAATTGGTAATAATTAAAGGAGAATTAATGTGAAATATTCTAATATTTTGAACCACTTGAATAAATATTCTAATATTTTGACTTTTCAAAATAATTTTTTTTTGCAATTAATCTTTCAAAAATGATATTAAATTTAAGATAACAAGTAAGTTTAATCAACAATAAGTTCTTAATAAAAATATCGTTTGCATATTTTCATTAAAAGACATTAAATTACCAAACGATATTTTCAATTTCTAAAAAAAAGGTAATTATTCTAATATTTTGAATATGAGCTGTACAATTATTTAAAACATTTAAACATGTTTAACATTTTTTACATTTTAAACATTATTTTAATTTTTAAATATTTGTTAAACATTATTTGCTTAAAAAAATGTTAAAACATTTTAAACATTTTAACATTTTTTTTCGATTTTATACATTTTTTAACATTTTTTGCTATTATAAACTTTTAAACGGTTTTTTAAACATTTTTTCGATTTTAATTTTTTGCTATTTAGTACAATACACTTCTACATTTTTTTTTCTTTTGTCTGGTTTGTTAAAAGTTATTTGTCTCGCAATTCATTGCTATTTTATTCTATAGTTATATATTTTCGATAGAAAAAATGCCTAAGAAAACCCAAAAAATTTGTTTCTAACTGGACAAACGCCATCAGTGCTATTCTTTTTAAATAATTTAATTTAAAAGGTCTGTTAAAAAAAATCATGACTAAACTTAAAATTTTCCCTGTTAAATTATAAGTAAAAATGCATTTAAAATAAAATTCTGAATACAAAGCATTATTACAGAGAGAAAAACATGATGAAATCTCAATATAAAGAATATGTGCACTCTCAGAAATAAAACTCTCATTTTTGACGATTCAGAAATCCTTGAGCCTTATTTCGTCGTTTTTGAAGATCATTTCATATCCAAATCATGTGACTTTTAACGAAACGTGAACTCTCAAATATTTGACGAAAGTGCTTCCTTAATCATGGCCAGACTGGCCAGACTTGATGAATTTTAAGGAAACTGTCGCGGTAGCTGTTTATAGAAGGACCCGCTATTGTACCTCTCCGAATCTTGCGATTTTAGCAAGGATATATTTCTTGTTTAAAACAGTACTTTTTAGCGTTTTTCAGAAAATAATAAAATGTAAGCAATTACTCTTGCTACATTAGTTTTTTTTTTTGGGGGGGGGGGTGTTTATTACTATTTTTATTTATTTATTTGTAAGTTGTATTTCGTTTTGATTTCATTCGAAAAAAAAAATTACTTCGTTCTACAAAACCGTTCAAAAAGAAATTTGATCAATAAAATTTCAAAATTCTAAGCTCTATTTTATATCCAATATCTACTTTTTTCACTCAAATTAAAAATATATACATATTTTTTATCTCTCCCCTCTATAAACAGTAAATTGTTAAAATCTTATCCACCTACTTAAAGTCTTGTTTAAAGTAGTAAAATCTCTCCCAATAAGCACTTCATAATTCGTTATTTCTGAGCAACAAACTAACCAGCCCATATTTTAATCATTCCTTAAGCAAATAAATTTCCCCTAGATGTTATTTAATTAAGCAATATTATAATTAATCATTAGAAAATCAAAATAATAAATTCGTCTTATTGTTTAAAACTTGCAAGATTTATAACATAATCGATAAAAGTACTATCACAAGTATAAAAATTTAAACACACACTATAATCTACTATATGCCTTTATAATCATACTTGTCTGAGTAATCTGTGGCGTGAACGAAGGGCGTCGGATTGCCATACTGTACGTTACGAGTTCGAACCGCACGTGTGACATGTCTTTTTTGCTTCTGTCATTGAATACAGGAGCTTCTAAAAATTCGATAGATGGCAGCACTAGTCCCCTTTTGATGAATTTTTTTGACGATTTGGTATCGTCAAACGAGTGAGGAAAGTGATTTCATCAGTTTGACGAAATATTTGTTCGGAGCATTTCCCAGGAAACGGTTTCGTCAAAAATGAGGAGAATTTCGTGAAATCTGAGTATTCATTTCTGAGTGTGCGTGTGAATATATATATATATATATATATATATATATATATATATATATATATATATATATATATATATATATATAATATAGTGATTTTAAAACTAAACATTCACTTGAAAATAATGTAATACTGATACTCAAACTGACATTTTTCTTATATATCCCAATGCATAATAAACGCTTGTTTTCAATACTCCATTCTTTAAACGAAAGCCTTAAGAGACGATTCCGAATTGGTCAAAAGGCATTTGGGTTATTTTTCAAAAGATTTTCTTTAGAGGGAGAAAATGTTTTCAGCAGTGAATCATTCAAGCAAGCTTTCTACTTGATATACTTTAGATTTCAACCTCTTTGCTAGAGGAGCGTAAATCAACTTCGCATGACACCAAATTGAAAAGAAAAAAGGTATTGCAAGTTAAATAATCTAACTCCTTTGAGGAGCAATCTCCCTCTATCGAATCGAGTCTAAGGTCACTTACATATCAATAGCTTAACTGTCAACTGTCAAATGTCGCTTTTTCGAGCCATAGAAAAAGTTAAATATTTTGAATAGAAGAATAGTCTAATGCATTATATCAGGCATTTGCTTTTTAAACGTATTAGTTTTACAAATGCATTCAAAATGGTAATATTTTTCTTTGTTGAAATGAAATTTTATTTTGTAATTTTTGAGACCGTTATATATTTTAAAGATTTTGGGATATTTAATGTTTAGTATATTATATTTATGCATAAAAAAACTTTTTTTTTGTCTGAGTTTTTAAAAGTTATCTAAAACTCAATTTATTCCGCGTTTTAGTTTTATGCATATAATTAAATATTTTCGATATAAAAAAATGCCAAACAACAAAACAAAAAAGAACGAAAGAAGAGTAAAAAGAGTCTATTCGGAATTTGTCAAATGCCATCAATGCTATTTTTAAAATAATTTCCGATTGAAGATGAAGATATGTAATATATATATGTTAAAACCAAAATTATAATCACGTGTAAAATTAAAATCTTTACATTATGTAATTTTTAATTATAAAAAATGCATATAAAAGAACATTTTAAATACAATTGCATTACTAAGAACTAAACCACAGCAATAACAACAACAAACATGATAAAGTCTGAAAATGAAGAATGTGTTCCAGTTAAAAATGAAATGCGATGATGTTTATGAAATGATATTACTATTTCGTTGCTTATTTTTTTTTTTATGTATTCTTATACATAAAAAGTACTCATTATAGTGAATTTCTAAATAAATATTTACTTAAGTATAACATAACGCTGTTACTGAGACAGGCAGTTTTCTAAAATATCCCAATGTATAATAAACGACTGGTTTCGAATACTTCAGTCTTTAAAAATAAAACTTAAAAGAAAAGATTCTAAGTTGATCAAGGGGACTCAGTTTTATTTTTGAAATAATTTTCTTTTGAATCCGAATTCTTTTTTAGTTTAAGAGAATAATTATAATCACATTTAACTATGAACTCGAATTTTTATAATTAAATTATATACAGGAAAATGAATTCAAAATTACATTATAATTTCAGAATCATTACCACGAAAAAAAAAAAATTCATAATAAAACCAGAAAACATAAAAAAAAATATTCATTCAAATAAAAATAAATAAACAAATAAATAAATAAATAATTATGTTAATGTTTATCAAAAGATAATACATTCGCTTTTCAATATATATTTTCTTGTAAAATATACATTTATATGTTCTTTATAGTGACCCTCATACCATGCATGGTCACAATCACGTCACTGTGAGTCACTTTGGTCACATCACATCTGTGACCAAAATGCCACCACTCAGTGACGCCATATTGTGACTGAGATGTGACTTTCTTAAGAATCTTTAGAAAATTACAAAAATTCTTCAAAACATGTTATTTACTTTAAAAAACATGTTTCTGGCAATTTAATTATCGTCGCTTTTGTCACAGTTTTGTCACAATCTTAATGTCAAAGTAGTCACAAATGACACATTTTTCGTGAAGTTGTCACACCGTGACTTCACAAAATGGTCACAATGTGACGTCACAAACGAGCTCTAAAACGGCCATAACGACTTCACTTTTTAGTCACTGTAACTTCACACCGACGTCACGTGACGTCACCCCGACGATCGATGATCACAAAGTCACAATGCGACTTCACAACGACGTCGCAGTGACGTCACCATGCCTTTCGGGGAATTTCAAACTATATATTCACCTAAGAATGATATAAATCTGATAATGAAAGAGTTATATGTCTCAATGTATAATGAACGCCTGGTTTCGAATACTCCATTCTTAAAAAGCCTGAAAAGAGTCGATTCCGAATTGGTCAAAAGGCATCAGGGCTATTTCTCAAAAGATTTTCTTTAGAGGAAGAAAATGTTTTCAGCAATGAAGCATTCATACAAGCTTTCTACTCGATATACTTTCTCAATCTTTTTTCTTGAGAAGCGTAAATAAACTCCGCATGATAACAAAATGAAATATATATATACATATATTCCATGATAAAAAAAAATCTGACTCCTTTGAGAAACAATCTCCCTCCATCGAATAGAATCTGAGGTCACTTAAATATCAATAGCTTAGTTGCGAACTGTCAAGTACTACTTTTTCCAGCCATAGAAAAAGGGGAATATTTTGAATATAAAATTAATCTAGTGTAAATTGAAATGCATTTACGTTTCTAACGTCTTAAACGTTGAAAAGCATTTATATGATAATATTTTTATTCCATTTCGAAATTTCTGCGACAGTTGTATATTTTAAATAAAGAAAGTTATATATTTTAATAATATTTTAAATTTTAGGACTTTACATTTTTAACGTTTAGTACATTATACTTATATACAAAACTTTTTTTTTTAGTTTTTTTTTTTTACTCTGAGTTATTAAAAGCTATCCTTCTTTCAGTTTATTCCGCTTATTATTTCTATAGAAATAATTTAATTTTTTCGATAGAAGAAATGTGAAAAGAAAAAAAAGCCTAAAAAATGCCGATTCCGAATTGGTTAAAATGCAACAGCGCTATTTTTTAAAAGTGCTTTATATATATATATATATATATATATATATATATATATATATATATATATATATATATATATATATATATGAATATATACAATAATAAAAAAATACCATTTTCCCGTTTCGATTTCACTCCAAATTCTTATAAAAATATATTTTATTTATATTTCCCATTTTTCCCTAATTCGGCGTAACATTTTATTATTTTCCTAAAAAGAAACTCAATTGCATTATTTAAATGTCAATCGCTTATTTCGACATATTAATTCTATTCTATTATTTCATTTCTCCTTTTTAAAATAAAAAAACATTTGTCGAAAGCATTATTTTTTATATTTCTTAAAAAATATAAATCGTTTGAATAACCCATAATGCTCTTGTATTTTGCGGGCAATGCACTTCTTTTAAGCTTGCATGTTTCCGCCAGGTTAGAAAGAATTCTGTTGTGGCACTGTCCGTACTAACCAATGGCGTGGTTGGAAACGATCTCTCTCCGCCCTCTAATTCAGTTCATTGCACTGTAAAACATTTGTGGTAATGTTACTCCATAAAATTGGTGGCAGCTTCATTGAGTAATTTTTCACTTACATAATGGTGTAATAAAAACATGCAATACTGGTGTAACATTGCAATGTTACACCGATTATATCGGTTAAAATACTCTACCAAATTGGAGGCAGCAAGGCTGCCACCAGTATTATGGAGTAACGTTACACAAATGTTTTACAGTGTGGGTATTCCATGCTTTTGTACAACCTTGGCTCGATCTGGATTGTATTATGGCATGATTAAAAATCACGTACTCGAGGTTGGAGATTAGAATTTAGCTGCACTTTCTGTTGTCAAAATTAACCCCGCCAAGTGAGAGCTTGATTAGAACGTTTTTTAATCATGTTGCTTCAAGCTCCGGAGTTTCGAAGTTCATGTTTTCCCTTTAAAGTATTATGACACAGATTTAGAATCAAGATGTCTAACTATGATAATGGATTATTGAAGGAAATAGTAGGATAAAGAACATTTTCGTATTTTACGCTCAGGAGGTGATTTGAAATGTTCTATTTGTATTATTATTATTCGTGGGGGTTTGTATTGCTAGAGTTTAGACTATCGTGTGAAGTGACTTCGTAAAATTGTACAAGAATAAAGATTTATGGAACTTATTTCTTGATTCTTTGGAATAAATCACTTAGCATTAAAACTCCATTCTGACAGCTAGCATCGGCTATGACGTATATTGAAGTTAACTTTTTTCAGCTGTGATATAAGTTTACAGATTAATCATGGAACACATGTATATCATCGTTTTATTTTCGTTATATCATCGTCGTTCTATGCTCATTTCCTTCTCTTATAACATATATATATATATATATATATATATATATATATATATATAAGATCAGAACGTAATTATTTAGAATAATACTGATAAAATTTAAAATTCTGCTCTAAATCACACGACTTTGCAAGTATACTCATACATTTAACAGTCGTGTGGCACAAGGTCGTAAATCAACAAATAAATATCTTTTGCCAAGTTTTCCCCTTAAATTAGGGATAAGGAATGAACATTTTAAATCACATTTATGCATATTCTACATCACAGTAAAACAATTCCACTCATGCTGTTTGAAACTACATATCGGCCTATAAGATGCATCCATTATATGTAAAAGGTGTTATAATCACCATCGAACTTCACCAGGTAAATACTTCGATGCAAATTTGCAAGGATTTATTAACACAAGAAAAACGTAGAATAATCCGCTCCGAAGCCAACGTAACCACGTTATAACCGAATATGATTTAACGCCTACTTTCTAAGCTGCCTATAAACGTACAAGAAAAATTTATTTTAACTAAAGCAAAATTTTATCCCGCGAAAAACAAAAAAGTGTTCTCTGAGACCATCGGAGTAATAAATGAGCCCGACCGAATTAAACTTTACACAGACGTTACTAGAAGGGAATTGTGGGTAATCGAATGAATTTTTAGAAGGTGAATAAAAAAGATATTATGCAACAGATAAAAGATTAAACTTAAGTAATGGGATCTCAGTGAAAGAATTGTTTTAACAGATTGTCTTTTAGAATAAAATAAGATAAAAAAAGCGTTAATTAAATGTATAGAATTAAAATAAATATATTAAGATTATAAAAAATTAGGGGGAAAGTTAGACATTATAAGAATTTGGAAATTATTAATTTAGAATTCTAGTGAAATGTATATATTTTTAAAGGAAAATATAATCACGACTAAAATTAAAATATTTAAAGTTAAATTATAAATTATAGATAAAAATACATTTAAAAGGACAAAAACTACAAAAAATAGAATCTTTAAAATGAAGATTATGTTTTCCACTTCAATGAAATTTAATGATGTTTATTAAATGATATTAATGCTTAATTTTTTTATTAAAGTTTTCTTTTGAAGAAATAGATATTCTTTATAGTAAATCTCAAACTAAATATTTACTTCAGAATGATATATTTAAATGGGCAGCTTTCTTATATGTTCCAATATATAATAAACGCCTGGTTTCGTATACTGTATTCTTAAAAAGAAAGCCTAAAAAGAGTCTATTCTGAATTGGTCAATAGGCATAAGGGCTATTTCTTGAAAGATTTGCTTTAGAGGAAGAAAATGTTTTCAGTAGTGAATCATTCAAGGCAAGCTTTCTATTCGATATACTTTATCGCTCAAACTTTTTACCAGAGGAGCGTAAATCAATTTCGCATGACAACAAAATGAGAAAAAAAAATTAAGTTAAAAAATTTCCTTTACATTGAGGAACAATCTCCCTCTATTGAATCGAATCTAAGATTACTTAAATATCAATAGCTTAACTGCCAACTGTCAAATGTCGCTTTTTCGAGCCATAGAAAAAGTTAAATATTATGAACGGAAGAATATTCTAATGTATTATATCAGGCATTTGCTTTTTAAATTTATTAGCTTTAGAAATGCATTCAAAATGGTAATATGTTTCTTTGTTAATGTGAAATTTTATTTTATTTTATAGTTTTTGCAACAATTATATATTTTAAACATCTTGGGATATACTTCACTGTAAGCTGTAAAATGTCGCATTTTACAGCAATAGAAAGAGCTAAATACTTTGAATAGAAATGTAAAATGAACATTATTTACTTTTTAAACGTATTACATGTCGAAAAGCATTGAATATCGCAATATATTCCATTGTTAATGTGCGTTTTCTGTGAGAAATTTGTCTGGCATTGTGAAGTTCTAAACTTTTTTATAATTGTAATTTTATTAACATATATTTTTATAATTTTACATATCAAAAAATTCGTCTAGAGTTGTTGAAAGTTTTTGCTTTTTAGATCCTTAGATACAATTAAATATTTCTGGTTGATTTCTTTTTATTTAAATTTGCAAAATATACATTTAGTTTTTTTTTTTTTTTTTATATATTAAACTTCTAAATGCATTTAAAATTTTAACAAGTTACTTTTTAATTTAATTCGGATCTATTTGGAACTTATGCATTAATACAACGATTTACATGTTATAAGGATTTAAAATTTTATTGTTTTCTGCTTTATATCGGTAAAAAAGTATTTTCACTGTGAATTCGTAAAATTTTATCAATCACTTTTTTAACAGGGAAAAGCGTGATTATTTTGATGTTAAAACTATTCTAAAGACATTTACTTTTTTGAATGTATTAAATGTTGAAATACATCCAAAATCGCCCTTTTTTAACGTGAGTTTTAATTTTTTAAAACTTTAAATCATTTTTTACTTTTTTTGTGAATTTTTTAAAATTTATATAAATGTTTCGTGTGCAATAATTTATTTCAAAAGTAGTGCAACATTTGTAACTTTTGACTATTTTTTTATCTCTTAAACTTCATTGTTTTGTATATTATATTGGTAATATTTCTAAACGCTTATAAACCATTAACTCTGAATTCGATATTGCTTAATTAATGTTGAACATTTTTTTAATGATAAGCATTTAGTTCATCTCCAATTATTTATTAAATTATATTTGCGTTATCAATGACTGTTTGCTTTTTATTTTTGAATACCTAAAAAGGAAAATGTTGCTTCTTTGTCCAGATAAAGAATTAAATGTGAAGAAAATAAATATGTATTAAATAGAAAATCGACGTGTCAAATGGAATACATTTAATAATTTTATAATTCGAATTCCGGCATATAAAAGAGTTACCGTGGGAATGCTATCAAAATGCAAAAATTTACTTTGATAATACGAGTTTTGATTTGCCTTGAAATTTATGCTCTTTTAATTTTTTTTAATTTAATGTATTTGTTTTACGTGTTGCATTCTAAATATAAAACGGGTGTTTGAAAAAGTAGGGACCCTTTTTAAGATTAAATAATTTCTAAAAAATCAACAATAGAATTTTTCTATTTTTTAAATATTTATTAGAGAAGCTATAATTTTTGTAACCATAAGATATAATTTTATATTACCGATATATTATTAAAAGGAAATCAACGTTTAATTTATTTTCAAAGATTCTGTGATTAAATGAGGCTAAATTACTAAGTTAAAATTCCCGACTGAATTGCTAATTTTAAAATAGTGGTAGAAAAAGCTGAATTTTCTTCACATACTATAATTCAGTGTTTTCCACATTTGTAGCGTAGCCACTACTTATCATTTTAAAGGAAATTTCTAAATTTCATTGTATTGGTATTTTTAGTATGATGATTTTTATCTAGTAGAAAGAACAATTATTTAATAATCAATATTGTATTTTTTTCCATATCTATTTTATTTAATTTGAGACAGTAATTTACCATTTTGGAAAATTCTTTTTGTTTTATGATTATTTAAGAACATTTTAAAATTACATTTTTTGTTATTTGAAGGTTTTTAAATTTCGTTTTTAAATATTGCAAAATTTAGATTTCTTAGGCCGACAAGCACTATCTGATTGCAATACAACATAAACATAAATAAAAAACAAATTGTCAAATTGAAAAAAAAAATTGCCTGAAAAGTCCTTCACTGTGTTATAAATTGCGGATTTCTTCTGATTTATTTGTGAATATATTAGAATAAAATACAATGAAATATTTCTTAAACTTTTGAATCACAGCGCTGTATCAACAGCAAGTTACCACAAAAACCATATACAGTAACAAAACCTTATACAGTTCGGCTAATGATGATTTTATTCATTGCTCCTATTTCCAACATAGCAGTTTATATAAATTGCTCGTAAAATTCTCAATAGAGATTTTCTCGAAAAAGCTAACATACATATTCTATATTTTATATATTAGTTTCTTCTAAATAATTCAACAGTCATTCTAAACTGTTCATTCTAAATCATTCAACAATCATTGTAAATCATTGTAAATTGTATTACTACTAATCGATCCTTTAAATAAACTTTACAATATATTATTTTAATGGTGCTTTAAAGTACCGTCCGAGAAAAAAGGGTTAATAAATTAAAGATAACTTTTGGGTCATTCATGGTAACTTACGTTACAATTAGAATTACTTTCAGTAATTTTAATAATATAACACACATACACAAAATATAAAGCATATAAAATATAATTTTTCCTTTTTTATGTAATTTTCACCTAAATTGACCTTTGGATAGATTTCATTGACAAATCATGTTAATTTAACATTTGAATAATTTTTAGTGTTATATTACTAAAGTTATTGCAATAAATTTTTCCAAATGTAACTTAAGTTATCATGGAATGACACTTTTACTAAAGAAAATAACACAGATAAGAAGAAAAAAAAATTGATTTAAAAGTCAAGCCAGTGTTTCTCTTTGCTTCAACAAATAAAATACAATTTTCATTCTAAAATATCCGACTTCACAGAAAAAAAGAAACCAGAAGAAACTTCTTTAAATTTGGCTCAAAAATTTTAAATCTTCAAAAATCAATATGAAAAGTGGAAGCTTTACTTTGAATACCTTGGACTTATTCCAACTTTCTTGTCAAAAAGTCATCCATCACAGTTGAAATAGATACCTTGTCAAAAAGACTGTTTAGCAGGGTTTTCGGACATTTTGTCATTCAAGGAGCCTAGGGAAAACTACACTTTTGACAACGACATTTTCTGAAGTTTGTATTCTTTGTAAAGTTGCAAGAAAAGAATCATTTTTACATAGCGTCAACTACAAAATAGCGTTTGCGTATCTCTGAAGAAAGTTTGATAAAATAAATTGATACGTATTGAAAAATGTACTGCATAAGAAATTTAATTTTAAACAATGGAGTTTGTTTATTGAAGCATATGTTATGTGCAGATTGAACAATGAATAAAGTGCTTGAATGTTGATTATATATATATACACATATGTTAAATGTGACTTATATTGTATGTTGTGTAAGATACAAATGAATTCTCTCATTCCACATATTTCAAGTTTTAATAATATAACAGCATATTATAAAGCTACAAATTTCAGTTCTCCGGTGTTGAGAATCATCGTTAAATTAGAAAAAAATAGATGAAAAAGCTATGGTGATCATAAAACTACCAGACAGCATAGATACTATCAAATAAAAAATCGAAAAAGTCAAATCCCTCATTTCATTTCCCCAGTGTTTTATGAAAACTCGCATTAATACACACTATGACGTCGAGCGCGCCCTGACCAATGAGGAATATTAACGGCAAACGTGACGCCTACGTCACGTCCAATGAGTGAAATTCTGTAAAGAGTTCTGTCATTCTGGAAGCGTAAACATTTTGAGTAAAAAATTTCCCAGGGCGCAAAATATTTGAGAATTAAAAAAAATGGTTTTTTAAAAAACTTTCGAATATATTATATATTATATAAATATATATAGTGATAAATATTTAAATAACAGAAATGATCAAAAGTGATGATACAATTTAGGAATAAACTGAGTTTTATGTTTTAGTAAATTCAGCAAAATAATCATTAATTTAAGACGACAGTGGACATTCAAAATCATGAAACTTGAGAAAGAAATAGGTTTTTCCTTTTCGAGAGTTATAAAAATAGATGCTCAAATCTATCTGAAGAAAAAATATTTTTTTCATTTCTGAAACTTCTTTAAGTTTTTTATATTTGTAAAAATATGTATATTTTTCTATATTTGTAAATTCTTGCAGATTTTTTTAAAACTTAAAATACACTTACCTCAAAATTGAAATTTTGCACATTTCTAATATTTGAAACGTCCCATGCGCATTTCTAATTATCAAATTATTTTAAAATTTGTACTTTATATTCTTCATACAGTAAAAAATAAATGCTAGCGAAAAAATTACATAATATTTTAATCTTGAAATTTATTTGAATATGAAAAATATATAACGACATTTTTTGAAAAATGGAGCATAAATTATCAAAATGTTTTTTCCTACTTTGTATATTCAGTGAACTTTTACAATTCTTGCGAATTTCCAGTGTAATGTATAAAAAAGTATTTCACAAATAAATACTGCGTATTTTATGCAAAAGAAATGCACATGGGACATTTTAAAGTACAATTTTCCTTATTTAAAAAATCTAAATACTGAATAATTTAAAACCTTTTTAATTAATAAATATATATAGGACAGTTGCACCATAAACTTTAACTAATAATAACACATTGCTCAGTGGTGCACAAAACAGGAATTTTAATATACATTAGTACATATTAAAATAAAATAAAATTTTCAACGTTTCGCGCCGTCTTCTGCGGGCGTCTTCTGGAAAATATGAAATGGAAGGACTACGTTTGCATCTTGTTCGAGAGATATTTCTACTAAATTAAAAATTAAATGAATTAAAATTTAAAAATGTTGCCAATTACACGTGAGTAAAAATTAAAATATTGCAAGGAAATAAAAATTTTAAGGTTTTATGATGTTATGCCATATTTTTGGTATATTGTAGGATAAATTATCATTACATGGTTTATTTTCACGTGCTATGATTTCGATGGATTCTATTATTTTACCTTTTTAATTATTTTATCACCAAATTTCACTGTGTGAGTTTGCCATTAACATGTTTGCCAATTTTCAAATGAATCCATCGAATGCAGAAGGAATTGATTTTTAACGTCCGTTGTCTCCTTAAAATAATTTAATAAGATTAATGATAGATATTATTAAATAATAGGAAAATAGTGAATATGCTGGTAGTTTAGTATAATAAAAAGGAATATCATGAAGAAAAGGTTATTAATAAAACATGTATACATACTCTATAGATTAAATTCGGTAATAAAGAAATGATATAATTACACCTTAGATAGGGCATAATCGCCTTGGCAACGTAGAATCATTACTTATCATGGGATATTATTTATTTCGTTACGTGAAATAAAATTTAATGTAATGAAGAAACTTTTGTTAATATCTTTTTAAATTTTGATTCGAATTTAATAAAATTTGAAGTGACTAAAAAAGAAATTAAAAGTCTGCTACGATTCTAATTTCAGGCCAATCTTAAAAATAGTTTTTCCACAGTTATTCGAAAACAAACGGACAGACAGACGGGGGATTTGACGACGGCTGTAGGTGCTGCGTATTTATATAATTAGGAACGTTGTTAAAATGGCAACGTTACTTATTTTTTCATTTTCTTTTCCTTTTCTTACTTTCTTTCATTCCCTTTTTTTTCTTAATAAATCTTTGCATTTCTCACATTTAAATTAAAAGGAATATTTTTAATATTACGGAAATCATTAAAAAAATTTTTAATAGTACTTTTAAAATTACAAAGAAGAAAAAGTGAAAGAAACGAAGATAAGGAATTCAAGTAAGTCCAGTGTTCTCGCTGACATTTGACCAAAGTTAGTAATTTGGCTAATTAAAAATGAAAAACATTCGCCAAATGAGAAAAAAAATTAACAAAATAGATTCGCTGTGTAGCTCAAAAAAAAGCTTCTTCTAATTCTTTAATATATTTCTTTTTTTTTTCAACATGTTCTAAAATAACCCAAGTTTTTATAACTGTGACAGCGATTTTTATTAATCTAATTTCAACTATCCGCTACAAATATAAAATATGTATGCATTAAATATATATGCATATGTATGAAAAACGAAAATGAAAAAGCAAAAATTGAGCACTAGCAATTTGGCGAATCTAATCGCTTGTTTACTCGCCAAATGAAGAATTCAGTCGCAATTTGGCGCATTGGCGAGCGACAGCGAGAACACTGTATACATATATATTCAAACAAAATGAAACATCATTTTATTTCTTTATTTAAAACAATCTGTCATACATAGCCGCAAGCATGCATTTATATTAGCGTTTCCCAACCATTTTTGGTTCATGTACCCCTTTCCTAGGATTTTTATTTCTGATTGTCCCCATTTTTTCTAAATACACACACTCAACAAGATAACGTACACTATTATTTTTAACACAATCTAACTGATTGGTAAAGTTATCATACAAATTTGAATATTTCCAACTGAGCGAAAAATTGCCCAGGCCGGGAATCGTACCCGGATACTTGGCTTACAAAGCCAATGCTTTACCTGTTAAGCTAACCGTGTGATAACCGTCTGGGATTTTTCGCTCAGATAACCCTATATGAGCGGAAAATCCCAGACGGTTATCACCCGTTTAGCTTAACAGGTAAAGCATTGGCCTTGTAAGCCAAGTATCCGGGTTCGATTCCCGGCCTGGGCAATTTTTCGCTCAGTTGGAAATATTCAAATTTGTAAGATAACGTACAGTTGTTGTTTTTCATTAGTTATCTTCTTAACGCAACCGCATTATAAATCGATGCATATTACGTCGTTGTTTCTAACATTTTTATTATTTTACTAACCATTTTTGTGAATTCCGCCATTATGGAAATTATTTTGTCATATAGCCATTAGATACTCCACGTAAATTCCATAAAAGTTTAAAAAAATGATTGCTTATCGAACTAGTTGGATGTGCCAATCTCAAAACTCTCTTCTATCTCATGCTTATATTTTAATATTTAAAAAAACAGTTACACATGTTAATGATTTTATAATTTTAATTCAATACTAAGCCAACTTTGATTTCTATCTTAAATTTCTGCTTCAATCAATTAATCGGCGTAAAAACGAGTTTCAGTCTCTGCACGAGCCGATGGACAATAGAATGCTTGGCAGATTTTTTTTTTTCAAATTCACGAAGGACCTACTTGCCATACTCAAAAATAATCATACACAAAAAAATTGGTTCAATTCTATGCATAACTTCATATACTTTTTGTCGGTACAATATTGAAAATGGCACATAAATTGCGATTGCAGCGCCCCCTTCCGGCGGATTATTTCCAAATTTAGGGAGGACTAACTAGCCATAGTCATACACATACACAAAAAATTTCGTTCAATTCGATGCATAACTTCATATACTTTTGGTCGGTACAATATTGAAAATGGCAGAAAAACCGCGATTGCAGTGCCCCCTTCCAGCGGATTATTTTCAAATTCAGGGGAGACCAACTAGCCATAGCCATACACATACACAAAAAATTTGAGTCAATTTAATGCATAACTTCATATACTTTAAGTCGGTACATTATTGAAAATGGCACAAAAATCGCTATTGCAGTGACCCCTTCCAGCAGAATATTTCAAAATTGAAGGAGAACCTGCTTGCCATAGCCAAAAACGTTCACAAAAAATTTGGTTCAATTCTATACATATCTTCATGGACTTTTTGATAGTAGAATGGCGATATACGAACAGACACACGGACAGACAGACATTTTATAAAAACATATTTTTTGGAATTTCTGATCCCTAAAACCTGTAAATCCGTCGAAAACCGGAAATCGAAAAAATTCCGATTAAAATACTTTGTTCTATTGAAGGTAGAAGCAAGTAAAAATATCCCCAGAAGTACTGCATATAAAATTACTTTTTACACTGTGAATGAAGAAACCACTGTGATACTTATCTCAAGACTTAAGAAATACTGAATCTTGATTATTCTTCTTTATCTGATTTATATTATTCGACGTTTGAAGATAAGGAAGTGTTTAAACCTTACTGATAATTTATCTTTTAAAAAGTAACAACATAATTACGGAAACACGCAATAAATAAAATTTTTAAAAAATAAATGATTGCATATCAAAACTTTCATCAGAATTACTGCATACATTATAAAATTCTACACAATGAATGAAAGAACCATTGTTTAACGATGCTAATCTGTTATATTTGAAGACTTTTGTAATATGTCTGGATGCTAATTCTCCTTCTTTATATGTTGTATCATTTTATGTTGCAGATAGGAAGGAATTTAAAATTCACTAATATTTTACAGTTTGTCAAATTGCAACATAATTTAGATCATAACTATAAAGCAGGTTTTTATTTTCACTCTTCTAATGTTATACATGTTTGAAGATTTGTGTATTGTGTCTTAATTCTAGTTAATATTCCTTATCCGATTTGTATTATTTGATATTTGTTGATCGCAAGAAATTTAAAATCTACTGATAGTTTACATTTTATCAAATAACAACATAATTATGAAGCCGAATTTTATTTTTAATGGTACTAATGTTACATCTGCCTGAAGACTTGTGTAATGTGTCTGGATACTAATTAATTTTCCTTTTCCGATTTATATCATTTGATCCCCACTAAAAATAATCTTAAGATTATCTGAAGAAATCGCCACTATCTACAGAAATTTGAAGAAAATTTGCAGACTTAGCTTTATCTTTAAAATATCTGCAGAATATTTAAAGATATTCTTAAAATTATCTGCAAAGTGGGTCAAATACCTTCGGATTTCCCTCATATTTTGGGCCAAAAAGCTATAGATTTTCTACAGATTTTTTTTAGTGGGGATGTTTGGGGATAAAGAGGAATTTAAACTCTATTGACATTTTATATTTTAAAATATACAACATAATTATAGAAACTCCCAGAACATAAAAATTTCAAAAAATAAATGATTGTGTGCATATCGAAAAATAAGAAATTTACGTATGAAACTATAATTATGCTATTGTTTCACGATGCAAATCTGTTACACTTATGACTTTTGTGATATACATGAGTGTAATGTGCTTGAAGGATAATTAATATTATTTATCTGATTTATATTATTTGATGTTTAGGGATGAAAAGGATTTTAAACTCTGCTGGTATTTTGCATTATAAAAAGATGCAATGTAATTACAAAAACAAGCATTAAATAAAAATTTCATAAAATAAATAATTTGATTTCATATCGAAAAATACGAAATTCTGCTGATGAAATTACACGATTAATGAAGGAGACATTATTTTACCATGCTAATTTGTTACACTTACGACTTTTCTAATATACCTGAATATAAATTATCCACTGTTATCTTATTTATATTTTTGTATCTAGGGTAGAGATGTAAATTTTCCGGAAAAATATAAGTGGCGGAAAAAAACTGGTTTTTTACCGGGTTTTTTCGGAAAAAAACGGAAAAATTGGAAAAATTGATTTTTTATGACTGTTTCTCTCAAATAAATTATATTTTCTTAGAGAATATTAAATAATAAACATTTTTTCCCATTTATATGTATTAAATGAAAATTATTTTCACTTTATATTACAAAATAAAAAGAAAGTAGCAAAGCCTACTTTTAAAAGTTTAGTTTTTTTTTCACAGCCTAAGAATTTTTATTAAACACTAATGTTTGTTATATCATATCTCTGTTGAAATGAATTTTCAGTTACATGTTTAACTACCAATTGACCTAATGTAAAAACCTGAACCAATATGTCTGCAGTTTGGAATGAAATAAATTATGCATTCCATTTACATAAGTATAGTTTTTAAGTAAATGATACTAGCTTAAAGAAATTATTGCAGTTTTGTCATTATTATGAATATCAGTATTCAAAAATTCCATTGTTTGTTTAAAAAATGTAAATTTTTACAGTATTACTGTTTTTTTTTCATAGAATTATAATTTTATTTCCTTTATAAAATATGTTTAGTTTTGGTAAGCTTTCCAATCTCAACTCAAAAAAGTTTTGATTTAGTTTTATAATCTAAATTCAAACAAAACTAAGTTTTACTTTAGCTTACTCAGGTCTGCAACTAAAAAATAGCGTAGGATTTATTGACTGTTAGATTTTTACTCACTAAAACCAGAATTTTTTTAAAAGTTTAATTAAATGTAATTTTTTTTCTTTTTACCCTGAAATCTGGTATTCTATTCTTGAGTAAGAAACCATATTCAATAATGTTTTTACATGGTAATTTTATATTTCTAAGAGTGGAACTCAAAAGTTATGAAAACAGAACACTACAAATAGAAAATGCTCACTATTTGAGGAATTAACAAAAGCAGTTACATTCAGAGATAAACTTCTATTGTGCTTTAGAAAACTACAAAAATTCAAAGTTTAATCAAGAGGGAAAGTATAATTTGGAACATAGTTACTTGTAATAATATTTGTGGGGTTATTTTTCATCGCAGTTGTACTTTTCTAATGCAAACTGTCCATGTTTTTGCAACATTACTGTACATTATGGAGGTAAAATGGCTGTCACCTTGAAAAAACATTCAATTAATCAGCTATAACGAAATCTTGAAAAATGCAGCATAGTAGTACCACCTATAGGGCAATTTACACCAAAAACTAAACAACATTAATATATATTAGAAACTGTCTGAAGCTGTAGTTTAATAAAAAAAAAAATCGTCCTTGAGGTAAAGCTATTGCGATAATCATGAATAATGCAGCATAGCAGCGTCATCTGTTGAGCAATTTACACCAAAAAGTAATGAGCACGAAGTTATGTCAAAGATTAACTTAATCTGAAATTTTACAAAAATACATACATTAGTTTGAGATAGAACTATTGTGGAAATTATGAATAATGCAGCATAGCAGCGCCATCTGTTTGGTGATATACACTAATAACTAAACATCTCGAGTTTATATCAAGGTGTAGCTGAATCTAAAGTTTTGTGAAATTATATGCATCAGTTCTTGAGAAAGAGTGCCCATAAAATTTGTCCCATACAGACTTACAGAGTGACAGATATTTTCCAAAAATCATCAAAATGTGTTCAGGACCTTCTAAAACGTTTAAATACACCAAAAAATGGAAGTCAAAATTTTCACGAATTCAATACTTACTTCTTGAAAAAATAGATTAAAATAATAGATGCATACTTCAAAATTTTATGTTGAATTTTTAATTTTATCATTTCCATTAATCAGCATATTATTGCAATAATTTTACACATGAATAAATTTTTAAAAAGAGAAGTTGCATTTAATTACATATCTAGATTTTTTTCATATAATCAAGTTTTTGTGAAATTGTGAACTTTTTGTATGTACTTGTACAAAATATATTCAGAATTTTTGAATAAAAAATTATTACTATATTTAGGTTCCTATTTAGACATTTTTAATAAGGTTATTTACATACATATATGCAACTTAATAAGATTCAGCTGCTGTATGGCATGAGATTTTTTTTTCTTCAATCACTGCACTTGCGAAATATTCAATTTGCTGATTAAACTTTTTCTGAAATGTCTATTTTCAAGAGAAATTTTGCAAAAGGTCTTGTGTTTCAAACAAGAAAAAAATATGAAGGATCCTTTCAAGTCTTCTCAAACAGATTTCTGCTCAGAGATCAGATTACCCACATTAAAATTTTCATGTGAGACACTCAACATAAAAATAAATAAAATAAAAAGTATGAGAATGTAACTATTACAAAATTTTCACTATATTATTTCATAAATGAAATTTCAATTTTTCCAGTTCGGAAAAATTGAGAAATAAGCCGGAAAAAACCGAAAAAAAAACCGTTTTTTTCCCAAATTTTCCGGGTTTTTTCCGAACATTCCCATCTCTAATCTAGGGATAAGAAAATATTTATACTCTTCTGGGATTTTTTATTTTAATCAATATGAGTAAAATAATGATAATTTGAAGTGTTTCAAAGCTAATAGATTCATATCAAAAGCTTTAAACGCCACATATTTAATTTAGAACAATAAATAACAAGTTGAAATTTGCACGTTAAACGTAGCAAAGGATATGATCGTACTATAAAAAAGTTTTAAAATATTTAGATCTTGATGTAATAGTATGTAGTACATCGGGTACAGTATAATGGTTGAAGTATTTTATGTGTCCCTGTAAAAACTATCTGCTTTCTATTATACAGGAATTGAGTTCTAATGAAACTCAGCAACGATTTCATAAAATGTGAAAAAGTGTAACAGTTTTAAAACTCACTTCAAACAGTGTTTCCCATTGTGTAATGGAATGCTTTTGTGTGACCCTGTAAATTAATAAAAAAAATTATTTTCACCACAGATTGTGCAGAATGTATTTTTTAGTATAGAATTCATAGATACATGTCAATTCTATTATGTTCTAAAGAGTATAGCATCATTAAAATGTACTTGAAACTATTTTTCTTATTGACCGTAATGTCATGGAATGCTTTTGATTGTCTCTGTACTTAAACTATAGATCTGATTTTCATAAAATTTAAAATAACTTGATAAAATTCTGCAACAATTATATAAATCAAATTTCAAACGATTTGGTTGGATACTTTTTGCTCTATTATATGCAGACAGACGGACGGACTGAACGATGACTATCGTTGCTATGTATTTATATAATTACGAACGCACCTAAAAAGAGAGTTTGCACATTTAAAAAAAATGTTGTATTTAGCCTCAACTTTTCATGCTTATTATACTTTTTACCTGAATTCAGCGATCTACAGCGTGGGAATACAATTATTTTTTACAGACAGTAGCATTTTTTGTTCATTTCTGCGTAAGAAACACTGTTCATGATTAGTATACATTTAAAAGTTTTCTTTTTTTTTTTTTACATATTCAAAAAAAAAAAAAAAAAAAACACGTCTATGGGTGTGACAAACACTGACGTCAAAATACTGACAAAACACTGACGTCATATCGACTGTGGCAAAGACCCTTCTCAATTTAATTTATTGAAATTTTTTTAACTTCTAAACAATGTACAATTTCTATGTTTTTTATCTTCGCATAGGATAAAAAACTAAAACACGAATCGTACATACATATAAGTGAACTATTCGCTTGCATACAGAAAAAATTAAAATATCAAAGGCCGCTATGTGCACAGAAACGTTTTGCAATTGACAGCTGACATACGGCTAATACAAAAAATACCAAACATGCTTTCTGATGCAGTTGAGCCCCATCAGTGGCCGAGAAGTTCTAACCTCTTAACTGATAGACCTCCAAACTGGTAGACGGTAGGTGCGGAGTTCGAACCCAATCGCGACCGTCGGCCTAACCGTTCGAAGTTTTCCGTGGCTTTCTTCGAACCTTGCGTAAATACGGGTTAGGTTCCCTTAGAAAGACCCCCACGGAGGGCAACCCACCCCATAGGGCCTATATCCCATAGCGTAGATAATCGGCCGACAAAAATACACACAAATACACACACTTAACTGATAGACGGCAGGTGCTGGGTTCGACCGCAATCACGGCCGTTGGCCCATCCGTTCGGAGTTTTCCATGGTTTTCTTCAAACCTTGGATTTACTTGCGTAAATACGGGTCAGTTTCCCTTAGAAAGACCCCTACGGAGGGCATCCCATACCTTTCGGGCCTATATCCCTCGTGTAGATAATCGGCCGACATAATATAAACCAAACCAAACTGATGCAGTTGATGGTAAATATGAGAAAATGTATTAAATGTATAAAATTAATAGATTTTTGAATTAAAAAGAATTTTCACCTATGTTTGTAAAATGCACATTATATCGAATCGAGCATTATTTATCTGTATATCCTTTAAAGAAGTGAAAAAAAACTTCTTTAAAACACCATAAAATTAATTAAATTGCGCTCAATTCAAAAACAACACCAGATTCAACTTACTATCTGGATCTTTGAGAAAGTTTACATAAAATTAAATAACTGGCATTAAAAAATATTTCATTTTAATGCGATACCAAATTTACAATTGGTACGTTCAAAAGTCATATTTTTAAGTTAACACAGCGACCATTTTTATGAATTCTTTCATATATGAAATATTATTACTAAAATTTCAGATGAATGATAAAAAGCAGAAATTTTTAGTAGAAGCATTTTTCAACATTTTTGAATAGTTTTAAAATTTATTAATGTAAGTTTTAGAATTAATTATATATTTTTTAATTTTTATTGCAAATTTTAGAATTAATAATATTAAGTTAAAGGGATCTCACTTGGGGAGGGGGGGGGGGGGTTCCGGAACACATTTTAAAATAATTTTTATTTATTGAGTTAAAATTTTGGATTATTTTGTGTTGGTTAACTACATCATTTGTAAACAAAATCGCACAATAAAATTTCTCATTTTTTTTTAATTTAATTTAAAATTTATTAAAAAATTGAGGTAATTTCAAATCGTTATAACTAAAAATATTAATTGTAGAATTTCAATTTTTTATTTCATTTATATAAGTAGAAATATTTAAATTAAATTTCGATTCAGAATTTTTAAAAATATTACTTTTTCAAGAAATTAAATATACTTAAATGGAAAAATTGGAAAAATATTATGTAACTTTTATTATAATAATCATGTTTTCAAAAGTAAATATTTTTTTTTCAAATTAGATGAATCAAAATTAAAGTAAAACGATAAAAAAACATTTTCCAAGTTTCGATCATTTACCTTCAACAGTTCTTGACTTATAACAATTTTAATTCGACAAATTGTGAAAAAATCTATCATGAAGAAAAACGCTTTTTCACAAAAAGTCATTTCCATGACAAACTTTCCTTGAAAGCTGGATTTTAAAAACAAACCAAAGCGAAAAAATTAATTCCATTTTAAGCATAAGAAAACAGAAAAAAATTAATGCAATAAAATGTTTTAAAGAAAATTTCAGTATTTTTGTGTCTCGGGCCCACATACGATCACACTAATAATTCTTATAAAGTGTCTTTCAAAAAGAAAAAATTACTATTATTACTTACCCATCATACGTAGTATAGGGTAAGTCTTGCAATCGTTTTGAAAATCGAAAAAATATTTTGACGGATTTACACGTTTTAGATAGTGGAGATTCCGAAAAACATATTTTTAGAAAAAAAATTTGCCGTCAGTCTGTCTGTCTGTAAACGCTCTATCTCCCGAACAAATTGAGATAAAGACTTGAAATTTTGCATGTAGTTAGTATGTAAGAATGGGACGAAGCTTATTTAATATCAGCAACCTCGATTATCCGGAACTATTTTTTTTCGGACTCTCAAAAAATTCGTTCTGATGAAAGGTACATAACAATTTTCGAATTTTTTTGCTCTAAGGAATGGACGTAAAAGGCAATAAAATAACACACATTTTGCATATAGAACGAAGTCGATCGGATTATTAGTTGCCGAGATATTTGTAATCTTGTTTTCCACATTCTTCGATTTTTCATGACCCTGTATTTCATTCAAATTTCAATTCAGAAGTATATTTTAATTGAAAATGAGACGCTTAATCCGACGCAGTTAATTGTTAGTTAATAGAATTATTATTTTTGGAGTTATAAGGATGTTTATTTTACGGAGTTCGGTACTACTTGAGTAGTTTGGCGTTTTATATAATTTGTCGAAATTGGTACATCAGCAGTTCTTTAATATAGCATTACTATGTATATTAACAATATTTAAATTTTGTTTATGAATTGCAATGCATTGTATAAATAGTTTCACAAGTTTTATTTTCATATACATATCCATGATGGGTAAGTATTACGGTGGCCCCCAACGACTAGTTTTAGGAATAACTTGAAGATAACTTTGTAATATTCGCTTTTTTAATGTATCCCCATAGTCTCTTTTAAATGTAAAATTATACAAATATTTAGCGTGAAGTCATAATGTTATGTTTAAAAAAATAATAAAAAGTTTTATTAATGGCAGAGTGTATTAACATTTATTAAATCTTTTTTTTTTTTTTTTTTTTTTTTTTTTACATTTTCTTACTTATTTAATCAATATCAAAATTTCTGTTTCTTATATAATATATTTTTTTATTAATTTTTCTTTACTAAGATTAACATATCATGTAGATAAAAATAAACAATTTAATTAAATTATTTAAGCAGTTTCATAAACAACATTTATTTCCTTTTTAAGGTTCTTTATCTAAATAATAAGTTGCAACATTTTTACTTTTCCTGTCTAATGTGCAATAATTCTATTTGAAAAATAAAACTGCTACAACAAGATTTTTTGGTACGCAATTAATTCTACACCTATTAACTATAATTAGCTCGTAAAAGGCTTTTTATTTCATGTTATAAATCTATTTTGGTTGCAGTAAAAAGATTTTTGAGATTTCTTTCATTTCTTTAAGCTGCTGAATTTAAATGCAAAAGTATGAAAACATAACTAGCTTAAGCTTAATGAAAAGTCTTATCCATTTTTACAAAGCTGATAAAACTTTCTTTCATTTAAATATTCTTTATGTAAATAATAAAAGAAGCAGCGAGAAATTGTCTACTTTAACATTAGCGACGTTATAAAAATAAATAGTAAAAATAAATAGAAAAAATCAATCTAAGGTTTATGCGAGGCGCAAGTTTCGTATCATGTGAATTCGTATTTTTATTAATAGGATGTAACAAAGTATATTAAGTTAAATTAAGACTTATTTAAAGGTAAAAATTAAGTCCTTAAAATAATAATGCAGTCACTAGAGTATATTTGTAAATTCAGGATGATAAAAAATTAAATATGTTTTAGGACTTTAAGATAAAAGAGAGACCGTTGATATAAAAGTTATTTTTCTTTTAATCAATAATGTTACATATTATTAAACTAATCAGAATCTCGCGCATGTATACATACGTGTCTGCAAGCATATACAGAGTGTTTCAGAAAGGACTCCCCAACTTCGAAAGGGCATAACTTCGAAACAATAAGAGATAAAGATGTGAAACAAGTTGAATGTTAGACAAATTGGTCTGGAATTTGTTATACACCAATTTGAAAAAATAGTTCCAATATTGGATAGTAGGTGGCAGCACAAGCACATGGAGCTTTAAATGGTATTCGATTTATAGAAATTTCATTCGTGAGTCTGTTTCATTGTTGACACATGTAAAAAAGTGTTTTTGTGGGGTTACGTCAAAGACGCTGTTTATTATAAAAATCCCCAAGCGTTGGAACAGCTTGAGCAATTCATCTGTGAGGCATCCATTTCAGTAGAAGTATTGCAATATGGGATTTCGAACTTTACTAGATTGCGTCATGTTGTTGCAGAAAATGTTAACCATATCGAAACCATTGTAATGTGATTTTTATCTCGGTTCAAACAGCTCACTTTCAGGAACTATTTCAAAGACACAACTTTGTGATTGCAGCACCCTTTCGTGCCAGATATTGGAACTTTAAAAAAAAATTGTTGCATAAAAAATTCTAGACCTATCTGTCTAACATTCAACTTGTTTCACATTTGTATCTCTCACGGTTTCCAAATTATGTCATTTCAAAGTTGGAGAGTCCTTTCTGGAACACCCTGTAAGTGCTCTGGAGCACGCAGACGCACGCGGCAGCGCAGATAATCACTTCATCGAGTTCACGTATGATAATCTAGGATGAATTAAATCTCGATTCGCATATTAAAATGCAGTAAGTCTGCCAAGTCCTATCTTGGTGAATACGCCTAAAAATCTATTTTCATGGTTGACTCGTAGATTTATTATTGTACTTTCCTGCACCCAAAAAGTAAGAAGACATGGAAGATTGGGAGCAGGAAAACATAATGGTAAACCTATGAAGCAACCGATATAATCGGGGGTTTTTGGTGTTTTTATCACGAAGATAGGACTTGGCGGATGGATTGACTTTTAATATTCGGAATCGTGATTTAACTAATCCTAGATTATTATCCGTGAACTTGATGAGATGGCTGATCGTGCTGTCGCCCTCCGTCTAATATGCCCCCAGTAGCCAAACAATATTGGACCAATATGGCTACATTTTGAAGCAATATTGGCACATTGGCACAATAATGGCATGAAATATTGCTCCATTATTGGGATGTTTACATTTTACCCTTATTTAGCCAATATTTGCAGCCAATATTGGGGTTTCATTAGAAATATTGCCAATAAAACGCCAATATTGGCTAAATAATGGAATTTCATTGGAAATATATCCATATTTCGTGGTTTTCTTCGAACCTTGGATTTTTTTGCATAAATGCGGATTAGGTTCCTTTAGAAAGACCATCACGGAGGGCACCTCATCCCTTGCGGCCTATATCCTACAGTGCAGATAATTGGCCGACATAAAATACATACAAACAAATATTTCTACCATATATATCAGTATATATAATACTGATGGTGGTCATAAAAAAAACTTTGCCGATATACGGAGCTCTAGCGGCCAGTTCGTTCAACCGATCGAGGTGAAATTTCAGATATAGCTATTCAGAGGTATGACCTCGAGATTCTGTGAACGGCAACAAAATGGCATTCAATGTTACGGTTATAGTTACAGAAACTCAAAATTTTCCAATGGCAACAGCCTTTTTTTAATCTTAAAATGCTCAGCGCATGCGAAAACCCTAAAGAGCGTTGGAACCGTATGTGTATCGCAAGAAACGGACACGTTATGCACGCAAAAAAAATTGTTCTGCGAATCCCCCCATAAAAAAAACACAATTAGGGTGCAAGGAGTAAATCTGCGTGTGACACAGAGTCAGTCCACTAATCTCTGACTACAATACAGATCGGAGAAAAGAAAACTTATATTTTGATTACACATTTTCCACATGGGTGCCAGCACAGGCAATTAAACAAACCATGGTGGCGACTGTGGACAATACAGCCGAACGTTACATCGCATGAACGATGTTTGCAATATCACGTTTGATAGAATCTTTCAAATCTGGCAAAGTTTTCGGATTGCACATGTACACTCTAGATATCCCCGGAACCTAAAATCCATAGAAGTGAGGTCGGGGAATCACGGAGGCATTGACGTTACCAGTTAAGAGCCCACAATAGTCACAGAAAAATTACTCAAAAAGACCCGGATGACCATGTAAAGTCTATGGGAGCGTTCTTTTCTAATATCTCGCTCAAATTTTAATATTTTTGCATGATTTTTTTGCACAAGATAGCTGAGGGCAATCCACAACCGGGCTAGTTTTTACTTTTTCAATTTTTGTTTCAGGTTTTCTTTAAAAAATTACTTTAACCTTCGAAACCGGTTTAAACCGGTTCTGAAACTGAAACTATCGTAATATAAAAAATATATAACCAAAATCGAAAAAGTAAAAACTAGCCCGGTTGTAGATCGTTCTAAGCTAGCCAATGCAAAAAAAATCATGTAAAAATATTAAAATTTGAAAGAGATATTAGAAAAGAACGCTCCCATAGACTTTACATGGTCATCCGGGTCTTTTTGAGCATTTTTTCTGTGACTATTGTGGGCTCTTAAGGTGAAATGTGCCTCGTTCGTTCATAATATGGAAGAGGCCGATCATTATCTCCATCATATTGGATAAGAAATTCATTAACAAAGTCTATATGTTGTTGATGGTCTCTCACTTCCAACATCTGGGCGCGCTGGTATCGGTAAGGAAACATGCGGATTACAGAGCGCAGTAACTTTAGGACCATTGATTTTGGTATATCATATACACGAGATGCACCTTTTGTAGTTTGCATGCGTTCTCTGGTCACTATGTGATGCACTTCCATAACAGTACCCTCAAGAACAGTTGGTCGTCCGGATCGCGAATTATCACAGCCAATTTCTTCGAATTTCATTACTAAACCACGAAGAGCTTGTGAAATGCATAGGCCACGTGCGATGGTTTCGACGGCAAACGCGCCAGGTTTTCGCAGTATTAATCTCATTTTGAAAATAGTTTTACCAACTCACCACGTACGAAGTCATTTTGTTAGCATCTGCGAGCTCCGACTGAAGAATTAACATTCCACCGTACTTTTTATCCGTTTTCTAATCTGACGATCGGATAAACGATGTTCCGTGATTGGTATTTTGTCTCTGTCATATTAAAAATTTTTTCGTGCACCTTGGTCGTGTTTTTTTTTGGGGGGGAGGGGTTATAAAGCTGATTTTGTGCAAGCATAACGTGTCCGTTTATTGCAATAACCATACCGTTCCAACGCTCTTTAGGGTTTCGCATGCGCTGAGTTTTTTTCGATGAAGAAAAATGGGTGTTTTGCTATTGAAAATTTCGAGTTTCTGTAACTATAACCGTAACCGTGAACGCTATTTTGTTGCCATTCACAGAATCTTCAGCTCATACCTCTGAATAATATATGGGTGATTCTCGAAATAGGGGACAATTTCAAAAGTGAAATCTCAAAAAAATTACTGTTAGCAAAATTTCTGAAAAAAATAGGTGTTGTTAATATAGTATTAGGTATACTTTACATGTAGTCAGCAGAGCTAAATATTAAAAAATTAACTTAAAAAAAATAATTAGTATTTTTTGAGCCATGCTAAGGATAAAACAAATTGCATGGAATAAATATATTAAGAAATTTTTATTTTCTTCCTGTTTAAATATTTTTTTTCTACGTTTATTAGCCTTCCTTTCCAACAAATAGTTTCCATTTTTACATATATACATATAAGGAGAATAAAAACATTACCAAAGAGCAAACTTTGTTTACATAAACAACATTCTGACACTAACAGTGTAAGAAGCTGTCTTAGTGATTTTCTGACAGATTTAATGCATATTTTAGGAATAATAAATGTAATACCTAAATTTATATGTAAAATTAAACTTTATAAAAGATACAATATAAGCAATGGTTACATTTATGCACATAGGAGTCTTTAGCATGGACAGAAAAACCATGCTAATGACACTGATATTTGTCCATGCTAATGACAAATTTTAATTTAAATAAGATTATGAGCCATAATATAATCACAATGCAATAGTCCTTTCTGGGGCTTTTTAAAACACAAAAGTCCTATGCAAATAAATAAAATAATTTTAATTATAAAATAAACATGAAAATTATTAACCATTCTAATGACATACAATTGATGTACGCCCCTAATACTCAACTTCTATTCTTAAAATACAACACATGCTTCTATTTTTTGTCTGGGAAAAAATGGCTACTTGTTGCCATGGAGAAACTTTATATTTTCAAACTATTGTCATATGTGAAAATGAAATTTTGATTAATAACCAGCTGTTATATTATGACCTTGTTTTGAAAATAGAATATGGAGGAAAAACATTATTTCTTTTTTATATACTATAATTTTATTTTTAAAAAGAAATTTATTGGATAAATCCTCTCCTTGATTAATTTAAAGAAAGAATAACATTTGTTTTATTTTATAAATATGATATTAACTCTTAAAAAAGCTAGTATATACAAGGCCCAGCTGCTGTGGACATCCATGCTAATGACATTTTGAACATTTATTCTGTTATTTTAAGGTGTTTTTAACTAAAAAGTGAGTAATTCTTGAGTGCAAATAATGAATAATATTAAGACAAACATATCTAAACATAAAAACATGACAGAAAACTTCTCAATTTTTTTTGTATGCTGAAAGACATAAATTGTCCCCTATTTTGAGAATCACCCATATCTGAAGTTTCACCTCTATGCGTTGAACGACTGGCCACTAGAATTCAATATATCGGCAAAGTTTTTTTTATGACCACCCTGTATATTCCCAATGAAACGAATTTATAAAACATTTTCTTAAAACGTTTGATTATGTTTCACGGCTATTTTTGCTAAAATATGAAAGATTTGGAGTTGAAATTAACACTCTCCGTATTGATCCAAATTTACTTATACAGGGTGTCCCTAAACAAATGGCATATACGCTAGGGGGTGATAGAACACATCAAGACGAGTAATAGTAAATAGGAAACCAAGGGTCCCAAACGTTTTCAAAAGGAGATAGCCGCCATTAAAGTTTGGGGTCCAAAATTTCAAATACACATAAAAAAAGGAAAAATTGGTCGATTGATTAGCGGTTTTCACTAAAATTATTCTTTATGTTGGTATTTTCTTGAAAATAAATTATAAAGATAAATTTCGAAAAAGGCTGATAGAGGGCGCTTTAGACTTTGAAGTAATGAAAAACTATTTTTGCTGTGATTCTTTGCATCTCATTAAATGGTTTTGTAAGCTTAGACTTAAACTTAAATTTTGAGCTCAAAATCTGAATAATTGGAAGCGGTTAAGTAGCAAAAACTTAACTGTGTTCAGAGTGTTTAAATTTCAAATGATTATAAAAAACGGAAAAATTGGTCGATTGATTTGCGGTTTTCACTAAAACTATTCTTTATGTCGGTATTTTATTAAAAATGAATTATAAAGATAAATTTCAAAAATTGCTGATAGAGGGCGCTTTAGACTTTGGATTAACGAAATAATCCATCCTAATACTATTTTTTGCTGTTATTTTCTGCATCTCATTAAATGGTTTCGTAGGCTTAAACTTAAATTTTGAACTCAAAATCTGAATAGTTGGGAGTGGTTAAGTAGCACAAACTGAACTGTGTTCAGCGGATTTAAATTTCAAACGAAAAGGAAAACTGTAAAAAAAAAACCGGAAAAATTAGTCGATTCGTTTGCGGTTTTTGCTAAAACTATTCTTTAAATCAGTGTTTTCTTGAAAATAAATTTTAAAGATAAATTTCACAAAATGCCGATAGAGGGCGCCTTAGACATTTTAATAGCGTACAACTATTTTTAACAGTTATTTTTTTAAATCTCATTAAATGCTTTCAAATGCTTAGATTTAAATTTTGAGATCAAATTCTGAGTCGTTGCGAGTGTTTAAGTAGCTCAAAAGTGAACTGTGTTCGAGGGGGGGGGGGGGGGGTAGATTTCATCTCCTGAACACACTTCAGTTTGCGCTTTTTAACCCCTACCAACGATTCAGAATTTGAGTTCAAATTTAAGTTTAAATCTAAGATTTCGAAAACATTTAACAAGTTTTGGAAAGCATTTAATTAGATACAAAAAATAACGGTTAAAATTTGTTGTTGGTTACTCTGAAGTTCAAGGCGCCCTCTAACGGATTTTTTTTTTAATTTATCTTTAAAATTCATTTTCAAGAAGAGGCTGACTTAAAGAATAGTTTTATTTTAAATCGCAAACGAATCGACCAATTTTTCCGTCTTTTATTATCGCTTGAAATTTGAACCCTATGAACACAGTTCAGTTTGTGCTACTTAACCACTCCCAGCTATTCAGATTTTGAGCTCAAAATTTAAGTCTAAGTTTACGAAAACATTTAATCAGATGCAAAAAAAAAACGTAAAAAGTAGTTGTTCGTTACTCCAAAGTTTAAAGCGCCCTCTATCGGCATTTTTCGAAATTTATCTTTATAATTCATTTTCAATAAAATAACGACATAAAGAATAGTTTTAGCGAAAACCGCAAATCAATCGACCAATTTTTCCGTTTTTTATAATCATTTGAAATTTAAATCCTCTGAACACAGTTAAGTTTGTGCTACTTAACCGCTTCCAACTATTCAGATTTTCAGCTCAAAATTTAAGTTTAAATCTGAGCTTACGAAACCATTTAATGAGATGCAAAAAATAGTTTTTCATTACTTCAAAGTCTAAAGCGCCCTCTATCGGCATTTTTCGAAACTTATTTTTATAATTTATTTTCAAGAAAATACCAACATAAAGAATAACTTTAGTGAAAACCGCAAATCAATCGACCAATTTTTCCGTTTTTTATGTGTATTTGAAATTTTGGACCCAAACTTTAATGGCGGCTATCTCCTTTGGAAAACGTTTGAAACCCTTGGTTTCCTACACTGTAAAAAAAAATTCAAGAGGTTACTAAAAATTTTTTAGTAAATTTGTATTCCACAGAATTTTTTAGTAACCATTACAAACTTTTTTTTTGCAAGTGAAACAAGCATTTTTTTTGTAAACTGAACAAAAGAATATTTTGTATAACTAACTTAAATTTTTTTAGTATGAGCCACCAAGCAAATTTTAGTAGCTCCAAAATTATTTTTAATAACAATTACGTGCGTCCGAAGGGCAGGAGCTTTCTTCGAGCTACATCCAGACTTCTGAAGTGATAGATTTTCGGCAAAAACGCAATAGATGGCAGCACCAAACATTGCGACCAGCTCCAACAGGAAATTCATAACCCCTTTATTATAGAATACTTACACTACATAAATTCGCGGCGTACTTGGCGCTGTCCAGTATTGAACCCGGGACCTTTTAGCCTGGAGTCCGTTACTATAACCACTATGCTATCGAGGCCACGCCAACTGAGTTTTAGTAATAGCTATTAAAAATATAAAACTATTAACTCTATTCGTTACTATCTTTTTTCTAGTAATTCTTACAGATTTTCTAGTAATCGACTAAGATTACTAAACATTCTTTAGTAATTACAAGGATTACTAGAGTTTTTTTAGTAGATCGACCCTTTTTTTTTTTACAGTGTATTTACTATTACTCGTCTTGATGTGTTCTATCACCCTCTAGCGTATATACGATTTGTTTAGGGACACTGTATATTACATCACGGATGCTGCGTTAATACAGATAAATGTACTATATGCAAAATACCTTCCTTTTATTTAAACGAATTACATTCGATAAATACATTTTAGAAAATTCGGATATTCTTATTAAACAATATATATTGTGAAATTTGTATAATGGTGTATTAAATTAAAGAAAATAATTCACAAATAAGCTATACCTATTCCTGAAAATACCTAAAAGTCGATCAAAAAATAAAATAAAAGCTTAAATTTTAAAACACAATACTTTTCAATGTCGTAGTTATAAAAGCTATTCGCAAACAGACAGTTTTCAAATCTCTAAACAGATAGAATGATATAGTACATAGTGTCGTTATAAAAATCATAGAGATAATGTCATTTTTAACCAAACCATTTTATAAAAGCAGATTTACAAATGTATATTTGACCTATTCTTAATGTTACCAATCAATGACTTTATTATTATTATTATTATTATTATTATTATTATCATCATCTGAGTGTGGAATGTATTTTGGGTTGATTTTAAATCCAATTTTTAAGTTAGTGTCAAATACAGATGTTAATGAAATATTGCTTAAAAACACAAAGGTAAGAAATAATTCTTTAAATTTTGTTTCAATATTTTTCTTAAATATACATTGTTAGAGGATCTTGTAATTTTTTTTAAAATAACACCGTCTACTGAATATCGAAGCAAGTAATACTGACTATAAATGAATTTAAAATTTAGAAATTTTTAAAATTTTGATTATTTAGAGTCTTTGAAGGGATAGAGTGTAATTTTTAGTCATTGTGGGTCTGGCAAAATCTAATTGAATAACAAGGTAAGTAACTAGTTGACTCTAATTGTTTAGAGTTCAGGTCAGATAAAGTTGGATTTTGAAATTTACGGGTCTGGTTTAGCAATCAGTTTTTCAAAAGAAAGTCTTATTCTATTGTTTCAACTAAATATAATCAACAATCCATATATCACAACAAGAACAAGTAACTACTATATATATAGTTTCATCATATGTTTGTATTTTAAATTTTTACTTTCTTCTATCTTTACAAGAAAAGTTATTAGATTATACATGAAATTTTTCGAAATCCGGTTTTTGACTGATTTACACGTTTTATTGGTCAGAAAACCCCAAAACATGTTTTTACACATTCTCTGACTGTGAGTCTCTCTGTATGCAAGTTACAAATATTTTGTGGGCGCTCTATCTCTAGAAAAAATGCATAGAATTTCACAAAATTTTAGATTCTGTTATACATTGATATAACCTAGATCTGATATGTTTTTGGTGTATATCTCTTAACAGGTGGCGCTGCTATTCTGAATTATTCAAATTTTCCATTGTAGCCATATCTCAAAAATTAGCGCATGGATTTTCATAAAACTTTATACTTAGTTAGTTCTTGATATAAAATGGTGCTGATAACATTTTGGGGCATTCGCTTAATAGGAAACGCTGCAATGGTGCATTATTCGTGTTTATCGCAATAGAAGTATCTCAAGAACTAATGCACAAAACTTTCTAAAATTTCAGATTCAGTTAGTCCCTGATATTGATTGTGTTGTTTAATTTTTATTGAAAATCGCCTTGCACAAGGCGCTGCTAGCTGCATTTTTTTACGATTTCGGAATAAATGTATCTCAAGAACTAATGCATGGATTTTGGTCAAACTTCAGATTCAGTTGGCACCTGACAAAAAAATACAGATTAGTTTTTTGTAGACATCAACCAACATGTGGTGCTGTTATACAGATTTTTTGTTAAGATTTTGCAATAGTTCTATCTCAAAACCTAATGCACAGATTTTCCTTAAACTTCAGAGTCAGCAATAAGTTCACATAAATTGTTATGGATTAGATTTTAATTTAATCCTCCTATCTGGTGGCGCTGCTATGCTGCATTTTTCAGGAATTATTAATATGCATAAGATAAAAGAAAATTTTGGGATTGCCATATATGACTAGTTCTTTAATGCTTCAGCTTTTACATGCCATATAGCTTCATGTATATTTTTTAAAGATTTGCAATTTAAGAGTTCTTTCAATAATAATGCACCAATCGGAGCTTGAATAATTTCTTTAGAAATAAATTCTTGTCATATTTCATTACCGTAAACAAATCACTTGATTGGATAATACTTACTTTTATAATATTAATTTGATCAAAAATTTACCACGAAGAATTAAGTGCCTTATCCTTTTTAAATAATGAGATGTACAAATTAAAAACCCATTACAGTAGCATAAAAAGGACACTAATTAACATCCTCTTAGCATGAAATTGTTTGTTTCACTATTTAAACACGTTTCATGTTTTCTTCTCCTGCCTAACTTAACAACAAATATCCAATTAAACGTTATTTAACTTGCGTAACCGAATTAAAAATATAACTTGTATTACTTTGCTTCCTTTTGTTTACAACAATATCGAAAAAGAACTTAATCATCCAAAGATTTGATGCTTTGATTTAACGTAAAGTGGATTTGAGCATACAGAGTTTGAACTGTACAAACCACGATAAAAGAAAAGAAAAAAAGTAACCACTAGAGGTTAGATCACAGAAACCTTATCGAACGTTGTATTAAAGTGATTACCTAAGTGAAAATATATCTGCTTTAGATAAAATGGTTAGTTTGCTAAAACAAAGTTTTTTTGTTTCTTTGATATTATCAAATAATCCTTTATTATGAGTAAATAAGTTTATATTCTTCTTTGGTTTTTAATTTGTTTTACGAACAATAAGTTGCTTTTGGGATTAGAATAATTGTGAAAGAGTTTGAAAGTTAATGCAGTAAAGTGCCAGTTTGGTAGCCTTTTATTAGATTTTATTTTTATATGGTTCTGCATTAAGAAATTGGATACAATTAATATGCTTAATATTACATATTGTAATAAACCATTACGAGTTTTTGATTCTGCTCAAGCATATTTTATCCGCGGAATAATTTTGTAGCTCTGAATTAAATATATAGCTTTTGGCCTCACACAGGTGTAGTAGTCTTTCCCTCTTATTATTTTTTTTTGAGGGGGGGGGGTAGTAGGGAGATCCCTGCGTGCAAATTAAACTATCTTACTCCCGACAAAATATTAGATTAACTTCTTGAGGTTTTGGTGATTGGAGACAGCTCCACTAGCGTTTATTGAACTAAATGTCATAGATTGAGCTTTTGTATTGATTACTTATCTCCATGTATTTGTTTTCAAACCGTAGAATGTTTTTAGCTTTAATTACAAAATAAAAGTATTTTTTATAATAATCACTCCTGCATAAGCGTTCAGCATTTATCTTTCTAATCACGCCTAATTCTGTGGTTGCAATTCATGTTGTTTCAAAAAGAAAAAAAATATTTGAATAAATTAATTTCGTTTGAGTCCCGGTTACTGAAAATTTGCTGCTTTGATATGCACTTAATAGGAAGTGGAAACTACTAACGATATTGAAAAGTGTATCATTTTTGTCATATTTCTTTTTTAAGATCTGAATGAAACTGGAAAATTAAAAAAAAATCATTATTTAAGCTATTCAGGATCTAAAAATTAAATTCTCAGTATATAATCTTTATTTAATTAATATTGTACTTTAATTGAGGAGTAATTTAAAAAAATATTTTACACTTTACAAAGAAGTTCTGTTCAAACGCTCACCCGATCTTACGCCATGTGATTTCTACCTAAGGGGGTTCATAAAGGATCGTGTGTACCGGGTGTCCCAAAAATGACTGATGGATTTTAAAATTCAATAACTTGCAAACGGAGACAGCTATTTTAAAAAAATTGCGGCAGAGTTATGTACAATGTCAGAAGTTTTTTTACCGTAATTTTTTATTTTAGTTCGCATATCAAAGAATAAGTGGCGCTGACGGCGAGTGAAGGCCAGGTCGACGCTTCACTCAGCACTGATCACATGGCCTTCAATCGCCGTCAGCGCCGGCTATTGCTCGAAATTCGAACTAAAGCTAGTCGTTGGGGGCCACCGTAATACTTACCCATCATGGATATGTATATGAAAATAAAACATGTGAAAACTATTTATACAATGCATTGCAATTCATAAACAAAATTTAAATATTGTTAATATACATAGCAATGCTTTATTAAAGAACTGCTGATGTACCAATTTCGACAAATTATATAAAACGCCAAACTACTCAAGTAGTACCGAACTGCGTAAAAGAAACATCCTTATAACTCCAAAAATAATAATTCTATTAACTAACAATTAACTGTGTCGGATTAAGCGTCTCATTTTCAATTGAAATATACCTCTGAATTGAAATTTGAATTAAATACAGGGTCATGAAAAATCGAAGAATGTGGAAAACAGGATTACAAATATCTCGGCAACTAATAATCCGATTGACTTCGTTCTATATGCAAAATGTGTGTCATTTTATTGTCTTTTACATCCTATCCTTAAAACAAAAAAAAATCGAAAATTTTTATATACCTTTCATCAGAACGAATTTTTCGAGGGTCCGAAAAAAATAGCTCCGGATAATCGAGGTTGCTGATATTAAATAGGCTTCGTCCCATTCTTACATACTAACTACATACAAAATTTCAAGTCTCTGTCTCAATTTATTCGGGAGATAGAGCGTTTACAGACAGACAGACACACAGACAGATAGACGGACGGCAAATTTTTTTTTCTAAAAATATGTTTTTCGGAATCTCCACTATCTAAAACGTGTAAATCCGTCAAAATTTTTTTTTTCGATTTTCAAAACGATTGCAAGACTTACCCTATACTACGTATGATGGGTAAGTAATAAAAAATTACGGAAAAAAACTCCTGACATTATACATAACCCTCCTGCAAAAATTTAAAAAGCATCTTTTTAAATAGCTGTCACCGTTTGCAAGTTACTGAATTTTAAAATCCATCAGTCATTTTTGGGACACACGGTATGTGCCTCTATTACCAGCTGAACATTGCAGCTGCCGCAACAACGCCCCCACAAGCACTGATCAACCTTTGAGAAGAACTGAGCTATCGACTTGATGTGTACCAAGTGACGAAAGGACTTAAACAGTTGTAAGCTTGTCCATAAAACTGTTTGAGTTGCTTTTTCATTCTATGTATTAATTATAAGTTTTATGCAAGAAATTATATAAGCTTCGTATTATTAATAAAATGTGACTAAAAAAAAAGAATTTATATGACATTTCTATCAGTGTAGACACAACCACATCAGTAAAATAATTTTATTTCATACACTTATTTACGTTAACGTTAGATTTATTTTTATAAATATTTCGAAAAACTTAACACGTTCATAAACAAAAGCTATATATATTTTTTTTTTGCTTGTTTTTCTATCAAACAAATTTTTCTCGAAAAGAATATACTTTTTTTAAGTGAATAGAAGATTTTCTTTATTCAGAAAGTAACATAATTTCATTTTATGCAAAGGAAAACAAACACAAGCTCAAAGATTTTTTAAAGATGATAAATTTATCTCTTGAACTTGCGTAGTAGTAGTAGCCTGTCGTACTTGAAAACGAAGAATAATTTCCGAAGAAGATACACAAACCATCGTAAAAGTAAAGCGAGAGATTCTAAAAAACAAATATTCATTTTATTCTAAATAAATGTTCGAAGAAATTGCGTTACGTCAACATGTACATGAAAGTTCATATTATTTTTTAGCAATAAATAAAAGATTAAATAGATTTTTACGTAAAAAAAAAAAGTTTTGTACAAGAAAATAATTTTTTAAAGAGCTAATGTCATTCGATAGATCACTTTTGTTACTGTTCAGTTCCTGATAATTTGATTTATCAAATTATCAGGAACCTAATTAAATATCTCTTTTTTTTAAATTTTGTTCATCTGATAAAACTCTATTCGTCTCTATCCTCTTCTCTCGGTCCGTCTTCACAATGTCCGCACACAAAAATAGAAAAAGTCAGAGACTTCAAATTTTGACATTCTATTCACAATAGCAACAAAATTTTGATTTAATTTACCTGCGAGCAATGTCTGTTTTGTTACAAAATAGATATATTTTATGAGAGTATACCACAAAGGTATTTAACCTGTTAAATCAATTTTTTTCTTTATTATACATTTTAATATAATAATTTGAATTTTTCAAGAAAAATTGCTCCAATAGTCACAAAAGTAACAGTGGACATTCCCTTATATTATTTATTAGAAACAAATAAAAGATTAAATAGAAAGTGATTTACATAAAAATTGTTTATTTAATAAAATATTTTTGCAAATGTCTAATGTCATAATTTTCTTTCTTTTATCAAATTATCTTTTAAGCTTTCTTTTGGTTAGGTCTATTGCTTGTTTTAAAAAGTTATTTTTCGTTCGAAAGTTACGTTTCCTTTATTTTTGCCGGACAAAAGACATGTTAATATAACTGTTTAATAAATGTATTCTGTATTTAATAAAATTTACGGATCGAACAGAAAGATGTATGATGGCAAGTGCCACCCTCTTTTGATTGGCCGTGCTTGTTGTTTTATCAGTGTTCTCGCTGTTGCTCGCCAATGCGCCAAATCGCGACTAAGTTCTTCATTTGGCGAGTAAACAAGCGATTAGATTCGCCAAATTGCTAGTGCTCAATTTTTGATTTTTCTTTCTTTTCTTTGTCGTTTTGCGGTTTTTTTCCGTGTGTGTGCGTGTGTTACTTATCATGTTCAATTGCACCGTACTGTCAGAATAGGATCTACTTAAAAGTTTCTTAAGCTCTCGTTGCCGAATAATGAATTTAGCAGATACCATCAACTTCGTCTATAAAAACGATCTGCAACAACTTGATTTTTCAGATTCATTATGTGTAATATGATAAAATTCTGAATTAACTTAGGAAATTTTATTTCATAACATTTTAATGAGTTAAATTGGTTTTAGAATTTTTTTTTCTTGATTACGTAAGATATTTAGAATATATATATTTTAAATATATTTGTAACGGATAGTTGGATTTAGATTAATAACAATCGTTGTCGCAGTTATAAAAACTTAGGTTATTTTAGAACATATTGAAAAAAAAATGACGTGCATTAAAAGATTAAAGATAATTTTTTTAGTGATACACGGCGAATCTATTTGGTTAATACTTTTTCCATTTGGCGAACGTTTTTTATTTTTAATTAGCCAAATTACTAACGTTGGTCAAATATCAGTGAGAACACTGTGTTTTATGATTAGTTCACCAGGTTCATTTTTAAATTTTATTCTGGAACAGAGCGATGTAGGCATTTTGACAAAGAAAACCAGTTCTTAAACATTTTCTTGACAAATTAATTGCCTTTATTTTGCATAATTCGAGAATATGAGCGCTTACAAATAGCATTAATGCAGCATACTAAAATAAGCGTTTTCAAACATAATAAAGAAACATTTGTCATTTTCGACAAATGTGCAGATTAACATGACCACGACAAATCTTAATTTGAATAAATTTTTACATTCCACAAACGCCAAGACAAAATGTCTTGGGATACAATAGATTCCCATGCCGGGGTCAAAACCATACAGGTAAAAAGGACCGTTATATAAAAAGCAATCGGAAAAATTTTAAATGAATGTTATCAAAAATAAAACAGTTATCGCCTTCGGCGAAAAGCGCGCAACGTACAGTAGCCCTAAAACAAAGTTGCATAATCGGTAAAAAAAATAAGTTCTTTATACAAGACAAATGAGATGATAGGAAATAAGTATAGCAGTTATTTAAAACAGAAAAAATATTTCATTCGTTTGATATTTAATCAACTGAAAAGTAAGAAAGAAAAATTTACAAATAAAGTGATGTTTTCAACTAATTAATTATTTGTTTTTATATCATTTTGGAGACGAACACTCAATAATAATACCCATTAAATGTTTTTCTTTGATAATTAAATTGTAAGTGAGGGGGGGACTAACATTTGAAATATTAATAGAAATATATAAAATAGAATATGCGTTACATCACGGATGTTTTCTGTATAAAAAGATTCATGTAAGGAGAAAAACGAAAATTTATGATAGTCAAATATATAATTTAAGATAGATATAATAGCTATTATATTCTTTTTCAGTTTTTATTAAATATGTTGGCCGTATAGACAGTGTTACTTCAGAATTCGCTGTTTTCGATTCAGAATTAAAAGTTTAAATTATGGTACATAAATCTTGATGTTTTATTCAAAATTCATATTTTATTCAAATGTTTTACAAATGCGTATGAACAAAAAGGAAAAATAAGCTATGATAGTTATAAATATTTGAAATTTTATCGAATCAAATGTTCTTGAATAGTAAGTACTTTTAGATAATTTTTTTATTTTGAAAATTACTTCTTAATTAGATCCAACTGTAACAATTACGTGAGTCGTATCTTTTTGGAGGCCTGGTTCTCGAAAACAAATGTATTCGGAAATTATGAAGCTGCATCGATACCAATTGAATATTCGCTTCTCATTTAATTATAATTATCTTTTCTTATTTGGCAAGTTATTGTGATTAAAATAGCAAATAAAGCCTTTATGCACAAATGTTTAAAGATAGAAAACCAACGAATATAAATGCTTTTTAATTTTTGTTTTGCTTGTTCTCCGATAGATGTCGCTACTTGTCAACCCAGTTGGTTTGGCTGCTTTCTTCTCATTGGTTGCTTTTCTTTAAGCGGGATTGTTCACATATCGGGTATATAAGCCTGCGTCTCTCTGTCTCTTTGCTCAGTTTTGCTATTTTTAGCTCGCTGAGTTTTGCACTGATGAAGAATCTCGATAGTAGATTCGAAATAGCTGTTTGCTACCTTCTCATACTTTATTTGTGCATTTATATTCGTTGGTTTTCTATCTTTAAAGTTATTGTGATGTTTTCTATTTGTTGATTTTTAAAATCTGATTGACTTTATACGTTGAAATAACTGATGAGAGATTTAGAAAGAATCCGAAACGTTTTATGAAATTGTTTTAATGTTTATATGATTGTTTTATGTTTTTAATTTAGTTATTTGTGTTGTCTGTGACATTAGGGAATTTTAATTAAAATGAATATTATCAGACGTAATCAATTTGCTCATATCAAAGTTATGTACTTTATTTAAGTAAACTCAAAACTTTTATTATTCGGATACATTTTTTTTTATGCATAAGTAAATAAATAACTGTTCACCGACTATGTAGATGATAAATTTTATGTTTTTGAACTTGTGTAGTTATAGTTTGTCGTATTTCAAAACTTGGAATTTTTTTTTCGGAAGAAAATACACAAGCCATCTAAAAAGTAAAAGGAAGAATTTTAAAAACAAATATTCAGTTTTTTGTGAATAAATATTCAAAGAAATACAGTTTTATGAATGTGAAGGGGAAAGTTCACGTTATTTCTAAGCAATAAATAAAATATTAAAACGAAATACTTTTATGTAAAAAAGAGTTTACATACGAAAATAATTTTGTTACGAGCTGATGTCTTAATATAACTTAATTTTGTTACTTTTATCAAATTATCGAGAGCTTTTCTATTGTTTTGGATAGCCCGATTTCTGTTATTTAAAAGGATTTTTCTTCTGTTTCGAAAGTTTATGGTTCTTTTATATATATATGCCGTACAAAAAAATTGTGTTCCTGCAGTTATTTGATAAACCTTTTTATACGAAAATTCCAGATCAAAGATTTTTTATACATAAAATATTTATGTAAGTAAATGGAAATGGAAAAGAATTTGTCTTAATGTACAATTGATATTCTATTTTTTCTCAAATTTTTAGAAACTTTCTGTTTATTTTGATTAATGCAATTGCTTAAATTAGAATGAGTTATTTCTGAAGTCGCGAGTTGTGAGTGAATTATAATTAAAAGATAAAAGTATGCTACTTAAATCTTGAGATTTTACTGAAATTGCAAATTGTATTCAAACTTTTTTTGGAATGTCTACTGGCATAAAAACAAAAGCTATGCTAGCTACAAATATTTGTTAGCTTATATTTAAAAATAATTGTGAACATTTGAAATGAAATTTTTTTGAATAAAATGTATTTTTGAAAGCAAAATCCAGAATTTTCTTTTATTCAGAATGTAATTTATTTTTTATTATTAATTTAAGCAGTTGATTAGTACAACTGCTTAAATTAAAGGGAGTTATTTCTGAAGTCACGGTTTATGACTTATAATTTAAAAGTAAATATATGCTACATAGATCTTGAGATTTTATTAAAACTTCAAAATGTATTCAAACCTTTTAGAAATGCTTGCCGTCATAAAAACAAAAGCTATGCTAGCTACAAATATTTGTGAGCTTATATTTACAAATATTTGTGAACATTTCAAAAGAAATGATCTTGAATAAAATGTATTTTTTAAAGCATAATCCAAACTTTTTTAAAATTCAGAATGCCATACAATTTATTTTTCATGCATTAGCAAATAAACGAGTTTGAGGAGTATATAGATGATAAATTTATATATTGAACTTGTGTAGCAGAGTAGTGCGTCATATTTCAAAACGTAGAAAATTTTTCGGAAGAAGATGCACAAACATCTCAAAAGTAAAAAGCAGGAATTTAAAAAAATATATATACATTTTTTTAAGAATAAATATTCAAAGGAAAGTAGTTATATGGGGGAAAAGGGTGAAAGTTCCTTTTTTAGCAACAAATAAAATATTAGACAGAAATATTTTAACGTAAAAAATTTGTTTGTACAGGAAAATATTTTTGTTAAGAGGTAATGTCATAAAAAAATTAAATTTTATTACTTTTATCAAATTAATAGGAAATTTGTTTAATGTCCTGATGATTTTTTTTGTTGTTATTGTTGTTTAGGATAGCCTCATTTGTCTTACATACAGTAAAATCTCTAAATAACGAACATCTAGGGAGCGCGCAAACAGTCCGCTATTGGAAAAACCGCTATTGGTTCAAAAATTACTAAGAAAATGCTTAACGTTTCATTAATTGACTTTTATATGACAAAACCTGTATTGTATGTTTAATCAGATTTTTTTTTTTAAGTAAATTTGTGCATACCTTTACTCACTGTTTACTACATCCTTACAAAAAAAAACCTGTTACTAAAGTTTGCTTTTACTTGCCAGTACATGCAATTTGTTTTTCAATGTGAAGCTTTAATCCTTCTAATACATCATTATGGAATTCTGGGGGGGGGGGGGGGAGGGAAGGGGGGTATTGCACTTTTTGACCATTAAAAACATAAAATCTCAAATCTGCAGGGGGACATTTCAATGTTTCGGGGGGAGGGAATTCACATTACCAATACTGCTTGAATTTTGGGGTACTTCTAGGTTATCCGGTCGACCAATTTCGCCAAATTATACAAATCGCCAAACTAATAGTCAAATTATACATGTTGACATAATTTTTATTTTAAATAACGAAAAAACAAATAATTAGTAGAACATTAATAAAAATATTAATAAAAAGTCGAAATAAAAATAACTTAATGACATTTTAAACACGTGAATCGCATTTAATGTCATTGAATTTGACATTCACGATCATCCATTATTGGCATTTAATCTTATAGTTTGGCGATAATTTTTTGGTCGACGGGTTAACCTAGAAGTACCAATTATGGTTTATTTCTTAAGTCAATATTTATGGTTCATCATAACAATTTTAAATTATGCTGCATAAATAAATATATAACTTTCTAACTTGAGATTTTACACAAATATTTTCGCAATGCTTACCTGCATAAAATCAAAACCCGTAACAGCTATAAATTGTGAGCTACTATAAAAACTAAAATCTTGAATATCCAGAACATAATATAATTTCTTTTATATGCGCATGAAAATGAACAAGAGTTCGCAGATTATAAAGATGATAAATTTATCTATCGAACTAAGCTAGCAGTAGTTGTGTCATATCTTGAAACGAAGAATAATTTTCGAAAGAAGATGCACAAGCCATCTCAAAATTTATAAAAATCAAGTTGCACATGAAGCTTAGCAAATGATGTGCGTTCGTACTGTAACAAAGTTTTAAAAATATCACTCTCATATATCAATCTCATAAAAATGTAAATAGTTAATTACAATGCGAACCAACCAGTGTTACCAAATCTATGCCATTATGTAATGGAATTTTTTGTATGGCCTTGTAAATCAATAACAAATGTTCTTTGCACCCAAAGTATGCAACATGTAGGTTATAATATGTACTTTATGGATGTGTATCAATTTTATTATGTTCGAATGAATGTAACACCATTAAAATGCATTTGAAAATTTTTTCCCCATTGACCGTATTGTAACGGAATAGTTTTGATTGTTCCTGTATGCATCCAATTTTCATAAAATTTGAAATAACGCGACAAAACTATGTAATAATTATGTATTTTAAATTTGAAATGATTAAAATGCATTTGAAACTTTTTCCCCATTGACCGTATAATGTAGTAGAATACTTTTGATTGTCCTTGTAATTGATCTATACACCCAATTTTCAAAAAAATCGAAATAACTCGACAAAAGTATGTAATAATTATATATTTTAAATTTCAAAAGATTTGGTTGGGTAGTTTTTGCTTTGTTATGTACGGACAGAAGAACGGACTGATAAAAAACTATAGGTGCTACGTATTTACATAATTACGAACGCACCTAAAAAGCAGGAATATGAAAAACAAATATTCATTTTTAGGTGCATTCGTAATTATGTAAATACGTAGCACCTATTGTTGTCGTTCAGTCAGTCCGTCTGTCTGTCTGTCTGTCTGTTTGTCCGCATATAACAACGCAAAAACTACCCAACTGAATCCTTTAAAATTTAAAATACATAATTATTACATAATTTTGTCGAGTCATTTCCAATTTTATGAAAATCGGATGCATAGATCAATTACAGGGATAATCAAAAGGATTCCGTTACATTACGGTCAATGGTGAAAAAAGTTTCAAATGCATTTTAATCGTTTGAAATTTTAAATACACAAATATTACATAATTTTGTCGAGTTATTTCAAATTTTATCAAAATCGGATGCATAATTCAACTAAAGGGACAATCAAAAGTGTTCCGTTACATTACGGTGAGTGATGAAAAGTGTTTCAAATGCATTTTAATTGGGTAACACTCATTCGAATGTAATAAAATGGATATGCATCTATAAAGTACATGTTATAATATACATTTTGCATAATCTGTGGTGCAAAGAATATTTGTTATTGATTTACAAGGCCACACAAAAGAATTCCATTGCATAATGGTACACTCAAAAAAATAAATGTGTAAATTTACACTCAAAAATGTGTAAATCGATGATACAAAAACGACATGTCTATATGTGTAAATTGGTGTGTAAATTGCGCCAAATGTGTAAATTTGAAAATACACATTTTAATGTGTAACTTGATGATAAGTCCAAATGTGTAAAAATTATCTGATAACTCCTGAAATACACGCTTCAATGAGTAAATTGCTGGGCAATACACATATTTCTGGGTAATATTTTTACACATATTTCTGTGTAATATTCATTTTTTGCACATATTTCTGCGTAATACTTTTACACATATATCTGTGTAATATTAAGTTTTTGCACATATTTCTCTGTATTAGGGAAATACGCATAATGTTGTGTAACATGCAAAATACACAGATTTGTGTGTAATATTCTGTTCTTACACGTATGTCTGCGTAACATGCAAAATACATAATTTTGTGCAATATTTAAAATACACAGATTTTTGTGTACATAGTTTTATCTTATACTTTGGAGTGTAAAATGTGAATTAAGTGTTTTCATTACCGAAAAAAATTGCATGAAGGACAAACTCGTATGTTTGGCGTGTTCTTTCATTTTAACAGATTTGTAGTCTAAGTAGTCGAAAACAAGATCAAAAATCAATGTTCTTTCAATCTGAAAAAAATTTATAATTGCTTCTGTTTCTGTAACTGGATTTGGTGTAAACATTTTAATTTTTCGGCCTAGGTTAAAAATATTTCTTCTGATATCAAATGACATCATTTTAAAGTTTTTTATTTATTTTTCTTGTAGTTTTTTAATGCAATACGCTTATAAAAAGTCTTCAATTTAAAAATCACAAACGAAAAACTTGAATTGAAATCTATGAAAAGCTGTCTTTTGTCATCGGTAGAAAATGAAATAAGAAATGTATAGCATGTAAAATAGTGAAAATTCTAAGTTTTATAGCAAAATATGTTATAAACACGCTGAAACAGATAGTATTTAAATCAAATAATTATTTTAAATGCTATATAATATTTAAACTGCAAATATTTTACTCTAATATTAGAATATGTGGTTTAACCTGATTTAAACAGGGAAAAAATGATTTAAAACACAAAAATGATAAATTATTTTTTCCAAATTTGTAATAAGCAGAAAATAACACACTTCTCATCAATATTAATAATTTTCAAGTATTAAATTGTAAAATAAATGAACTTACCCTTGAAAAAAAATATGTTCTGGGCTATCTAGCCCTTTTAATTTTACAAAATTCGTTTTAGCAATAACGATCTAAAACTGCTCAAGTGATTAAGTAAACTTTGGCATGAAAGTTTAACTCGGTATCGTCGTATGTTGAGAATTGTAAGAACATACGTGGCAAAAATGCTATGATGGATGATAGCAGTAATGAATAAGACCTCCGATTAAAAGTGTATTTCAATACAAATTGCCTTTTTTCTGATTTATTTTTAAAGTCGTTTTTGCTCTCAGACGCATCAAACTGACAAATTCTCTTATTTAGATAGTACATTAGGTCCCGTGCTTGTCAATTTTTTGATAAATGCAGAAAATATTGCAAAAAAAAATGCTCTTAAAGTCAAAGTTTTGAGCCGAATTTTCCGAAGCGGGAGATCTGGGAACAAAAGAAAAGGCCATACTGAAGAAATAATAGTTTATAAATCAAATTCTAATGAATTTAACAAAAAATAAAATCACACGACATCTTATAGATCTCTTTGAAAGTCACCTCAGCAAGTTTCGTGTTTTTACTTCCAAAAGTGAGTCTGAAATTGTATCAGAAAATTTCGAACTGTGTAATTCACTTTGCATTATGATTTGACTGAAGCAAAATTCATACTTTAAAAAAATTAGTTATTAAAAAGTAATTTTAATAATTCATTGCGGAAATTACATTTTTATTTAAAAATTATACATTAAAAAATAATAACTCTTGCTATCTATGATTATTATTTTTTAAAACAAAGCTCATTTTTCAGGTCTTATATGAAAGTTTTTGCACGATTTTCCAAGGATCTATGTTGCCAGGGCCAAAATCACTCTGTTATCGTCATAAAATAATACAAGCGGATTTATAATAATTTACTATAATGGCTTTAAATGAAATGTGATAAAAATTTTTCCATATAATTGTCTGTTACAAATCCATATAATCGTACTTATTTTTACCAGACAGAGCTAAAAACAAAGTAGGAATACACAGTGAATCACTTTTTTTATGTGAATGAAGTATAAAATTGCAGACTATACATAAAATAAAGCCACACTTTGGTATATTATCATTGATATTTTATTTACACGATTAGAGGATAGTTATAAATAACAAATCTTATTTTAATGCTCCGCCTACCAGACAGTTCCGACGGATCGGCCAACAAAAATAATTAAAAGTGCAGTAAAATTAGGTGGTAAAAAAAATTATGATTTAAAAAAAATAATAATAATCGGATTTTTGTATTTAAATCATATTTCTTTTTATTTAAATCGGATTTTTTCCCCCAGCATTGAAAAATTGAATAGATATAGGTTTAGATTATTAGGTTTCTAAGATTAATAGATTTTAGGTTTCTAAAACAATTAAACCTTTATTTACTAACATAATCTATGTTTTTACACTTTAATTAATAAAATTTATTTATTACTTAGTAATTACAAAAATTATAAAAACACTAAATTAGTAATTTCATTATTTAATAGAATACTATAAAGTTATACACATTAATATTTTGCAATAATTTTGTAAAACTATATTAAAAAAATAGTGATTTTATATTTATTAAAATTATCAGTAGCTGCATTTAATTTTAAATTGATTACAATCTTTAATTAGGTATATAATACATATTGTAATGCTTTAATTACTAAAACGATAATCCAATATTCACTATTCATTCTAAAATGAAAAAGGGCAGTATACTTGTTCTAAAAAAAGGCACTATTACATCAGAAAATATATTACTTGTGTTCTTGCGTGTTTAGTAGCTATAAAAATAAGTGCATAATTTTTTAGTGTGATAAATAAAAAAATCATTAATTTTCAATACTTCTATAAATTACGAATTGAAAAATGCAATTAAATAACATATTTTAATAATATCCTGCTTTTTTCCAAGAAATAAAGTTCTATCATTTTTGTTAAGTCTTGGGTGCACATATTTAGAAATACTGCGGTATGGAGGGATTTATTTCAAAAAAGATCTGGCAACAATTACAAGCAAATTTCACTATTTTTTAAAAGGTAGTGTGCATTTTGTTAATTTCAAAAGGGGCAAGGTATTGCAGCCTTAACAAATAGCCAAAATGAAACAGTAATAAACAGAATTAAAAAAAACTGCAAATAAGTAATATCAATATGGCATAACCAACATAACTAACAAATATTATTGGTAGCTCGTTTTGCATTTGTAGTAAGAAAAATTACTGTCAATAGCATAAATCATAACTTACACAATGTATATGCATGCTAATATATAGATATAGATATATATATTTATATTTAGCCGAAATTTATCATATTTGAAAAACTTATTTCATATAAAAGAATGAGTAATTTAATTACTTAAAGGAAATTATGACATCACAAATTATATTAGATTTAGATTTAAATATAGTATTTAAATGAAATGTTTTTATGCCTTTACAAACTTATTCTATTTAATGTTTTACAGGACTCAGAAATTAAGATTAGAAACAATTATTTAAAGCTTTTTTTTTTCTTTATTCGTAAGGCAAAACGCATATATAACATTTCCAAATACATTAATCTTAGATTTTAATACGTTTATGTCATTTAGAACAATTATATTTAAATCAATTTTGATTTAAATAATTGATTTTTTTTTCAAATTGTCGATTAAAATAATGATTTAATCGCTAGCTTAAATCTACTTTTTAAAATAGTTGACACCCTAAGTAAAATCCAAATGAATGTGATAAAATTTAGAAATTGGTTTGTAAACTTGTTTTATTAGATCTAAATTCGTAAAAATCTCGAAACATTTAAAAAATATATCGAATAAAAGCTAATGAATTTTAACTGTGGTTGTATGCATTATTGTAATTTTTGTACACTGTTTACTTTTTATTTCTTTTTTCTTTGGTTAATCATATATTTTCTGATAGTGTATATCGTATAGATATTTTGAAATTCCTTTTATTAAAATCCTTCACAGAATAAAATAATAAAAGCTTCTAGGATAAAAAAATAAGTAGACAATAGAATTATGACATTTCAGCCCCGTTCCTTCAAATATATGGATTATTCATAGATTTTTATTTATTTCAACAAAATCATTGTAATTTAAAGAAAAGCAAATAGAAAAAGTATTTTTTCATACCTATTTTCCATCTACATATTTCTTCATTTTCTGATGGTAATCCATAACATTATTTGTAGAAAACAAATACGCCAATATTAATTACAAAAGCAATGGCATGAATTTTTTCACATACCAAAAGCATTTGTAAACTTTCTTGGACGTATTTTGTATAAAACGCAGAATATTGCGATACTCTTGTAATATTTTTTGCTTAAGTTTTTAAACTTTGACGGACTATACGTACATAAACGGTTATTCTTACAAAGAAAATGTTCTCATTCTCTGTGTATTCCAAAGATCAACAAATAAACTATACTGTCTTTAATTTAAAAATCGTCTGTGATTTTTCCCTATTGTGCATGGCATATGCGCAGCAAACAATGCATACTCTACTAAACTTTGAAGCTTATCACCTGCTCATTCAAAACAGCAGGCGTAATATTTTTTTTTCCTTTTTGAAACCACAGGAGTATAAGTGTCGCAGAAGTGTGTTTTGTTAACGACAGCTGATCGTTAACAAAAAATCACCGTAAAAAATAAACTGACATATGAGGACCCCAGAAGCCAAGGGGTATAAGTGACAAAATTGAAAAAAAAAAAAATAAACTAAGTACACAGACGACCTAAAAATATGCTTTTTACATTTCAGGTAAAGAAATATAAGTGATTTTCTTATTATTTGCTGAGTTATAGAGGCAAACCACTTTTTTCGAAAAACAAACAATGTTGATTAATTATACATTTAAAGAAAACTGTACTTTATTTTTTAACAGTTATTGAAATAAGAGTTCAAAGACCAGAATGCAACAAGCAGAAATTTCCTATTTCAATCAAAATTTCCTATTTCAAGGCAAATGAGGTGCGTTCGTACTACAATTAATTTTATAAATATTTAGAGCTTGATATATTAGCTGTTAAACTCTTATGCTGAAATGCATGAATATAATATTTGATACGATTATATATCTTCAATTCAGTAATATGAAAATAATATGCCTTCTTCTTACATAGGATGTAATCATGATCGCAAACTTAGAATCATTACTTATCATGGGATATCGTAAAAATGCGTAACTGATTCGAAAACCACTGCTATTTTCATTTTTACTCTGTAATTCTTACAGATTCTGTTGTGTTACCCTGTATATGATTTACAGCATTTCTACACACAAAGTAATATGCAAAACTATAGTTACATTTAAAAACTCATATCACAACTAAAAATGCACTTCTAGCAAAAATCTGTAACATAGAGTAGTTCTGGTGCAGTATGGTATCCGAAATCTTTTGTGTGTACCTGTAAATACTGTTAGCACTTTCTATTATTAAAGAAGTAACTTGCAATAAAACTGAGCAATGTATATCAACTTAATTATATATGAAATAATTTAACATGATTGAAATACGCAGAAAATAATGTTTTCTCATACATCATTACGTAACGGAATTCTTTTGTGTAGCTCTGTAAATGAATAATGAACTTTTTTTCACCATATATTGCACCGAATGTATATTTTAATACGCTTCAGTAAATGTATATAAATTTTTTCATGTTTGGAAGGCTGTAACACCATTAAAATGAACTTGAAACATTTTTTTCTCATTGACGGTAATGTAACGTAATACTTTTGACTGCCCCTGTAATCAAACTATACATCCGATTTTCATAAAATTTGAAAAAACTTAAAACTGAACAAAATTATAGAAAAATTTTATATTTAAATTTCAAACGATTCGGTTGGGTAGTTTTTGCTCTATTATATGCGGACAGACGGACAGACATACGAACGGGCGGACTGAACAACGACAATCGGTATTACGTATAACATAATTACGAACGGACTTAATTATGTATCTTTTTTGTATGTATTAATCACTTAAAATTTTTTTGGCCGTTTTCGTTTTCGGCCGAAAATAGGATGAGTACCAAAATTCGGTTTCAGTTTCTGTTTTGATCTTAAAAACCGGTTTCAGTTGATCCTTAATTATGATTAACACTTTCATTCGTGTAAATGCAGATAATTTTCTACATTTACACATCTGTATGAGTTAATCAAGAGATAACAAACTGCACATTTGATTTCACAAGCTAGGTACACATAAAAAAAGGTAATTTTTTGTTCAAAATCTGTAAATTTTATGAAAAGTATGTATTTTTTAAAAATTACTCACTTATGTGTGTACTTATAGTTAAGTTTAAATTAGACTAACACATAAATTCGTGTTAAATCCAAGCATTTCTAGATATTTACACACTTGTGTGAGTTTTTCAAGTGATAAAAAATTACACACTTACTTTCATAACCTAAATACACATATAAACAGGTAAATTTCAGAAAAAAATGTGTAAATTTTACGACGGGTGTGTAATTTTAGAAATTTACACATATATTCGGGTAAAATTAGCTAATTTACACATTTATTTTTTAGAGTGTATAGGGAGAACATTGTTCGGTGCGCATTTTATTTGTAATTATTTATAATTTTAAGAGATTGATATATGAGAGTGATATTTTTAAAACATCGTTATCGTACAAACGCACCACATTTGCTACGCTTCACGTGCAATTTCCAACTTGTTTATAAATAAATCTTGATAAAAATAGTGTTACTTCAACATGGGTGAATGGGGTGTTCATAATATTTTCTAGAAATAAATACAGTTCAACTTCTCTTTAACCAAATTCCTATTTAACAACATTTTCTGCTGAAGTTTGAACACCATTAACATGCAAATTAATCTCTATGTTACGAAAAATGTATTCCACATAACGAAGTTTATTCCATTTTCGTGTGTGTACGACATTCAACAGGCTGCTATTATTATTACTAAATGCCTAAACATAAATGATGTCATAGTAAATGCATAGACCATATACTAACATTACTACATGTAAATAATTTCAAAAGTATTTCTTAAAACAAAATAATTCTCCATTAAAAAACATGTACTATTAATAGTGCACCAGACATGTGTGGTGATGAAAATAAACACCTCCTACTAGGTACGCAATCGTGACGTGGTTAGTACGAAGGCAAATGAAAATAATATCCCTTCGGCGTTGTGAACGAAGATCGGATATTATTAATTACTGAAATTAATTCCTTAATATCATACTTAAAATTAACGTTTTGCAATAACATTAGGATCGCCTTATTTAACGTATGAATTTGTGAAAATTGGGATTGATGAGTCAATAAAAAAACTTGAGATATTAATCTACAAATTTAAATGTTAACATTCCCTAATCTGCATCTAGAAATTACCTTAAAATACATAAAGGGAGAAAACTGGAATAAAGACAAGAATAGGTACATATATACAAAATTTTATTAAAACACATAAATTGGCATCATGCAAACACTATAAAATATAATATGCAAGGCAATAACTACTGAAATATGGTTATAGTGAAATATCCAAAATATTTTATTTCATTTCTTTTTTTGTTGTTGTTGTTTGTTTATTTATTCATTTCCTATTATTCTGCTATCCTCGCAGCACATAACACTTTAGTTCACGACACAACTTATAGGCAAAGCCCCAAATTTTCATATTTTATAAAATCGAGTCCTTCATTCTTATTATTCGTATTATTTTACTGGTATTATTAATTTATTTATTTATTCATTTTACTATTAATTAAGTTTGAGCATTAAATTCTGATAATTTTGAGCCCCAAAAATAATAATAATTTTAAAATTTTAAAATAATCAAATTTTAAATAATCAAATTTTAAAACCAAAATTTTAACACAACATTATATCAGTAAAATAAATTGGCCAGTCACATGAACAATGAAATTTTCTCACCTTACAAGTATGTTCCTGGTATTGGTCGACGTTGGTTTATAGCTGTCCATACAATTCGTCGGTACGCCAACACAATTAAATCCGAATGCCAAGTTCCAAGTCATTTTGTTTTTAATTAACACAAATAGTAGCAACTTTTCTAATTTCACGCACTATAGTTAGCACTTTTCAAATTTCACGCACTTTCCAATCATCCGATGAATAAATAGTCCGCTCGGCAAAACTCAGGTATTCCTTTTTGTTTTAGAAATCAGTCGATGATTAGTTCTCTGTGTGCAGAGCATAGCTTCGCTTCTCATCGCTCCAATCATCAGATGAATAAATAGTCCGCTCGGCAAAACTCAGGTATTCCTTTTTTGTATTAGAAATCAGTCGATGATTAGTTCTCTGTGTGCAGAGCATAGCTTCGCTTCTCATCGCTTCATCCGGGAGGCCTAAGATCACATCTCCCGATTTTCGAAGTTGCCTTATTTCATAATTTCTTCTTTTTCCCTCTCATCTTAGCAGGAAACTCACAGCAGAGAGAAGAGAAAAAATCTTTTTCTTACTTCACACTTTCAATTCTAAAACTGGACTGACACGTGTGGCGTTTTCCTTCCGGATCCTGTACGCCCCTTTTGACCCCATTGGGTATTATATTCGGACTCCAATTGGCTTTGAATATATTTCACTGTCCATTGGTCAGGTAAAAGAAACGGGGTTGGATTTTTAGACATTATTCCTCCTTTATTTATTGCCGGAGCTACAATTCCGAACCGGTCACCCCAAGTAGACCACACACGAGAGTAATAAATTTGATTGTAAATCTTTCATTGTTGCTTGTGTACGTTAACGTCACAAATGGCGACTCTAGGTTTTATTGCTTCTCGTAAACATTTGTTCCTTTTATAACTAATGGTGAGAAAATTCCTTCGCTCATGTGATTTTGCTATTCCCAGGCTTTGACTAAAAGAGAGCTTATAGTATAATAAAACTTCCAAACAAACAACACATATTATTGTTATCATTTCTTGTTTACGAAAGCTAAAATAAAAATTTATTTTAATACTTTTATATACATTAATATTATTTCATTTTCTATCTCTTTCTAGATTATTTATTTATTTATTTATTTATTTTTATTATTATTCTTTCTCTCTCTTTGTTTTTTTCTTTTCTTTTATTTTATTTTATTTTATTTAATTCTAAGCGATGTCGTGACATTTCTTTACGACAAGCTTATCCCCTCTTACTTTAAGAAAAAAAATTATTCTATCCAAAAATAAGCTATAATATATATACAGATTTATAATATAATCACTTAGAATTAAAAGATGTGCAAGAATACAATACCATTATTATAAATATATACATGTAATGACAAATGGACATAGTAATACAAAAATTGAAATAACATACACAAATACATTAAATGTGAGAAAATTATCATTGCAATGTGTTGGCCTTTGAAAACTGCCAAATATAATATGTATATAAACATATTCACCTCCGCGATACCTATATTATTCGCTCGAAATTCCTTCTGAGACGCATTCTCACTAGAATTCACTACTGTTCATGCTACTGTTTATGACTTCATTTTCATTCCCGTTTTTATTGTTATCATACATTATTTCACGATCCTATTGTATTATTCTTCTGAAACCTTTTCTATCTTCATTTTCCTTTTTGTATAACATACCGTGTTATGAAAAATTCGTAAATATAATTTATATATATATGTATATATATTTTGTTTGAATCTAGTTTATTTTTATATTAGGTAATATATTACGACTATTCATGTAATGCCTATTTTTAATGATTATTTGTCTCTGTTATATATATTTTGTCTATGTATAGTCTCCTAAAAAATATTTTCCATACCATGCGAGTTATCGACCAGCAATAAGTTCTCACATTCCGGGAAGTACGAAATATACTTCGTATAAGACCATAATATAGCTCCGTTTTTTTTTTTTTTTTTTTTTTTTTATAACGTTAATTTTGTATGTAATTTGTAAGATTCGAACATTTTTAGAATTTTCCGTGTTTAATTGTAAGAATTTTTAAGTTTGGCTGATATGTTAAATACTGTATATTTAGAAGATTTTGACGGTTTCAGTAGACGCTTAAAACAATTTTAACAAATTCTTGAAGTCTAAAAAAAATTTTTTTTTTTTTTTTGGAATTTTATTTTTTTTTTTTATTTTTTTTTTATTTTTTTTTTTTTTTTTTTTTTTACACTTATATTTTCTAAGGAATGATTATTTGTTTTCTGTTCTGTTTGCCATATTGGGCGCAAATAATTTAGAAATATGAATTCTAATAGGTCTCAGGTCTGGCCTATGTTTGTTCTTTATGAGGTAGTTATCATTTCTGAAAATTCTCTCAATATAATATGGGCCTGAAAATTTCTGATGTAATGCCTTAGGTTTTCTCAGCATTTTCATGTAGACCTCGTCACCCAATTTTAATTCTTTGTGTTTTAATTTCGAATTCTTATTCAGTTCCAAATCCGCCTTTTCTTGATTCTTCATAACTTCATATCTTATATCGTGCATATGTTTGAGCTTATTCTGTACATATGTACTGTAAGAATCCATATTATGCGCTTCAAAATTCGTGAATGGCGTTTTTATCTCTCTACCGAAAAATAACATGCTTGGAGAAAATTTTGTTATTCTATGTACAGTTGAATTATGCATAAGTACGAAATATGGAAGTTTTATATCCCATTCGTAAGTTTTATTACACATAGAGGCTATGGAAGCTTTTAAATCCCGATGTATTCGTTCAAGTACAGATTGCGACTCCGGGTGGTACACCGACGAAGGTATTAGTTCAATATTTAAATTTTTCATATAATCTTTGAAATCCTCCGATTTAAAATAAGCTCCGTTGTCTGTAGAGATATATTTCGCTAATCCAAAAGTACTGAAATAACCATTTAATGCGTTGATTATAACCTTAGTATCCGTCGATCTAAGTGGAAATGCTTGTAGGAAGCGTGATGCTGTATCAACAATAGTTAAAACAAATTTATTCCTATTTAGAGATGTAACCAAACTTCCTACTACGTCAATAGTTAATTTATGACCAGGTATATAATTTTTATCCATTGTTTTCAGTGGAATTTTTATCGTTTTTATGCTGTTTAAATGTATTGCATGTTATACATTTCGCACAAAATTGTTTTATCTCTTGATACATTCTATACCAAAAAAATCTTTCTTTTATTATGCCATAGGTTTTTAGAAAAGCGAAGTGTGGGACATGTGCGCTTTGTATGATATCTTCTTTTAAATTCTGTGGCGCAATATATAAATCATCATTATTTGAATTTTGTGATTTTCTTAGAATTAATATTCCTTCTTTACTTAAATTGTATTTTTCATATTTTTTTGCTTTTTTTTTGTTGTTGTAAAGCTTGAATAATTTCGTTTAATTTTGGGTCTTTTAATTGTTCTTTTTTTATATTGTCTGCATTCAAATTTTTATTTACCGCAAAAAGGTGTTTGTTTAAATCGTCCGCTATAGTTAAGGCATTTGTTTCTCTACTACAGAAATCTGCTGGGTTATGAATACCTTCAATGTGAGATACTTCAAAATCATAATCCTGTAGCTTCAGTAACCATCGTGCTACAATTTCCGGCTGTTTTTCCAAGTGTAAGTGGTATGTTAATGCTTTTGAATCTGTTAGGAGAAAAAATTTTCTTCCTAATAAAATGTTTTTAAAATAAGTTATAGTTTCGTATATTGCCAAAAGCTCTATCTGCATGCTTGGATATCTCTTTTCCGATTCTTTTAATTTTCTTCCCGTAAATTCAATTGGTATCATTTTATCTCCTTGTTTTTGCGCGAGTATACCTGATGTTGCAATTTTTGATCCGTCTGTAATTATATAGAAATATTTATTAAAATCTGGGGGATGTATGGTAGGTTGTTCCATGATAATTTTTTGTATTTTTTCAAATGATTCCTGTGCTTTGTCATTCCATTTGAATTTTGTATTCGCTTTAGTGAGATCTGTCAGTGGCGCTATAATTTCTGCATAATTGTTTATAGTTGATTTAAAAACGTGCATAATCCAATGAATGCTCGCACTGTTTTCTGAGATGTAGGGACTGCAAAGCTTGTTATTTTTTTTATATTTTTTTCTGAGGGTGCATATCCTTTTTCACTAATTTTGTATCCCAGAAAGTCTATTTCTTGCATGTATAGTTTTATTTTAGCTGGTTCAATTGTGAGATTAAATTTTTCTAATTGTGTTAGTACTTCTTCTAGTAATGTGTGCATTTGTTGTATATTATCAGCGGCAAGTAAAATGTCATCAATAAAGTATTGAATGTTGTATTTCTTTTTTAAATCACCTAAAACTATATCGATTAGACGAGCAAATATATTTGTCGAGATTTTAGTTCCGAATGGCATTCGTGTTATTTGAAAATGGTTATCCTCCGTGATAAATGCTAGTTTATGCTTGTCCTGCTCTTTTAATTTGATTTGGAAAAATGCAGAATGTAAATCTAGAACTGTAAATATTTTTTTTCCAGCGATGCTTTGTAAAATATTTTTTGTGTTAGGGACTGGATACGGATCGCTTTCTAATATATCGTTAAGAGCTCTAAAATCTATAGCCATTCTAAGTTTTATTAAGTTTTGATCATTGGTTTTTGACGTAGAATTTTTTTTTACGAAAATTACTGGGAAAGCATAACTTGAGTTCGTAGGCTCTATGATACCTGCATCCAATAAATCTTGAATTTCTTTCTCCGCGAATTTTTTTACATCATGCGCTAATTTGAATGGTTTCGTTTGTATAGGAAAGTCATGCATTAATTTAAAATTCGGTTTTATTACGTCCGTTTCTCCTAGAGTTTTGTATGATTTGCTGAAAGCAGTAGCATGTCTCATTAAAATTTTCAATACTTCTTTTTGTACCTTCGGTGTTAAGTGATCTATTTTAAAATCCTTCTCTGAAAGTTCTTTTTTTCGTAATTCTCTAATTTGTGTGATATTTAAGTTATTTACTTCGTAAATATTATCAGTTTTTGATTTACTTTGTTCTTTTATAAAAAAAATCAGTGGTAATTTTTCCCATTTCCTGATCTTTGTGAAGTCTCAAGAGGAGACTTCACAAAGAAGTCTCCTCTTGAGAGGAGACTCAAGAGGAGTCTCTCTCAAGTCCTCTTGAGAGAGACTTGAGAGAGTCTCTCTCAAGTCTCTCTCAAGATCCAAACAATACATTTGTTTAGATTTATTTTGTACTAATATTGTGAATAAATTATTTTCGTTTTCCTTGTTTTCATGAACTGAATTTTGAATTACTAATTTCCTGTTGTTATATTTTGGTTGGAAAAAAAATTGTTGCTTGTTTCTTAATTTCCCATCAAAAATTAAATTTACTAATTTCGATTCTCTAGGTCTCAAAGTAATGCTTTTCTTTACAAATACTCGTGTATTAATTTTCGGAATGTTATTGTGTTGATAGGATTTGATTTGTTTTGGTATTGTTTGAAAGTCATCATTTTGTTGTACGGGCTTAATTTTATTCACCTCCGTAATTTGATTTTCATTGGGGTTTAATTGTATAATTGAATTATTGAGTTTAAAAGTATTATTTTCAAAATCCATAATTATTTTGTTACTTTTTAAGAAATCATATCCTAAAATAATTTTGTAATTACGGTCAAATTCATCTTTAGTTACATAAAATGTGCCATTTAAGAAAGTGTTGTTAAATCTAAACTTAAATTTTACACAGTGTTTAAAAGGAAAGGATTTGTTTGATAAAGTTGTAATTTTTATAGCGTTGGCTAAATATTTAATCTTTATATCCGTCTCTTTTATTTTTTCAAAGACCCCTGGAGATATTAAACTTATACTCGCCCCACTGTCAATAAGGCTGGGTATAATTAAATCTTTCTTTATTTTTAAGTCCCATATTGGTAATTCATTGTTTTTTTCCGAGTTACAACTTGCGATCAATTTTTGTGTTATATCTTTTTTTTTCTTTCTCATTTTTTTTTATCATTGTCTTTTTAGTTTGTTTTTGTTTCAATATTTTTAATTCCTTGTTTGATTTATTTTTTATATTATAACCCTGTTTTTTCTCAATGTTACGGGACCTACGGGCTTGTATTTCTCTCAATTTTGTAGGCCCGCTTACCGGTTTAAATGACTTTGCCCTCTGTTCCTATTATTATTATTGTGTCTGCCTCGCCTGTCTCTGTTTTCGTTAGGAAAAGTAATTGTGGGCTGATGTTCCCTATTTCCCTCATTATTTTGCGGCAAAGGATTTTGGCTATTTTGCATATTTGCGAAACCCTGATGCTGCCCTGTATATGCAATTTGTGTATTGTTTCCTTGTGTTGGATCAAAGTTTTGCATTGGAATCATATTTTGCATATTGTAATTTACAGGATACATTTGATTAGTTCCTATTTGTGATTGGGTCAAATTTTGCCAATTTGGCATTTGAATTTGCATATCATTAAATCTAGTTTGATTGTAATAAGGTCTTGCAAAATCCAATGTTTGTGGCGCTTGAAAATGTTGTGCATAATTTTGTGGAAATCGTTGAAAGCCTCTATAATTATTATTTTGATAATAATTTTTTTGAAATCGTGGCAGAACATTGTTTTGCGCTCCCCTTGGTTGAAAAAAATTCGCACTTTTTTGATTGAAATAACAATTTTGTGTCTGATGGTTGGATTTATTACAGATATGACAAAAATTATGTGTTATCTGATTTACTTCAGCGATGTTATGTTCGCTTTCATTTTTTTTAATTTTTAAATCTTTTATTTGTTCTTTTAATTGGTGTATTTCCGATTTTTGTTCTTGCGACATGCTAAGAAGTGCCTCGAATAATTTATTTTCGCTATTTTCAGTTAAATTGTTTACTTCTCCTGCACATTTACTGTTCAAAGCACTTTCGATATTTTTAGCTTTTTTTACTGCTTCATCAAACTTTGTGGGTGGGTATTTTTTTAATTCAAAGGAGATGTCCGGTCTTAGTGCTTCAAGATATTTAGTTAATTTAATCGTTTCTAATAATTCTTTAGCTCCATTCTTTTGTTCATGTCCTGATGAGACAAGGTATTTTTGTGCCTCAATGTTGAATTGTTTAGTAAATTCTTCAATAGTTTGGTTGGGTGTTTGTTTTGCGTTTATGAATTGCGCCTGAGCGTCAGCAAACGATCTTTCTTTTTTAAATTGTGTTATCGCATTTTCTTTGAATGTGTTATAGTTTTGTGCTTTATGCAATTCAGCTGTGTTTTTTAGAATCTCTCTCGCTTGGCCTTTAAATTTTGACTTTGCCAACACCAATTTTAAATCATCGGGAAATTGTGCCGCTGCGGCTAATTCTTCGAACTCTTCGAAAAAATATGATATATTTTGGTCTGGTTTGTCCTCAAAGTTTTGTAAAGAGTTCAATAGAGTGTCTATTCCAATTTTAAATGTGTCCCTTTCGGGAGAAGACTGCCTTGCCTTATTTCTGCCTGTCATATTTATTTACCTATTTGGAAAATCTCACACAGACTGATGTTTGATACTTTTTCCTTTGTTTTTTATTTTTGAACTCTTTCACACCTCAAATTATGATATCATATACTCTCAAGATATGAGTTTTGTAATGAATTATTATAATTTATACTCATTCGAGAATAATATTTAATAGAAATTATGAAATAGCCCTAAATATTTTTATAAATACACATAAATATAATGACAAAGTAAATTTTCCGAAATACGGATATATATAGTAACGAAATTCTTTACAATCTTACAAGCTAATGTGTCGTGAGCTAAACCAACTCTTCTGTATATTTTTGTTTCATCTTCTCAACTATTATATTTCAATTTCGTAAATTTTTAGATATACACACAATATTTATAAACACAATATAGATAAATAATGTTTGTTAGTAGAAGGAGAAAAAGCTAAGAGAAGATAGGTAATTAAGAATAAAATCAGAATACTGGCTATCTTTATTTATATTTAAATGCAGAAAATTTTTTATTTTGAATCCCAAATACAAATTCATACACCTGGTATGAGCACCATTAAACTTTTAGTAGTGTGGTGATGAAAATAAACACCTCCTACTAGGTACGCAATCGTGACGTGGTTAGTACGAAGGCAAATGAAAATAATATCCCTTCGGCGTTGTGAACGAAGATCGGATATTATTAATTACTGAAATTAATTCCTTAATATCATACTTAAAATTAACGTTTTGCAATAACATTAGGATCGCCTTATTTAACGTATGAATTTGTGAAAATTGGGATTGATGAGTCAATAAAAAAAACTTGAGATATTAATCTACAAATTTAAATGTTAACATTCCCTAATCTGCATCTAGAAATTACCTTAAAATACATAAAGGGAGAAAACTGGAATAAAGACAAGAATAGGTACATATATACAAAATTTTATTAAAACACATAAATTGGCATCATGCAAACACTATAAAATATAATATGCAAGGCAATAACTACTGAAATATGGTTATAGTGAAATATCCAAAATATTTTATTTCATTTCTTTTTTTTGTTGTTGTTGTTTGTTTATTTATTCATTTCCTATTATTCTGCTATCCTCGCAGCACATAACACTTTAGTTCACGACACAACTTATAGGCAAAGCCCCAAATTTTCATATTTTATAAAATCGAGTCCTTCATTCTTATTATTCGTATTATTTTACTGGTATTATTAATTTATTTATTTATTCATTTTACTATTAATTAAGTTTGAGCATTAAATTCTGATAATTTTGAGCCCCAAAAATAATAATAATTTTAAAATTTTAAAATAATCAAATTTTAAATAATCAAATTTTAAAACCAAAATTTTAACACAACATTATATCAGTAAAATAAATTGGCCAGTCACATGAACAATGAAATTTTCTCACCTTACAAGTATGTTCCTGGTATTGGTCGACGTTGGTTTATAGCTGTCCATACAGTTCGTCGGTACGCCAACACAATTAAATCCGAATGCCAAGTTCCAAGTCATTTTGTTTTTAATTAACACAAATAGTAGCAACTTTTCTAATTTCACGCACTATAGTTAGCACTTTTCAAATTTCACGCACTTTCCAATCATCCGATGAATAAATAGTCCGCTCGGCAAAACTCAGGTATTCCTTTTTGTTTTAGAAATCAGTCGATGATTAGTTCTCTGTGTGCAGAGCATAGCTTCGCTTCTCATCGCTCCAATCATCAGATGAATAAATAGTCCGCTCGGCAAAACTCAGGTATTCCTTTTTTGTATTAGAAATCAGTCGATGATTAGATCTCTGTGTGCAGAGCATAGCTTCGCTTCTCATCGCTTCATCCGGGAGGCCTAAGATCACATCTCCCGATTTTCGAAGTTGCCTTATTTCATAATTTCTTCTTTTTCCCTCTCATCTTAGCAGGAAACTCACAGCAGAGAGAAGAGAAAAAATCTTTTTCTTACTTCACACTTTCAATTCTAAAACTGGACTGACACGTGTGGCGTTTTCCTTCCGGATCCTGTACGCCCCTTTTGACCCCATTGGGTATTATATTCGGACTCCAATTGGCTTTGAATATATTTCACTGTCCATTGGTCAGGTAAAAGAAACGGGGTTGGATTTTTAGACATTATTCCTCCTTTATTTATTGCCGGAGCTACAATTCCGAACCGGTCACCCCAAGTAGACCACACACGAGAGTAATAAATTTGATTGTAAATCTTTCATTGTTGCTTGTGTACGTTAACGTCACAAATGGCGACTCTAGGTTTTATTGCTTCTCGTAAACATTTGTTCCTTTTATAACTAATGGTGAGAAAATTCCTTCGCTCATGTGATTTTGCTATTCCCAGGCTTTGACTAAAAGAGAGCTTATAGTATAATAAAACTTCCAAACAAACAACACATATTATTGTTATCATTTCTTGTTTACGAAAGCTAAAATAAAAATTTATTTTAATACTTTTATATACATTAATATTATTTCATTTTCTATCTCTTTCTAGATTATTTATTTATTTATTTATTTATTTATTTATTTATTTTTATTATTATTCTTTCTCTCTCTTTGTTTTTTTCTTTTCTTTTCTTTTCTTTTATTTTATTTAATTCTAAGCGATGTCGTGACATTTCTTTACGACAACATGAAAGGGTTAAATAAGTATTCTAAGAAATAAAGTTACCTTAAAATGAAAGTTCAATCTCATAATCATATTATTGTTTTTATACGTAAACAAAAAAGAGTAAATAATATTTTTAATTTAAATTCGTTCACAGTACAAATAAACTGTACTAAAATTGCTTTTAAATTCAAATATATGTAATATAAATTATTTAAAATACACTAAAATATCTTTGAAATGTATTAATAAACAAATTAAAATCCCAAAACGTTTTCGTCTAAATTAACACGATCATCGTCAGTAGTTTTTTTTTTCTTTCTTTCTAACCGATGACCAGGCACCTACCTGCAGAGTTATCTCAGCTTAACGGGTTAGATACCTGGTATCGGGGCGGGTGATCGCCTGATTGCCGCGTAACGGCAATAAACCTGACTTCTTCGCTTCGCATGATATCATTTCTGCAGTACTTGCTTATCGTTTGAGCATACTTTGTTTTGTCGGTAGTCAGAATATCGTTATTTAAAAAGAAATTGCAACTTGCTTAAGTATTGGACATTTCAATGTGCACTGCTTTCTTAACTTGCCATTAAGTAGTTTCTCTTTTATTCTGTACATAAACATGAGTAAGTATTCAGTAATAAAGATTCTTTGTTCTAGGCTTTTTTTTAATTCAACAATTTTGGATTTTTCCTGTTTTCATGAATACTCCAGTGGAAAGTCCGAACTTTAGAGACTTTGTACTACAATATATATATATAAATGAATACATTTTCTTTCTTCTTCCTAATCTTACATATTATTAGTTACAGTTAACTCGACGAAAATTAATTCCATTCAGCAGGACACTTATGTATAAAATTAATATGGCAACAATAGGTTAATACAATGTTTTTATTAAAGAAAAGAAAAGAAAAAAAAGAAGGGATTGACTTAAGATAAATTAATTTTGTTTTCTGTATGTATGTCAGAAAATGTCTGATTCTTTTCGTTGCTCGATTGCTCGGAATTAAAAAAAGTAAATTCTGGAGTCTAAATTTCATACCTTTATCATATTTGTAATTAAAGAATTTTGATCTTTATATTGAATATATATTATTGTACAGCATTTTAAAAACCATTATGGCCTATGTTTATCGATTTCATATTAGATGTTAATATCAATAATTTATAAGAAAAACCACTGGAAGTTAAATCAACTCTTAAAATCATAGTTACGTTTATAGTTTCATTCATTGAAATTCAAATTTTCGTTTTAACATGGCATCATTTTTTTTAATCATATTTTGAAATGTACTCAGATTAGTACTCATACTCATTAGTACTCATAATCTTAGGGAACTAAGATAAGTTTAAAAAAATAAATACATTTTCAGATTTATTGTAAAATTTGAATTCTTTTATTTTAAATACATTTTTGTTTCAAAGCAAAATGATTAATAACGCAGTACTCGTATAAAAAAGAGTAAACTCTAGAGAAATTCAGTGCAGAGCTGTTGTAATTGTTTCTGATTAAAGGTACTTATGGTGTTTACGCACCATTACACACCATACATTGTTGCTCAAGACACATTAGAAAAATCGTTTCACTCTTTTGGAAAAAAAAGAATAAATTTAAAAGCTCTGAAAATTTCTACTACTGAATCATTCAGACAAGTCTTCCACTCCATAGACGCAATCGCTTTAGCCTTTATTTTTATTTTTCAAAGAACCGTAAATCAACTCTCAAAGAAAATAAAAAAAAAAAAATAAAAAACGCATGACGAAGGAGAGGAATGTTTCCCTTATTTTTTTCTCTTTTTTACACACAACGTCCATTTTTTACTGTCTCTGACCCCTGGTGCTGTAACCGCCTCAAAATCAATAGTGAAGGTACGAGAATTCTAGAGTCGCGGAATTTTGGACTGTGTCCAAGATTTCAGCCTAAAATGCTATCCATCAGTCAGAAATGGGTACCTTGTCAAGAAAACTTTAGCAGAAGCTGAGAATGGTTTGTCTTTTAGAGAGCAAAGATGAAACTTGAAAATTGTGACAGAACCTATAAGGGGGTTTGTCAGCAACATTTTATGCTCCGATACTAATTGTTGCCACTTTAAGTAAGATTACTTTGTCTAAAATAAAGGCAAAGGAATTTGAGGGTAACTGTTTTGATAGATTGTTTTATATTATGGTATATGATACAAAAAATACCCATTCATTTTTTATGTATAATAAACATTGTGAATTGTATTTTACTTATTTTGATACAAATTCTTGCCATTTTAAGAAAGATATTTTTGAATAAAATGAATATAATTTAAAAGTAAATAGCTTGATAGATTTCATTTTCTTTTAGAATGTTTGGAGGAAATGTAAAAATGATATTGCAGTGATGTTCGATGTATACTTATCTGAAATACTTTTCATAAAAATATAAACTTTATTACCAAAGAAATTGTTTCTATAAGAAGTATGTGTAATATAAATGGAAATAATTTTGAGATTTTCTTAAAATTATAAATAGAATATTAATCAAATTTTACTACACTTGAAAAAATAACTTTTTGGAAAAAAAAACAAAACCTTCATAGACTAATGGAGGAACAAAAATTTGGACTGTCCAAGATTTTAGCCTAAAATGCTATCCATCAGTCAGAAATGGGTACCTTGTCAAGAAAACTGTTTAGCAGAAGCTGAGAATGGTTTGTCTTTTAGAGAGCAAAGATGAAACTTGAAAATTGTGACAGAACCTATAAGGGGGTTTGTCAGCAACATTTTATGCTCCGATACAAATTGTTGCCACTTTAAGTAAGATTACTTTGTCTAAAATAAAGGCAAAGGAATTTGAGGGTAACTGTTTTGATAGATTGTTTTATATTATGGTATATGATACAAAAAATACCCATTCATTTTTTATGTGTAATAAACATTGTGAATTGTATTTTATTTATTTTAATACAAATTCTTGCCATTTTAAGAAAGATAATTTTGAATAAAATGAATATAATTTAAAAGTAAATCGCTTGATAGATTTCATTTTCTTTTAGAATGTTTGGAAGAAATGTAAAAATGATATTGCAGTGATGTTCGATGTATACTTATCTGAAATACTTTTCATAAAAATATAAACTTTATTACCAAAGAAATTGTTTCTATAAGAAGAGTGTGTAATATAAATGGAAATAATTTTGAGATTTTCTTAAAATTATAAATAGAATATTAGTCAAATTTTACTACACTTGAAAAAATCTTTTTGGAAAAAAAACAAAACCTTCATAGACTAATGGAGGAACAAAATTTTGGACTGTCCAAGATTTTAGCCTAAAATGCTATCCATCAGTCAGAAATGAGTACTTGTCAAGAAAACTGCTTAGTAGAAGATGTGGATGGTTTGTCTTACAGAGATCAAGGATGGAACTTTAAAAATATGACAGAACCTATCACGGGTTTGTCAGCAACACTTTGTTTTGATACAAACTGTTGCCACTTTAGTTTGGTTTATTTTTGTCGTCCGATTATCTACACTAATGGGATATAAGACCAGGGGGAATGCCCTTCGTGGGTGTCTAAGGGAACCTAACCCGTATTTACGCAAGGTTCGAAGAAAACCACGAAAACTCCGAACGGTTAGGCCGACAGCCGCGGTTGGATTCGAACCCAGCACCTGCCGTCTACCAGTTGAGAGGTCTGAACCTCTCGGCCACTGGTGTTGCCACTTTAAATAAATTATTTTGTCTAAAATAAAAGTAAAAGGAACTGTTTTGATAACTGCTTTTATAGATTGTTTCGTATTAGGACATCTGAAAAAAATGTAAAAATGATACCCATTCATTTTTTATGCATAATAAACAATAAAAGTTGTTGTATTTATTATTTTTTTTTTCGATACAAATTGTTGCCACTTTTAGAAAGATAATTTTGTATAAAATGAATATAATTTAAAGGTAACTCGCTTGATAGATTTCATTTAATTTTAGAATGTTTGGAAGAAATTTGAAATTGAAATTCGATGTAATTATATCAGAAATACTTTTAATAAAATATGAGCTTTATTACGCTAGAAATTGTTTTTACCAGAAGTATGTGTAATATAAGGGAAAAAAATTAAGATTTTTTTTTTTTTTTTTTTTTTTTTGTGAATTGAAAATTGATTCAAAATTTTATTTTACAAAGATTCTTTTATCGAAGATTTATTTTACAAATTGATCAAATTTTATTTTGAAAAATGTATATAGAGAGAGACTAATGGTACAACAAACTTTTGAACTGCTTTCGAGATTTTAGTCTAAAGTACCATCCATAAGTCAAACATGGGTATTTTATCAAGAAAATTGTTTAACAGAATCTCAAGACGACTTCTCATCTAGCGAGCAAAGATGAAATTTGAAAACTATGATAGAATCTATAAAAGGCCTAATATTTTTAACACTATCAGATTGGTAAAGTTATCATACGAATTGATTATTTCCAGCTGAGCGAGAAATTGCCCAGGCCGGAATCGAACCCGGATACTCGGCTTACAAGGCCAATGCTTTACCTGTTAAGCTCTCTGGGCGATAGCCGGCCGGGATTTTTCGCTCAGATAACCTTATTGGCCGTAACATCTGGTCTGTCATTTGAAACAGAATCGCAGAATAAACCGCAGGTAATGGAACTCCATATAACGATGAATACGTAGATATACTAATATTTTTAACACAATCAAACTGATTGGTAAAGTTATCATACGAATTGATGAATAAGGTTATCTGAGCGAAAAATTCCAGCCGGCTATCGCCCAGATAGCTTAACAGGTAAAGCATTGGCCTTGTAAACCAAGTATCCGGGTTCGATTCCCGGCCTGGGCAATTTTTCGCTCAGCTGGAAATAATCAATTCGTAATATAAGAGGCCTGTTCACTAGCACTTTTTGTTAGGTAGTGAAGTATTGAACTAATATTTGAAGCTCCTTTTAAAGCATGGTTCCAATAGTTGGAACGAAGTTGAAATAGAAAGCTCGAAATGTTGGTAGGATATTTCACCATCTTATGGTGGCAGCTACTGAGCACCAGAATTTGGTTCAAACCAGAACAAAATTTTTAACAGAGTAACTGTTTTGATAGATTGTTTTACGTTATAGCATCTCAAAAAAATTAAAGATACCTATTCATTTTTTATGTATAATAAGCAATTTGAATTGTATTTTACTTATTTCTATGCAAATTGTTGCCAGTTTAAGTAAGATAATTTTGTATAAAATAAAAGAAATATAATTGAAAAATAGATTTCAGCTTATATTATGATGTTTACGATAAAGAGTAAATATGAAATCGCCGTGATATTTCATGCGCATTTATCTGAATTACTTTTCGTTAAAAAATGTGAGCTACATATATAGAATAATACATATTGAAGAAACTAATATTTATTTCGAAAGGGAGTGTTTCTACAAGTATTATGTAAGATAAATTAAAATAATTTAGAGAAGATTTCTTTTAACGGTACTTACGTACTACGCCAAGCGCAGCAGAAGTTGCGCTAATAAAGTGCAATCTTGTTGTTCGCACACGTTTGTTCCCTTGGTTTTTGATGATTTTTGACGCCATTTTTTAGTACTTTTTTTAGTGCTTTGGTTCTTTTTTTGCTCATTTTGACGATAATTTTTTGTGCGTGTGCGAACAACACGACTGTTCTTTAATGGCGCATTGGCGCAACTTCTACAGCGATGGCGTTAAGACAGCAATTTTTGTAAAAATTGCTGTCACAAACTAATGGGCCGAAAAAAGTTTGGAATATTTTCAAAATTTAAGTTGCCACCATCGTTTTCATTTTACGCCGGAAGAGTTTCTATAAAAAGAATAATTTTCCAATACAAATTGTTGTCATTTTAAGTGCAAATATTTTATTGAAGATAAGGGTAGAAAACAAGGAAACAAATGAAGGTGATTGTTTTGATCGTTTCCTAAAATTTCTGGATGTAGAAAATGTAAAAATGATACTTCATTACTCTAAATGTGCTTATAGAATGAATTTTCCCCCAATAAACAGTTTGAATTCTATTTACTCATTTCAATACATATCATTTTTGCTTTAAATGTGTGTCCTTTGTCAAAAATGAGATAAGCAAAAGAATTCTATAATGAATGCTATCATAGATTTAAAATATCACGATTTGAATAATATGGCATTTGGAGAAAATGTAATTTTCTTCACTCTGAATCTTTTTTATCTACACCTATTTAATATAATTTGTAATAAGTAACAAGAATTATACATTTTTTTTTATCTTACCCGTTAAGAAAATGGCTTTTAGAATTCTATAGGAAAAGTTTTATAGAATTCTATAGAATTATGGCCCATTTCTTTATAAGCGAGTTTAAATGCTATAAGAATATTTGTAGAATTTCAGTAGAAAAGTCTGTAGAGCAGAAATTTCTATTAAACTTCTATTAAACAATTTCTCTCTGCAGACATTATTAACCTTCTTCGGGTATTCCTGTAACTTTTAATCCAGATTATAGAAAAATGGGCCATAATTCTACAGGAATCTATAAAACTTTTCCTATAGAATTCTCAAAGGCATTTTCGTAAGGGAATAATTGTTCTCAATTTTAGTAAAACGTTCTTCTTGAAAAGTAAACTTTTTTGGTGATTTTTTTTAAAATCAGAAATCATGTATGTTATTTGGAAAATAAAATAATTGCATGTCATTGATTTTTATATGAAGGCCCACCTTAATTCTAAAAACTTAAAAATATATAAATATATATAGGACAGTTGCACCATAAAATTTAACTAATAATAACTTAACTAATAACTAATAACTAATAATAATTTAACTAATAATAATCATAGTTCCATGCAATAACCCAGTTTAAGGTAAAATAAGAGAATCCATCGAAATCATAGCACGAGAAAATAAACCATGTAATGATAATTTATCCTACAATATACCAAAAATATGGCATAACATCATAAAATCTTAAAATTTTTATTTCCTTGCAATATTTTAATTTTTACTCACGTGTTATTGGCAACATTTTTTAAAAATTTTAATTCACTTAGAATTTAATACTGTAAATTTAGTACAAATATTAGCTCTCGATCAAGATGCAAACATAGTCCTTCCATTGTCATATTTTCCTGAAGACGCCCGCAGAAGACGGCGCGAAACGTTGAAAGTTTTATTTTATTTTAATATGTACTAATGTATATTAAAATTCCTGTTTTGTGCACCACTGAGCAATGTGTTATTATTAGTTAAAAATATATAGTGCACAGTAAAAAAAATCGTCAAATTTATCGCAATGTTGCCAGGAATGTTGCCAGTATTTTTTGTCATAAAAATTGCAGTAAAATTTGATGCAATAAAATAATTACATCTGATTTTACAGCAAAAACTGCTGGCAACATTGCTGCCAAAAGTTTTTGCCGTAAATTTAACAGATTTTTTTTTTTTAATTTACAGAGTGAATGCGTGTAAAACATACTTTTTTAAATGGAACAGATTAGTTTATTTGTGAATACTTCACTCAGTTCAGCTGGTAAATGAATATAACTACTAGACTTTTTGCTTGAGAACGGTCATTCTCTTTTATTAAACAGTGATATCACAAGGTTTCTAATCCTTTGGCCTAAATAAAGCTGCCGTTCAGAAAATTAACGAGATCATCAGAAGAAGTAATTGACCTAATTTTCTTCACTTCTTAAGTTACTAATGCACGGGGATAAAATTAAGTGTTAACAGAATCATAATCACTGTCTTTGAAAACAAATATTAAAAATATTGGCTCTAGTTCTTCTAAACACGCAAAGTGCTTGAGTTTGTTTTGCTTTTATGATGCGTTGTTTTGTATTGTTATTATTTATCCTTGAAGATTCGTATGATTTTCTCATGCAATGATTATAATTAAACTGATTTTCTTAAAAGTATACGAAGCTATCTCTCTTTGTATGGCTTTAATTTTTTTTTTTTTCTAGTATGAATGAACATCATAGGTATAGGTAAAATTAAGTGATTTTTGTTCTTTTATACATAACACGGGTTTTACACGGTTTGAATATTTTAGATCAGTCATGCATTTGTTCAACTTTTTTAGTTTTAAGATTTTTACATTTATTTTATTTGCAGATTATGGTATTATTGCAGATGGTGAGAAAAGTTACAAAAAAAATGAATATTCATTTTAATAAGGGCGATTATTATTAAAAAGTGCCTATTCATTTTAAGAAATTACTACAATTGAATTATCAAAATATAAAAATAATGTAAATTAAATGGTTTTTTAAATGGAACAACCATGTAATATATATATATACTGAATAAATAAATAAAGAGAGAAAGTGAGAATAAAGAAAATTTTTTTTATAAGAACTATAAAAGAAAATACCTTTATATCCATTGTTTAATACTTTAAAAAAAAGTATAAAAAATGTAAAATAGAATTCAAGTAATAAAAAATGTATTCTGTTAATCGTTAGCTGTATCAAGTTTCAAATTTAGGTGTTTAGAGAAGGGGACAGATAGAAATAAAATTCACGGCATCTTTTAATGGTCGTGTAGTTTAAAAAATAATAATAATAGGAAATATTGTTGTTAAAAAGTATGTATTAAAATGTATTATTTTTAAGCAGTATTTTAAGTAAATTTCTGATAAAAAAAAAAGCATAATTGGTTGCAAATTATAAACTTAAAATTCTTTTACTTTATCGAACAGGTTAAACAGACAGCACCATCTATCACATTAAAAAATAACAGGAATCACTTATGTAATTCGTTACAGTAACAATTAATTTAAAAACAAATAATTCAAAATTCAAAATTTTTATAATTAAACATTTCTTTACCATCAAATCTTGACGGACACTGTCCAGTATTATTCTAAAATGTAAAGAATAATTTACTTTCGAAATAATAATTGGTTAGTTATCGTTAAAGAATACAATATATAGAAAAATAATTATCAGTAACTAATTTAAGAAATAAATGCATAACACAAAGTATCACATTCTTAATAATAAAAAAATGTAAGTACTGTCGGATTTGAATATTACACCGGCCGATAAATCATTTATGCTATCAATGTAGTAACTTTGGACAATTTTTAAATGGATATATAAATAATAATAATAAATTAAAATTTAGCAGCTTAATGGTATTTTAATGCAATCCTGATAATTTAACATAGAAAAAAAAGCACTGAATTTTCTCTAACGTTTAGCTCAATAAAAAGTTTTTTCTATTCTACAAAGAAATATTAATGTTTATTTGTTAATTTGAGGGGAAAAATCATTACTCATCTATACTAATAAATAAAAAAAGAAAGTGAAGAAAAATTCACAACAACAAAATCAAGAACCAACACATTTATAGATCTTCCGTAAAATTAATCATTCGTAAAAAATATATCGCGGAAATATTTGCACTATCACAAAAGACTAAAATGAACGGAAATTCATTACAAACCATTTGCAACAAAAATGTATTTTCCTACGGGAAACAATATTTTTAGGAAAAATAACAGCATTACGGGCGATAAAACTTTGATGACAAATATTTCCTCCGTATTTTCATAAATGTGTCGTTCGGGTTGTGTCTGCGGCGCAAATAATTGTAGGAACATCGGATTTTCAGCATGTTGTGACATTCATCAGGTGTTCTATAGATTTGGTTTAAATAATAAATAATGTTTAAAAAAGCAATAATTAATCATGTATGATATAAAGTTGCTATTTAGCAGCTTAATGATAGTTTAATGTAATCCTGATGATTTAACGTAACAAAAAAAAAAAACACACCGAATTTATGTTATAGTTGGCTTAATAAACAGTTTCTTTTATTCTACCGAAAAATACTAATGTTTATTAATTTGAGAAACAAAATAATGTATATAATTCATTTATAATAATAAATAAAAAAAGAAAGTAAAGAAAAATTAATAACAACAAAATCAAAAAATAACACGTTTATAGGTCTTCCGTAAAATTAGTCAGTCAGCGTTAAAAATATAACGCGGAAATATTTGCAATATCACAAAAGATTAAAAAGAATAGAAGTTACTTACGAGCCATTTGCAAGAAAAATGTATTTTCCTTCGGGGAGACGATATTTTTACGAAAAATAGCAGCGTTACGGACGATAAAACTTTGATGACAAGTATTCCCTCCGTATTTCAGAATTGTGTCGTTTGAATTGTGTCTGCGGCGAAAATAATTGTTGGAACATCGGGTTTTCAGCATACTGTAACATTCATGATGTGTTCTATAGATTTAGTTTGAATGATAAATAACGTTTAAACTCATATAACTGCTAATTGTTCATGTATTGATTTGTATATAAAGATATCTTTTTAATGCAAGTTCTAAATGTGCTACATTTTGAGTTTGACGTTTTTACACAACCGTCTTGCAAGAGTTCTTTTTATAGCTGTCACTATTTGCTAGTTATAAATTCATAAAATACAGTCAGTCAAACTTAGGGTCTCCTTTCTGTGGTAGGGTAAGTTAACAATGTAAAAAAAAATATTTTATAAATTATATTGGTTAGTTCTCATTAAGAAATACTATATATAAAAATATAATTATCATGAATTATTGAAATAAATAAATGCACAACTCATAATATGACATTCTTAATGAATAATATAGATACGGTTAGATTTTAATATTACATCGGCTGACAAATAGTTTAAACTATTAATGCAGAACTTTGGGAGTCTTTTTCAATAGATATATAAATGATAATAAAAAGTTAGTTTAGCAGCTTAATGGCGTTTTAATGTAATCCTGATGATTTAACATAAAAAAACCGCACTGAATTTTATTGTAACATTTAGTTTAATATAAGGTACCCTGGGGTAATAACGCCACGTTAAGGTTCTACCAATTTTCACGGCTCAGTTTTAGTTTGTATTTTTCAAACAAATATATGATTTGATACAGCAACTCATTGACTATCTATGTAAAAAAATAATTTAACAGATATGTAGTCATAAAATGTAATGGCGTGATTTCTTGACCAATGCTATTTGGCGTTATTACCCACCTATTTGAGTGCCTATTTGGGAGTCAACCGGGATATTAATGCCAAGGATTGGCGTTATTACCCCGTTATAGTTATTGCGCTGTGCATTTTAAATTACAAATTATCTCGAGAAGATATTCAAAATCTTCAACAACATTTTGAAAGTCCATGAAATGTACTACAAATTTATGTAATTAACAAAGTATTCCCGGATAAAAAAAATAGTCTTCACATCACAAAACGTATCTCGCAAATTTTAGATCAAGCGTTAATTTTAGTTGCTTGTAAAAACAATAAGACCTAAAAATGAAACAAATTAACTTGAAGCTGTTTTTTGCGATTTATATGACTCAAAACCCTTCTGCGTAGAGCACATGGGTGTCATTTACCAGATTATTTCATAATTATGCAAAATATTAGCACTTGGCGTTATTACCCCGCCTGGCGTTATTACCCCAGATTACCTTACATTTCCTTTTATTCTTCAAAAAAAATATTAATGTTTCTTAATTTGAGGAAAAATCATGTATAATAATCATCTATACTAATAAATAAAAAAGAAAGCAAAGAAAAATTCATACCAACAAAATAAAGAAACAACACGTTTATAGGTATTCTGTACAATTAATCATTCAGCGTTAAAAATATATCGCGGAAATATTTTGCAATATCACAAAAGACAAAAAAAAAAACGGAAATTCCTTACAAACCATTTGCAAGAAAAATATATTTTGCTGCGAGAAACAATATTTTTACAATATAATAGCAGCATTACGGGCGATAAAAGTTTGATGACAAATATTTCCTTCGTATTTTCAGAAAAGTGTCGTTTTGGGTTGTGTTTGCGGTGGTGCTCTATAGATTTAGTTTAAATGATAAATAATGTTTAATAAATCCAATTATTTTTCATATATGATGAAAAGTTACAAATTAGCATAGTAAAAAAGAAAACAAAATCCCACTGAATTCCTGTATCGTTTGGCTTAATAAACAGTTCTTTCTATTCTACAGAAAAATAAAAATGTTTGGTTGTTAATTTGAGAAAAGAAATCTTGTATATTCATGATCTAAACTAATAAATATGAAAAAGAAAGTAAAGAAAAATTCGTAACAATGAAATAAAGAAACAACCTGTTTAGTAGGTCTTACGTAAAATTAATCATTCAATGTTAAAAATATATCGCGGAAATATTTGCACTATCACAAAAGACTAAAAAAACGGAAATTCTTTACAAACCATTTCCAAGAAAAATGTATTTTCCTACGGGAAACAATATTTTAAAGAAAAATAGCAGCATTACGAGCGATAAAACTGTGATGACAATTATTTCCTCCGTATTTCAGAAATGTGTCGTTTAGTTGTGTCTGCGGTACAAATAATTGTTGTAACATCGGATTTTCAGCATACTGTGACATTCATGATGTGCTTTATGGATTTAGTTTAAATTGCAAATAATGCTTTAAAAGAACAATTATTTAACATGTATGACAAAAAGTTACAATTGAACAGCGTAATGGTATTTTAATGTAATCTTAATGATTTAAACTTTAAAAAAATAATGATTATTAAAAACTTTGAATTTTTTCTAACATTTGGCTTAATAAACAGTTTCTTTTAACCTTCAGAAAAATATGAATGTTTGTTTGTTAATTTGAGAAAAAAAATCATGCTTATTATTCTTTTATACTAATAAATAACAAAAAAATAAATCATAACAAAACGTTTATAGGTGTTTCCTTAAATTAATCATTCAGTGTTAAAAATATATTGCAGAAATATCAGCACTATAACAAAAGACTAAAAAGAACAGAAATTCTTTACAAACCATTTCCAAGAAAAATGTATTTTCCTTCGGGAAACAATATTTTTTGGAAAAATGGCAGCATTACGGACGATAAAATTTTGATGACAAATATTTCCTCCGTATTTCAGAAATATGTCGTTTGGATTGTGTCTGTGGCGCAAACAATTGATGGAACATCGGATTTTTAGCATAAGGTGGAATTCATGATGTGTTCTATAGATTTAGTTTGAATGATAAATGAAATTTAAATCATATAACTGCAAATTGTGCCTCTACTGATTTGTATATAGAGATTTTTATCTTTATAATGCACGTTATAAATACGCTACATTTTGAGCTATGTACAGTCGTGGTTTACACAACCGTCTTCAAGAGTTTTTTTAATAGCTGTCACTATTTGCTAGTTATTGAATTATAAAATACAGTCAGCCACACTTAGAACCTCCTTTGTATGCAAGTTAACAATGCAAGGTATGGTAAGTTGACAATGCAAAAAATAAATTATTTTATAAATTACAATTGGTTAGTTGTCATTAAGAAATACTGTATAGAAAAATAAAATTATCATAAATTATTAAATAAATAAATGCCTAACTCATAATGTGACGTTATTAATGAATAATATAGATACAATTATATTTAATATTACATCGGCTGGCAGATCGTTTAAACTATTACTATGGCAGTCTTTTTCAATAGATATATAAATAACAATAAAAAGTTGCAGTTTAACAAGTTAATGGTATTTTAATGTAATCCTGATGATTTAACATAAAAAAATTAATTTTACTGTAACATTTGGTTTAACATGCTTTTCCATTTGTTCTTCTAAAAATATTAATGTTTGTTAATTTGAGGGAAAAAATCATGTATAATAACCATCTATATTAATAAATAAAAAAAGAAAGTAAAAAAAAAATTTCATAACAAAATCAAAAAAGAACACGTTAATAGATATTCCGTTAAAATTAATCATTTAGCGTTAAAAATATAACGCGGAAGTATTTGCACTCTCTCAAAAGATGAAAAAGAACGGAAGTTACTTACAAACCATTTGCAAGAAAAATGTATTTTCCTTCGTATAATCTTCATTCCTTGATTGTGTCTGCAGCACAAATAATTGTTGGAACATCGGATTTTCAGCAGACTGTGACATTCAGAATGTGATCTATAGATTTAGTTTAAATGATAAATAATGTTTTTAAAAAGCAATTATTTAACATGCATGACAAAAAGTTGCAATTGAGCAGCTTAATGGTATTTTAATGCAATCTTTAGGATTTAGACGTTAAAAAAAATAATAATTAAAAACTTTGAATTTTTTGTAACATTTGTCATAATAAAGTTCCGTTTAACCTTCAGAAAAATATTAATGTTTGTTTGTTAATTTGAGAGAAAAAATCATACTTATTATTCATCTATAATAATAAATAAAAAAGAAAAAAAATCATAACAAAACGTTTATAGGTCTTCCATTAAATTAATCATTCAGTGTTAAAGATATATCGTGGAAATATTTGCACTATCACAAAAGACTAAAAATAGGAAAATCCCTTACAAAACATTTGCAAAAAGAAAAAAAAAGTATTTTCCTTCCGGAAACAATATTTTTACGAAAAATAGCAGCATTACGGGCAATAAAACTTTGATGATTTCCTCCGTATTTCAGAAATGTGTCGTTTCGGTGTTGCCTGCAGTGAAAATAATTGTTGGAACATCGGGTTTTCAGCAGACTGTGGTATTCATGACATGCTCTATATATTTAGTGTAAATAACATGTAAAAGAAAGGAGAACAATTATTTATCATGTCTGACAAAAAGTTTAAATTGAGCAGCTTAATGGTATTTTAATGTAATCCTCATGATTTAAACGTTAAAAAACGATGGCGTTTTTGTAACATTTGGCTAAATAAACAGTTTTTTTCCCTTTATTTCACAGAAAAATACTAAAGTTTATTTGTTAATTTGAAAAAAAAAAAATCCTTGCGTATTAATCATCTATATTAATAAAGAAAAATGAAAGTAAAGAAAAATGAAAGTAAAGAAAAATCCGTAACAACGAAATCAACAAGCAACACATTTATAGGCCTTCGGTAAAATTAATCTTTTAGTATTAAAAATATATCTCGAAAATATTAGCACTAACACAAAAGACTAAAAAGAACGAAAATTCCTTACATACCATTTGCAAGAAAAATATATTTTCCTTCTGGTAAGAATATTTTTAGAAAAAATAGCAGCATTACGGGCGATAAAACTTTGATGACAAATATTTCCTCCGTAATTCAGAAATGTGTCGTTTTGTCTTGTGTCTGCGGCACAAATAATTGTTGGAATACCGGATTTTCAGCATTTTGTGACATCCATGTTGTGTTCTATAAATTTACTTTAAATGATAAATAATGTTAAATATATCATGTATGACAAAAAGTCACAATTGCGCAGCTTAATGGCATTTTAATGTAATCCTGGTGACTTAAACGTTAAAAAATAAAATTTATTTAACTTTTTAACATAATACACTGTTTCTTTTATTCTATAGAAAAATATTAATGTTTATTTGTTAATTTGACGAAAAAAAATCATAACCATTAATCATGTATACTAATAAATAAAATAGAAAGCAAAGAAAAATTGATAACGACATCAAGAAAGAACGCGTTTATAGATCTTCCATAAAATTAATCATTCACTGTTAAAAATATATCGCGTAAATATTTGCACTATCACAAAAGATAAAAAAGAACGGAAGTTACTTACAAATCATTAGCAAGAAAAATGTATTTTTCCTGGGGAAACAATATTTTAAAGAAAAATAGCAGCATTACGGGCGATAAAACTTTGATGACAGATATTTCCTCAGTATTTTCTGAAATGTGCCGTTTGATTGTGTCTGTGGCACAAATAATTGTTGGAACATAGGATTTTCAGCAGATTGTGGGATTTATGATTTGCTCTATATATTTAGTGTAAATAATATTTAAAAGAAAAAAAAACAACCATTTATCATGTATGACAAAAAATTACAATCGGGCAGCTTAATGGTATTTTAATGTAATCCTGATAATTTAAATGATTTTTTTAAAAAAAGGCTTTAATTTTCTGTAACACTTTGCTTAATAAACATTTCCTTTTATTTTTCAGAAAATATTAATGTTTTTTTGTTAATTTGACGAAAAAAATTATTAATATTAATCATGTATACTAATAAATAAAAAAGAAAGTAAAGAAAAATTCGTAACAACGAAATCAAGAAACAACACATTTGGAGGTCTGCCATTAAATTAATTATTCAGTATTAAAGCATTTGCACGAAAAATGTATTTTTCCTGGGGGAAAAAATATTTTAAAGAAAAATAGCAGCATTACGAGCGATAAAATTTTTATTACCCCGAGTAGTGATGTATGAAGGTCTTCTCCAGTGCATGGGTGATCTTATGTTCTCTTGACAGTACATGTCCCAGACTTTCCAAGCAACTGCCACGATGCGTGCAACAAGTTTTTGATAGTGATAACAAACATGTTTTCTTTCCCTGTTCGTGTCGTTTCTTTGTTGTGTTTTGTAACGTCACTACCGTGCCAGGAAAACCTTTCCGACCATGGGTTGCTATGTAATTTTTAATCCTTGTAATGTCCCATACCTCCCCTTAAAATCTGTCCCAATATTTCTGAGACACTCTGTATAATTTCAAAATTTTGCATGAATCTTTTTTAGTACAACGCTGTTATTTAATGAATTATGATACCCTATTGTGTATTAAGTTACCTTGCGGACAGTGATTTTATTTTATATATGTTCTCTTACACAACTTGTGCTATAATTTTTATTGTAATACATTTTAAATGTTAAATTAATTTTCTAACTAATGAAACTAGCCAATAAAAACCTTGTGTGGAAAATTACAATCACTAAAATCCAACGTTTGAACACACAATAATTAAAAACATTTAACAGACGTATATATTTCGCGACGTATTCGCGAAACATATACGTCTGTTAAGTGTTTTTAATTATTGTGTGTTCAAACGTTGGATTTTAATTATTGTAATGAAACATTATTTTAATACCCTATCACTAATTAAGCTTTTTTATATATAAAAATTCATAGATTATGTATTTAAATACTTATAAGTGGAAGTAGGCTCATTACACCTTGCAACTGTCTTAACAGCTCATATTTAGAAATTTGTATACTATGAATTGCTCATAAGAAATTATATAATAATTAAATTTTTACTTCATTTTTACGATATCGTTTTTAAATATTGTGGTCTATTAACACAATTTTGAGGAATTAATATATGGGAAACAAGTATCCTATGTTAAAAATAATAAAAGTAGCCTGCAAAATTTGGGTCGTATACTGTTCTCTAGCTTTTTATAATTGATTCTAATTTATTTTGTAAGCTTTGAATCGTAAAATGCCATTTTCTTTAAGCCATCACGTCAGATGTTTCGTAAATCATAAAGTTCAATCTTCTAATGTTCAAAGTTAATAGTGATTACAAATCATTATAAAAAAATTAATATTATAAATTTTTGAAATAAATAAAATTAAATTGAATTAAAAAGTTTTACATATATTTTATAATAACAAATTACCGCTACATTTTTAATATTTAACTTTGAAATTTATGATTTACAAAAAATTCTAAAGTGATGGTAAAATATTTTCAAAAGGCCATTTTCAGATTTAGCGCCAAAAATACATAAATACGAATTATTAATAAAATATAATAATAAAAAAATCACAGGCTTACATGATTGGCGTACTAATTATAATATTTATTTGCATAAATACATATGAGGAGCCCAGAAGCCAAGGAGTACAAGTGACACAATTTCGATTTGGAGTAAATTGAGTTTAAAGATAATTGATGTTAAATTGGAACATCAATAACAATTGAGTGGATTGAAATAGAAAATTTTTGCTTGTTGCATTCTGGTCTTTGAACTCTTATTTCAATAACTGTTAAAAAATAAAGTACAATTTTCTTTAATTGTATAATTAATCAATATTGTTTGTTTTTCGAAAAAAGTGGTTTGCCTCTATAACTCAGCAAACAATAAGAAAATCACTTATATTTCTTTACCTGAAATGAAAAAAGCATATTTTTAGGTCGTCAGTGTATTTAGTTTATTTTTTTTCAATTTTGTCACTTATACCCCTTGGCTTCTGGGGCCCTCATGTATAATATTTGTTTATTTAATAAGAGAATTATCACATTGGTAACTAAGCATAGAACCTACAGAATGAAAAGTGTCCAACCCGGAGATCGAACCCGGAACCCCCTGAAATAGTACTCCAAGTATTCTACCTTTTAAGCTACGAGGACGATGCCGAGCTTAGCATTTTCCATTCCAACTGCAGCAAAAACTGGAAACGTCTTCATCAACACAAACAAACCCAGTGTGAGCTGTATCACACGGAGAAAGATTTTTCGGCAACATTTTACAAAACGTGATCGTTCATTTTGCTGAGTGTTCGGTAAACAAATTTTCCAAACTTCTCGCGGGGTTATTTAATTTCTCGCTCCGCTCCTATTGGTCAGTTGATCAGCGCTGAATGAATGACGAACATTTTCCGTGCAATACGTTAAATGTTCGGTAAGCAAGAATAGCCAGCAGATTCTTCACCATATTCTCACGATATCACCAACATTTTGCTCGCTGTAATGTTGTGTTAGGGAGAAAGTTCGGCGAATAGGGCACGTGTGATGCCGCTATTAGGGTGAACTCTTTATGAACATTTGATCGGTGAATACAGTGGTAGAGAGCTTGGAGCACTATTCGAAGTGTTCCGGGTTCGATTCAAGGCTTGGACCTTTTTCACTAAGTTGGTTTTAAGCTTAGTTAGCAATATGATAATTCACGTAGGAAATATTCAAGAATTTCAAGCGTAATCTCACTGCTGGAATTACATTAAAATTATATATCATTTTTTTTTTTTTTTTTTTTTGTCATTTCCGGAAAAATCAAATAATGTGTATGAAACCTATGTTCGGTAAAATTAAGAGATATTATATAAAGAAAAATTAACAAGCCTGGTGTTTAGATGTCTGCATTGAAATTAATCACTCAGAGTTAAAAAAATATATCTTAGAAATATTTGCACTTTCACAAAAGACTAAAGAGAACGGAAATTCTTCATAAACCATTTGCCAGAAAAATATGTATCCCTTCGGGAAACAATATTTTTATGAAAAATGGCGACATTAAAGGAGATAAAAATTTTGATGACAAATATTTCTCCCATAGATTAAAAATGTGTCGCTAGTGTTATGTCTGCGGTGCAAAAGAATTGTTGGAAATCGAATTTTCTGCATTCTGCGAATTCATGCCATGCTTTGCCTCATACATTTCTTTTATGTGATAAATATTGTTTTAAAGCATGCGGCTTCCAAAATATTTTTAAACATGCATGCTACAGATTTATTTATATTTCTAATGAGATATTTTTATGATTAATTATTTCGAATATTTAGCGAATTCATTAATGTAGTTATGTAATGGTTTAGAAATAGTAATTTTTAGAAGTATGTTTAGATGCTTCAAAAAATAATATCATAATTGTAGTAAATTATAATAATTTATTGATTTAAATTAAATAAAATTGAATTAAAATGTTTTACGTATTTTTTAAGTTTTACATATCTTAAAGTTTCATTTTTTTTCCGATAGCCAATTATCGCATTTTTATAATAACATAATTTTTGTTTGCACAAATGCACATTTAATATTTGCTTGTCATTTTCGGAAAAATCAAATACAGTCGACTCTCCTGAATTCGAAATCGGATAAATCGAATCTTCGCTTAATTCGAAATAAACATGAAGTCCAGAAAATTACAAGGGCAGTATAACGTTAAAAAGTTTTATTTATTCGAAAGCATTTTTCCTTTAATTCGTTTATTCGAACTAAATAGAATTCTGATTTTTCATTTTTCCTTTCTGTCTCAGATTTCGGATCCTTTGAATAATTGTCTTTCTTTTATTTTTGTGAGAACTGTTCCCAACAGGAAATCCACTTTCTTATGCCCCATCTGTCCATCAGTGATACCTCAAATTTTTCTTCCACCCGTAAAGCATGGTGACGTCACTGCAACGTCGTTGTGAAGTCACATTGTGACTTTGTGACCATCGGTTGTCGATGTGACGTCACGTGACGTCGATGTGAAGTCGTTATGGCCGTTTTAGAGCTCTTTTGTGACGTTTCACAATGTGACAAATTTGTGAAAAATATGTCAATTGTGACTAATTTGACATTAACATTGTGACGAAACTGTGACAAAAGCGACGATATTTAAATTGCCATAAACATGTTTTTTAAAGTAAATAACATGTTTTGAAGGATATTTATAAATTTCTAAAGATTTTTAAGAAAGTCGCATTTCAGTCACAATGTGACGTCACTGGGAGGTGGCATTTTGGTCACAGATGTGATGTGACCAAAGTGACTCACAGTGACGTCACTGTGACCATGCATGCTATTAGGGCATTGTGCTAGTTCCTAATACCTTAATTAGTTTTTGTATTTATACATTTTAATTTAATATTAAATCATATTCAAGTGATAACAGACAAAATAAATTTTAAAAACACTATAACATTTATTCCTTTGTAATAGAAGCATTTTAAGCATGTTTCCTCCCATATTTTTCATAATTCAAACATTGGATAATTCAAAAATTTCTTGGCACCCCGACGAATTCCAATTAACGAGAGCCGATTGTAACGAGTATGAATCAATTGCACGGGAAAATTAAAAGTTATTAAATGAAAGAGAAATCAACAAACCTGAAGTTTAGAGGTCTACATTAAAATTAATCATTGATAATTTAAAATGTACCTCAGAAATATTTGTACTACCAGAAAATAGTAAAGAGAACATAAATTATTCACAAACCGTTTGCCAGAAAAATATATTTTCTTTTCCGGAAACAATATTTTTACGAAAAATGACGCAGATAAAACTTTTGATGACAAATATTTCCTCCTAAATTAAAAATGTGTCGTTAGAGTCATGTTTGCGGTGTAAGGAATTGTTGGAAATCGAATTTTCAGCTTTCTGCGAATTCATGCCATGCTTTGCTTCATACATTTCTTTTATGTAATAATTATTGTTATAAAGCAGACAGCATCGAAAATATGGAAAAATGCATGCAGCGAAGTTTTTTATTTATTTCTGATGAGGAAATTTTATGATTAATTTTCTATTTCGAAAATTTAGCGAATTCTATTATACAGTTACCTATAGTTTAGAAATATTATTTTTTAGAAGTTTAGATGCTTCATATGATATTAAAAAATAATATTATAGTTGTAGTAAATTATAATAAATTATTGAATTAAATAAAATTGAGTTGAATAAAAAAGTTTTATGTTTCTTTTAAGTTTTACATAGCTTAAAGTTTATATATATATAATAACAAATTATCGTTTTTTTTTTTTTTTTTACTTATTGACTTTGAAATTTATTGATTGCGAAACATTCTGTAGTAATGTTGCAAAATGAAGGTAATTTTCAGATTTCGCGCTAAAATACATAAAAACGAATAATTAAAATATGAAAAAAATGCAAGTTTGTGTGATTGACATAATAAAAATAATTTTTCTTTGCACAAACATGCATTTAATATTTGCTTGTCATTTACAGAAAAATCAAATAACGTGTATGAACCATGTTCACGAGATAACAAAAAGATATTAAATGAAAGATAAATCAACAAATCTGGCGCTTAAACGTCTGTAATGAAATTAATCATTCGGAGTTAAAAATATATCTTAGAAATATTTACACTATCACAAAAGAGTAAAGTGAATGGAAATTCTTTACAAACCATTTACCAGAAAAATATATTTTCCTTCTGGAAACAATACTTTTACGAAAAAGGACGATATTAAAGAACATAAAACTTTTGATGACAAATATTTCCCTCATACATTAAAAATGTGTCGCTAGGGTTATGTCTGCGATGCAAAGAAATGTTGGAAATCGAATTTTCTGAATTCTGCGAATTCATTCTATGTTTTGCTCCATACATTTCTTTTATGTGATAAATATTGAAAGAAAGCATTCAGCTTCCAAAATAAGTTCAAAATTAACAGTGATTACAAATTATTACTTAAAAAAAATTCTAAATTGTAATAAATTTAAATAAATTATTGAATGAAATTGAATAAATGTTTTACATATCTTTTTAAGTTTTACATATCTATTTTATTTTTATTGTAAAATCGAACGATCGCTGTTTGTTTACTTTTTAGCTTTAAAATGTATGATTTGCAAAAAAATTCTGAAGTGATGGAGAAAAAATTAAGGCCATTTTCAGAATCGGAGGTAAAATACATAAAAGAGAATTGTTAAATTATGAAAACGAAAACAAAATAAAGATTGACATAACAAACATATTTTTTTATTTGCGCAAATACATATTTAATATTTGCTTGCATTTGCAGAAAAATCAAACAACGCGTATGAACCATGGGCACAGGAAAATTAAGAGATATTAAATAAAAGTGAAATAATCAAACCTGACGTTTAAAAGTCTACATTGAAAATAAACATTGAGCCCACAATAGTTACAGAAAAATTACTCAAAAAGACCCGGATGACCATGTAAAGTCTATGGGAGCGTTCTTTTCTAATATCTCGCTCAAAATTTAATATTTTTGTATGATTTTTTTGCACAAGACAGCTGAGGGCAATCCACAACCGGGCTAGTTTTTACTTTTTCGATTTTGGTTATATATTTTTTATATTACGATAGTTTCAGTTTCAGAACCGGTTTAAACCGGTTTCGAAAGTTAAAATAATTTTTTAAAGAAAATCTGAAACAAAAATTGAAAAAGTAAAAATTAGCCCGGTTGTGGATTGCTGTCAGCTATCTTGTGCAAAAAAATCATGCAAAAATATTAAAATTTGAGCGAAATATTAGAAAAGAACGCTCCCATAGACTTTACATGGTCATCCGGGTCTTTTTGAGTAATTTTTCTGTGACTATTGTGTGCTCTTAAAAATATATCTTAGAAAAATTTGCACTATCACAAAAGAGTAAAGAGAATGGAAATAAATGGAGAATACCTAGTGTGCACAGTATTATTATTCTTAATTAATATAGATACAATCGGATTATTGTGTTACATTGGCTTGCAAATCATTTACACTATTATATACTGCAGTACTTTATGACTCTTTGATAATAAATATATAAATAATAATAATAGTACAATTTAGAAGCTAAATGATGTTTTAATGTAATCCTGGGGATTTAACGTAAAAGAGAAAAACATCGCACTGAATTTCTGTAAAATTTGGCTTAATAAATAGTAGTTTTTATTCTTGACAAAAACATTAATGTTTATTTTTCATTTGAGAAAAAAATTATGTATATTAATCATCTATACTAATAAATAAAAATGAAAGTATAGAAAAATTCATAACCACGAAATGAAGTAATAACACGTTTATAGATTTTTCATGAAATTAATCATTCAGAGTTAAAAATATGCCTTAGAAATATTTGCACTATCACAAAAGTGTAAAGAGAACGGGAATTATTCAGAAACTATTTGCCAGAAAAATATTTTTTCCTTCAGGAAACAATATTTTTACGAAAAATGGCGACATTAAAGAAGATAAAAATTTGATGGCAAATATTCCCCCCATACATTTAAAAATGTGTCGCTAGGGTTTTGTTTGCGGAGCTTAAGAATTTTTGGAAATCGAAATTTCTGCATTCTGCGAATTTGTGCCATGCTTTGCTTCATACATTTCTAGAAATCATGCGGCTACCAAAATAGTTAAATATGTATTTTTTTATATTTTTAACATTATATTTTTATCATTTTTTTTTTTAATTTTTTTATTTTAATATTTTATATTTGTAACATAATTTTTATTTGCACAAATGCATATTTAATGTCATTTCCTGATAAATCAAATAACTTCCCTGAACCATGTTCACCTGGAATTTAAAAGATAATAAATAACAGATAAATCAACAAACCTGGCGTTTAAAAGTCTTCTTTGAAATTTTAAAATATATCTTAGAAATATTTGCACTATCACAAAAAAGTAAAAAGAGAGGTAATTATTCACAAACCATTTGCCAGAAAAAAGTATTTTCCTTCGAGAAATAATATTTTTACGAAAAAATATTTTTTTACGATATTAAAGAAGTTAAAACTTTTGATGGCAAATATTTACGCCATACATTAAAAATGCGTCGCTAGGATTATGTCTGAGGTGCAAAGAATTGATGGAATTAGAATTTTGTGCATTCTGAGAATTCTTGCTATGCTTTGCTTCATACACTTTTTTTATGTGATAAATATTCTTAGAAAGCATGCAGCTTCCAGAATACGGAAGGTTGCATGCTACAAAGTTTTTGGTAGGTCTGATGAGGCATTTTTAGTATTAAGTATTTTGATAATTTAGTGAATTATGTAACTTAGTTATCTATAGTTTAGAAATAGTGGTTTTGGAAGTATGTTTGGCTTGATTTATTTTGTGTCGACCGATTATCTACTCGAGGGACATAGGCCCAAGTGAGTGCCCTTCGTGGGGGTCTTTCTTAGAGAACCTAACCCGTATTTACGCAAGGCGCGAAGAAAACCACGAAAACTTCGAACGGTTAGGCCGATGGCCGGAATTGGGTTGGAAGTATGCTTGGATATTTCATATGATATGCAGAAGTTACATATTTAAAATAATTTATAAACGATACACAGTAAAAATCCCTTAATCCGGCACGTTTGGAACCTGACACATGCCGGATTATAAAGTGTTCCGTATTATAGTATGAATGTCGGGGAAAACTTTTAGAATTTAAATTTAAACAAAAAATGACAGTAAAACATGATTTTTATTCCTTAAACAGCTTGAATATATTAAAAAAATGAGTATTGTAAAATACAAGGTATGTGGACGTCAGTTTCAAAACTCGCCTTATAAAAAAAAACACAAGTTTTGATGACAAATATTTTCGCAATACGTTAAAAATATGTCGCTAGGGTTGTGTCAGCAGTGCAAAGAATTGTTGGAAATTGAATTTTCTACATTCCGCAAATTCAGGCCATGCTTTGCTTCATACGTTTCTTTTGTATGATAAATATTGTTTGAAAGCGTGCAACTTTCAAAGTATGGAAAATATGTATGTTACAGGTTTTTAAGTGCGTTCGTAATTATGTAAATACGTAGCACCTATTGTTGTCGCTCAGTCCCTCCGTCTGTCCGTCCGTCCGTCTATCCGCATATAACAACGCAAAAAGTACCCAACCGAATCGTTTGAAATTTAAAATACATAATTATAACATAATTTTGTCGAGTCATTTCAAATTTTATGAAAATCGGATGGATAGATTAATTACAGGGACATTCAAAAGGATTCCGTTACATTACGGTCAATAGGGAAAAAGTTTTAAATGCATTTTAATCGTTTGAAATTTAAAACATATAATTATTGCGTAATTTTGTCTAGTTATCTCAAATGCTATGAAAATCGGATGCATAAATCAATTACAGGGACAATCAAAGGGATTCCGTTACATTACGGTCAATGGGAAAAAAGATTCAAATGCATTTTAATGATGTTACACTCATTCGAACATAATAGAATTGGCATGAATCTATGAAATATATACTAAAATATGCATTCTGTACAATCTGTGATACAAGGAATTTTTATTATTAAATTACAGGGCCACACAAAAGTATTCCACTGTATAATGCTATACGGGGAAACATGGTTTGGTACGCGTTTTAATTATATTCAACTATTTCACATTTTATGAATAAGATATACGTTGCTGAGGTGTAATAAAAATTACTTCCTGCATATTTACAGAAACGTAAAGATTTCGACTACTATACTGTATCCGGAGTACGCTCTACTATATCAGCAAGATCTGAATATTTTTAAAACTTCGTTATCGTACGAACGCACCTCATATTCTACGTTCACGTGCAATTTACAACTTGTTTTTTTAATATTTGTGATGAGACATTTTTACGATAATTAAGTATTTCGATAATTCAACGTATTCTATACTTCAAAAATAGTCTTTCTTAATATGTTCGAATGTTTAATATGATACGTAGAAGTTCGAATTTTAAGATATTTTATAAACGATATATAAATATTTAATTACTACTTGTTTAACTCTTTCGGGTATCGTGTACTATTAATAGTAAATGTATTTTAATGGAGTAAAGTTTTGTTTAAAGAAATACTTTTGCTGTTATTTACATGTAATAATGTTAGTATATGTCTACACGTTTACTATATGACTTTCTTTTATGTTTAGGCATTTAGTGATAATAATAATTATTATTTGCTTAATTCTCTTTGCGCCGTTTGCGATTTTTTTTTATATTTAACTTATATTTCACTCAATAAATTTAAAATAAAAGCTTCTTCACTAACCGTCATAGCATACATGGTCACAGTGACGTCACAATGACGTCACTGTGAGTCACTTTGGTCGCATCACATCTGTGACGAAAATGCCACCACTCAGTGACTTCACATTGTGACTAAGATGTGACTTTCTAAAAAAATTTTCACACTTCGTCACAATGCTAATTTCAAAGTAGTCACAAATGACACACTTTTCACAAATTGGTCACATTGTGACGTCACAAAGTGATCACAATGCGACGTCACAAAAAAGCTCTAAAACGGCCATAACGACTTCACATTTTAGTCACTGTGACTTCACATCGACGTCATGTGACGTCACATCGACAATTGCTGGTCACAATGTGACTTCACAACGACGTTGCAGTGACGTCACCATGTCTTACGGGTAAAATAATCATGTGTAATAAAGCGCAAAATATATTAGAAAGTTGTAATAGCAGTCAAATCTTAATGTAACGCAATATTTTCTAAATATCTCCAAAATTTCTTCCCTAGTCTATAGTTATATGAATATGAATTGATTAGTACGCTAAACAACAAAATTCGATATTTTTCTGATAACGAAATATTCGTTAAATGCTAATTAATCATTATGGATTGCTGGTGTTTATGTTATTAACGTAAAAGTAATTTTGTCTGAGAACTGAAAAAAAAAATTGGACTCGAAAGGGTTAATAGTAATTGTACATATGTATGCGTTACACTGTAAAAAAAAATTCAAGAGGTTACTAAAAATTTTTTAGTAAATTTGTATTCCACAGAATTTTTTGGTAACCATTACAAACTTTTTTTTGCAAGTGAAACGAGAATTTCTTTTGTATACTGAACAAAAGAATTTTTGGTATTACTAACTTAAAAATTTTTAGTATGAACCATCAAGCAAAATTTAGTAATAGCTCCAAAATTATTTTTAATAACTTTTACATGCGCCCAAGGGCAGGAGCTTCCTTCGAGCTGCATCCAGACTTCTGAAACGATAGATTTTCGGCAAAACCACAATAGATGGCAGCACCAGCCATTGCTTCCTGCTCCGACAGGATTTTCATAATCCCTTTATTAACGAGTACTTACACTACATATATTCGTGGCGTATTTGGCTGCGTCCAGCATCGAACCCGGGACCTTTCAGCTTGGAATCCATTACTATAACCACTATGCTATCAAGGCCACACCAAGGGAGTTTTAGTAATAGTTATTAAAAATATAAAACTATTAACTCTATTCATTGCTAAGTTTTTTCTAGTAATTCTTACAGATTTTCTAGTAACCGACTAAGATTACTAAAAAATTTTTAGTAATTACAAGGACCACTAAAGTTTTTTTAGTAGATCGACCCTTTTTTTTTACAGTGTATGCTTCTCTCTATCAAAATAGTTTGCGTTGATGAACATTTGTCATGTTATTTCCGTCCAGTAATAAATTTGTGAAATATTCACACCGCAATCTTAATCAGAAAGCGTTTGAGAGTAATAATGAAATATTTGGAAAAAATTCAAGTTTAATCAAGATGGGACTGCCTCCTTAAGTAGAATAATAACAAAATTTTGCTGTTTTTTTTTTCACTTTTTAAATTTTAAATTTTATGATTTCCTAGAAATTCTTAAGTGGTGGTGGAAAATGAAAACCATTTTCAGATTTAACACTGAAAAATGCGTAAAAAGGAATTATTAAAAGATAAAACGAGCATCGAGGCTTATATGATTAACGAAATGAACATAATGTGTATTTCCAAAAATACATATTTAATATTTTCTTGCCATTTTCAGAAAAAAAATGTGTATGAACTTTTCTCTGGAAAATTAAAAAATATTAAATAATTAAGAAATTATTAATATAGAAATTGATAGATTGTTAATAGAGAAATTAAAAAATCTGACGTTCAAGAGTTGAAATTCAACCCTCCCCACCCCTTCCTCGAATACAGTTCAATTTTGCGCTACTTAACCACTCCCAACGATTCAGAATTTGAGCTCAAAATTTAAGTCTAAGTATTTGAAAACAATTAATGAGATTGAAAATATAAAGGTTATAAATAGTTGCACGTTGCTCCAAAGTCTAAGGGCGCCCTCTATTGGCATTTTTTGAAATTTATCTTTAAAATTTATTTTTGAGAAAATACTGATTTAAAGGTTAGTTTTAGTGAAAACTGCAAACGAATCGACCAAATTTTCCGTTTTTTATAATCATTTGAAATTTGAACCACCTGCCCCCCCCCCTCTCGAACGTAGTTCAATTTTGCACTACTTAACCACTCCCAACGATTCAGAATTTGAGCTCAAAATTTTAGTCTAAGCATTTGAAAACATTTAGTGAGATTCAAGAAATAACGGCCGAAAATAGTTGTTCGTTATTCCAAAGTCTAAAGCGCCCTCAATCGACAATTTTTGTAATTTATATTTATAATTTGCTTTTAAGAAAATACTGACGTAAAGAGTAGTTCTAGAGAAAACCTCAAATCAATCGACCAATTTTTCTGTTTTTTATGTTCATTTGAAATTTTGGACCCTAAACTTTAACGGCGGCTATCTCCTTCGGAAAACGTTTGGGACCGTTGTTTCCTATTTAATATTACTTATCTTGATGTGTACTATCACCCCTCTTTTTTTCCAAAAAAGATTGTGTGTGTGTCTCAGTTTGTTTAATATGCCAAAAAATTTAGCGATTTGTATAACTTGGGGAAACTTGTCGGCGGAATAACCAAGTAGTACCAAAATATTTTATGTATATGTTACAGGCCAAACCCGATTTTAGGCCAAACTAGAATGGCCTAGGCCAAACCGGTCTATCCTAACGCCCATCGGATAAACTAGTTTTTCCTAGGCCAAACCGGTCTATCCTAACGCTCATCGAATAAACTAGTTTTTCCTAGGCCAAACTGGTTTATCCTAACGCCCATCGGACAAACTAATTTTTCCTAGGCCAAACTAGTCTATCCTAAGGCCCATAGGACAAACTAGTTTTTCCTAGGCCAAACTAGTTTGGCCTAACTCTTATAGGATAAACTAGTTTAGCCTGCTGTTTATTGGTCTGAACTAGTTTATCCTAGGCCGATCTAGATTATCCTAGGCCAATTCAATTTGGCGTGATTTTATTGAATTCAATGACCGCCTCAGCGCCAACATTCTATTTTGTTCTAGGCTGATCTAGTTTGTCCTAGGCGGACCTAGTTTATCCTAGGCCAATGTAATTTTACGTGTTTTTAGCTCACAGGCGTCAAAGCCCGAGAAATAATGAGCTCGCAGGTTCTGTATTTATGCATGTACGCATGTATGTACGCTTGATTGTACGTATGTACCTACATATGTAAATAATGCGATAACTCTTGGTAGAAATATTCGATTTCCTTAAAAATTTAGAATTAGTTTCATTTTGATAAGGTGCTTTTCTGATTAGTTTTGGGAATTCATTGGATAAGATTAAGAGTGGGTGAACGGGAGGCTAATACCCCATTGTTAATTCAAAGAAATGGATTTTTTATGCAGAATTATCAGTTTTCATTTAAAATTTTAAGTATAGGATCATTCTGACAAGATGCCTCCGTGATTAGTTGTAGATATTTATCGTTTAAGTGTAAGACAAAGGGCAGTGTAGGTAACCCCCCAATAATTTAGATAAATGGTTTTGATACAGAATTTACGGATTTGCGTCAAATTTGGATGTATGTTCTTTCTGATAAGCGATTCCCTGAATAGTTTTGGGGAGTTTAATGGTTAAGTATGAAAGAAAAAGTGAAGGATTACCAACTTTCATAGAAAAAACTAGTTTATCCTATCGACATTTAGAGAAATAAGTTTGGCATAGGAAAACTAGTTTATCCAATTTGCGTTGGGATAAAATAGTTTGGTCTAGGCTCATATAATTTGGCTCAAAATTGGGTTTGGCCGGTAAAAACATATATTTCACTAGAATAAGCATAAATGTGTGTCAAGAGTCATTGCTTCTAACATCAATACAGATATTTAACAGTCCACCATAGAGACATGATACATTGGACATGGTGTTTGCTTATTTTTATTTTTCTTTCTGCAGACTCAGGCCATGCTGTAATAAGCTTGCTTTTATATTATTATTATTATTCGAGGCAGATCGCAGCTGAACATAATTTGGAATCGAACAGCGTTTTCCATTTTTGAGAAATTAATTACCTGTCGGACATATAGCTACGGCGTCAAGCTTTTCTTTTCCGTAAAGTCGCAACTGGAAATTCGATTCAAAACGTAGCTTTAATAGTATTTTCTCAAAGATACATCGCTTTTATGAAAAAATGGTTAACGCCATTCGATTACATATTTTCTGAGTGAGAATGCCTGTTAATCTTCTGCATTTCCGAAAAGAAATTAATTAATAAATGTGTTAGGATGTAGCTCTTTTGGATTTGAGAAAACCCTTAAGGGAAAACAGAGGAGGACAGAGGAGGAAAGGGAGGACAGAAAAATATATTTACAAATCTACTTTTTACTAAACATATTCAAAATTTATGATGTTTATAACACTCCTTTTTTTCTTTTGTTCTAACTATTTAATAAATTCCTATTTGAATATTGAAGGACTAAGAATATAAATAATCAATAATACATTGTATATTTTCCATTTCGCGAACACATCGTAATTTAAAAATACATTGTAAATTTATCCATAAATATGTATGCAGTATTTTTTAAAGTAATCTTATGTATGTGAATTAAAATCTGAATTTTTTGCAGAAATTGAATAGGGCCAGGTCGAGCCGGACTGAGTCCCTTTTCACTGATTTTTTTACAGGCAGGGCTCGAGCTGAACTTTTAATTTTTATACCGGGCTTCAAAATTCCGGCCCGTGCAAACCTGTAGCAGTATTCTACTACCCTTCAAATAAAATACATTATACAGGGGTGATAGCAAAACCACTTTGCACAAGGTTAGCGAGCAGCAGTCGGGATTAATATTAAAAATAATATTGCCCTGTTAAAGTAATGGCTTTGCATTCACAGGCTGTTTACACTAATTGTGTATAACAGACTTTTTTTATTAAACATCACCCTCGAAAAAACAAGTAAGGGAGATAACTTTTCCCCATTTCCCTTAATTATACTTAACCATTGAACCCCAAAACTAATCAAAGATACGCTTTATAAAATTGAACAATTATCCAAAATTTGAAGCAAATCAGATAATTCTGCTCAAAAACCATTCATCTGATTTAAAGAGGGTAATCCTACAAATTTTCCTTTTATATTTAATCATTTAACCCTCAAAACTATTCAGGGATTCGACTTATTAAAAAAACTATGTTCAAAATTTAATCGGCAAATCAGATAAATCTGCTAAAAAACCCATTTATTTAATTTAAGGAAGGCAATAAATCGTCCACTATCCCATTATACTTAACGAAAAGAAAAATTAATTAAAGAAGCGTCTGATCAAAATGAATTCATGTCCAAAATTTTAAGCAAATTGGATAATTCTGTATAATAACTAATTTATCTAATTTATCTAATTTAAGGAAATAAATTGTACGCTTCCCCTTCATACTTAACCAAAGAACCACCAAAATTAATCAGTGAAGCGCTTCATCAGAATGAACAAATCAAAGATTTGCAGCAAATCGGCTAATTCTGCATGAAAAACCCATTTGGCAAAATTAGGCGGGAGTCCCCCTTTCTTCCATTTCTTCTTAACCAATTAACTTCCAAAACTAATCAGGGAAGCACCTTACCAGAATGAATCTATTTCAAAAATTTAAGCAAATCAGCAAATTCTGCTTGAAAAAAGCATTTACATAAATTATGGGACGTTACCTATATTTCCACCTCTCTTTATACTTAAACAATAAACATCCACAACTAATCATGGAGGCGCCTCATCAGAATGCTTCTATATCTAATTTTTTTATTATAAAATATGATAATAATGCATGGAAACCCATTTATTTGATTTAAGGGAAGGGGCGAATCAGCCTCTCGATCTTCCTTCCCCTTATTCTTCTCCAATGAACTCACAAAATTAATCAGAATAGCTCCTCATAAGAATAAACCTATATTGAAAGTTTGATGCAAATCGGGTATTTCTATCAAGAATTTTTGCGTTACGTACTTACGTACATACATAGATACAGAATCCACGGGCACATTATTTCTCAGGCTTTGGTAGTCTGATAAGATAATAACATGTCAAATTACATTATTTCTATCAAGAGTTATCGTGTTACGGTACATACGTACGTACATACATTTGTACATACATGCGTACATACAGAACTTGCAAGTCCATTATTTCTCAGGCTTTGACGCCTGTGAGCTAAAAACACGTAGAATACATTGGCCTAGGATAAACTAGATCAGCCTAGGACAAACTAGAATGTTGGCGCTGAGGCGGTCATTGAATTCAATAAAATCACGCCAAATTGAATTGGCCTAGGATAAACTAGATCGGCCTAGGATAACTTAGTTCAGATCAATAAACAGCAGGCTAAACTAGTTTATCCTATAAGAGTTAGACCAAATTAGTTTGGTCTAGGAAAAACTAGTTTGTCCTATGGGCCTTAGGATAGACTAGTTTGTCCTAGGAAAAACTAGTTTGTCCGATGGGCGTTAGGCCGAACAAGTTTGGCCTAGGAAAAACTAGTTTGTCCGATGGGCGTTAGGATAAACCAGTTTGGCCTAGGAAAAACTAGTTTATCCGATGGGCGTTAGGATAGACCGGTTTAGCCTAGGAAAACTAGTTTATCCGATGGGCGTTAGGATAGACCGGTTTGGCCTAGACTAATCTAGTTTGGACTAAAATCAGGTTTGGCCTGTAACATATATATGTTTAATCATTCCTATAAACGGAAAATTTCGTTAAAAAAAGCCTTTTCTTTATTTAGTGCTTTACTAGATATTTTTAAAATTTGTGCAATGTTGCGTTCCATAGGCAGATCTGTTTCATTATCTTACACTTATGCGATCCTCATTCTGTCGACTAGTCTGTTAAGTCTAAGGGCAGATTTTAATATTTTTACATGATTTCTTTTGCATAGGATAGCCAAGGACGACCTATAAGCGGGCTAGTTTTTACTTTTTAGATTTTGGTTTTAGATTTTTTATATTATAATAGTTTCAATTTAAGAACCGGTTCAAACCGGTTTCGAAAGTTAAAGTAATTAAAAAAAATCTGAAATCAAAATCGAAATAGTAAAAATTAGCCCGTTTGTAGATCGTGCTCAGCTATCCTATGGAAAAAAAATCGTATAAAAATATTGTTATTTGAGCGAGATATTTGAAAAGAATGCCCACATAGACTTAACATTATCATCCGGGTTTTTTTTCAGTCAGAAGTGTGGGCTCTTAATCTACTCCTTTTATAACATTGAGGAATATCAGATATTTAATTAATTGTTTACATATGCATATTTTAAACCTATCTAAGAATAATTGAAAAATAAAATAAAAACAAGACACATTTTTTAAATAAAATTTTATTTTAAGTAGTTTATGTTAAAACGAGGGGGAAAATACGTCCTGCAGTTCCCTGCATATTTCAATTAAATAGGTTTTTAAATTTTAATACGACACAGCGAAATCAAGAAAAGTACTGACATGCATGACTCCTTGCGCCATCTAGTGATTCACAACATATCTAAATTATCAGTAAAATATATTAAAAACTGAAAGAGGAAAAATTTACAAAATTTAGAAATATTCAACATCCGAAATAAAAATTGAAAAAAAAAATGTGCATCATCATTCAAAGTGTTTTCATTTTTAAAAAACTTAATGACGTTATACTATAATAATCAAATAAAAAAATATGTATGAAAATATAAAGAAATATTTTCGAAAAATTATAAATTCATCCAAATCATTTTTTCTAACTGATTTTATTAAACAATTATTTTATATAAAAAAGAATATTCATTTATTGTTGTTTTACTACCAATTGATATTTATATAATTATTTTGTCATAGTAAAGGAAAATTTCGCATATAGGTTCTTCAAATTCGCATTTCTTTTATTATTATTACTACTATTTTTATTATTATAATTATTTGAAAAAGTAACAGAAAAAATGAATAATCGTCAATTTTAAAAACTTTTTAAAATTTTAAATAGTTTTTTATGGTTTGTTTTAAAATCTCTTTTATACTCACTTTAACAGAATGGATAATACGTATAAAAGTCTAAACTTACCTTTTTTCCCATTTTCTATAGAAGTACTGTCATTTGAAATTAAAAAAGCAAAAAACAATCTTTTTTTTTTTCTTTTCTTTTCTTTAGAACAGATATTACGAAATTATAAGGGTACCTTAAAATATTGTATAACCTTAAAGTATTGTAAAATAAATTAATATCTGATAGAATTTATTACAAACTAGCAGACTATGCCCGCTGCGCTGGTCCATTTTTCTAAACGAATCTTGACTCAAACAAAATGGTGATTTGAAATTTCGTTTTTAAAGCAGCGTATACCATCACCTGGATTGTCCTTCCGCAATGCTGAAACGATGCCAGTGCCAATGACATTGCACTATTGTATGCATTGGACAAAATTTGGGTAATTAAGTACTATCTCTCTTGTTTTATCATTTATAGTAGAGTTTGATATGAAAATGAGATCGTTATGACAGCAGGAATCAAAATGTTCTCTACTCATCACATTATTTTGTTAGAAAGAATTGCAATGATTATCAAACTCTATTAATTTTCATATCGCACATTATCATATGTTAGTTCTTAAACTCCCGAATCTGAACTTGCACTATGTGTAGATATGGTAGCCTAAACACAATCTCCATTACATTTTGAGTTACATTTTTTAATAACCGTCCTCTCCTGGCAGGTCTACTACAATTTTCTCTCTACCTTGGTCTGTTCCAGCAAAGCACATAGCAAAATATGTAAAAAAGAGTGTTTAACTTATATATTTATTAGAACAATGAAGCATAAAAGGTGTGTTTTAAAGCTGAATTATATGAGTAAAATTAAAATTACATCAGTTTCATTGCCTCTTCATTTTTTTAAACCAGTTGCAAACATGTAGCTTTTAAATAGGGGATAATCTTTATGCTAAATTTTGTAGAAAAATAAAACTTCAGCTTGTAATCAATTCCATTATGATTTTTGGCGCCAAACATTTATAACGATAGACTTATTTCGTGTCTATTGTCAAATGAAAGTGAAGTTTACAATAATCTATTATTGGCATTCAATCTTATACCTTGGCGATAGTTTTTTTGGGGCGGGGGTTCGACGGGGTAATGAACGACAGCTTGGCGAATGCCTCTACGGTGACTTGAAAAGTACGCGAGTTCTGTCAACTTAAATATCCAGATAGAATTTTAACAAATAATAGGTACTACTTTATTATTCCATAGATCAATTTCGCCAAATTATACATATTGCAAAACGATTCACCATATTATACAAACGGATATAACTTTTATTTTAAATAACAAAAGAATCAATAAATTACTAAAATATTTATGGAAATACAAATAAAACGTCGAATCAAAAAATAGTTGATAACGTAACAAACGCATGTAACATGTTTAATGTCAAATGAATGTGACATTTACGATAATCCATTATTGACATTTAATCTTATATTTTAAATGCAGCAGTTTTTTGATCGAGGGGATAATTAAGTAGTACCAGATAATATAAAAATATATAAATAATAATATAGCCAATAATATTTTGGCCAGGTGTCATGTATGTATCACGTTGGCGCGATTGCAACAAAATTGTGATTTTATGGATTGCGTGGTAATCTGGTTATTGTTGTTTATTTACTAATAAACTTTTTCTTTACTTTTCTTTATTGTTTTGTTCTATAGTTATTAATAAAACTTCATTTATTTATTATTGTTTCCTATGTAAAATCATAGAAAATAATTGAAATAATATAATATGTAACTGGTATTTGAAAACTTAGTGTTTGCCAAACTGGTGTCAAACAAAAAAAAAAAAAAAAAAAAACGCTAAGGTGATGCGTTTATAAAAATGGAAAAAATGATCATAATAATGTAAACAAAAAAAGTAAACAAATAATTAAAAAATTGCCTTTTCGATTAAAAAAAAAAAAAAAAAAAAAAAAAAAAAAAAAACCACCAAGCAGTCGTTAATTCTGTAGTTGCATCAATAGTAAAATTTCTTTTCTTCGTTTGTTTCATAATGAAAAACCATAAATTTAATAATCTCAAATAAAATAATCTGACAAATTTTCTATAACATCGTTGATGATCTAGAAGTCTCCTTAATACATAAACAAAACGGCAAAGATGTCATATGCGCCGAGTTTGGCGCGATAATTTTTTATGCTAATTTGGCGGAAACATTGTTTTCGAATACCAGTTACATGTGTATATTTAAATTATTTTATATTATTTAAATAGTAATAAAAATTAATGAAAAAAGTTTAATTAATAAGTATATAACAAAACAATTTATATAATTTATAAAGTAAATAAACATTTTATTTATAAATAAATATTAATAGTCGGGTTAATATGTCAGACAAAATAATGCCAATTTAAAGTCTATTACTTACCTCGGTGATATATAATATCTGTGCCAGTAAAACTTTCAATAATATAGTACATATGCTACTTGGTGGTGTTCAATTATCGAAGATTAGTCCAATATCATTTTAAATATTATTTAACGCAGGAAAAAATATGAAGAAAATTGAAGAAGAAATGGCTAATTAAAACAGATTTGTAAAATATTTTGGCACATATGCCATATATGCACCACATTTGTGCATTTTTTTTCTTTTTTTACACAAATTTGCGAAAAATTCGTTTTTAAATATCAATTACACATATATTTTTTAATTGTTTTCTATTATTTTAAAAAGGAAATAAAAATAAATAAATGTTTTGTTAAAAATTATAAAATAAAACAATTTACATCATTAAAAAAAATAAATAAGAGTAAATAGTTTATTAATAAATATACAATAGCCGAGCTACCATATGAACATAAAATCGACGTTTTGTTGCAATCGCGCCAATGTGGAGCATATATGACATCTGTGCCATTTTTTTTCAGCAGGCAATTTTTATTTCAAAATGTTGAATTTATCGATAGTAATAACGCGGAATTGCATAAATTTCATTTAAATTGCATAGATTTCCTTGTTAGTTTGTAAATTTTAAAACTAATTTTCCCTGGAAGAGAATTTGACAAAATGGCGCAAAAATAGTATGTTTGTTGATTACAATTTTCAAAATTACGGTGAAAAACTTTTGAAAAAGAATGACATTATTTTACAATATATATGTGTGTGACAGAATTTCACACTGAAGCTAAAATTTAAATATTTGATTACAATTTTTAAAATATTAACTTATGTTTATTGAACTTACAATTGAATACTAAAATTTACTCCAAAAAAAAAAAAAAATCTCCTTTTGGAAAAAACAACTTTATTGTGACCTAATGTTAGACATATGCATTTTTGGCTTAATTCTTTGCCGACAAAAGTAAAAAAAAAAATCTCAAAGAAACAAACAAATAACTCACAATTACTTTTATAATTAGATCTGCCTTTCTCTGGAGTAAGTTATATACTATCGAAATTTGATAAAAAAGAGAAAGGAAATAATAGAAAGGAAAATAAATATCGTTCAAAATTCATTTAATCAAATTTTCAAGTTATTTTTTTATTCTAACGCAAGGATAAGTCGCCAAATGTTGCATCAAATGTAATAGTTCACGTTATTTTTTAAGCGTTACAAATATTTCTTTTATTTTTAAGATAAATATTTTTTTATGATATCATGTCTCATTAAATGGTTTTTCTTTATTATTATTATTATTATTATTATTATTATTATTATTATTATTATTATTATTATTATCAATAGTTATTTTATTATCAGTAAATATTTTCTGCCTTTATTTGCAATATGTTTGTAATATTTCTAACAGATATATCATTTTTAATTTCTTTAGTAATGATAATTTTCGCCAAAAAAATAAGTACTGGCAACCCTTTCGTCAAAAATAACCGAAAAATACGAAATTTAGTACGAAAAATCAGAGTTATCCCTGTATATTTGTATCATAAACCTCCGCAAAAATATTTCCTATCGAATGATATAATCTGCAAAAAGATCCATCGGGTAGTTTTTGAAAACACCCGTTTGGAAGTTTCAGAACTTCTGCTTTATAATATATATGATTGTGCTCGATTGCCAATTATGAAAATATTTTTAACTGCTTTCGTAATTACGCAAACACGTAGAACCTGTAATCGTTGTTCAGTATGTCTGTCCGGCTATCTGTAAGTCTGCATATAACAGACCAAAAACAACCCAACCGAATCATTTGAAATTTAAAATATATAACAGTTGCTTAATTTTGTCGAGTCATTTTTAAACTTTATGACAATTGGATCTATAATTCAATTACAGGGGCAATCAAAAGCATTCCGTTAAATTACGGTCAATAGCAAAAAAAAAAAAAAAAAAAAAAAAAAAAATTCAAGTGAATTTTGATGATGTTACACTCTATCAAACATAATAAATTTGATATGCATCTATGTGTTTACTAAAATATGCATTCTGTATAATCTGTAATGGAAACAAATTTTTTTTTATTAATTTACAGGGGCATACAAAAGTATTCCATTACATAATGGTTATAGGAAAAAACATTGTTTGGATCGCGTTTTAATTATATTAAACTATTCCAAATTTTATGCAATTTATACACGGTGCTGACTTTTGCTACAAGTTACTTCCTGTATATTAGAAAGCAGATAGTTCTTATAGGGACGCCCAAAAGATTTCGGTTTGTATACTATTATGCCAAGATCTGAAAAAAAAATTAAATTTCGTTATGGTATGAACGAACCTCATTTGCAACGTTTGACATACAGTTTAAGTTTTTTTTGTTGTTAAATAAGTAACACGTACTAATATATTATATCGCACTTTAATTTCGATTTTACAATTATTTTTTATTTTATTTCCTTTAAAAATAAAAATTACATCAGTACTTTTTTTATTCTTAAATTAATAATAATAATGTCATTTTCAGATGAAAAGGAAAGTTTTGGGAATTGCGAAAGCTTTAAATTACTTCTACAGTACTACCTTAAATATTACCCCCTCCCCCTCGAAAGAAAAAAAAGAGCGAGAAAAGAAAAAGAACAACTCAGGAACAGTACTCCAAGCGTGAAAATGACGTGCGTTTGTACTACAACTAGATTTCTAATTATTCATATCTTGGTTGAATAGATATTGCACTGTCATAGAAAAATGCAAGGATACAAAATTTTAAACGACTCTATAGATTAAATTTGGTAATAAAGAAATAATATGATTACACCTTAGATAGGGCATAATCGCCTTGGCAACGTAGAATCATTACTTATCATGGGATATTATTTATTTCGTTACGTGAAATAAAGTTTAATGTAATGAAGAAACTTTTGTTAATATCTTTTTAAATTTTGATTCGAATTTAATAAAATTTGAAGTGACTAAAAAAGAAATTGCTACGATTCTAATTTCAGGCCATTCTTCAAAATAGTTTTTCCACAGCTATTTGAAAATAGACGGACAGACAGACGGGTGATTTGATGACGGCTGTAGGTGCTACGTATTTATATAATTAGGAACGTTGTTAAAATGGCAACGATACTTATTTTTTCATTTTCTTTTCCTTTTCTTACTTTCTTTCATTCCTTTTTTTTTTCTTAATAAATCTTTGCATTTCTCACATTTAAATTAAAAGGAATATTTTTAATATTACGGAAATCATTAAACAATTTTTTAATAGTACTTTTAAAATTACAAAGAAGAAAAAGTGAAAGTAGGTCCAGTGTTCTCGCTGACATTTGACCAACGTTAGTAATTTGGCTAATTAAAAATAAAAAACATTCGCCAAATGAGAAAAGTATTAGCAAAATAGATTCACCGTGTAGCACAAAATAAATAAATAAATAAATAAAAGAAAAAAAAACTTTAATTCTTTAATGCATTTTCTTTTTTTTTTTCAATATGTTCTAAAATAACCCAATTTTTTTATTATTTCGACAGCGATTGTTATTAATCTAATTTCAACTATCCGCTACAAATATAAAAAAAGTGTATACATTAAATATATATGCAAATGTATGAAGAACGATAAAGAAAAAAGAGAAGAAGCAAAAATTGAGCACTAGCAATTTGGCGAATCTAATCGTTTGTTTACTCGCCAAATGAAGCATCTAGTCGCAATTTGGCGCATTGGCGAGCGACAGCGAGAACACTGAGTAGGACATATTAGGAGTTATGCTTGATGATGAAATTTTTCCATCATGATCATTTATTTTTCATCAATAAAGAATTATGCACTCACTTTTCGACTATAGCAGATTTTTCTAAACCACTTTCTTAAAAAAAAATTAAAATAAATAAATAAATACTCTGTAAAATACGATTTAAATCTTTCTTTTTTTCCTTTATAAACGCCATAATAAATCACCTGTCTACCCCAAAACGGGGTCGAAAATTTTCAATATTTCTGAAAACCATTAAAGTAACTAAATAAATAACATTCCCTTCATAGGAAAAAAATGTATAGAAAGCAAAACTTTGTTCTATGTTGCAAAATATATTGATTTTTTTTTTCACAAAAATGTATAGTTTAAACGGTCTTCTTTGAATGGAAACAAAAGGCATTCACTGTGCATGGGAACGTTGGATGAAAAATATTTTAAAATCGATATGCGCTTAAAAAATTGCAATATGGTGTGTCTTTGTATCTTTTTTTTTGTTAGTATAGTAAAAAATTAAGGTAAGTTGAAAACAGGTATCTTTATTCAATAAAATTATGAATATTTGAAGCTAGTTGAAAAAAAAGTCTTTGATTTTTCATTACATACAATAGTGGCCGAGAGGTACGGACCTCTCAACTGATAGACGGCAGGTGCTGGGTTCGAATCCAGTCGCGGCTGTCGGCCTAACCGTTCGGAGTTTTCGTGGTTTTCTTCGAACCTTGCGTAAATACGGGTTAGGTTCCCTTAGAAAGACCCCCACGAAGGGCACTCCCCCTGGTCCTATATCCCTAGTGTAGATAATCGGACGACAAAAAATACACCATTACATACATTAATGTCTGCAGAATTTCTTTGAGAAATGTCAGGTATACTTTAAATTGTACGACATTATTGCTTTGTTTAAGATTGAAAATCAAAAACATAAAATCATAAGATCAAATATAAATAATAAACATGATATGAAATCAGAAGATCAAAGAAATATACATATGCAGTTTCTAGACAAAAAGTTTATCACTTCAAAAAGTTGCACGAATTTTCACGTTATTTCAATTTTCTTTAAAAAGAACATTTGAATAAATATAAAAATGTGACGGAATGAAATTTTCGCCTGGATTTTAACATAAAATGTATAAAATGAACTTTAAAATATTCAGGTTTTCTTAAAAGACAATTAAAATTATCAACTATACACTGTAAAAAAAAAAGGGTCGATCTACTAAAAAAAAACTTTAGTGATCCTTGTAATTACTAAAAAATTTTTAGTAATCTTAGTCGGTTACAAACAAATCTGTAAGAATTACTAGAAAAAAGTTAGCAACGAATAGAGTTAAGTTTTATATTTTTAATAGCTCTTACTAAAACTTAGTTGGTGTGGCCTTGATAGCATAGTGGTTATAGTAACGGACTCCAGGCTGAAAGGTCCCGGGTTCGAAACTTGCCACCGCCAAATACGCCCTGAATGTATGTAGTGTCTCGTTAATAAAGGGATTATGAAAATCATGTCGGAGCAGGTAGGAATGTTTGGTGTTGCCATCTATTGCGGTTTTGCCGAAAATCTTCCGATTCAGAAGTCTGGATGCAGATCGAAGAAAGCTTCTGCCTTTCAAGCGCACGTAATGGTTATTAAAAATAATTTTGGAGCTATTACTAAAATTTGCTTGGTGGCTCATACTAAAAATTTTTAAGTTAGTTATACGAAAAATTCTTTTGTTCAGTTTACAAAAGAAATGCTTGTTTCACTTGCAAAAAAAAGTTTGTAATGGTTATTAAAAAATTCTGTGGAATACAAATTTACTAAGAAATTTTTAGTAACCTCTTGAACTTTTTTTTACAGTGTTGATGTTAATAGTTAATTTTATTTAAAAACATTTTAGTACTTTCAAACCTTTGATCAGCCTCTTCCTCAGAGAATATTTTATTTTATAAATAAATACAAATATATGATTCCGTTTTGAAAATGAACGAGACTCGTGGCTTGAAGATTGAATTTGTAGTATTTTAGGTCAACGGTAAAAAGAAATATTTAATTGTTGTACCATAAAATTTAATGCGCGATTTTCTTGAATTGTCAGGATTTTATTTTCAGGATGTTAAACCTGAAAATAATGTATGGAGTTTATAAAGTTAATTATTAACATCTATAGTTGATTATTTTAATCGCGTTAAACCCGAACATTTTAAAGGAACATTTGAATACTCTGGAAAATACAATTTTAATATATTTTTTCATCATAAATGTCATAATAAATCATCTCTGAAAGAAGATTAAAATATTTCAGTATTCTAAAAGCCATTAAACTTGCTAAATAAATAAAAAAAATAGATTCCCTCCCAAAAAAAAATCTAAAAATTAAATTAAAAAAGAATTTTTTGTTCTAAGTAGCAAAATATATTGAATTTTTTTTCACAAAAAAAATATAGTTTGAAAAACATCTTTGAATAGAAACAAAAAGTATTCAGTGAGCATCGGAAACTTATGGACAAAAAGACGTTTTAGTATCATTATGTGTTTTAAAATACCTGTGTTAATGTTTTTTAATGGTGAATTGTTTTTTATAGGTAGAGCACATGAGAGTATTTTTCGGATAAATTTGAAGAAGATACTTTGATATATAACCTATATTTTAGTTACACGAATTCACACGTTATTTTACTTAGCTTTAAAAAGAACATTTTAATACTCTGGAAACTTCAATTTTAGTATATTTTTCCATTATAAATGCCTTAGTAAATCATCTCAATAACAAAGTTAAAGTATTTCAATATTTCTAAAAACCATTAAATTTGCTAAATAAATAAATCTTGATTCCAAAAAAGAAAATGTATATAAATTAAATTAAAAAAAATTGTTCTAAATTGCAGAATATATTGAATTTTTCACAAAAAAAATTATAGTTTGAAAGACATCTTTTGAATAGAAACAAAAGGTATTCAACAAGCATCAAAAACATTTTTACAAAAAGATTTTAGGATCAATATATGTTTTAAAATATTAATGTTTTTTAATGGTGTAATGTTTTTTAATCAAGGTTTTACCAAAGCCTAACTAAATCTAAAGTTTTGTGAAATTCCGAGCATTAATTCTTGAAATAGAGTACCCATAAAACTTATGTCTCATAGATATAGACGGACAGCCTATCAGACAGTAGACTCACAAATAGACACTTTGTTAAAAACTGTTATCTCTTACCCTTAAAATGTGTAAATCTGTCGAAAAATTGAATTCGAAAATTTTCACGAATCCAATATTTTCTTATTGTAAAGATATAAAAAAATGAAAATGTATTTAATCGTATATTTTGAACATGTACTATGATTCGTATGAAACGGTACTTGTTTTCAATTTTACATTATTAAAAATATTTTTTTTAAGATGATTCTAAGACTTTGTAGAATGCTACTGAAATTCCTACAAAATAAAAAGTACATCTATTAAAAATATGCAAATAAAATTTCTTAAAATTCCTAAAAAGAATAAATTTAACACTGAATGTTATGATATAAATTATGTATGACTGTTAACTAAATTAAGTAAGAGTTATTTAAATTTATACTAGATAACGAAATATAATAAATTGTTTTTTCACCAAATAAACATAATTATTCTTTAATTATGAATTATCATCAGATATATCACCTTTGATTTCTCTTTTCATTATTAAATTTTGTTATAAATTAGTTTTTTTTTTTTTAAAAAAACGTCATTTTAAAACTCTATAAAGCTCTTTAAAACCTTAAATCACTTTTTCCAACGTAAGCGCCATAATAAATCATCAGTCTATCTAAAACCAAGGTTAAAGTTTTCCAATATTACTGAAAATCATTAAACTGGCTAAACAAATAGCATTTCACGCATTTAAAAAGAAAAGTAAATTTTTATTTTGCGTTATGTATTGTATTTTTTAACAAAAAAGATGTGGTTTGAATGATGTTCTTTCAGTAAGAAAAAAATATATTCAACATGTTTTGAAAACTCTGGACAAAAAAGAATTTAGGTTAATAAATTACCAATCTATCCACAGACATAATTGATAATTTCTGACATTTCTAAAAACGGATAAAATTAACACTAAACGTTGTAATGCAAATTATGTATGATTATAAAATAAATTTATCAAAGCTCTTATTTAAATTTATGCTCAGCTGCGAAATATATTGCATTGATTTTTTCTTTGATTGAATAAAATTGATTTTCAATTATAAATTACAATCAGGTACATCAAACAATACTTAATTTTGAATATGCAAACATTTTATATCTGAATTAAAAAATCATTAAGATATTGAATAATATACACTAAAACAAACTCGAATACATTAAAAAATTAAAATTTACATTAAAAAAAAAACCCCACGAATTGAATTTTTTTTAATTGAGAGAAAATTTGTCCAGTCCAGGAATCGAACCCAGATACTTGGCTTACAAGGCCAATGCTTTACCTGTTAAGCTAACTGGGCGACAACCGGCGGGGATTTCTCGCTCATATAACCTTATTAATCATACCATCTGGTCTGTCATATAGACGTCTCAATAGATTAAACCGCAGGTAAAGGAACTCCATGTAACGATGGGTACGTGATATACAATTATTTTAGCACAATCAAACTGACTGGTAATTTTATCATACGAAGCATTGACCTTGCAACCGAAGTATCTGGTTTCGATTCCCGGCCTGGACAATTTTTCGCTCAGTTGGAAAAATATTCAATTCGTATGATAAATTTACGAATCAGTTTGATTGTGTTAAAATAATTGTATACAAAAAAACATTTTAAAAATACAAAAACAGTAACCGTTTCATCAAGCTACTCGTGAGGCATCATCTGCACAAATAGATATACGTGACATAACAAACAGTGGAACAAATCAAGGGCAGTTACAGTTAGTTATTTTTTAGCAAAAGATAATATTCACTTGAGACATAACGAGCATCATTCAGAGTTGCGAGCGTAAATATGTGAACCAAACTTCGAAGAGTAATCTACTGTGATATCTGTTACAACCCGGTTTTAAGATGCTGGCGTTCGCAAACTGCGGGATGTGTTTTGTTTAAAGACGATTTTAATTTTTTTAATGTATTCAAGCCTGTCTTATATTATAATTTTCAATATTTTAACGTACTTAATTTCCATTCCTTATTTATTTATTTATTTTGTAATTTACTCAATTAAAATCTATAAATATCCTAAAAACTTTAAATCTCTTTTTCCATTATAAATACAATAATAAATCCCCAATCTACCCCAAATCGGGGTTGATTTTTATTATTATTCTTTTTTAATATAACAGAAAACCTTTAAACTGGCTAAATAAATAATATTTCTTGATTTAAAAAAAAAGAGAATAAAGTTAAAATTTTGGTTTGCAACACATATTGGATTTTTTAACAAAAATTTATGGCTTGAAATTTGTTATTTCAATAGAAACAAAAGGTATTCATTTTGTATTGGAAACTTTAGGCAAAATGGACTTTAGAATCAATATTTCGTTTTAAAATATTTGCGTTAGTATTTTTGTGGAGTGTCATTGTTTCTACAGCCGTCGATATGACACAAGAGAGTTGTTTTTGGATAAGTCGTGAATAGTTTATTTTAACCCTTTCGGGTCTACTGTATTAATAATAGTACACATCTTTTAATGGAGTATTATTTTGTTTTGAGAAATACTTTTGATGTTATTTGCAGTCGCAATGTTACTATATGTTTCTACATTTACTATATGATTTCATTTATGTTTAGACATTTAGTAATAATAGTAATTATTCTAATTTGCCTAATTCTATTTGCGTCATTTCTAGTTCTTTTATTTTAAACATATATTTCATTCATTAAATTAAAGTAAGAAGAGAGATTGGCGCCGGTTGGGCTTGATCTGAGAACCTCTGATCAGGAAGCGAGTGCTTTAACCGTTGAGCAAAAGGCCAAGCCAGTTACTCTCAGGTAGTAACTCGCTTTATACTGATCGAGATCGTTACAGAGTATGCCCCCAGTGAGAAAGACGTATTAGTGACGTCTGACGAGCGATATGCACTCGTGAATGAATGCTGTCGTACGCATATTGTGATGCGAGGACAGGCTTTGCGTTGAGAGAGAGTGTTTTTTTTTGGTGCTGCCATCTGTTGATGATGAGGTGAGTTGATTGTTGTGCGCTGGAAGTTGATGATGAGAGAGTTGCGTGCGTGTCCAGGGTCACCAATGAAGAGAGATTGGCGCCGGTTGGGTTTGATCTGAGAACCTCTGATCAGGAAGCGAGTGCTTTAACCGTTGAGCAAAAGGCCAAGCCAGTTACTCTCAGGTAGTAAATCGCTTTATACTGATCGAGATCGTTACAAGTTATTTTCCTGAAAATACCACGTGTAATAAAGCGCAAAGAGTATTCGAAAGTTGTACAACAAGTAAAATATTATTGTAATGCAGTATTTTTTAAATATCTCCAAAAATTCTTTCTTACTCTATTGTCATATGAATACTAATTGAAAAGTACACAAAATAACAACAATCGTTATCTTTCAAAAAATGAAATATTAGTTAAACGCTAATTAATCTATTTGGATAGCTAATGTTAAGGTTATTGACGTAAAAGTATTTTTTCTAAAAAATTTTTTTTTTGTTTTTTTTTTTTTTTTTTTCTTTTGAAAAAAAAAAAAAAATTCGGAGCCGAAATTTAAAAAAATTATTCGATAAAATAATAACGATTGAATCTACTTGAAATGTCATATTAAAGTTACATAATATGTAACGCATTTTTCAGATATGCTTTTAAGTATACAATTTTTCTCTTTTTGATTTGATAAATATCATAAATTTCCATGACGTTATATTCTTAAAAAATACTCGTATTTGTTTCTTATCTCTCTTTTGTAAAACTTTCATTTTACTATAAGAGTTTTTAAAAATTTTGAAATATGTCACTCTTTTTCTTTATGCATGCTTTTCCACGCAGCTATTTCTGGCAAAATTTTGAAAATTATAACGTTGTTCGTGTATTAAATTCAAATTGGATTCTCACACTTTTGGCATACCTTTTTTAAGAATGAACAAGTCATTGGGGGGGGGGGGGGTCGCCGTATTACTGAATCATCATGGATGTGCATAACATAAAATATGACAATAAAACATGTTTAAAAAATTTAGATAATGTATTGCAATTCCAAATTAAATTTTAAACGCATATTTAAATATTTTTGATAATACCCTAATAGCATGCATGGTCACAGTGACGTCACTGTGAATCACTTTGGTCACATCACATCTGTGACCAAAATGCCACCACTCAGTGACATCACATTGTGACTGAGATGTGACTTTCTTAAAAATCTTTAGAAATTTATTAATATCCTTCAAAACATGTTATTTACTTTTAAAAACATGTTTCTGGCAATTTAAATATCGTTGCTTTTGTCACAGTTTCGTCACAATGTTAATGTCAAATTAGTCACAAATGACACATTTTTCACAAATTTGTCACATTGTGACCACTTTGTGAAACGTCACAAAAGAGCTCTGAAACGGCCATAACGACTTCACATTTTAGTCACTGTGACTTCACACTGACGTCACGTGACGTCACATCGACAATCGATGATCACAAAGTCACAATGTGACTTCACAACGACTTTGCAGTGACGCCACCATGCTTTACGGGTAGTAACCCGTAAGACATGGTGACGTCACGGTGACGTCGTTGTGAAGTCACACTGTGACTTTGTGACCGTCGATGTGACGTCACGTGACGTCAGTGTGAAGTCACAGTGACTAAAATGTGAAGTCGTTATGGCCGTTTTAGAGCTTGTTTGTGACGTCACATTGTGACCACATTGTGACGTCGCAATGTGACCAATTTGTGAAAAGTGTGTCATTTGTGACGATTTTGTCATTAACATTGTGACGGAATTGTGACGAAAGTGACAATGCTTTCAAGTCACATTGTGACCAAATTGTGAAATACAGGGTGAGTCCAAAATCATGGAACAAACTTTGAGGGGGCGGTAGGACTCACTATAACAAATAATGATGGCACAGAAATATATGACCGGAAGTGGCCCGTCAAGACGCTACGCTAGTCACCAAAAAAGACTCGGATGGTAATGTTATGTCTATGGGAGGGGGGCGTTGTTTTCAAATTTCAATATTTTACATGGTATTTTTTCCATATGATAGCTGAGGCCGATCCACAACCGGGCTAATTTTTACTTTTTCGATTTTGGTTATATTTTTTTTATATTACAATAGTTTCAGTTTTAGAACCGGTTTAAACTGGTTCTGAAAGTTAAAGTATTTTTCTTTTAATCTGTAACCAAAATCAAAAAAGTAAAATCCAGCCCAGTTGCAGGTCGTCCTCAGCTATCCTATGGAAAAAAAATATGCGAAAATATTAAAATTTTAGCGAGATATTTGAAAATAGCGCTCCCATGCACTTAACATTATAATCCGTGTCTTTTACAGTGACTAGTATGGCGTTTTAACGCGTCACTTCCAGTCATACATTTCTATGCCATAATTATTTATTATAGTGAGCTCTACCACCTCCCTTAAAGTTTGTCCCATTATTTTAGACTCACGCTGCAGATCGTTTGTTACAAAACTTTCGTTAACACTGTGATGATTCTGTGACGATTTAACTTTTCTTAACGATTCTCTAACAATTTAAAAGAAACAGGATCTGCTGAAGCTATAACTCCACGCCATGTTCCTGTTAAAATAGGGTTTGAGTCCTAAAATCATATATTAACAATTTATGAACAAATACTGTATAATATATAAAAATAGTTACCTGCAGTAAGGAGACTTTCTTCTAAATTAAAGTTAAAAATTCGATTTACCTCACATGCCTTACAACTCTGGTGTTGTTTTTAAAATTTGAAAAATATTGCCGTTCAAAAATATTTATATATTTTCCCCACATGCTGAGAATTGCATAGCTTCAATTTTATTTATAACTGACACATATTTTGTAATGTGTTGTTCAAACTGTTTAATCTTTTTGAACTTTTTTAAAAAAACTTTTACTCGCTTTAATATCCACAAATTTCAGCACATATCTAAAACTGTACAGCTTGCCAATATTTCTGACCAATAATCCTGATGTCTATAGGGAGGTCCTAATATAGGGTGGATGCTCCAGTTTTGGCCACATTAAGAGAAAAGTTGAAATGGAAATTTTATAGTTTTAGACTGAATAAAGCATATTAAATCGCAATAACAGTATTCTTTAGTAAATTTAGTTGTCTTTCTGTTAATTATAATAACTTTCTATCAAATATTTTAGATTGTGAGTAATAACTCGTTAAGTAATTTCTTTCAATTTGCACCAGTTTTGGCCACCCCTGCACCAGTTTTGGCCACCCCTGCACCAGTTTTGGCCGCCCTAATATCTTGTAATTTTGCAAACATTTTAACTGGTAATAATTAAAAATAAAGCATTTTTGTGCAAAATCTGTTTTACCACACACATATTTGTTTGCTGTATAAAAAAGATTTGCATTTTTTTAAATGAAATCATAAAAACATCGAATAAAATATACTTAAGCTGATTTTAACTGAACATTTAAATTTAAAAACAAAAAATATATTTAATTCATAAAAAAGACTTATAGGACATAAAAAGCTTATTTTAACATTTTGCATATTTTCATTTATATATATCATATGTTATACTATACCAATATTTACAGTTATATGACTAGAATCTTGAAATTATTCCATTTTTACATGAAATAGTAATTTGACAAAATCTAAAATCCATTTTTTTCAACTGATTTTAAACTTTAATTCCTCGTACTTAGCTGCCTGTCAGCCTAATCATTTGGAGTTAGTTTTCTTCAAACCTTAGATTTTCTTTTGTAAATATTGGCTAGGATCTTAGAAAGACCTTCACAGAGGGCATCCCCCTTCTTTTCGGCCCATATCTCTCATATAGGTAATTGGCCATCATAAATAGCACAACCCTATTACTTGAGATCCAAAAATAGTAAAAGCTGGTCTCCATTCTGTAAACTTGTGTTGCAAGGTAGAACGAGATACTACAAAACTTAACCATCTTGAAAAGCTGACAATGAATTTTGAAAAGCCATAATTTTACTTCCTATCTTATAACAGTGTTTAATCTAGACCATTTTTAAGAGTACAGAATTGTCTTTTTTAAACTTGTTAAAATGAATCCTATTTAAAGTATAAAGATTTTCACATTATTTGTTATTTCTAAATTCATGTGCTTGAAATTTTGCAAAAGTTATGGAACTTCCTCATTTTGTTTTGAAAAAATACAAGAAACCACTAAATCATGCTGTAATTTTATTGAACTTTTAAATTTATAAGTCATAAAACATTTCTAAATATATTGCTGAAATTTTCACTATAATTAGTCTTGTGGCCAAAAGTGGAGCATAATGTTGTGCCATTTTTGGCCACACCATGGCCATAACTGGTACACATAGCAAATTTAAAGCACCAGTTTTGGCTACCCCTACTTTAAGCTGTAAAAATAAATAATTTAAATATGAAATTGCAACAGAGAGAAAGCCTACTTCATAAAGCTTTATAGCAATTTGTTTCAGAACAAATGAAGTTCGATAAATGCCTAATATTGAAAGATTGTGAAAACTTATTACCTAAGCAAAAACCTTAATATATGTGAGTGCAAACTATAGTTTTACACTTTTTTTTTTTTTTTTTTTTTTTTTTTTTTTTGCAAGACATTTTTTATCGAAAAATAAACAAATGGGATTGGAAATAATAAAAGAGTGTTAGATTAAGGAGTAAGAATGCATATAATTTGTTAAAATCAATTTACAGCCTAAATAGAGGGTAAATCATTCCAATGTGGCCAAAACTGGTGCAGTTGCCAAAACTGGAGCATCTACCCTATATCTTTTAATTATCTTTTGTTGTAATTTTCCAAATGATTGAAAAAGTGTCCAGGTCAGGATTCGAACTAAGCAGTCTTTCGCGCAAATTGTCAATACTTTGTCGACTGAACTATCCTGGAAGAATCTGACGCACACAATTCACACAGTGAATACGAACGGATACTTATCATTATTATATATAACCCTATGTAATAATACTTTACTTTTTTTTCAAACTACCCGTATGATAAATGCATACTATTCGTATGAGTATATAATGATATTTCCCCGGGTGAATTGTGCGTGCTAAGTTGCTTTGTTGGAAGAGCATTGGTACCATACATCGAGGGTTTCTAGTTCGAATCCTAACCTAAACACTTTTTTACTCATTTTGGAAAATTAATATTCGTTTGATTAATTTACCAATTAAAATCATTCTGTTAAATATAATATAGAATTATCTTTTGATAAAACTACGTGAAGTTTATGCGCAATATTCGTAATATACAGATTTTATTTGAAAATCGAGTACAAATGAAGATGAGGCAATTAGTTCTAGTATTACGCTTAGTTATTTTCTTACTATAATGGCCTGTGCGCATGTATGATTACACCAAGGTTTAAATTCGTAGTTAAACTCATATATATATATATTGTATATGTCATATAGTATAGGTGTGCCGGTAAATGACATCCTTAAGGAATTTTTTTTAAGTTTCCTTATTAATAGTTATAATTATTAGATTTCATTTTTTTGTATTAGATGAATCTATTAATAATATTTAAGTATTCTCAGCCTCACTTCCCAATATTAGACAAAATTTTATTGAAAATAATAGAAATACATCAAACACTAAAAATTTCAGCAATGTACATCCCACAAAAGTGTACATGTAATTGTTTTTAAGACTATTTAGAACCAGGATTTAATGAACACATACTAATGAAACAAAATTGTTATTTTCAACACAATTTAACAATTAAGATATCAAAAATTAATAAAATAATGCGATAATTACTCATTTTTTAAAATCAATAATTGTTATTACCACAAAATCAATACCTTAATTATTTTAGATACATGGTTTAAAATAATAAATGTCGTGGAATTACAGTTATCAAATTTTTGGGATTATGAGAATTTCAGAAAGGTAATAAAAAAGTTTTACAAAAGTATTTTTGCAATATTAGTGCATAAATTAGTATATTATCACTATTTTCAACATTTAAACAACCCCAAACTCCTTTATATATTAATTATAACGTTAACTTTTGATTATGTGTATATTTTTTAATTTATTAAAATGTGATTTTAACCATGTCATTAAAAAATGTGATTAAAGTGCATTTTAAAAATAATATTATTAACTATTTTCAAATCGTTGACATGCTGTTCCGTATTTCAACAAAATAAATGTTAAATTTATTGAATTTACTAAGGTAAGTGGATTCAAAAAAGTTAAATTAATATGATACCTTTTATACCTCCTTTTATAACATGTTTTTTACGAAATTCACAGAAATCATTATAAAAAAGCAGGAAAAATAACATTTTCTTACCTCTTTCTTATCGGCATTATCCTCTAATTCAAGTTTCATAATCCAAATAGGGAAGATAATTTCGAAGTCGGAATGTCCGAATGAAGTACAATGACATTGGCGCGCTCATATTAACGAAACGCCACTGACAATGTATTTTTTCGGACCGGCATTTTATATAAAATGTCAACTGTTTGCATTTCTGCATAACTTTTTAAAAATTTTCAACTTACGTACTAAATATACACACATAACATCATAACAAAGTTACTAGAGCAACTGCCTAATATTCTAAGGAATAAATACACCAGTGTCAACTATTCTGGTTGTTGCCAAACGATATTTTTTAAGCAGGTGATTTTTTGTTATTATTGGTTGTTTGAGCTTCGAAGATTTATAAGTTGAATGCGCATGCGCATTAGTTTTATGAGGGTATCCCTAATTAAAATTTAGAGTAAAATTTTTGTTTCACGCATTTCTATTTTACTTTCAATTAGTTTCGAAATACAGTGGAACTTTCATTTAACGAAGCCCATATTTAATGAAATTATCTACTTTTTTAATTTTCTGTTGAACCTTCATTTAGAACGCAATTAACATTTAAATTAATATTCATATTAAAAAAAATTTTTCTTAGCAAAATTTGTTGCACTTCCGTGCGTGCACAATATTCAAAAGGATAGATTGCTGTTAAGATTGATTGGTGAATATATTTCAGCGGATTGTATGAATTGAAATTATGTATTTATTTTATCTTTTAAATAAAAAGGAAAAAATGTGAAGATTTTTCGATATGCTAAGAAAGGGATTCTAGTTCCGCGAAAATATTATAGGTCCATTCTCTGAATTCTTAAAAAAGATGCGAAAGTTTTTATGAGTGTATCTTTCATAAGAGATCGCACACAAAGTAATATTCCAACTTTTTTTTTTAATTTTTCGATTTGAAATACAAGAGAAAACGAGAAATAGAACGCTGCGATTCAGTTTTTGTTTCCCTTCCTTTATTACGTGGTTTTTTAGATATTATACTAATGAATTTTTTCTTATGTGGTTATATTGCATAACAAAAATTACTATCCAAATTAAAACAGAGTTTTATAATATTTCCATTTTTATTTGTAGTTTACTATACAAATTTCATGAATTTTCGTGGATTTCTATTCAACGATATTTTTTTCATAACGAAGCATTTAAGTGTAACGAGAAATTTCCTTAAGTGGAAGTTTCACTGATAGGTTCATTGCTGGGTGCTTAGTTTCATGTGATGGGAGGTTTATCTCACATATGTGATATGACGTACACGTTACATGCAGTGCATGTAACGTGTGACAGCATGTGTGTAGCGATTGCACAATATTCTTCGGCAATGCTAGAAAACACGTTTTTTTACCAGTAAATAACATGGTTTGGAGAATTTTTGTAATTTTCTAAAGTTTTCTAAGAAAGTCACATCTGAGTCACAATGTGACGTCACTGAGGGGTGGCATTTTGGTCACAGGTGTGACGTCACATTTCAGTCACAATGTGACGTCACTGAGGGGTGGCATTTTGGTCACAGATGTGACGTGACCACAGTGACTCACAGTGACGTCACTGTGACGTCACTGTGAACATGCATGCTATGTGGGAATGGTCTATTATGTAATTGCCGTTACTACTTGATCTCATCGACCCATTTCGACAAATTATATTAATTGCCGAATTACTCGTAAATTATGCAAATTTTCATAATTTTTATTTTAAATATATATAGATAAATTAGTAAAAGATTAAAAATATGCAAATTAAACTTCAAATTAAAAATTAATTGATGAGGTAATAAACACGTGTAACGTGTTAGTGTAAAATGAATGTGACATTTACGATAAACCATTATTGGCATTTATCTCATAGTTTGGCGATAGTTTTTGGGTCGCCGGCGTAATCAAATAGTACCAAAAAGAGTAAAACAAACTTCTTTGTAACTCTAAACATAATAATGATATTAACGAACAATTTATTGCGTCGGATTCAACAACTCATATCCAATTAAAATAGACCTTTAAATTGAAATTCGAATGAAATACAGGGTCATGAAAAATCGTAGAGTAAGGGAAATATGATTACAATTATCTAAGCAATTTATTATCCAATCTACTTTGTTTTTTATGCAAAATTTATGTGTTTTATTGTATTTTATACTCGCTCCTTAAATCACTCCTCCCTCCTTTCATCAGAACAAATATTTCGAGAGTCCGAATAAAATAATTCCGGATAATCCAGGTTATTGGTATTACATATGCTTTTCCATTATTACATACTAAATGAAAAACAAATTTAAAGTCTTTATTTCAATTTGTTTGGGAGATAAACCGTTTACAGACACACACAGACAAATAGACGGACGGCATTATTATTATTATTACTATTTGGTAAAAATATGGTTTTTAGAATCTCCAGTGTCCGAAACGTGTAAATAAAAAAGAATACTTCCCCGTTAAACTGATGGCATTGAGCTCACAGGCTACGCACACTATTTGTACATTACAGCCTTATATTTTCAAGGGTTAATTCCGTTCGGAAAAAAAATTAAAGGAGAGGAAATAACTTCCCTTTCCCCTTTTATACTTAATTTATGAACCCATTAAACTAATCAGGGACATACTTTATCATATAAAATATCTATATCCAAAATTAAGAGCAAATTGCAAAATTCTTAATAAAAATCCATTTATATAATTTAAGAGGAGTTATCCCCCTTTTTTATACTCAACCGTTAAACTTCCAAAACTATTTAGAGATTTGAACGAAATCTGATAATTCTGCATGAAAAACCCATTTATATAAATTAAAGGGAAGGGCATTAGAACCCCCGTTCCCCCTGTATATACTTATTCAATGAAAACCTAATACCAATCAAGCAGGCGCCCAACCAGAATGATCCTATATCTGAAACTGATAATTTTGCATGAAAAACCCATTTATATCAACTAAAGGGAGGGGCACGACCCCCCATCCCCCCTCTTATACATATCGAATGAACTCCAAAAACTAATCAGGGAAGCGCCTTATCGGGATATATTTATATACAAAATTTTATGTGGATCGGATATTTTTATCATGAGTTATCGCGTTACGCATGTACATACAGAACGGACGGGCACATAAGCTCTCAGGCTATGATAGCTTGTGAGCTAAAAACCATCATTGTTTTTGGATTTTAAAATTATAACAAGACTTGCCATATACTACATATGATGGGTAAGTTAAAGGATAATTTAATCATATATTTAATGCATATGTCTTTAATTGAACAGAACATACTTAATTTCAGTTTTACATAATTTAAAAATATCTTTTTTTAAACATAATTTTAGATTTTTTTTTAGATTGATAATATTAACAAACATGATTATAGTATAAATTATGTACAGTTAATGAATTACTTAGTAATTAAAATTCAGTAGCACTTTTTCTAATAATTCCCAATTGCACAATATGACAATTTTCCATTTATTCGAATAAACAAAATTTGCTGTTCAATTTTGAGTCCTAATGATATATATAAAACCACACTTGGTTTTAGTATTTTTTATTATTTTTATCCTAACTTACATTCTTTAAAAACAACTTTATTAAAAACTGTTAAATATTTATGCATTTTTTAAACGCCATAATATATCCCCAGTTCACCAAAAAAACCTCCAATATTCCGAAAACCATTAAACTGTCTAAATGAATAACATTTTCTGTATTTAAAAATGAAACAAAAACAAAATAAAACGTCATTCAACTTTGCAGTATATGTTGAACTTTTTAACAAAATTGATAGTTTGAACAGCGTTTTTTTTAAATAGAAACAAAAGATATTCAACTTGAATTGGAAACTTTTGCCAAAAAGGAATTTAGTATCGATAATTTTTAAACATTTGCGTTAATATTTTTGTATGATAAGTCCTTCTTTCTGATATTGTGACATAATTTTAAAATATGTGCGAAATAATTTTAAAAGTGTTGTTTACAGATAAATCTGGGGGGAAAATATTTACTTAATAAAATCGTAACCGTTAAAAAAAATTAAGTTTGCTAATTATATTAAATTGTAAAAAATGTATTTTTGAGACATAACAAAATTACAAAAACATTTTAGGATGACCCTACCAGTTATATTTCTGAAATGTTAAGGTAAACGTGATATGGTGGTTTATTTAATTACTTTTATTATTTTAACTTTTAACCAACATTTTTAAAAGCTTGTTGCAATAACTAAACGACCTAATTATACTTATATATTGCATTTAAAGAAGTTTTTTGAGTTCCCATAAATAGTAATTTGGTTTTATTGCTAGTAAAAGTTATCTTGTACTGTTTAAACAGACGCGGCACTGTAATGAAATTCGATGATAAGCGAGTGATACATGCGTGGAAAATCATGAACTGTAAATTTGTTCAAGCATAATATTTAACGTTATTGGTTAAACTGCACTAGATGCATGTATTTACTTCAAAGTGTTTGAAAGCTGGCTCTAATAGAGAAATCATTGCCGTTTGCCTTTCATGCAAAATATACACTTCCTATATGATTTAATAAACGTCTAACCATGACAGTTGTGAATATATAATCATTTCATAAATCTTTAAAAAAACATTTGTAACGCATGACATTGTTTTATACATTATTCTCATTTTACTTAAATATTAACTAGTTTCACAAAATTATATTACAAGATGTCTAAAAGAGAATATATTTAATAAGTATATCGTATTTACTCGTGTATAAAGCGCACTTTTTTTGAAAAAAATAAGGAAAAACTCGTATGTGCGCGTTATATACGGAATAATTTTTTACTGCTTGAAGTAATTACACGATATACATATGAATTAAGAAATGTATTCAAAGACTTTAAAAATAGCAAAATCTTAATTAATAGAAGTATTGCTACATGTTTATTTCATTCATTGCACTTTTTAATAGGAAAAACATTAGTAACGTTATTTCGACACTAATTAGCAGTTCTCATTGCCGTCACTTACTATTACCCCCCTTCCTTAACCGAAGTCTAAAAATGTACTTACGCTTTGTTTTCTGGCCTAACACAATGTTTGTTTCGACCTCCTTTACGTAAATTTTCCTTTGGCCATTCATTTATTTGCATATCAAATTTATAGTGCGTGTTATTTATAAGATTTTAAAAAATCATCATTTTCCCCCATAAAGTAAGGGGTGCGCGGTATACACGAGTAAATACAATATATCACTCGTGGAAATTTATTTGTAGAAAAATTCCGACACATTGTATTCTATAATATATAAGATTTTAGATGCTTAAAAGACGAACAGGCGACAAAGTGAAAAATTATCTAAGCCGGGAATCGGCTTGTAGTTCAGTTGGTAGAACATCGATGCTTATACCAATGACCGGGGTTCAAGTCTCGCCATGAATACTTTTTCACTTTGTTTGCTATGTTCCTTTTAACTAACTAAAATTTGAAACCTTAAAGATTATATTATAAAAGTTTAGTTTAGACTATTTAAAAAAATCATACATGAAACTGAAGGTAAACTAATCTAGTTTTTTTTTTTATAAATATTCAGTAGGTGCACTTTTATATTATTATTGCGCAAGTCAGATCATCACCTGAGAATAATAAGGTTCTAAATCTGTTTTTGAAAAAAATTGACTTATCGATATAGAAATGTTCTATTTGTATTTATGAAGGCATTTCTGATTAAAATAATGTCGTAACATAATCGTTATTTTATATGTAAATTATATATAACATCATTTTGATGCAAAAATGCCTTCATAAATACAAATAGAACCTTTCTATATCGATAAGCCAATTTTTTCAAAAACACAGATAGAACCTTATTATTCTAATTTCACGAGATGATTGAAGTAAACAACTTCTTCATAAAAATTTGAATTGATTGTGATTTTCACAGTTCTGAAACTATGGTACACACTTCGATCTCCTAAAAAATTATTATTTCTATTTCTATCTAATATATACTTTAAGGACCTTGCAAGCGACCTTTTAAATAGGCAAAGCCGGAGTAATTTATAATAAAATTAATAGAAATTTTCAAAGATTTTTGTCAGTCATTGTTTAATTTTACGGAATAAACTGCTGTAGATTTCAGTTTTTGAAGATCAATTTCATAATAAGAATGACTGTTATGATATGAAATGATTGTAGAAAACTAGAGTCAAACGGAATTAAATTTTTGGTTGCCTACTAACGGTCCAAAAAATAAAGACATTTATATTTATTTGAAAAAATATGTGTAAAAGATACAAAATTTTATTTAACATATTTAGAGCGTTTGTACCAAAAATATAATTATTATAATTTATGCATTAAAACACATAGACTTGCTCAATAGTACACGTAAAAGGAAAATTTATTAGAACTTGTACTGATAAAAGCAACAATAAAGCATAATGCTGATATTTCGAACTGCTTCTGCAGTCGTCTTCATGAGTAATATGAAGCTGAAATGCTTAAAACTATACAGACGAAAGCTTCTTATCGAGACTTTTTATGAATGAAAAACTGCATGAAGTCACTCAACTGTCAAAAATCAAAGTCACAGCAGTTTTTTATTCACATTTTAGATCAAGAATCGACAGGAAACTTCCGTCTTTGGGCTTTTAAGCATTTCAGGTTCGTGTTTGTCCTGGGGACGACTGCAGAAGTAGTTTGGAAGCGTCGATATTATGCTATATACCGGGTGATCCAAAAGTCAGGACGAACTTTAAAAATGAATAACTCGAAAACGAATCAAGATACAAAGATACGGTTTGCACCAAATGGATGGAAAAGAAACCGGATTTTGTGTGACAACAAAAAAATATTGTTCTATTGGCGACCAACGGCATCACTAGCAGCATTGAAAGATGCCATCCGCCAAAACGTGTCTGCCATAAAGCAAGAAATGCTACTAAATGCTGTGAACGGTGTAGTGCCTAGTCTCAAAGCTGCACTTATGAATGAGGGACAGCACATTGAACATTTTCTGTTGTACTAATTAACTGTAACTAAGCTGACTTGGAAATTGTCAATATTTTTTCCTTTGCAAATCATCTTTTGGTGCAAAAAACACTACCGTGTCATTTTTTGGATGTCAACGGCAAACTATTTTTTTCGTTGTCACACAAAATCCGGTTTCTTTTCCATCCATTTGGTGCAAACCGTATCTCTGTATCTTGATTCGTTTTCGAGTTATTTATTTTTAAAGTTCGTCCTGACTTTTGGATCACCCGGTATATATATATATATTTTCGTATAAGTTAATAAAAAAAATCATTTATACCCGTGAGCAAGTTAATGTGCCATAGATGTTAAATAACTCTTAATTTCAATCTTAAATTTCAATCTTATTTCAATCTTATTTACAAGATTGTCTTTTATATTTTTATCATAAAAAAGTTATTAAATATTTTAAGATTTTCAAATCACAACATTTTAAGAAATTCACCTTTTACGAATAAACAATTTTATTTTACTTGAAAGAGGTGTAACGAAAAATTAAAAACAAATAGTATTGACATGTTTCGATTAAATTTTATAAGAACCACAATCACTATAAATATATATATATACCAAAAAAAAATTTTTTTTACTTTTTTTTTCTTTCATTATGATGATTGTTCTGGAATCGAAACATGTCAATAATATTTGTTTTAAATTTTTCGTTACACCTCTTTCAAGTAAAATAAAGCTGTCTTTTCAAATGCTTACATTATTTGCAATTTTCTGGAAACAAAAAATTTCCGTAAACTTCCGATTCCGGGACTTAATTGAGTGACGGTAGTGATTCCCGAGTCTCTTTATGTATTAATGAAGAGTTCTTGCACTCCTGGGAAAGTGATTTAGGTCAGTTACTTCTTTTTCTTCATCCCATTAATTTTCTAAATGATTGCCCTATTCGGGTCAGTGAAAGGAGAAATGGCCAGATCCAGTTATCTCCTAATTTATCTCGTTGATAAAGTCAAAATGATACAGCTGTAAAAAAGAAAAGTGATACTTTGATGGTGGAAAGTATCTACAGTTGAAAGCTGGAGTAGTCAGTGAAATAATCTATCTATAGAAACAAACATGTAAATTTAACCCATTTATACCTAAAATTTGATTTTCTGAAAGTTGTTGTTAAAATCACTTTAAAATTTTGCAAAAGGAATTAGAAAACTCCTAATAAAATGACGCTAATTTTTGTTTTATATTAATTTGATAAAATGTAAATTTATTAGATATGGGAATATATGAATTGTTTATTATAATATAATATGCATAATTATGTTTTGTCTAAATTTATATTAAAAACAGTTTGGAATTATATATTACACAGTATAATTAGTATTTTTATGAGTTAATAAAAACGACAGTTTTGTTCCTTTACAAAGACTAATAATATTATAAGAATTATTAATAATAATGTAAGAATGAATGTATTTGATACTTAAAAATAATTTATTACATAGTCATCTCGAAAAGAACCAAATAACTGTTCCTTAAATGTATAGTAAGAAGATATACGTATTCATGCCTAGCGCTCCATGTTTTATACGTTACAAGCATGCATAAAAGACAGGCTTCAACGTATAATACCACAATTAAAATAATAATAATAATAATAAAATACGTGTTTCAAAAAAGTAACAAGATAAGATTATGTCGTCTTTATTTGGATCCTTGACAGAAAAAACTTGAACATACATTTCGCTATTTCAAAATATAAAAAATCTGAAAAAAAAATATTTATGAAAATAAATATCTGTCCTCTATATAATCATATGCTGTCCTCTTTCTTTAAGAGAGAAAATCATTCTTATATAAATATTTCATAAAATTTTCATTTTATAAAAAAGGAGAAAATTCTACTTAAATCGAAGCACCCCAAAAATGGGACGCTAGAAATAAATTGATTAATTTAAAATTTTTAACAAATCTTATTTACAAGATTTTTTATATTGTTTGCAATTTTCCGAAAACAAAAACGATATAAATTTCCGTTTCCGAGACTTAATTGAGTGATGAGAATGACGGCAGTGATTCCCGAGTCTCTTTATGTATTAGTGAAGAGTTCTTGCACTCCTGGGAAAGTGATTTAGGTCAGTTACTTCTTTTTCTTCATCACATTAATTTTATTAATGATTGCCCTATTCGGGTCAGTGGAAGTAGAAATGGCCACATCCAGTATCTCCTAACTTATCTCGTTGATAAAGTCAAAATGATACAGCTGTAAAAAAGAAAAGTGATACTTTGATGGTGGAAATATTGTTGAAAGCTGGAGTAGTTAGTGAAATAATCTATTTATAGAAACAAACATGTAAATTTAACGCATTTATACCTAAAATTTGATTTTCTGAAAGTTGTTGGTAAAATCACTTTAAAATCTTGCAAAGGGAATTGGAAAACTCCTAATAAAATGACGCTATTTTTTTTTTAATTTGATAAAATGTAAATTTATTAGATATGGGAATATATGAATTGTTTATTCTGATATAATATGCATAATTATATGTTTTGTCTAAATTTATATTAAAAAAAGTTTGGAATTATATTATACACAGTATAATTAGTATTTTTATGAGTTAATAAAAACGATAGTTTTGTTCCTGTACAAAGACTAATATTATTTTTATTATTATTATTAATGTAAGATTGAATGCATTTTATACTTAATAATAATTTATTCCATAGTCATCTCGAAAAGAATTTTACACTAATAACTGTTCCTTAAATATATAATAAGAAGATATATGTATTCATGCCTAGCTCTAGATGATTTATATATTACAATCATGCTTAAAAGATAGCTTCAACGTATAACACCACAATTAAAATAATAATTATTATAAAATATGTGTATCAAAGAAATCAACAAGTTAAGATTATGACGTCTTTATTTGGATCCTTGACAGATAAAACTCGAATTTATTTTTTACATTTCTCTATTTTAAAATATAAAAAATTTGTAAATTAAAAAAAAAAATCATTTATGCACATAAATATCCATATGCTGTCATCTTTTTAGAAAAACATTTTTAGATAAATGTTTCATAAAATTTTCACATTATAAAAAAGAGAAAACTCAACTTTAATCGAATCACCCCAGGGACGCTAGGTATAAATCGATTAAATTTAAAATTTTAATAAATCTTACTTACAATTTTGTTTATTTTACTTGCAATTTTCCGAAAACAAAAAATTCCGTAAACTTCCGTTTCTGAGACTTAATTGAGTGATGAGCATGACAGCAATGATGCCCGAGTCTCTTTATATATTAATGAAGACTTCTTGCACTGGGAAAGTGATTTAGGCCAGTTACTTCTTTTTCTTCATCACATTAATTTTCTTAATGATTGCCCTATTCGGGTCAGTGGAAGTAGAATTGGCCACATCCAGTTATCTCTTAACTTATCTCGTTGATAAAATCGAAATGATATAGCTGTTAGAAAGAAAAGTGATGCTTTGATGGTGGAAATATTTTTGAAAGCTGGAGTATTTAGTGAAATAATCTATCTATAGAATCAAACGTGTGAATTTAAGCCATTTATACCTAAATTTTAATTTTCTGAAAGTTTATGGTAAAATCACTTTAAAGTGTTGCAAAAGGAATTGGAAAACTCCTAATAAAATGACGCTAATTTTTTTCATATTTATTTGATAAAATGTAAATTTATTAGTTATGGGAATATACGCATTATTTATAATAACATAAAATGCATAATTATATGCTTTGCCTAAATTTATGTAAAAAAATGTTTGAAATTATATATTAAAGAGTATAATTAGTATTTTATGAATTACTAAAAACAATACTTTTATTCCTTTACAAAGACTAACAATATTACAAGTATTATTAACAATAATGTAAGAATGAATGTATTTGATACTTAAAAATAATTTATTACATAGTCATCTCGAAAAGAATTTTACATAAATAACAGTGCATTAAATGTATAATAAGAAGATATACGTATTCATGCCTAGCGCTCCATGTTTTATACGTTACAAAAATGTATAAAAGACAGGTTTCAACATATAATACTACAATTAAAATATTTAGAATAATAAAATGCGTTTTCAAAGAAGTCAACAAGTTAAGATTACGACGTTTTTATTTGGAAACTTGACAGAAAAAAAACTCAAACTGATTTTCTACATTTCGCTATTTTAAAATATAAAAAATCTGTAAACTCAAAAAAATCATTTTTGCAAATAAATATCCATATGCTGTCATCTTTTTATAAAATCATTTTTAGATAAATGTTTCATAATATTTTCATATTATAAAAAAAGAGAAAATTCTACTTAAATCGAAGCATCCCAAAAATGGGACGCTAGGTATAAATCGATTAAATTTAAAATTTTTAATAAATCTTATTTACAATTTTTTTTTTTTATATATCACTTACAATTTTCCGAAAACAAGAATGCTGTAAACTTCCGTTTCTGGGACTTAATTGAGTGACGAGAGCGACGCTGGTGATTCCCGAGTCTCTTTATATATTAATGAAGAGTTCTTGCACTCCTGGGAAATTGATTTAGGTCAGTTACTTCTTTTTCTTCATCACATTAATTTTCTTAATGATTGTCCTATACGGGTCAGTGGAAGTGGAAATGGCCAGATCCAGTTATCTCCTAATTTATCTCGTTGAAAAAGTCAAAATGATACAGCTGTAAAAAAAGAAAGATGGTGATTTGATAGTGGAAATATTGTCGTAAGCTGGAGTATTTAACGTAATTATCTATTTATGGAATAAATATCAGAATTTAATCCATTTATGATTTAATTTTGCTTTTCTGAAATTTGTTTTTTGTATCTATTTCATAAAATGTAAATTTATTAGATATAGGAATATATGGATTCATTTATAATAATGTAATATAAATAATTATATGTCTTGTCTAAATTTACATAAAATAAGGTTTTAAAATCTTTATTATACATAATGATTAGTAACTTTATTAACTGCATAAAAAAAAGGTATCTTTTGCAAGAGAAAAGTGTTATTTTTTTCTTGCAAAGTATATTAACATTATAAGTATTATAATAATGTAAGAATACTTGTATTTGATACTTAAAAACCATTTATTTCATAATTATCTTGAAAAGAACTTTATACAAATATCTCTTTAAATGTTAAAATATGTACCCATCATGTCTAGCGCTCTATACTTCTTACAATACAAGCATGCATAAAAAAATTGGCTTGAACATATAATGCCACAACTGAAGTAATAATAATAATGAAATACATGTTTCAAAGAAGTCAACAAGTTAAGATTATGACGTCTTTATTTGGATCCTTGACAGAAAATATTCTAGCTTATTTTTTACATTTCGCTATTTTAAAATATAAAAAATCTGTACACTCAAAAAAAAATCATTTATGCAAATAAATATCCATCATATTCTGTCCTCTTTCTTTAAGAGCGAAAATCATTTTTAGATAAATATTTCATAAAATTTTCATATTATAATAAAGGAGAAAACTCTACTTAAATCGAAGCATCCCAAAAATGAGCGCTAGGTATAAATCGATTAAATTTAAATTTTTAATAAATCTTACTTACAATTTTTTTATATATATTACTTACAATTTTCCGAAAACAAGAATGCTGTAAACTTTCGTTTCCGGGACTTAATTGAGTGACGAGAGCGACGCTAGTGATTCCCGAGTCTCTTTACATATTAATGAAGAGTTCTTGCACTCCTGGGAAAGTGATTTAGGTCATTTACTTCTTTTTCTTCATCACATTAATTTTCTTAATGATTGCCCTATTTGGGTCAGTGGAAGAAGAAATGGCCAGATCCAGTTATCTCTTAACTTATCTTGTTGATAAAGTCAAAATGATATAGCTATTAAAAAGAAAGGTGATGGTGGAAATATTGTTGAAAGCTGGAGTATTTAATGAAATAATCTATCTATAGAATAAACATTGGAATTAAATCACTTTTTTAAAAAGAGTTGTTTATTTTCGAAAAAAAATGTGTAGCCGTATTTTAAATAACTTTTTTTATATTTTAGACGACTAAATTTGCTATTTATTCTAGACCTGAAAGGTGATGCTCTCATAAAGAATATACTGCTGAAAGCTGGAGTATTTAATGAAATAATCTATTTATAGGAATAAACATCTGAATTAAATGATTTTTTGTTTATTTTAAGGATGATGAAAAAATTGGTTATTTATGACAAAATATAAATAAATAAATAAATAAAATAAAATAAAAATGTGTGGCCATATTTTAATATGGTTTGGTTTATATTTGTCGTCCGATTATCTACATTAGGGATATAGGACCAAGAGGGGGTGCCCTTCGTGGGGGTCTTTCTAAGGGAAACTAACCTGTATTTACGCAAGGTTCGAATAAAACCACGAAAACTCCGAACGTTTAGGCCGACAGCCGGAATTGGGTTGGAAGTATGCTTGGATATTTCATATGATATGCAGAAGTTACATATTTAAAACAATTTATAAACGATATACAGTAAAAATCCCTTAATCCGGCATGTTTGAAACCTGACACATGCCGGATTACAAAGTTTTCCATATTACAGTATGAATGTCGGGGAAAACTTTTAGAATTTAAATTTAAACAAAAAATGACAGTAAAACATGATTTTTATTCCTTAAACAGCCTGCCGTCTACCAGTTGAGAGGTCCGAACCTCTCGGCCAATGGTGGGGCCATTTTAATATGGTATTTCCATATATAATGTGGCCATATTTTAATATTATTTTGTGGCCCATAATAATTTTTTCTTTTTAATTTTAGACAACTAAATTTTTTAGACCTGGAAAATGGTGCTTTAAAGGTTGAAACATTGTTGAAAGCTGAAGTATTTAATGAGATTATCTATTTATAGATTAAATATCTGAATTTAATCACTTTTGATTTGTTTTATGGTTAATGGAAAAATTCTTTATTTACGACAAAAAAATTATACCCATATTTCAGTTAACTTTTTTATTAGGAAATAAATAAATAGTATACTAGATTAATCTTTAAAAAGTTAGAATTGAACCATGTGCAAAATATTTAAAAGATGAAAAAAAATGTTTAAAAAGGTGTTAGATTACTTTAATTCTTACATTGTTGAAAGCTGGAATATTTAATGGAATAAACTATTTATAGAATTAATTTCGGAATAAAATAATTTTTATAGGTCTTGAGGATAGTGAAATAGTTGCTTATTCACAACAGAAAATAGTGTAGCTGTATTTTAAATAACTTTCGTTATATTTTAAATGACTAAATTTGTTATTTATTTTAGACCTGAAAGATAGTGATTTGATAATGGAAATATTGTTGTAAGCTGGAGTATTTAACGAAATAATCTATTTACAGAAATAAGCATCTGAATTAAATAATTCCTTATTGGTTTTTGGGATATTGAAAGAGTTGTTCATTTCGACAACACAAAAGTGTAGTCATATTTTATATAACTTTTTTATTAGCAAATAAATAAATAGAATGCTAAATTCATCTTTTAATAAGTTAAATTTAAAATTACACTATGTGCAAAATATATAAAAGATGTTAAATTACGTTAATTCTTAGTACCTTTAGCTATAAACAAAACCTTCGTCAGAAAATACAAAGACACAGTTATTAACATGTTATTTTTCAAAACATACTAAGCATTAAGAAGAACTAAATAGTACTGGAGAAGTAGTAGAAGTATTTGTCGTTGGTATAGAAAATAGTGAGATGAATTAAAGTAATTCAAGATCTTTTTAAATATTTTTTGTCATCTTTTTAAGTATTCAGCAATTTTAACTTTTTAATTTACTTTAAACGACTAAATTTGTGATATATTTCAGACACGAAAGTTGAAGCTTTGATAGTGGAAATACTGCTAAATACTAGAGTATTTAATGGAATAAATTATTCATAGGATAAAAATCTGAATTAAATCGTTTTTATTGGTTTTGTGGATAATGAAAGAGTTGTCTATTTACGACAATGAAAAGTGCACCCATATTTTAAATAACTTTTTATTAACAAATAAATTATTAGAATGCTAAATTCATCTTTGAAAAATTAAAATTACACTAAGTGTAAAATATTTAAAAAAATGATAAAAAATATTTAAAACTAAGTTAAATTATTTTAATTCTTACATTGTTGAAAGCTGGAGTATTTAATGGAATAATTTATTTATAGAATAAACATCGAAATTAAATCATTTTCTTATTAGTTTTGTGGATAATGAGTGTAACCGTATTTTAAATTACTTTTTTTTTAAAAATTCTAAACGACTAAATTTGTTATTTATTTTAGACATGAAAGATGATGCTCTGACAATGGAAATATTTAATGAAATGATATATTTATAGACTAATTATTGGAATTAAGAGCTTACAATAGTCACAAAAAAGTACACAAAAAGACCCGGATGATAATGTAAAGTCTATGGGAGCGTTCTTTTATAATATTTCGTTCAAATTTTAATATTTTTGCATGATTTTTTTGCACAAGATAGCTCAGGGCGATCCACAACCGGCATAGTTTTTACTTTTTCGATTTTGCTTATATATTTTTTATATTACGATAGTTTCAGTTTCAGAACCGGTTTTGAAAGTTAAAGTAATTTTTTAAAAGAAATCTGAAACCAAAATTGAAAATGTAAAAACTAGGCCGGTTGTGGATCGTCCTCAGCTATCTTGTGCACAAAAATCATGTAAAAATATTAAAATTTGAGCGAGATATTCGAAAGAAACGCCCCCATAGACTTTACATTAGCGCTCGGCTTTTACCGCGTGACTAGTGTGTGCTCTTAAGTCACTTTTTGCAGATAAGGAAAGAGTTGTTTATTTACGACAAAATAAAATAGGTGAACCCATGCAGATCGACCAAACATTTGGTTTCGTTTTCGGTGAAAATGCTACCTAAATTTCGGCCGGACCGAAATGCGACAGGTGTTCCAAAATTATTGTTTCCGACTTTGAAAAAATATCATTATTTTACATTGATTTGAGTTCTATCGGCTCTAGTGAGACGCCATTTGCTTATTACTATGAACTTGACTGTTTATAATTATCTGTCATGACTAACGCAAGTCGTAAGTGCAAATTATAAGGTAAATAGTGCATATAGGATTACAACTTTGAGACATTTAAATTATAATAGAACATTTAAATAATAATAGAACAAATGATAATAGAACATTTTATTTTGAAACCACAGAGGTGTTTCAAATGCTCTTAGATACAGTTCTGGTATAACAAATGGTCATTTACATAAAAAAAAATTATAAAAGATAAAAATAATTATGTTCACCTAAAGTATTTTTTAACAAAACGAAATTTCTATAGTTATAAAATATCTTTCTGTATTACAGAGGAATAAATTGCATTTTTCTTAAAAATTAGCATAAAAAGTTCTGATTCGACAAACAGAGAGCCAATTTGGACCACAGATATAATTAATTATCATGTATGAATAAACTCTAGAATAAAAACTTATAATTGATTAATTATTTATGTATGAATGTTAACCCTTTCTCTTCTGGTGTGCTATTAATAATACACGTGTTTTCATCGAGCATTATTTTACTTGAACCATTACATAATTACTTTCTGTATATAGAAATGATTAGTACATAGTTATGCCTTTCTTATTATGATTTCATTTATGTTTTAACATAAAGTAATAATAGTTATATAAAAGTTTGTTTAATTCTCTCGTCACCGTTGACAATTCACTCTTTAAGTTTAAAATAGAAGTTAATTTTCTGAAGCAATTATGTGTGATAAAACGAAAAAAATCTTTAGAAACTTGTAATACTCTCTCAAATCCTGTTGTTATAATATGTTATTTTCCAAACGTCTTCAAAAACTCTTCCTTGGCCTATTATCATGTGAATATAAATTGAATTGTACACAAAAACAAGTACGCTTGTTAGATTTCAGACATTGAGATATCTTTACCCGTAAGACATCGTGACGTCACTGCAACGTCGTTGTGAAGTCACATTGTGATTTTGTGACCATCGATTGTCGATGTGACGTCACGTGACGGCGATGTGAAGTCACAGTGACTAAAATGTGAAGTCGTTATGGCCGTTTTAGAGCTTTTTTGTGACGTCACATTGTGACCACTTTGTGACCACTTTGTGACGTCACAATGTGACCAATTTGTGAAAAGTGTGTCATTTGTGACTACTTTGACATTAACATTGTGACGAACTGTGAAAAGTTTTTTAGAAAGTCACATCTTAGTCACAATGTGGCGTCACTGAGTGGTGGCATTTTCGTCACAGATGTGATGTGACCAAAGTGACTCACAGTGACGTCATTGTGACGTCACTGTGAACATGCATGCTATGAGGGTAAACTTCAGTAAATTAATTTGGCTAACTACGATAAACGTTATTAAAATAAAAATAATTTTGGTTTCGAAATGGAAAAAAAAATCAAACAGGAAAAGGATTAATGTATTAATTAATACTTTCAAAAATTGTTTAGACATTTCCAATTTTGTTTTCAGCCAAAATCGGAAGATTACCAAAATCGGTTTAGGTCTTATAAACCTGTTTTGGTCCATCCTTTGTTAATGATTTTGAGGATGTAGGGGCCCAGCACTCGCGATAATTGTTTGATATTTTTATTATTTATAGCAAAATAATTCTATTATCAAGGTATCAATTGTGAAAATATTATATATAAAAACTTTTCTAAAAATATTAATAAAAAAATATTTATTTTACCAAATCAAAAATAACTGAATTAAATAGGAGAATTTTTTAGATTGCCTCTATTGCATTCGCATATTATATTTATTCGAACAGCAATTTGCATCATTTGAAACACATTCTGTTTTAATAGAAATTACGTTCATTATCAATGAAACAACTTTATTAAAAGGTTCCTCCATGAATTTTCATTCTAATTATAATAGATCCTAATATTCCCTTCTTAATGAAGTTTCGACTTTTACAATTATTTTGGAAAAGAAAATATCTTCCTCTAGTGTCTCATACTTTGTAGCTAATTCCCTACAATTTGTATTCAATAAGCTAAAATGCTTAAAAAACATAATAAGCTGTGCATTGACAGTGATTCAATTTTCTTTTATGAGTTTACATAGGGGTAGTATAATGGAATTTTACAAAGAGAAGGGATTGGGTCTTCTTCGAAAATAGTTTTTGCTTGCTAACATGAAGATAATTCTATTCTTAGCATTTTATTAGCTTGCAATTTGTTTTGTATCCTGGTCTGAAATTGATTTTTGTATTACTGTAGTGCTGTCGTTCCATTTTCTTTAATGACTTAATGACATTACTTCCCTCTGATGTCGGTTGCAGTTTCTAAAGTTTGCCTTAACACACATGGAAGTGCAGACGATTTATTTGCTTATAAAAATATGATAAATAAGAGAAATGAAAATATTTAAATGTTGTTAATTGTGTTAATTTTAAGGTTTGGGCTTACATTCGAAGCATTTAAAAAATGTAAAGTATTGAATAAATACACATAATTAAAGTTAAATTGCAATATGATGAAAAAGAAAATGAAATCTTAGTAGTATCTTCAAAACATTTTTTTAAAAATTGAGGGGGAGGAGGGGTTATCAAAATCTCATGCTTACGACAGTCACTATACATTCCATGCAACTCAATATATTTCAAGTTAACTTTATGTTATGTATTACGATTACATTAACCTATGCATTGACCTAGGAGTTCACAATATTTTTCAAAATAATTGCCCTCATAGCATGCATGGTCACAGTGACGTCATTGTGACGTCACTGTGAGTCACTTTGGTCAAATCACATCTGTGACGAAAATGCCACCACTCAGCGACGTCACATTGTGACTAAGATGTGACTTTCTAAAAAAATTTTTACAGTTCGTCACAATGTTAATGTCAAAGTAGTCACAAATGACACACTTTTCACAAATTGGTCACATTGTGACGTCACAAAAAAGCTCTAAAATGGCCATAACGACTCCACATTTTGGTCACTGACTTCACATCGACGTCACGTGACGTCACATCGACAATCACTGGTCACAAAGTCACAATGTAACTTCACAACGACGTTGCAGTGACGTCACCATGTCTTATGGGTGATATCTACGAAAACACACAAAGAAACACATTTTTTATTACAAATTCCATTTTTTTAAATTCGAATACTAATAAAATAATTATTTCACATTGCATATCATAGAGTTTAGATGCTAGTTTTGAACAGACTGAGTAATATGGATAGCATTCTGACAAATTTTCACTGAAATATAGTTAAAAAATTTTATGTGATGAAGTTTATCGTACATGAAACTAACAGAAAAATTGATTTCCTTGAAATCACATTTAACAATTTTTCAGCTATATTATTTCTTAGCTATATAATTAATTTAGAATTGTTGAACTCTAGTACACGTTTTTTAAGGCGCCATCTATTGCAAAAAAATAGTAATAGTTTCTTCTAGAGTCTTTCCATAGACTTCATATAGTGAGACGTATAAGAACACTTTTTTGAAAAAGAAACAATTTCAAATTTTAACTTTTCAAATATTACTCACTTTTTCCAGATTTTTAAAAATATTTTTACATTTCCCTGACTCTTCCACTATATTTTTTAATTTCCCTGTCTATTTTGATATTGCCAGACTTTTTAGATTTCCCCCCAACATTCCATGTCACTGAGAACCCTGAAAAAATCTGAATTAAGCAGGATAATGGTTGTTCTATAGCATTCACATATCATGTTTACTTGAATAGTAATTTGCATGGTCTCAAACGTATTCTGTTTTAAAATCTTTACGTTCATTATCTATGAAACAACTTCATTATTATAAACTTCCTCCCTGATTAGCCTTGTAATTATAATCGATCCTAATATTCCTTTCTTAATGAAGTTTTGGTTTTTACAATTATTTCGGAAAATCAAATAGCTTTCTCTACTAGCGCATATTTTATAGCTAATTCCCTACAATTTGTATTCAATAAGCCAAAATACTTGAAAATACTGTAAGTAGTGCATTGACAATGATTCAATTTTCTTTTATGAGTTTACATAGAGGTAGTATAATAGAATTTTAAAAAGAGAAGGGATTGGTCCGTCTTTGAAAATAGTTTTTGCTTGCTGCAATGAATTCTATTGTTAGCATTTTATTAGCTTGTAATTTGTTTTGTTTCCTGGTCTGAAATTGATTTTTGCATTGCTGAAGTGCTGTCGTTTCATTTTCCTTAACGAGTTAATGATATCGTTTTTCTCAATGTTTTCAATAACACAAGTTGAAATTGAGAAAATTATTATTTTTTTAAATATCACACATAAGCAAAACAAACCTTAAATATTATTAAATTATAGGCATCTGTTTACATTCGTAGCAAATTTACGATTTTCAATAAACCATATTAAAAAACCGGATTATTATTTTAATTTTTTTTATTTATTTCATACTGAAAGATCTAAAAGATTCGACCACTTATAAAATATATAACTTGAACATTACTTTTAACAGAAAACATAAATCTACTCGAAGCAATGAAAAAAAGTAAGGGGATGGGAGGGGGGGGGGAGAAGAAACACGGCCGTATTTTTTTCCACGACACCATATTTCACTTGGGTAGAAGGACTTCTCCAGAAATCGATGGGAAAGGTAGTTGCTACTGTGTCGGGAAAAGTTTGGAGTGAGTCCAAGACTTATATATCCAAAAGCAATCCATCAAGAAGGAAAAAAGATACGTTGTCGAGAAAACTGTTTACTAGAACCAAAAGGAGGTATGTCTTTGGAAAGGAAGGTATAGAAAAAGAGTTTGGACATAGGAATCTTTCGGTATATTCGATAGCTTTTTTTTAAATACTTATAAAGCAGTTTATCTTATTGGTGGTTTTATATTTATTACATAATTTTTGATTTCTCAGCCGTGTTGAGATAGTTTCGATAGAAATAGGTTATAAAAAAAAGATGGAGTACAACACTTTTTTTTGTATAAAAATATATATTAGTCTAGAGATGTATCTAAAAATGTATATATTAATATATAGTGTAGACATTTTACATAACAACAGAGAAAAAATAAATTTTTATTATTTACATGCAGAAAAAACTCTCCTAAAACATGCATTTAAAAAGTTATTTTTCATATATTAATTATGAAACAATCGTATTATTAAAAATATATATATTTATAGCATAATATAGCGTATTAATAATATTTATAGTGCATTAATAATAAAAATTAATTATTATTTTTTAAATTTCTCTTCATACTGAATAATCTAGAAAGATTACCTACTTATAAAACATATCACATGAACTTTATTTATTTGCAGAAAACATAAATCTACTCTAAGCAATAAAAAAGTAAGGGAAGGGAAAGAAACACGTCCGTAATTTTTTTTCTTCCATGACATCATCTTTACTTGTGTAGAAGGACTTTTCCAGAAATCTATAGGAAAGGTAGTCGCTGCTGTGTCGGAAAAAGTTTAAGGGAGACCCGTACCCCATTTTCGTCAAAATCATCAAAAGTTCAAAAAAAAAAAAATTATCTCAGAAAACGATAAAATACACATTTGCGAATATCCATGCAAAATTTCAGAACTCGGGGACACTTGGAACAGATAGAAAATGAGCTTTTTTAATTGTACTCACTATAGGGTTTAAAGGACTAGCGGCCATTTAAAAAGTGTTTTTCTGAAAATGACTTTTTTCATATTTTGCTTAAGTTCAAAGTACTAAGGCTCAGTGGTAAAATGATTTAGAAACAAAGTGTTTATGTTTTTAGAATCTTAAAAAAATTTGCAACAAAAGTAAGGAGAGAGATTTTTTTAAACTATTTCTGAAAATTTTACATAAATTGGTAAACATGAAAATTATAACGAATTTAAGGAAATTTACCATGCGTATTTTTTTTTAGACGATTAAAATAGAAAATTAAAAATATCTCTCCTTAGTTCTTTTCTATATACTATAACACTATTTAAGAAATTTTAGTAATACCAAAATATTGAAAACTGAATGAGGAGTAGTAATTTTAAAAAGGGTATTTTTCAACAAAAAAATATCATAAAAATATCCATAAAAAATATACTTTTTAATTAAAAGTGAATTTTTTTTGCTAATTATTCCTTACAAAAAGATTCTTAAAAAGTACACCAAAATTCATTACTTTAAAATCAATAATAAAAATTTTGGGTTTTTTCTGACGGGTCTCCCTTAAGAGTGAGTCCAAGACTTATATATCCAAAAGCAATCCATCAAGAAGGAAAAAGATACGTTGTCGAGAAAACTGTTTACTAGAACCAAAAGGTGGTATGTCTGCGGATAGAAAGGTATAGAATAATAGTTTTGACATAGAAATCTTTCGGTATATTTCATAGCTATTTTTTATACTTATGAAGCAAAATAGCTATTTGGTGGTTTTGTATTTATTACATAATATTTTGTGATGTTGGTTTCTCAACCGTATTGGGAAGCTTGGATGAAACTAGTGTGTGGAAATACGGTACAAGTAGGAATATTTTTTTTTATAAAATAATATATTAGTCTATAAATGTTTCTAAAAATGTATATTGTAGAAATTTTACATAACAAAAAAGAAAGTTGAATTTCAATAATTTACATACAGAAAAAACTTCTAAAACATGCATTCAAAAATATATTTTCCATGTATTAATCATGAAACAAACCGATTATTTAAAAAATATATATTTATACCATAATTTGAGAAAGCAGACAAATATAAGATAGGCTATATATATAGCCTATCGCTATGGCTATATATATTGCCGTAGGTAAATAAACATATGTTTTAACTTTTACACAAAACTTTTATTTTAGAAACTTTTGTGTTTTTAGAAAAATATGATAGTAAATATAGTAAATACAGAAAAAAAATATAGAATAGAAGATGGAATGAACGATAGAATAGAATAGAAGATAAAAGTAAAGATACTTTAAATGATAAGAATCAAATATAAAAAATATTTTTAAAACGTCTAATAAAATTGAAATTCATTCATATATATTTCTAAACATTACATTTGAAAAGAAAAATAAATAAAAATGATACATGTTTATTTTACTACAAAATAAATAGAGAGAAAACCAATGTCAACCCCTTTAAAAAACCGGATTAATGTTATTTTTTATTTTCTTCATACTGAATCATGCAGAAAGTTTGCCCACTTATAGACCATATCACTTGAACCTTTTTTTTTAACAGAAAACATAAATCTACTCTAAGCAATGAAAAATAAGAGGGGGAGGGGAAGTAGCCGTATTTTTTTCCACGACACAATCTTTCACTTGGGTAGAAGGACTTCCCCAGAAATCGATAAGAAAGGTAGTCGCTACTGTGTCGGGAAAAGTTTGGAGTGACTCCAAGACTTATATATCCAAAAGCAATCCATCAAGAAGGAAAAAGATACGATGTCGAGAAAACTGTTTACCAGAACAACCAATAGATGGTATTTATCTGGAAATAAAGGTATACAATAAGAATTTTGACATAGAAATCTTTCGGTATATTTGATAACTTTTTTTTATACTTATGAAACAGTTTAGCTATTTTTTTGGTTTTATATTTATTATTTTTGGTTTCTCAATTCTGTTTAGATAGCTTCGATAGAAATAGTGTATAGAAAAATGTTACAAGTACCAATATTTTTTGGATAAAAATATATATTAGTTTACAAATGTATTTAAATATGAATATATTAATGTAAAATGTAGAAATTTTACATAACAATGGAGAAAATTAAGTTTTAATAATTTACATGCAGGAAAACTTATAAAACATGCAATGAAAAAAAATCTATTTTCCATGTATTAATCATGAAACATACATATATATTTTTAAAATATATTCATAGCAAAATTTGAGAAAACAGACAAATATATGAAAGGCTATACATATAGCCTATATAAAAATATTATTTCCCACTTACTTAGGTAAATAAACATATGTTTTAACTTTTGCACAAAACTTTTATTTTAATAATTGTTATCTTTTTACGAAAGTTACTTTTTACTTAAATTGTCTTAAAGGAGAAGGATTGAGGATATATATACATATACATATATATTTGGAATGTCTCATAAATTAAAATTTATTTATTTTTTATTAAACATTACATTTGAAAAAAATAAAAATGATACATTTTTATTTTACTACAAAATAAATAGAGTGAACACATATACAACCATATTCAAAACCGAATTATTATTGTTTTATTTCTTTCATACTGAATGACCTAAAAATTTCGTCAACTTATAAAATATATAACTTGAACCTTATTTTTTACAAAAAAAAACATAAATCTATTCGAAGCAATGAAAGAAAAGTAAGGGGGAGGGGGGAGAAAAGAAATACGTCCGTATTTTTCCCCCAAGATACCATTTTTAACTTGTATAGAAGGACTTTTCCAAAAATCTATAGGAAAGGTAGTCGCTGCTGTGTTAGGAAAAGTTTAAGAGTGAGTCCAAGACTTATATATCCAAAAGCAATCCATCAAGAAGGAAAAAGATACGTTGAAAACTGTTTACTAGAACCAAAAGGTGGTATGTCTCTGGATAGGAAGATATGGTATACGAGTTTTGAAATAGAAATCTTTCGGTATATTTCATAGCTGTTTTGTATACTTATAAAGCGATTTAGTCATTTGGTAGTTTTCTATAATAATATCTATTTTTGGTGACATTGTTTTCTAAATCTTGTTGAGATAACTTGGATAGGAATAGTTTATAGAATAAATGTTACAATTACGAATATGTTTTTAATAAAAATATACAATAGTATAAAAATGCATCTGAAAATGCATATACTAGTGTATATTGTACTGTGAAATTTTAGATAACAATCGAGAAATCATATTTTAATAATATTTACATGCAGTAAAAACTCTTAAAACATGCATTGAAAAAATATATTTTCAATGTGTTAATCATAAATTATGTAAAAAATATACATATTATATAAAAATACATATCATGCAAAAAATATGTATTTATAACATAATTTGAGAAAGCATATAAATGTAAGAAAAGTTTTATATATATATATATATAATATAGCCTAAATATTTTTTTCCTGTCTACTTAGGTAAATAATCATATGTTTTAACTTTTACACAAAACGTTTATTTTAGAAAATGTTAACTTTTTACATACACACACACACACACATATATGTATATATAACAACTTAAAAAGTTTTAAATGACATGTATCGAAGATAAAAATATTATATTTAAATGTCTAATAAAATTGAAATTTATCTTTAATTAAACATTGCATTTGGAAATGAAAAAAAAGTACATGTTTATTTTACTAAAAAACAAATAGAGTGAAAAACAAAACAACTTTAATAAAAACCATTTTATATATATATATATGTACTGAGTCATCTAGAAAATTTTCCCACTTACAAAACATATCATTTGAACATTATTTTTTGTAGAAAACATTGATTTATTGTAAGCAATGAAAAATAAGAGGGGGGGGGCTATTTTTTTTCCACGACACCATCTTCTTGGGTAGGACTTTTCCAGGAATCGATGGGAAATGTAGTCGCTCCTATGTCGGGAAAAGCTTGGTGCGAGTCCAGACTTATATATTCAAAAGCAATCCATCAAGAATATAAAAGTTACGTTGTCGAGAAAACTGTCTACTAGAACCAAAAGGTGGTATTTCTCTGGAAAGGAAGGTGCAGAATAAGATCTTTGACACAGAAATCTTTCGGTTTACTTGATACCTATTTTTTACAGCAGTTTAGCTGTTAGGTGATTTTCTATTTACTTATTATGTCATCTTTGGTGATGTTGGTTTCCCAGTCGTCTTGAAATAGCTTGGATAGAGATAGATTACAGAAAAATGTTACCAATATTTTTTAATACAAATGTATATTAAGCTCTATATTTAAAAATTTTAAAGAAAAATATTTAAAAGAACTGATAAACTTTTTTTTGGGATTAAACTTTTTATTATCCGTTTAACCGTTCATTGACCTCGCATCGTATTTTTCAGCACATGTATTTTGTTTTGTTTTGTGATGTTACAAATGCAAGGTATTTCATAGTACTAATAAAACAAATAAATTAGATGACAAATTACGCATAGCAATAGAGAGAATTAAATTTTATTAACATTTACACACAGAAAAAATATCCAAAAAATATCCATCTCTTTTAAAAAATATACTAGCTAGTACTAATAATAAAATAATAAGTTGGAAATTGCACGTGAAGTGTAGCAAATGAGGTGCGTTCGTACGATCGCGAAGCTTTAAAACTATCCAAATCTTGCTTTTATAGTAGAAAGTACTTCGGATGTAGTATAGTGGCTAAAATCCTTTTTGTGTTCTTGTAAACAGTAACGCATATCATATTAGTAAAATTTTAAATAGTTTAAAACACGTCGCAAACAATGTTTTCCCGTATAGAATTATGTAGAGGAATATTTTTGTGTGACCCTATAATTTATTAATAAATGTTCTTTGCATCGCAGATTCTACAGAATGTATATTTTAGCATATGTACATACTTCATAGGTTCATGCCAATTTTATTACATTCAAAAGAGTTTAAGATTATTAAATTGTACTTGAAACTATTTTTTCCTATTGACCGTAATGAGACGGAATAATTTTGATTGTCCCTGTAATTGATATATGCATCCGATTTTCATAAAATTTAAAATGAATCGACACAATTATGTAATAATTATATATTTTAAATTTCAAACGATTAAAATTCATTTGAAACTTTTTCCCCATTGACCGTAATGTAACGGAATAATTTTGATTGTCCCTGTAATTGATCTATGCTTCCGATTTTCATAAAATTTGAAATGACTGGACAAAATTATGTAATAAACGGTTCGGTTGGGTAGTTTTTGTGTTGTTATATGCGGACAGACAGACGGACGGACTGAACTACAACTACAGGTGCTACGTATTTACATAATTACGAACGCACCTAAAAATGTTATTTAATAATAAAAAAATGTACATAGCACGAATTAATTAAGAAGATAAGAAAATTTTTATATATTATCTAAAAACTCTATTAAATTATTTTGTGTATGTAAAATAATAAATAAAAAGAATACTGCCCAGTTAAACTGAGGGCATTGAGCTCACAGGCTACTCATACTAATTGCGCATTGCAACCTTATATTTTCAAGGGTTATTTCCGATCGAAAAAAATCAAAGGACGGGAAACAGCTCCCCCTTTCCCTCTTTTATACTTAATCATTGAACCCCCTAAACTAATCAGGTACATGCTTTATCATATAAAAAATCTATATCCAAAATTCAGAGCAAATCGGAAAATTCTTGATAAAATCCCATTTATATAATTTAAGAGGAGTTATCCCCCTCTCTTTTATACTTAACCATTAAACTTCCAAAACTATTCAGAGATTTGAACGAAATCTGATTATTCTGCATGAAAAACCCATTTATGTCAATTGAGAGGAGGGGCATTAGAACCCCCGTTCCCCTTGTTTACACTTATGTAATGAACACCTAATACCAGTCACTGAGGCGCCTCATTAGAATGACCTTATACCTAAATTTTGAACGAAAACTGATAATTCTGAATGAAAAATCTATTTATATCAATTAAGGGTAGGGGCATGAGTCCCCCGTTCCCCCTCTTATACTTATCGAATGAACTCCAAAAACTAATCAGGGAAGCGCCTTATCAGGATATACCTGTATACAAAATTTCAAGTGGATAGGATACTTTTATCATGAGTTATCGCGTTACGCACGTACGAACGTACATACAGAACGGGCGGGCACATAAGCTCTCAGGCTATGATAGCCTGTGAGCTAAAAAGCTGAACTAAATCTATTTGCGTAAATAACGCACACTTTTTTCAAGGTGCTTGTTATACACGGAATAATTTCTTACTGTTTGATGTAATCACACGATATACATATAAATCATGAAATGTATTTCAAGAAGACAGGATCACTCGGAAAATCTTATTTAATTGAAGTAGTACTGCATCTTTTTTTCACTCCTTGAGCTTTTTTATACAACAGAGCTAGTAACATTATTCAATCGCTAATTAGCAATTTTCACTGTTGTTATTCAATCCTTACCTGAAGTCTAAAAATGTATTTTCGCCTTTGTTTCTGCCTGATATAATGTTTGTTTCGACTTTCTTTACTGAAATTAATTTAGTTATTGATACATTTGCATATCCAATTTACGGCGCGCGCGTTACATACGAGATTTAAAAAAATCGCCATTTGTTTATTGTAAAGTACGGAGTGCGCGTTATACATGCGTACGCGATACACACGAGTAAATACGATAATTAGTTAACATTTTACTAGAACCAAAAGGTGGCATGTGTTTGGAAAAGATGGTTTAAAATGAGAGTTTTGACATAACAATCATTTGGTGTATTTGATAGTTATTTTCAATATTTATAAAGCAGTAAGCAGTTTCGCTATTTGGTGGTTCTCAATTATATTATTTAATTTTTGGTGATGTTTGTTTCTCAATAGAGTTGAGGTAGTTTGACAATAAGTAATTGTGTAAAATATAGAAAAATGTTACGAGTAAGGACATTTCTTGAATAAAATTGTATTATTAGGCTCCATGTTAAAAAAAAATAATGAAAGAATATTTAAAGAAATCGAGGCATATTACTCTGAATTAAGCTTTGAAATACCCTTTCAACCGTTCAGAAGACACGATTAATAGTTTTTAAAAATACGAGTGCTTTTTCTTTCGGGGTTACAAGTACAGGGTATTTAATATTACTAATAAAAAATATAAATTATATGAGTATTTTTACAAAAGAGTGAAGATAATTAAATTTTAAACATATTTATGCATAGCAAAAATGTCTAAAAGTATATTTAAAAAAAAAGTATTTACTAAGTACTAATAATAGTATTATTTAATGGAAAATGTATCCAGCGCAATTTAATAAAGAAGACAAATATAAGAATTTTTTTTACGTTTTATCTAAAAATTCTATTAAGTAGTTAATGAATACGTAAAATAAGTAATAATGATAATAATAACTTAGCGTAAAACATGTCAATTATATAATTTGAGAAAAAATGTTTTTTGAAATAAAACATGAAATAATTGATTAATATTTTACTAGAACCAAAAAATGGCACGTCTATGGAAAAGAATGTATAGAATAAGAATCATCATATAGAAATCTTTTGGTATATTTGATAGCTACTTTCATCTGCAATCAGAAAACTAACCGAATTCACTAAACAACCCGGCCTATGGTATATAAATTTGTATCGATTAACTTCATGTTTGCAAAAATTTAGCTCAGTCAGAACATACAATAACAATACAATATGGTCTCAGAGTGTGTATAGTAGTTAATTGAGGTTTGATATTTGTGGTCTGTGTTTATCTGAGTTTATTAGTGTGGGTTTTTGGTTGGTGCTTGCGGATTTAGACAGCTGTAAAGAAATATAAAGCTGCTCACCGGACCCTTAGGGGTCTAAACAACAACAATACAATAATGTAAATATTAATAAATACCAAACAATAAATACCGGTTTCTTTAAATTCGGAATCTATTACCTATCTAATATCAGTAAATACATTTATAATGTTTGTTAAATAGCCAGTAGTTATGCGACAACTTTTGTCACAGCAGTTAAGGGTTAAAGAATCTTTAACTGGACTCACGGATAGCTATTTTTTTCGAAGCTTAAGCCTTAACATTTGAGATGAAAATTGTCAGATATCTACTTGATCAATCTCTGAAACCACTTTAAAAATTCCTCTTCAGAATTTTTTTCCGCTCGTAAAAAATGGTACGTGGAATTCTTTTTTGTGCAGCCTTGAACATGAGATACAAAATTTGAACAAATTAAAAAATATATGTACATTTATATGATATGGAATTTTAACAATTTTTAGAATTATTTAAATTAATTTAAAGATGTGCTTTTTAGCGTCTCCTACAGGTGACATTAAGACTGACGAAAAATATTATCATAAGCACTTCTTATGTAATGAATGTGCTATTTATTTAAAAATAATAACAATTTCAGCTATCGTATTACATTAATTGTAATTATTTTCATTTTTTCCAATAGCCTTTTTGAAGTTTTTTTTTTTTAATAAAAGGAGGTATTCATTATGAGACTAATAATCTGAAATTAGAAAAACGGATGTATGAATGTTTGGGTGGGTGTTATAGTACAAAGAGATGTATGTTATTCGCTGCCATATGCGATATTATGTGAATTAGACCAAAAAATGAAAAAATTCGAACTTTATTGTAACATTTTTTAAAAAGTTTATACTAAATTCAATCCATCAGTTATTTTTAGATATTCTAGTATGTCAAAATTCGCTAGATTCCGTCTCGTATTTATAATTTTGAGAAGTTTATCCAAATATTATAAAGTAGAATGCATTATTTTTTTAAAAGCCGGTACAATTGAGTTATCATAATCTAAAAGTAGAATTTTCTTTTATTTATTCAGAATTCGTTTCAGAAAGATTCTAAAGGGGTAAATATAAAATTTACTTAAGTTATTTTTGTAAATAAGGTGATAAATATAAATTTAGTAATAAAAAAAATTAAAATGTAGAAATACGATTATCCGTTATCTGATAAAGAATTCGGTTCTATTTTTTGAGATTTTTCTTATAGCCACGAATTGTAAGATAAAACGACTTTTTTTATGTAATGGTAAAATAATTACACAGGGTTCATAGTCTCCCGTAAGACATGGTGACGTCACTGCAACGTCGTTGTGAAGTCACATTGCGACTTTGTGACCAGCGATTGTCGATGTGACGTCACGTGACGTCGATGTGAAGTCACAGTGACTAAAATGTGAAGTCGTTATGGCCGTTTTAGGGCTTTTTTGTGACGTCACATCGTGACCACTTTGTGACGTCACAATGTGACCAATTTGTGAAAAGTGTGTCATTTGTGACTACTTTGACATTAACGTTGTGACGAACTGTGAAAATTTTTTTAGAAAGTCACATCTTAGTCACAATGTGACGTCACTGAGTGGTGGCATTTTCGTCACAGATGTGATGTGACCAAAGTGACTCACAGTGACGTCATTGTGACGTCACTGTGAACATGCATGCTATGTGGGCTGTTAGGTTTTGTAAGAACCTTTTTACCAGAATTTTTGCAATTTAATTTTTGTAATATGTTTTATTTAACGAGAAAAAAATTAAACGTTGTACCTGTATTATACGAAATTTCATATATTAAAACAATTAAGATCCTCTGAATTCCTTGATGCCTACGAACCCTTTTACATAAACAATCGTAGAATAATGCTTAACAATTGTTTTATATGTATTATTTTTATTCTGTTGGATAGTTATTGCATTTTTATTTAACAAATTTTGAATATAATGTGCATATTCAGTACACTTTATATTGAAAATAGTTCTTATATGTATTTTTTTATCTATTTTCAGCTCCTGGATGTCAAGTATGGCAGTTACATGCCGTCCCATACAGAATCTCTTGCACGGGCCAATTTCGTTTTGTCTGCTGTGACAAACAACTCTGGACAACCACAAATGCAACCACCTGTTGAAAGGGCAAACCAACAGCAACGTAGCAATTCGCACCATAAAAACAATCGCCATCATTCGAGCAAGAAAAAAGACCGCCAATTTCATCCTATATATGAAGAAGTCAGTGCCACGTCAGACGAAAATAAAGGTGGAGGACGTAGCCTTGATTCCGATATTGAGGACAGTGAGGTCGAAGGAAGAACGGTAGCCAGCGAAGATGAGTTTGCCGAAGATGAACTCAGTGTTGCTGGAGAGTATCCGATGAATCCAGAAGAAGAAGCTGTGCAACAGTGCTCTGCTCCCGAATTGCAAGATTGCGTGGGTGGTGAATTATATTTAGATGGGGTAAATCGTGGAAGTGAAAGATATCCTAACGATGGCAACACTTCTGATAACAGAGTCCCGAAAGGTAATTTCCGAGGGCTTGATGTAACTTCAGCGCAGAATAAGCTTACCCATTCCTTAGAAAGAAATAAGGATGGACATCATAGCAATAGTTTCCAAGCGAAACAGAACTATTATCTAAATAAAAGTATGTTAGGTCCAGATTTTACGTATCCAGAAGGCATTATGGATGGCAGTTCATGTGTATCACCATCTGGTGATATTGGACAGTCGGATATTTGCCAGTATCCTTCCTCGAGAGCTATAGGATCCTCCCTTAATTTCATTCCTGTTTTGCTACAACAGCAACAGCAGCAGCAAAGATCGATGTCTTTGTCGTCTAGATCAGCATCTAATTCGCCACCTCCGCCACCATATCCAATATCCTCGAATCCCAAAACTACTGGACAAGGTTCCAGCACATCATCTGGAGTTATACCAGCCCTGTATAATCCTCAAATAGTGTCACCTAACAGTCAGCATATAGGACGCATTCCTGAAGCATTGTTACGCGAATTGAGTTTTAAACTACCGCCGAACAGTGGAGTTGCGACATTGCCAGCAGTAGTGCCGATGAATTCAAGGACATTGCCTGTACCCCCCGCAAGAGGAGTTGGAGGTAGTGGAGTTTTGTTTACTGTGGAGAATCCATATCCTCCGCAAATACCCCTTCCATCCATGTCGAGGACGCGTTCTGGATCGGCGACCGAGTTCACGTCAGCGGGTGGCAGAGGAGGAAGTCTTACTTACCATCCATATCCGCATCACGCTTTATCAGGTGGCAGACCTCCGACACCCCCTCCTCCAGAAAACATTTATGCTTCAATTGACGATGTAGGACCTTTCACCATTGACGGAAGCCGACACAGAAGTCCATTTGCACGTAAGGGCTCAACTGACCTTAGAAATACTTTTGGTCGATCAACTTCAGGTAGATCCTCTAAATCTTCATCTGGTGACAAGTTCCAATCGAATAACGTCCCAAATCGCCACTCAAATGAAGAGGGCGGATCATATGGTGATATTAGGCCAATATATGATTCAAGGACAGCTTGTTCGTGAGACTTTGAGATCATTTCATTGTTAGAAATGACCCATGAATCAGAGCTCTTGTATACTCAGCCCCTTGTTTTCATCACTGAGGATGGAATACTTGCTGAACCATGAGTTAAGAAATGTCTAGTTAATTGTCATATATTTCTAACTGACAATGCAGATGAGAGATTTGATGTTGTAACAATCAGGGTTCCTCATTCAAGATTTCGAGCTTAGACCTGGTAAACAGGTGTCAATATCAACTCTAGTCGTGATGAGGAATTTTTTTTTTTTAAAAGTTGTATGAAACAAACTTCTCCAAGAATGATCGCTTATTTTATTCACTAATTGGATTTGGAATTGTGTTCCTTTTATGCTACATCTATTAACATTTGGACGAGTGGTAATGATGCTTACAAAGAAATTTTATTTATGGTGTGTTACGTAATGGATTTTAATGTTTTCTGTTTCACAAATTTTGCTTACGTTGCCAGTCATCTTAGAAGTTGATGTTTTAGTTCCATTTTTTTACATACATAGTTTTAACACAGATTTTATCATCATTTCGTATAACCAAATTTTCGTAAGGTATTCTTTTTCTCATGAATATTTCTTCGGCTTAAAATATTTGTTTCAATATCAATATTGCTTTAAAAATTATTATTTTTATTTTTATAATTTAAACGAAATATTTCACCTATACCTTTGTAAGAAATATATATAATATGCTATCTTTTTATTATTTTAAAACTGAAACAAAGTTTACCTTTTTGAAAGTACGACAAATGTAATGTATCACGCTTGCTTTTAATTTTATAGTACCTAAATTAAATTACAATCTCTTTCGTGGCCCTTCAAATAGGCTCATTTTTTAATTTGTATTTTAAATTAATGTTTTATATTTTGGACATAGAAAAAAGCAGACTATGGAAAAAATTATTTCCATTTTTTAAAACGTCATTAAAATTTTTAAAAATGAAAAAACTAAAAATTTTCAAACATCATAAATTTTAATGGCATGAAATGGTTCATAATTGATTTATTTACATCAGATATTAAAAGTTTTTGAGAATCAAACTATAGAAAAATAAAAGTAGTTTGTAATGGATTAAAAAAAATTTTTAAGATGAAGAAAAATTTTAAAGTTTATTTAATATATAAAAAGACTATCAAATTCAAATCTAATTAAAATTTTGCGACATACATGTGATATCGCATATGTTTTGCATACCTTTTAGAATATTTCTTTTAGATAATTTTGTATTTATGTAAGATTCAGTTTGCTAACTTAACACTTTAAAATAAGGGTTATTTTTTATATTATTTGATTATTTCACAAAATTTAATAATAAAAATTTGTTAATAATTTATGTTATAATATCTATGTCATAAATATAGTTTTTTGAATAAATGAGGAAAGAGTAATACTTATTAAAATATTGTTTAATGTTAATTTATCAAAAGAAGATTACAAAAATTACAATTTATGTTTATTCAAAATTCATTGGGAAAAAATGTAGATTTTTTAGGATTTTAAAAACTATATAATTTTTTTTTATAAATTCAAAATGTGTTACACTTTTACAACCTGCAACATACAAGAAACCGATTTCAATAAATGAATAAAAAATAAATAGTTTTTATTGCCAAGCATGTAATTAAAATTAATTCAATTTTTTCGACTTTTTTCATATCTAATATAGTTAGTGGAAACGTATAAAGAATTAAAATACTATTTCAAGTTGGTGAATGTTTATGGTTAACTTACATGTAGAATATGATTTTTTAAAAGTAATATCTTAAAATTATTTACAACAGATTTGTCAATTTTATTTTTTGAGTATGTATTTTTCTTTTATAGATCTAGTTCTTACAGCATGATTTTATACATTAGAGATGTCTCAATTTCAATATAACGTATGCACTTGTTGCATACTTCTGTAATAGGAAATGTTTAGGTACATTTTTATTATTCTTTAGGCATGCTGATGTGTATATTTAGCAACAAAGAACTCGAACTGCATCTGTTTATACCGTTTGTTGTAATTGTGTAAAAATATGTGTATATTTATATATAATCGTCAAGAAAACAACTGAAAATAGATGAACAGAACAGATATATATCAATCAAATGCTTCTTGATCCCAGTGTGAAAAAAATATTTGATATTCTGCAGTGAAATGGACTGATTCTTTGTATAGATGTGTTTGTGTATATGTGATAAAAACAAAATAACTGGACCATGATATTTGAAAAGTTAAGTAAATGTGACACTCGTTACAGAATTCAACACTGATTTGTACTTTGAGAGAATTAAAGGGCGTCCATGTGAAAAAAATATATTTGTCTATACTCAAAACTTGTCAAATAATCTGTAAAATATTTTTTTTTTCTCATGTGAATAATTATCGTCAATATCAGGTCATTGTAAATGTTATCAGACCGTTTTTAAACTAAAGAAACAATTGGTATGTAATTCATGTCTAAACATTCAAATATTAAGGTTTATAATTTGTTTATTTAGTGTTGCAGTTTGCTAGAATTTTCCCTAGTGACAATAATTTTCTGTTTTGTTCATCAATATTTTAAATATTTAGCTGAATGTGAAATTATTTCAATAAATTTTTTTAACGCTGTATTAACGTTATGTTAATTTTGCATATTTGGGAGTAGATATCCTCAACAGTTGTCAAATTATCTATTTATGTTATATGAATAATTACAATCATTAAATAGTTATTAGCATATTTCCTAGTAAAATTAATTTGCATTTTGTTCATTAATATATTTTTTAATTAAATACGAAATAACTTCATTGCGAATCTAAAAATTGTTTTTACAATATATTAGTTTGAAATATTTGAAATAAATATCTACAAAAATTCCAAATAATCTGTTTATTATTTTTTATTATTATTATTCGTTGTATCTGATTAATTACTATCAATATATTGTTTATGTTATCAAATGATTTTTAAACTAAAATAATGTTTGGCAATTGTAAAAAAAATATTTTATAACCAAGTATTTTAGAATTGTGATTCTTTAATTTCTATATTTAACATTTCAATTTATAATCACTTTTTCTGGTCGCAATAGCTTAATTTTTTTTCAATAGTATGACAAAGTTTTAGCAAGTGAATATTAAACAGCTTAAATTTATTGTATTCTCATAAATGTATTCGTTTTGAAATATTTTATACATCTGAAAATAAATATCCCCATTAGTTTTCAAATAATGTAAAATTTATTTGTAATCTGTGAATAATTGCTATAAATATCAAAAAATCAATTTTATAAGACGTATTTTACAGTTATGGAAATATTGAGTGTCTAAGCAGTTATTAATTATTCCGAATAATTAATTTGTTACTCTAATATTACCAACAATTTACCAGTTGCAATATTTTATTTTTATTCAACACCATTGCAAATTTTTCATTAATTTACAAAATTTTTAGAAGTGAAAACTAAGTGGATTGTTTACAGAAGCTACAGTTTTTTTATCATAATTGTATGCAATTTCAAGTTTATTTTATGTATCTGCAAATAAATATCCTCATGAGTTTTCAAATAATGTATATTTTATTTATATGTAAATAATTTCATCAATACGCCAATTATTGAGAATATAAAAAAAATTACAAAGACGAAATGTTTGGCAATTATGGAAATACTTTATGTCCAAACATTTAAATGTAAAATTCATTAATTTTATCATTTAACATTCCAGTATAGAAGCATTTTCTTGTAATGAGATCATTTTTTCCGTACTAATATTCTAAGATTTTAAGTAATTTGCAAAACGAAGTTACAAGATAGCGAACATTAAAATTTTACCTTAAACACTTTATTCAGATATTTACTGACAAGTTATTGAATGAATTTCAATAACGTGGTAATTCTGTTTACTGAATTTTTATCTACAAATAGCATCTTAACTTTAATTCACCTTTATATCAGAATTTTATCAGGACGATAACTTAACTTCTATTTTGCATTCTTATTTAGCTTTTATTTTGTATGTCTATAATTTGGCATGTTTATTTGAAAAATACATTGGATATGAAAAAAATCATGAGAATACTTTTTTCTATCTACATATTACTGTTGAAATTACTAATAAAAGCTTAATCTTGGTTTTTATTTTACTGCTATAAAGCGTATTTTCTACGAATATTTTAGCTGTATGTAATATTTAAACTAATGTTTAATGAAAAATTACATAAACAAAGGTTTCTCTCATTTTTTCTCCTTTAATCCAAAATTAATTTAATTTTAATAGCGTTGTCATATGTTTTAAATGATTATTCCGAGTGTGTTTGCATTTAAATATAAAAATATGTAATGAAATAAAAATAAAAATTACTATACATTTAAATTTGTTTACAATCTCTAGTGCAAAGAAATATTTTAAGGGGTCTATTAGGAACAAATTTGTATTTGCATAGGGTAAAACATCAGTTATGAAACTGTAACTGCTGGAAAACCGATATGACAAAGAGTGATTCCAAATATACTAAAATTCTATAATTTTGAAATTTTTTTTTTGTTTATTTTTTGGTTTATAGAAAATGAAGTGTTATTGTTGATATACATATCTTAATTTAAAGGTATTAATGTAGCATAAAGCATGAATGTTTTAATTTTTCTTTATTAAACTATGCTTTTTATCAGCGCCAGAATGCTTATATCTAAAACAGCCCTAAAAAAAGCTTTGATTAATTTGAAGTCAAAATTTTTATAGCGTAATAATACTGCTTAACGATACGAATATGTCCTCGTTTATATTTTAATTAATTCGATAATTTTTACTGATATCCATTATATGATAGTAATTATATCCATCCTAGCAAGTATGTCCGTAAAACTCTTACTGTAGCACCCTATTTATTAATACGGCGACATTTATTAATACACCTCACATCTATTTATTATTATTAACAATAATTATTGGTTTTAAGAGTTTAACTCTGCAAAATTTAATGTTGCACATTAAAATCGTCAACTTTACTACCAATTATTACTTTGTGATAGAATTTCCCATTTTAAATGCGAAAATGTTCTCATAAATATTTCTTTCTCTATGTTTAAAAAAAATAATTACATAAAAGCACTCTTACGCAAAAGTTAATTACATTAATATTTTTTATTTTTTATTACATTTATGTATTTTAAGTAATACTACTTGTAATGTTAAAATTTTGACTCTATGTATTTGACTTTGAAGTTTTAAACAGTATTATCTGCCTGCTTTCACTTTTTTTCTTATATGAGATGAGCTAAAGAAAAATGATTTTTGATGTATGTTGGTTACACGTAAGAAAAGAGAAATGTTACTTATATATTTTTCTTGGTATTTGCATCTATGTTATTGAAGTTCTTTAAACTTATGTGGCTTTAACTGTGTGACAATTTCTTGTAAAGCTCGTTGTTACTTAAAACTATGTCAAAAATAACAAACTACCTTAAAGGTTTCTTTAAAGTGTTTAAATGAAGCTCTAGTAGATGTTTCTAAAATTTAAAAAACAAACAATAAATTAAAATGAAAATACATTTGATGTTTATGTGATGGCTTCTTGTTAAGTATCTGTAAATTTGGTGTTTTTGTATAAATATTATTTACATGATATCATGAAAAATATGCAAAAAACTTCTTTTAGCCTTCAGAAAGTATGCAAGTATGTTATTAGCAACTTGTATTGCTACAAGTGTTTCATATTACTAGTATTATAGTTTTTGTATTACTCATGCAAGCAATAAAAAATAAAAGTGATGCAATTAGATATGAGACGTGAATATTTTTGTTACTTAAGTATATAAAACTAAATAAATTATGACAAGATTTTTTCTTGATGTATTTAATTTTTATAATTCGCTTTCTTAAAAGAAATCTCAAGATCATGCTTTCTTAAGTTTCAAGGGCAGTCACTGTTATGGACTTTACAAGGTGCTACTACACGAGGAGTAAAAATTCCCCCCTAATTCCGAGCAACCCGGTCTTAGGATGCCATTAAAATCCCTCAAAAAGACCTGGATGATAATGTTAAGTCTATGGGGCCGTTAGCTTTAAATATCTGGCTCAAGTTTTAATATTTTTATATGATGTCTTTGCGTACAGCATCTGATTACGATCTACAACCGGCTAGTTTTTACCTTTTCGAATTTGGTTAATTTTTTTTATATATTACGATAGTTTCAATTTCGGATCCACTTCTAACCGGTTTCGAAATTTAAAGTAATTCTTTAAGAAAAATCTCAATCCAAGATCTAAAAACTAGCCCAGTTGTAGATCGTCCTTAGCTATCTTATGCAAAAAAAAATCATGTAAAAATATTAAAATTTGAGCGAGATATTTGAAAATACCGCACCCATAGACTTAAGATTATCATAAGGATCTTTTTCACTGACTAGTGTGAGCTCTTAAATGTTATATATGGCTCCAACAAAGTCACTCGGAGAGCACGTAATTCAATTGTAAGGAAGCGATTTTGACGCCTGGAAACAAAGTGAGTTGCCAGCAACAGCCAATCAAATGTTGGTAAACTGACTATGGAAAATCGTTTTCTTGAACAGCCTATGAAATGCTTAGAAAACAAGAAAAGTCTTACGTTAGCTGCGGAAAAAACATTCGAGTTGCAGGCAATTTTCATCGCTTGTAATTTTTACCTGTAGTAGCATTTTTATATCACCATGATTAAAATTTCCTTAAAAGTGAATACACCTGATCAAAAATGCAAATCTAATCGTAGTTATGTCACGCAAAAGATGAGTCATAAAAAAGTAACAGTGATGTCGATATGTCACATTTTTTAATGCAATTGCAAATACAGTCGACTCTCGTTAATTCGAAATCGGATAATTCGAATCTTCGCTTAATTCGAACTAAACATGCATTCCCAAAATTTTCTATGGCAGAATAACGTTAAACATTTTCATTAATTCGAACTCATTTTCTCTTGACTTCGTTTAATTCGAACTAACAAGAATTCCGATTTTTCATTCTTCTTTTTTTTCACACGGATTTCAGAACATTTGAATAATTTTATTTCTTTGATTTTTGTAAAAATTGTTCCGAACGAGTATACATATAATGCAATGCAATTGATATCCACTTCCTTAGTTCTCCATCTGTCCATCAGTGACGCTTGAATTTTTTCTTCCATTGTACTTGTTTCTAATCTTTTAATTAGTTTATGTATGTATACATTCTAATTAATATTAAGCATATTCTGATGACAACAGACGAAATAAATTTAAAGAACACTATAACATTAATTCCTTTGTAATAGTACCATATTAAGCATGTTTTTATTTCATACTTTCCATAATTCGAACTTCGAATAATTCGAACATTTCTTGGGGTCCCGAAGAGTTCGAATTAACGAGAGCCGACTGTATCTGAAAAATCAGTCACGTTGGCGTTGTGAGATGACGGTCACATGTGACATTATGTGACCGAATTAAAGAAGAGACAATTTGTTATCCTTATGACAATGATACTTCTCATGTTTTCTGATATTAGTGTGACATCACAAAGGCAGATTGTGAATTTAGGTTAAATCCGTACAGCGGTTCTCACGTCTTATTTTGGATCAAGAATATTCATTTGTTATTCGAATAAATACTTTAAGTGCATTGGGCAAAAATAACGCAAGAGGAAAAAGTTCTGGAACTAATGTTTTAAAGTGTCATGGTAACCAAAAGAAATAGGAAGAACATGATCATGAGATTTATACTTTAAGAGAACGATACTAACCTTCTACTGTCTACAATGCTAAACATTCGAGCGAAATGTTTTTTTTTCTCTTTTTATTATATTTCATACAAATGAAATAAAACTAAAATATTGTAAATCCATTTTCTTTTTTAGAACAACACAATTTCATAAAATTCTGTTTTAATGGATAAAGCTAAAATATTTTGTTATAAGGATTTGAATTAATCTTTATAACATTAAAAAAAATTACCGTTTGATTTTTCGAACTATCACTATTGCTTTTAGATTTTGTTTCTTCATTCTAAGAGTTTATTTACATTTACAAAGAAAACTTTAAATTACAAAAGAATGAAATTTTCATTGAACAATGTGTCAATAAGCATTACCCAATAAATAATAGAGACTTCAAATGATTTCTGAAAACATTCAAACATACTAGTTGTTGTATAGTAGGTAGTAGAGGGTTTAAAACTAGTTATTTTATTTAAATCATAGTTATGGAGTACTTTCATTTCTTTATTTCTTCATGTAAAGATGATTCTTCAGACATCTGCTGTGTAACTTGAAATAGTTTTTATTTTTTATTTTAAGGAGAAGTTACTTTTAATCAACTGGCTTATACCGGATGTCCCAAAAATGACTGATGAATTTTAAAATTCAATAACTTGCAAACGGAGACAGCTATTTAAATTTTTTTTTGCAGGAGAGTTATGTATAATATCAGGAGTTTTTTTACCGTAACTTTTGATTTTAGTTCGCATCTCAAACAATGGGTGGCGCTGACGGCGATTGAAGGCCAGGTCTACGCTTCACTCAGCACTGATCACCTGGCCTTCAGCGCCACCTATTGTTTGAGATGCGAACTAAAATAAAAAAAATACGGTAAAAAAAACTCCTGACATTTATACATAAACCTCCTGCAAAAATTTTTTAAATAGCTGTCACTGTTTGCAAGCTATTGAATTTTAAAATCCATCAGTCACTTTTGGGATACCCGGTAAATTGCTAATTTGGCCAATGTACATTCGAGAAAAAACAAGTAAACACCCTATACTAGCTCTGCAAAGAAATATTGTTGAAGTAAATTATTGCTAAAAAACGATTGAAAATAAAATCTACTTTTAAATGATGTATATAAAACGTGCTTAGAAGGTCATCTACATATTGAAGCGAGATTTGTACTTTTTCTCAGTAGTGCTACCCAATTCACATTATAAATTCACTGTACAACCTTAAATTAGCCTAGAAACAAATTTTCATGGATTTCGCACAATAAGTTTTCAAGAAATTATTTATTTAAAACCATTATATTTTTATCGCTGTATCCAAATTGAAGTTCGGAATTTGATTGTTGACCGAGAGAGCTACTTTCTTGATTAAAGCATAATTATGAATCACTCAAACAATTATTCAAGATAGGTTATTTAGTATATATGAAGTTTCAAAATATCTAGTCACTATTGTACTTGATACCTTAAATCACCATTTTGCCATTTTTATGCATAATTTTAAGAGTAATTGGAGAAAAGAAAACTCCTAGCGTTTTAAATAGACAGATTTCAATGTCTGAAGAGTCATCTAAATAAAAAATTTCTACTTTATTTTTTTTCTATTTTAATTTTTGAAATGAAATTTTTTTTAGTGTAAAGTTTATTTCTTGAATAAAGTTCATTTCTCTTCAATGTTGAAGGTGTCAAGCTTTGCTTGGATTTTCCTTCAAGATGCAATTTGAAAGTCAGCAATTTTTTGAAATAAGATAACTAGCATATTACAACTTTTGTCAGCTTTCTGACACGTTTTTAAGACTCATAAAGCAACATGCAAAATACTTGGTCTGTACAGTATATTTTTGTCAGTCGTTGGAGCATGTATGAAAATATAAAGTGTATGTTGTGTATTTATTGTGATATACTTTAAATGATTTGTGAAACAGATATTGAGTGTATTAATAATTATATGTACTATTTTCCTTTATCCCTTTATGTGAGCTTAATTTTTTTTTTTTTGTTTGAAAATGTTTTTTTAATTTTATTTTAAAGATTTTTGATTAAACAGAATGATTATTTGCTAATAATATAAAACCTGGATAGAAACCTGTATAAATAATGCTTCTGAATAACGTATTTGGAAATAAATACAAGAAACTAATTTCAGTTATAGATGGTATAAACCAGTAAGATGGCCGTTGTTAGTGTATTTAAGAAAGTTTTGAATAAATTTATTTCTTAAAAATTACTTTTACTTTCATATTTTTACGTATTTTGAAATGAATGCAAGGAAATAATTTCGGTTATAAATGATATTTAACAGTAAGTTGGTCGTTATTAGCGTATTCAAGAAAAGACGATATTTTCAATAGATTTTACTCTTAGAATTATTTTTAAAATAGTTTTTTCTTACATTTAAACACTCATACCTATCTCTAAATGTTTAATAAAAATTATAATTTAATCTTTTCCTGATGTCTGCATTAAAACAGTTATGTTAGCTTATTCGGTTTAAAATATGTAATTCTTATAAAATTATAATACATTGTTTATTCTATAATATTTGTTTTTGTACTTTTGGAAAATGTATTTCTAAAATTAAAGATAACGATGATAACTATAATTAAAAAAATTCACATTCAAAAATACTAATCAGGCTGTTTGGCTGTTATTTAAATTAAGGTAGTTTTTGTAACTGTAAAGAAGCAACAATTAAAACACTACAGGATTGAGAGTTAAAATACACAGGATTAAACATAGTTAAAAAACTACAGAATTGATGATTTTAACCTCAACCTTTTTTAATATATTGCGGATATGGATAATGGTAAAAGTAGAAAAATAAAAAATAATATTGCAAATTCTTTGTATAAGTTATTGCAAGAACAACAAGAATAAAATCACATTTCAGAAGATTTTTGTTTGCTTAATAATAATTTTTTCATGAAATATTAGATGAATGTATATTTTTCTTCAAGTAGTAAGAAATTAGATGAATAAAGTTAGCTGTTATTTCTCTAATTATTTAATTATATCTATGTCTTAATTATTTAATTCATTTCTACAATAAAATTTATAATTCAATTTGTACAAGTTAATTCTTTGTCAGAGATCAATATTATTCCTATTCGAAAATATACTACTTTTAATTAAATAATGTATAGGTAAAAAATTCATTCAAGCTGATATAATCTCATGTAATTGTAAGAAACCAATATCAAGATATTTCAGTTTCTGTTGAGATGTGAAAGTAGAATCATATGAACTATATTAATGTCATTAATATTTTTAGTCATTAATATTTTAAGTCTTTAATCAGTTTTTCTTGCATTTTGTTTAAATTACAAATTGTTTGTAATCCAAATGTTTTGCCATAATGCATGTAATATTAATAAAAACATATTGAAACTCAAATAAAATCTTTTTATAAAGTATTTGTATTATTTTGTCTTTAAGAATTTTACATTTCCATCTCTATATAATAAAACACAGTGTAGAAAATCCGGGGCGAACCCATCCAACTTCCAAAAAGATGCAGCAACGTTAGGCTTAATTTCAATTTGAGATGTGTATGAGAAAACATGTCTGCCTATATACAAATATTTTCTACCTGAAAATCCTTCTGTTCAACATAATTTCCTATAAAAATTCAAAACGAACAAAATTTCAATAATTTTTGCAATGTAAAAACCATTTCAGAAAAAGAATTGGAAACAAACTTAGTATAGCATTTTTTCTTGCCTCAAAACTTGTAATGGTGTCGCCCTCTATGTTTAGGATTATAGAATGCAATTAAGCTAAATTATTAACTTTAAAATCATCCTTCTAATAACTAAATTGAAGGGAATTTTATAATATAAATAACGAACTTTGCGCATCAACTTTTCCATACTGTCAATTATTTTTTTATCAGTTTTTTAAATTTTAAGCGAAAAGCTCATTTTTTTCCTACAATCCTAGAAGGGACATTGACACAAGTTTTACTTTATATTTTGAAGTAGTGATATGTAATAAGTATTTCCTTCTTCTTTTTTACTGTGTTATTAAAAATTCTACGTACCAAAATGCGTAATTGCCTTAACGCAGCATGTACCAAAGGGGACTTAGAGTCATTAAAATTAAATTAATCAACCAATCAATCAAGCAAAATGCATAACCATTACTTATCCTCACAAACGCACATCCATAACTGTCGCACAAACAAAATGACACGATAGATAAAAGCAAGAACGAAAAATTATGCATACAGCATAAATTACTAAACACTTTCCAAAACTTTAGAACTCTATAGCAAAACTTCAGAGTTTACTAACGTGAAAGGTAACATCACAATGAAAAATTTGGAAAACATATAACGTTTTTGAAAACAAAATATCGGTTATTTCCATGAATAGTCTTCAAAATGTACGATTTGTTTTGCAGCCCTGTAAGCTCTGCATGCCTCTATATGATATACATATATGTGTGCGTATGCATACTGCATAGCATCTATGTACCCACTAAATGTTGTTCAGATGAATGCATAACACAACTGAAAATTTTCACTCGGCAATTTCTGCCAGTAAACTGTCATTGTTGAGAAATTTTCTATAACCCTGTATAATACCTGCATATATTGACTTTATACGCATCTACTAATAGTTTAAAAATTCTTAAATTTAAAAACGAATACTGAAAACGCACTTCCAGAAATCATTGTTCTTAGGTTTCAATAGTTTATTACTTTTTATTACGATTTTTCATTTTCTTGTATAGCTAAATTATTGTGTGTATCTCTGTAAATAAACAATAAAATCCATGCATACCTTATTTTATACTAAGAACCTTTGTAGTAAACTTCAATGCTGTATATCAAATTCAATATGCTTAAAATACTGTACTATGGACGATATGGCTATGGACGATAATTGCAGATATCAGTTTTTATCTGCTTCCTAAAATACTTACTTATTTATCTTATTTAGTTATTAACCTAAATAACAAAACTTTGTTAAGGAGTGTTTCATAATCTACGCGTAACGCTTGATTTTTTTCTGCTTATTTTAATATCATAACATAATCTGTTTTTTTAAACAATTTAACTTTGTACTGACAAAAAAAGTGCATATTTAAAGTTTTTTTGGCTTTTAGTAAAACTAAATTCATCGTATTTCTTTTTAAAGGTAGCTAAAATAAAACCCTTGTTTAAAATTTAATGTATTGTGCTAAGTGGGCTTCTAAAGGAGGTCACACAGTTGCAACGTAATGCTTTTCTATATAGATTTTTAATTAACTTTTAAAGACACAAGAGGCGTATTGAGAGATCCATTCAATGCAAAGTAGTCGCGAATCCCATATTTATGTGACTACTACTAATTAAATTACTTAGATTAGTCTGTTTTTAACAGTTTGACGTTTATTGCTTTATACTGCAACTGCGTATTTTATTATACAAATATATCATTAAAAGTTATCTAGAATTTAAAAGCCATACATAGTGTACACCACCCTTGTTAATAATGCATTTCCAAACCGTTCCTGTCTTTAACAGTTAATATTTCATCTAATTGCAGATGATTTTTTTTTCGAAATTCATTAATAACAAAGCTTTTATGCTTCTGCTATGATGGTACTTACACTGTTAAAACTAATGGTGACACATTGCACCTTTTAGGGGTGAAAGGCTTGTCTCACTGGTGACACCCCTAGAGGAGCTAAAATGGCACCCTTAACTAGGGTAAAAGGATGGCACCCCTAATCCAGGGTGTTTCAGAGGGGTGAAGGACGGCACCTCAGGGAAGAATAATAGCACCCCTTATCCACAGTGCTTAATAGGGTGAAACGATGGCACCACAGGGGAGAATAATCTCACCCCTTATCCAGGGTGCCCCAGGGGGTGAAAAGATGGCGCCTCAGGGAAGAGTAATGGCACCCCTTATCCAGGGTGCCCCAGAGGTTGAAAGGACCGCATTTGAGGGGAGAGTAATGACACCCCTCATCCAGGGTACCTTAAGGGGTGAAAGAATGGCATCTCAGGGGAGAAAAATGATACCACTTATCCAGGGTGCCCCAGAGGGTGAACGGATGAAACACATAATCCAGCGTGCCCTGTGGCATCCTACAAGAAATAGCACTCACAATCTATGGCCCACAGTTGCAACCCCCCTCCCCCCACCCTGCTTGTCAAGAAATTGTATTGGTTTGAATCATGAAATATAAAGTGTTTACCCATTTTTAAATTGAATTCTGCAGAGAAAATTATCATGATCAGTCAATATTTTGAGTCTTTTTTTTTTCTTTTAGATTGATGGAATATTATATTTTTAAACTCATTATCAGGTTTCCAAAGAAAATTTGTAGCATATCAGAAAGGGATAATATGAACTTCAAAAATAATCATAGAAAGGCAGAGAATTCAAATTGTACTTTCATTTACATGGAGAGTATTTTAAGAAAAATTCAAAATTTTAACTTTTATACAGTCTTTGCATTTCAAAATCACTAATCATAAGTCATAACTATTGCATTGTTAGTCATACCCAAAAGGTTTTGTTAGAATAAATCGCAACATTTACACAACCTCTACACCTATTTTCTGCCTCTAAAAATCACTGAGTTAGAGTCAAATATTGTGACTTTGTCATGCAATTTGAAGCCTGATTTTCAATTTTATGCTTTGAAGTTCTTGTAAAATGAAATAAATCATGATTTTTGACTGTCTCTAACTCATATGTTTGGATCAAACTTTTTGGGTATGTTTAAGAAAGGGCCAGTAACTATTTTTGTGATTGGGGATTTTTAGATGCAGGAATATTATAAAAATTTGATGTTTTTTGACTCCAAAATAAGAGAAAGTACAAATTGAATTATCTATCTTCATATGAATATTTTTATAATTTTCTTATATTTTCAGAAGTAATCCGTAACCATCTTTTTTGACCTATAGTATATTGCTTGACATGTATTTTCATTATTTTATATACAGGGCAACTGGAAAGTATGGGGACACAGAAAAATGCTATAACCTGTAAAATATATGTCATAATTTAATAAAAAAAAAGAAAGAACAATATTTTAACAAATATACCACTGGCTTGATATTTATTTTTTACACAAGTTTGAAAACGGAAGATCACAGAATTGACAGTCCGCTGCAGATAATTCTGATTTAAATCATTCTATGCCTTGATAATTTCGCATCACATACAATGCAAACTAGGAATTTTCTATTTCTAGCTTTTCTACAGAAGTCAAGTGAGTTAAGATCTGATTGCTCGAAGGCAATACACCTGTTATTAAATATCCACGCAGATGGGTGTTGAAGGTCAATGTTGTTTTTGCTCCATGTGAAGGCCCCAATACTGCTAGAAGTTCCGTTAAAATTATTTTGCTTCCATGAGGCGAACACTTCGTTGAACATATTAGTTGCTGATCATTTTGACGGTTGTGAACTTTTCGGAGGATTAAGATTTTCATATAATAGAAGAAATGCTACAAAATTTTAAAATAAGCATTTCTCAGATTTTAGTTGTGAAATATCAATCTCAAACAACGCACCAATGTTTTTTCAACTACCCTGCTGTATCTAATTAAAAAAATGTAAAACACAAATTAGAAAAGAATATGTAATAAATGCTGTGTAACTTTTAAAATAATAAGAATACTTCATATTCTTTAAAATTCTTCCAGGAAGTTAGCCATCAAGCTATGAAATGAATTATAGAAAATAAGTTCATTTTTTAGTTGTGGTAAAATCACAGATGAAATTGAGTAAAAAAAATCATTTTTACAATATATGTAGTACTTACCTTTATAGTGAACTTATGCAAATCCATATATTATAGCATATATCCACACAGGATTAGAAATTAAGAACTGTACTTAAGGTGTCAAAACCTACAATTTTTTTTCGATGTGCCAACTGCATTTCATATTTTCTTATTTCTTTTCACAACAATGTTAATAGTAATAATATTGCATTGTATATTTAATTTTAATGTATTGAAGGGAAATGGGGAGGTAACTTTATATATTAAACACTTTTTCTTACTAAACAAAATAAAAACTGACTTTCCATAAGTATGAAATTTGATTAAACTAAAATATTTGGATTCTGGAAAAACTTATTATTTTTATAAAGCTAATATGCATACAAAACAGATAATCAAGCAAATATGTCCACAGAGAGAAAATATGAGCTTTAGATATAACTAGGGATAAGCTAGTTTTAAAAAATCAGTACATCAAAAAATAAAAAGTTAGCAAATAAATGAATCTTTGGTTGCCAGTTATGGTGTGGCATTTAAAACATTTCCAAATCACACATATTTTTTTTTGTTTGTTTGAGGAAGAGAATACAAAAATTTTTAAACAATTTTAATACAGTTTCTTATTTTCGGAACATATAATGATGCAGAAATATCTCATAATAAAAGAAAATCTTGTTTACAGAGGTGTAATATCCAAGGACCACTTTATCAGTCATTGGTTAAAATGAAGTTAACTTAGAGGTTATTGACAGGTGCAAAAGAGTCTTAAGGCACGTGCTGTTGTCATGGTGCAGCAGGCGGGGGAATGTATGCTAAAATACCAATGAAAGCATTTGTTAAACAAAAATTAAAGTAAAAGAAAGCTAGGGATCAAGATTTGACGACTAGGAATAATTTTTCTATAATTTAGTTTCATTTGACGACTAACGACTGCTGATTTCTAGTCCTGTATCCACATCAAAACACATTCTGCCAAATTGTTTTTGTGTTTTGACTTATTGCATCTGAAATTTTAATCCAAAGAGTAATTATAATGAAAGGAATAAAACACTGAATTAAAAAAACAACCTTTTAGTTCAAATAATCTTTTTATTGTAAACACCAAGAATGTATTAAATATTATTAAACAAAGACGTAACACTATGTGGAACTGATGCCACTGAGAAAATTTTGAAGACATAAGTATCTAATAAAAATGATAAAAATTTAAATTGGCTTTTGCTATAGTTAACGTTAAACAACCAAAATAATGCATACCACAAAGTAACTAAGCTTATAAAATTATCAGTTTTTGTAATTAACTGTTTATATAAAATTATTACATAGCATAAGTAATTTAACAAGTTGCTTGAGTTGCGGAGCACAGTAACAGGTTGAAACACAGAAATTTCTGCACCTTCTTCATGATAAAGAGTCGGAAACTTTTCTTGCATCAAACATGGTAATGTAAGTACTATAAATGTAAGTTCACTATCTGAAATAATAATAATAACACATTAAGGAAAACACACAAAAAGACAGTCCAATTAAAATGTATCATCAAAGTACAGCAAAAATGGTAGATGAACAAAAAAAGAAAGAATAAAATTTAAATAAAATTTAAATTATAGCTCACAAGGCTATCAAAGCCTGACAGCTAATGTGCCCGCAGGTTCTGTATGTAACGTGATAACTTTTTATATAAATATCAGATTTGCTTCAAATTTTATATGTAGGTTCATTCTGATAAGGTTCTTCACTGATTAGCATTGGAGGTTCATTGGTTAAATATGAAGGAGGGGGGAAGAGAGTGCTACCCTGATTAATTTATATAAATATGCAGAAATCATGCAGAATTATCACATTTTCTTCAAATTTTGTTAATAGGTTCACTCTGATAAGGCACTTCCCTGATTAGTTTTAGGGACTCATTGGTTAAGTATAAAGAGGGATGGCAGTTAATCCACTGTCCAATAACTTACAGTTGATTTCTTTTATTTTTGGAAGGGCATTATTCTTTGAAATAAGAGTATAATATACAGTTGTATGTATAGCCTGTGAGCTCAATGCCATCAGTTTAACAGGGCACTTTCCTCTTTATTGCCTATTTTCGGACAGCATGAGAAAATTACATGACTAACTCATACTTGTCATTAAGATATTCTTTTCCTGTATTATCATTAAGACTTACAAACTATTTACATTATTAACCATATTTACAAAACATATCTTGCAACAAAGTGTCTATTCTAGATTAGCAACGAATTTCCCTAACATGTACAGGTATTCCATACCAGTAATAATAAAAAAAGTGAGGAATTTTATTCAAATTTATTAGTACGCCCCTATTATGTATCCTATGTTGACACTAATCAATGGATATATGGATATAACCCCTCGTGTTTTTCCTTTATTTTGGGAATAACGAATTTTCAACGTATTCTATTGACGATTATTTTCAAAATTTTCAAGATGTGATTTTGCGACTTTCACAAAAGTTGCTCTATACATTTGGCTAACATAATATGCAAATAAAATTTTGATATCTTTGAGGCATGCGCAGTGAAAAATTATTTAGTAAACCTACTCAATATTTGAACAATTTTTATTATTTTTTAATTCTGATTACAGGGTATTGTGTGCAATGTTGTTTGTCACATTTTCTGAAAAGAATGTTACTTTATATTAAGAACTCTTCAAATTACAAGCAAAAATCTTGGGTAAATTTAAGCCTGTTTTTCGGATTCGTAGAAAACCTTACATTTTCTACGATTATACATGCTATCGACATAAAAATGAACGCAGTTTATTACGATAAGCCACTTAATCATAATCTACAGTTTGAGCGCTTTTGCTACATTAGTTTTGACAGGGTTATCCAAAAGATATCCAAAAGGTTTTCATTCTTTTTTAATTTGTTGACGGTTCCCTATTGCAGTTACGGAATAAAACCTTCAGGGAAATATATGACTTGTACTACACTACCTGGCCATTGATTATCGTCCACTTGCGATTTCAGACATTTTGTTAAATATCTAGAAAAATACATGAGGAATTATCCTGAAACTCTCAATGTATACACATAATAGTACAGGTCATATATTTCCGTGAAGATTTTTTCCAGAAACCTTATGAGACTGTCATCAAATTAAAAAATAATGAATATCGTTTGGATAACCCTGTCAAAACTAATGCAGCAGAAGCGCTCAAACTGTAGATTGTGATTAAGTGGCTTATTGTTATAAACTCTGTTCATTTCATGTCGATAGCATGTATACTCGTAGAGAAATTAAGGTTTTTATAAAAATAGTCCAAATTTTTCCAAGATTTTTGGGTATAATTTGCAGAGTTCTTAATATAAAATAATAATATTTTCTGAAAATCTGATAAACAACATTGCACATAATACCCTGTAATCAAAATTAAAAAATAATAAAAATTGTATGAAAGATGAGTAGGTTTACTAAATAATTTTTCACTGCGCATGCGTCAACGATATCAAAATTTCATTTGCATATTATGTTAGCTAAATGTATACAACAACTTTTGTGAAAGTCGCAAAATCATAGCTTGAAAATTCTAAAAATAATCGTCGATAAAATAAGTTGAAAATTCATAAGTTCCCAAAATGAAGCAAAAAAAATGAGGGATTGTATCCAAATGTACTAGTAAGTTCCGTGTTGTGTATTCTATATTGACACTAATCAATGAATATATGGATACAACCCTTCTTGTTTTTGCTTCATTTTGGAAATAATGGATTATTAAGTGATTCTATTGACGATTATTTTCAGAATTTTCAAGGTATGATTTTGCAACTTTCACAGACGTTGCTCTATACATTTAGCTAGCATAATATGCAAATGAAATTTTGATATCGTTCTCGCATGCGCAATGAAAAATTATTTAGTAAACCTACTCATTTTTCATACAATTTTTATTATTTTTTAATTCTGATTACAGGGTATTATGTGCAATGTTGTTTGTCACATTTTCAGAAAATATTGTTATTTTATATTAAGAACTCTGCAAATTATAAGCAAAAATCTTGGAAAAATTTGGGAGTATTTTTATAAAAACCTTCATTTCTCTACGAGTATACATGCTATCGACATAAAAATGAACACAGTTTATAACAATAAGCCACTTAATCACTGAAAAATTCAATTGTTCGAAAGTTTATTTTATTAATATTTTACTCAACTCAAAATTAAACACTCATCTCTTGTTTTAAACAGTTTATTCTCATGAGTAAACTCAACTCAGGTTCTTTCGAACATTAATAATTTCACAAAACACAACTCCAATAAAAACCGTAACATTTTTTCACATAACTCATTAAAAAACATTCTAATCAAACTCAAAACAAAAAGAATATTGTTTCACACAGCTTAGGTAAAAGCTGAAGAAATAAAACAGATAATGTATCTATCACAAATTATCGTTTGCCCAGAAAACTTTTTACATTTTGAAATAATTAAATATATTTTGGTTGCTAGGTGACACAGCCAGTAGAAATTAAATAGCATTTTATCAAACATACCGCCCCTCTTGAAACCTCTGAGGGGGGTTTCAAACTAAAACACTGCAATTACAACCATTGAAAAAAATATGAAGAACAATACAATTAAATACAATATAAATGAGTCACAGTTAAGTTAAATTTAAGCAAATATTTAAAAAATTTTACATAATACATAATAAATAAAGAAATTTTACAATAATGTACACTTTCTTATAAAAACTGAATTACTTTTCAAGAGGTAATACAGCAATTTTGGATACTGCTCTTTTATATATTCCATTTGGGGTTTTTATATTTACAACTCTTATTCTATTATCATTACCAAAAAATACTTCTACAATTCTCCCTAATAACCATTTAGACACTGGAAGATCATCTTCCTTTATTACAACCATATCTCCTATTTTGAGGTTGTTTTTTGATATCATCCACTTATGCATTTGCTGCAATGTACTTAAATAACTATTTTTCCACTTTTTCCAGATGGTCTGAACCCTTTTAGTGGTCTTTTGCCATAAGTTTAGTCTATTATCTTCAATATTACTCAGGTCAGATTCAGCAATGGCATTAAGTGGGCGACCAATAAGAAAATGTCCCGGGGTCAAGACCTCCAAGTCATCAATATCTGTACTCAAGGGAGTAAGCGGGCGCGAATTTAAGATACCTTCAATTTGGACAATTATAGTTAACATTTCTTCATAAGTTAATTTAGAGTTGCCCACAACACGTTTAAAGTGATACTTGAAGGACTTGACTCCCGATTCCCATAAACCTCCAAAATTTGGAGCTTTAGGGGGAATAAATTCCCAAGCAATACCTTCAGATATCAAGTAATTAGTAAGGTTCTGGTCTGGTTTGTTTACCAATTCATGCAACCTTTTAAGCTCTACATTAGTCTTCACAAAATTGCCTGCATTATCACTGAAAATTTTTCGAGGTTTGCCTCGTCTGGCAAAAAACCTCTTTAATGTGGCAATAAAAGCCTCAGACGTTAAACCAGTAACTAATTCCAAATGCACTGCCTTTGTTACCATACAAATAAAAATACAAACATAAACTTTATGATAAATACCTTTACGTTGATCTCTATATCTAATCAAAAATGGACCACAGAAATCAGTTCCTGTGCAATTAAAAACAAAGTCTACATTTATTCTTTCTTTTGGGAGCTCGCCCATAATTTGCTCTAATAGCCCTACCGTTTAAAGGCCAAAATTCTCTTCGAACACAATAAAGTAAATTTTGTGGTCCTATATGTAGATATTTTTTGTGATAAAACTCGATAATTAATTCTGTTAATTTGTGTTTAGAGGGCAGTACAATTGGGTGTTTTTGGGCATAATTTACCGTGCTATTTTGGAGACGACCTCCAACTCTGATTAAATTATTTTTATCCAAGAAAGGATTTAATGAAAGTAATCTACTATTTTTTGGTAACTCCTTACCCTTAGATAACAATGTGAATTCAGAACTAAACTCTTTTTCTTGAACAGATTTTATGATAAACTGCTCAGCCTTCTTCAATTCAGCAGATGTTAGCTTACCTGAATACCTTTCTTTTGGCTTTTTGACATTCTGAATGAACCTGAAAACATAGCTAAGAATTCTTATTAATTTAGCATAATTATTACTCAATTGCAAAAAATAGTCAATAAAAAATGAACAGTCTGATATTAAAAGTGAAGTCTCTGAAAAAGTCTTTTTAAGTTCACTTATGTATAGATCATTATCATTTTGCTCAAGTCCGACAGTATTTAAAGAAGGTTCAGTTTGTTGTGTTAGAAATAGTGGACCCTTCCACCATAAGTTACTCTGGAGAAGTTTGTCTGGATCTACACCTCTGACACAAGATCAGCAGGATTATGAGAAGAAGCCACATGTCCCCAATGACTGATATCAGAAAGATTCTGAATCGTAGCCACACGTGATGAGACAAAGGTTTTTAAGTCACACGGCTGTTTTCGAATCCAACATAATACAATAGTACTATCTGAATAATAGTAAACAGATTCTTTAGGAACTTTTAAGGTTTTGGCAACCTTATTCATCAATTTGGCTAATAAAACTGCACCACAGAGCTCCAAGCGAGGAATAGTGATTGTTTTGATTGGTGCAACTCGACTTTTACTGCAAAGCAACTGAGAAATTTGCTCTCCTGTAGAATTTGAAGACACAGCATACAATGCCACACCGTAGGCTTTCTCCGAAGCATCTGAAAAGCCACAAACTTTAATTTGCACTGGATTATTTGTAAAAATGTATCTAACAGCACTTATATTATTGATGGCTCTTAATGATTCTAAAAACTGCAACCAATCATCAAGCTCAGCTGTAGGGAGATTTTCATCCCAATCAATTTGCAGTCTCCACAGTCTTTGTAGGAAAATTTTTGCTTTCGTCACAACTGGTCCAAGTAGACCCAAGGGGTCGAAAATGCGAGCAATATTTGACAGCACACTTCTTTTAGTTATCTTGGTTTGCTCACTGAATGATACACTAAAAGTAAAAGTATCATCATTGGCATTCCAGCAAAGTCCTAGTGCCTTAGTTTCACTCATATTTTCAAAAGTGTAATTCTCATTTTTGAAGGCTGGCTCCATTAATTCTGGATGGTTACTAAACCATTTATGTAAGTTCATGCCACACGTATTTAATAGTTGAATAAGCTCAATTTGCAGTCTCTTAGCCGATTTTAGGTCAGCTGCTCTAGTCAGGACATCGTCCATGTAAAAGACTGATTGTACCACACCAGAAGCATACGGAAATTGAGATTCACCATCTATACCAAGCTGTTTAAGGCAGCGCATGGCTAAATAAGGGGCACTAGTTGTGCCATATGTGACTGTACATAGTCTGTAATATTTCATCTCACCATTTACAGAATCTTTCCAAACTATGCGCTGTAAATCACGTTGACTTTTATCGATAAGTATCATGCGATACATCATTTTTACATCTGCTGTAAATGCATAGCGGTGTGTACGAAATCTAAGTATTATGCTAAACAAATCATCTTGAATGACACCTCCATTCAGCTGTATGGAATTTAGGGATTCTCCTGATGAAGTTGCATGTGAACCATTAAAGACAACTCTCAATTTTGTAGAACTTTTATCTGGGCGATAAACAGCATGATGAGGTAGATAATTCGCATGTATTGGCTCATTTGTTTTCTCTACTTCCTCCATATGGCCTAACTATCTATACTCTGCCATAAATGCGCAATATAACTCTAAAAGATTTGGATTTTTGACTAGCCTATTCCAAAGTGAATTTAATCTATTTTCCGCAAATTGTTTTGATTCTCCCAAAGAACTAGGATCTTTTTTCAACGGCATTTGTACTATGAATTTGCCCGTTATATTTCTCTGATGTGTGTTTATAAAGTGGGTGTCGCATGCTAATTCTTCTGTATTTCTCAATGGTGTACTTTCTTCTACTCTTTCAATTTCCCAAAATTTTTTCATTTCGAAATTTAAATCTGTTTCAGTAATTAACCCACAATGTATTTGTTCTTGATCGTTACAATCGTAAACACTCCCACTTACTATGCAACCGAACACCGTATTTTGCAGTATTAATTTAGAATTTGGTAGCTTCATACGACCCACCTTTATCAATTCTAGAAATACTTCAGCTCCTAGCAAAAGATCTATTTTCCCTGGTCTATTGAATTCAGGATCAGCAAGAATAATAGACTCTGGAATTCCTAGCTCTGAAATATTAATATATTTCGAGGGCATAATTTGCGAAATCTTTGGTATGATAAGGAAATCTAACTCCCGACTATAATCTCCCGAATTATTACTGATCAAGGCAGTAGTTTTATTTTTTACCGCTACAGAGGATCCACTTAAACACGATACCGAAATATTACTTTTTTCTTTTCGAATTCCTAATCTTTCAACTAACTGCAATGTTAAAAAATTGTTCATTGAACCATTGTCCAATAAAGCACGCACCGGAACTTTATTTCCGAATTTATCTCTCATATAAACAATAGCAGTGGAAAGAAGAACTGTTTTAACATTATTCGATCTCATATTTGAAGTACCAGTGAAATTTTGAACTTGGTTATTTAACTCAAATGGTATGGCGTCAGCATTTAACGTTGATTTACTTTCATTCGTCGACAATGCATTTGGCACTTCCTTATCACTATAATTTTTTGTGTTTCCCACCGCATTGGAATTTCTCTCACGCCTATCAAAACAAAGAAGTATATTGTGGCGTTTATGGCATTTTGAACACGAGAATGTTGAGTTACATTTTTTGACGCAGTGGAATTCTGAAAGACAGTTAAAGCACATATTGTTTTTTTTCACAAAATCTACTCTTTCCTGTACATTAAATTTTTGAAATTTGGGACATTTAAAAACACTGTGATTTTCCTGGTTACATACAACACATTTGCGCATATTTTTCTCATTTAAACTCGCAACCATGGATGTTACCTTTGAAAAGCTATGCTTTGTTTGGCTTTCGTTTTGAAAATTTCGCTTTGTATTTACTTGTTTGGACGCACTTAGTGTACGCGCGTGGTGTACGCGCGTGGTCTCTCAAGAATTCTAGCAATTCAGTTAAACTCGGTAAATTATCCCGCTTAAGATGTCTTTCCCACCACATTTTTGTATTTACATCTAATTTTTGAGCCAAAATATAAGCAAACATAGTAGTAGAAAACCCCTCAACTTTTTGTTCTAAAATCTCTAACGACCTAATACATTCATTTGTTATATCTATTAGATTTAATAATGCTGCTAGGGACTCATTCTGAATAACAGGAATATTTAAAAAACGTTTTAAATGCGTGTAAACTTGTTCTCTCGAATTTGAAAACCGTTCTTCCAAAAGCGACCATGCAACTTCATAATTAGAATCCACGATTGAAATAGATTGAATTATACGAAAGGCATCTCCTCTCAATGAAGACTTCAAATATTGTAATTTCATTGCCCCTGACAAATTAGAATTTTCATGTACAGTAGCCTTAAATATATCTTTGAAAGAAAGCCACTCATGCAAATTACCCGTAAATACAGGAAGAGTTAACTTTGGCAATTTAATGTTATTATCAGCCTTTGTGGCGTTTTCTAAATTAACAGTTTGCACTTTCATTTTTGATAACTTTTTTGTAAGTTCAAATTCCATTATTTCTAAAATTTCATTAATTTCTTCGTTTTTCTTAATAAAATCCTCAATTTCATCTTCTTTACTTATCTTATAAATAGACTCAAATAACTCAGAAAAGTTTTTCTCTAATTTATTCCGTTTCTCCTTTATGAGAATTAATTCATTTAATTCTAGCTCAGTATTCGATAATTTTTCTTTTAATTTTGTCAAGTTTGTTTTGAAAATTTTCTTTTTTGCTTTTAATTCTTTCATACTCATTTTTAATGAATAAAAATTAAATGGGTGCACTTACCCCTCTTGGCTCTTTAAAAGATGAGTTCTAACATCGAAGAAATAGCAAAACAGCACAAAATATTCACCAGTTATCCTTCAATCATTGACGTAGAACAACTCGCTGATTTTTCTCCGTAGAGACGGACCATATGTAAAATTCAATTGTTCGAAAGTTTATTTTATTAATATTTTACTCAACTCAAAATTAAACACTCATCTCTTGTTTTAAACAGTTTATTCTCATGAATAAACTCAACTCAGGTTCTTTCGAACATTAATATTTTCACAAAACACAACTCCAATAAAAACCGTAACATTTTTTCACATAACTCATTAAAAAACATTCTAATCAAACTCAAAAACAAAAAGAATATTGTTTCACACAGCTTAGGTAAAAGCTGAAGAAATAAAACAGATAATGTATCTATCACAAATTATCGTTTGCCAGGAAAACTTATTACATTTTGAAATAATTAAATATATTTTGGTTGCTAGGTGACACAGCCAGTAGAAATTAAATAGCATTTTATCAAACAATCACAATCTACAGTTTGAGCGCTTTTGATGCATTAGTTTTGACAGGGTTATACAAAAGATATTCATACATTTTTTAATTTGTTGGCGGCCCCCTATAAAGTTTCTGGAAAAATCTTCACGGAAATAGATGACCTGTACTATATTGTTTATACACTGAGAGTTTCAGGATAATTCCTCATGTATTTTTCTAGATATTTTGCAAAATGTCTAAAATCGCAAGTGGACGATAATCAATGGACAGGTAGTGTATTATATTTGTACACTAAGATTTTCAGGATAATTCGTCATACATTTTTCTAGATATTTAACAAAATGTCTAAAATCGCAAGTGGACGGTCATCTCTGGCCATATAGTGTATATCAGGAGCTTTAGGGAACTGGCTAATTCTTTATTTCCCCTTTTGCTATATGGGGGAAAGTCGGGTGGAATGGGACTGTAGGTTTTTCTCTTTGTGCATTATTTTAAACATTTCATCGATCGCATACAAGATGAAACAATGGTAATCCATTCTTCAGTTTACAAGAAATATTGATATGCATAGACTTGCAAATGTATGAAAGAAAAAATTATTTCAAAAATCCAATTTAAATTTGATTTATTTGCTCTCAATATATTAAAGGCTTGTTTATGTATAAATGTAATAGTTTTCCCATTTATGGAACATTATACTGTATATTTTCCATAATTTAAACTAAGCCTAAAGCAGCATTTTTGTTTGAACAAGAAGTTTAACACAAACAAGGAAGTGGCGAGGAATGGGACATGCCAGAAAAGGGATGAATGGGACGCGCCCAGTTCCTTTTTTAATTAATAATAATGCGAATTACTAACATGCAAATTTTTTAGAGGATAATATATTAATTATAACATTGATAATATATGCATTCATACTTCAAAATGTAAATAAATTGACATTTAAGGCGCAACGCTAGGCACAGAAAAAGACCCGGATGATAATGCAAAGTCTATGGGGGCGTTCTTTTCAAATATTTCGCCGAAATTTTAATATTTTTACGTGATTGTTTTGCACAAGATTGCTGAGGGCGATCCGCAACCGGCGTAGATTTTACTTTTTCAGCTTTGGTTTCAGATTTTTTTTAAAAAAATTACTTTAACTTACGAAATTAGTTTAAACCAGTTCTGAAATTGAAACTATCGTTATCGTAAAATATAAAAGCAAAATCGAAAAAATAAAAACTAGGTCGGTTATGGATCATCCTCAGCTGTCTTGTTCAAAAGAATCATGTAAAAATATTAAAATTTCAGTTAGGTATTTCAAAAGAACACTCCTATAGACTTTTACATTATCATCCGGGTCTCTTTCTGAGCCTAGTGTGGGGCCTTAATGACACCTATGACAGAAAATCCTGAATTTTCATTCCAGTCATGAAGATACTGGAATTTTATATTGTGGCATATACATTATCAACTTACAACCTTTGTTTGATTGTTTATCTTACCGACACTATAGGTTATTTTGTGCCTTATAGCTTTTTTTTATTATTGCTGTCCCATAACTCTTAATGAGGAGGTATGAGACTGAAACTTACGTTCTCTTTAAAATAAAATAGTATTTGCACGTTATGTTTCTATATAGTTCAGGGGGATTAAAAAGTGTTTTACCTTGCATGCTATAAATTGAATTTTTTCTTTTTGTATAAAAAAAAAAAAAAAAAAAAAAAATCTTACTTTTGTAAAAAAAGTCCCACACCACCCCACTCTCCCCTATATAGATATTATATATTAATACACCAGTTACATGAAAATAGAATTTTTATCAATAGTATTAAAATACAGTTTAAGGGCTAATATTTTATTGTATATACTTAGGTTTTTACCACCTTCTCCCCAGGTTTTTACCGGTAAAAAGCCAACCCTGTTTATTGGTCTTGTTTCAGAACGGGTGGAAAGAAAGATTGTTAAAAATTATGTCATTAGAAAAATCTTTAAGGTTTATTAATGACAGTGCAAAAATCGCCTTTAAAACACGAGATCTTCATCACCTGCGGAAATTTTTCACATTTGTGTAAAATTACGATATAAGTTTTTATTCATTGTTATATTTTTTGAACACACACTATTTCTGTAAACTATTCTGAAAGTTCAGTGGAGTAAATACAGATTGTTTTCTTTTTATAATTTCAATGTTCATGAGTACAAATTTGTCATATCGGATGATGTTGATGATTGAGAAAAGGGGGGGGGGCTGATTACGGTCTAATCAAACTCAAATTACTATTATTGAAAAAAAATATTTTATTTTATTTAACCATTAAATTCTGCTACTAAATAAGGTTTAATGCGAAAGAATACTTTCGAAAAAAAAAATGGGTATAAATCTGCATAGCCGATAATCAGATCATAAGGTTTATTCAATTCAATACCCTAACATTTTCTCACCTTTTTTAAAGAAAATGAAACCAAAAGTATGAAAATATGAAGAATTGGGAGCAAGAAAACATAATGGTAAACCCAAGATACCGCTAAATTCGGGTTTTTAGGCATTTCCTACCAAGGTATGACTTGGCTGACTAATAACGTTTTAATATGCAAATCAAGGTTTTATCCGTGATTTTTATCCTTAAATGAGATTTAATGATTGTCCGTGCTACCGCCTCCCGATCTAATCTTATAATGAAGATTATTTTGGAAATAATGGTGGTTAATAAGGAAAATATTAATAATGAAAACCCTGTAAATAAGTTTTGATTACTTTAAAATTTGCAAGTATTCAATTGTCTTAAATGAAAAAGTTACCCCCCCCCCCCTCTCAAAGAAAGACAAATCAGGTATACTGAAACAATATTAGAGAAGTTACGTGAGGCTGCAATATGGTGTGAATTAGCCTTTACAGGAGGGGTTCGGATAGCATCTATCCGACAATATATGCAAAGCCGGCCAGATGCTGCCCGAGATCCCGTGTAAAGGTTAAAATTAAAACTTCGCGAATAAAATTAATTGCTTTTAACTGTATATAGACGCAAAAACATATTTTAACCTTAACTGCTCTGACAAAAATTGTTATATAACTACTGTGAGCTGTCTGTCAGACCATTTAATCTGAAGATGAATAAAATGTTACATTAATTCTCAGAATACTATTTATGTATTAAACTTTATGTACAAGAATATTATAAATCAAATTCAGCTATTCAAAAGTATTTAGAGGTAGTAATAAGACTCTAAACTAAACAAAATTTGACCACTATCTATAGTTAAACTAAAAATTACAAGTTAAACTGTGAAACTTGAAAAACTCACGGTGTCTGAGACCACTAACAACAATTAAGGGTTAAATCTAAACAGTTGAGTTTAAACACAAGGTAAAATGGTCATAGAATATTCCGATTGCAACAAGATTCGTCTATAATAACTGATTTGTAATGAAAAAATATGTAAATATTTTTACAATCTTTCATTTCGCTCTTTCTAATTGTGCGCCCTTAGGATTCCCGTGCCTAGAGCAGTTTGCTCCAATTGCTCCTCGGTAGCTAAGGCCTCGATAAATCATTTAAAAATATTGACATGTAAACGAGAAATTGTAAAATAACTACCTCATAGGTTTAACATTAGCAAGCGGGTATTTTGGAGAGAGTGTAGCATGTAGCTTCACATAATAAACTTAACAATCAATCATACTAACAAAAAAATCTAATTTACTGTTTTTTTATGACATTACTTATAGGAATGTACGATAAATTAACGTAACAATAAAATAAAATAAAATAAAGTTAAATATTACCTTTAATCAGACTTTGCCCGGTTCACTGGTCGCGCAAATCGAATCGTTAAGTCCTCATTGTTGTTTCATTGTAGCTCAGTGGTTAGTCCTCAATTAATATCGCCAATTTACACACTGCCATGTTTTGATTTGCTCACACCCGTAAACTTTACTTGCCGACACCGAAAGCAGAAAGACACGCGTCATAGCGCATGCGCAAGTTGCCAGTCACCCGATGAGGTGGTTACGAAGTCCATGGCACCTTATTTAGCTCCCATCATCCAGCAACAGATCTGTCGACACCCCAACCGCATATTCAAGCTTCTATGACACCCTAGGGTTCCAAATGGCACCGCCTTTTCACCTCCGGGTCCCAAACGGCACCGGTTTGTCACCTTTATTTTTAACAGTGTACATCGCTCCTCAGCATGTTTGCTGCATGCCCGAAAACCAAAATTTGTATGGAACTTTAAAAAAGCACTTTTCTCAAAAACTACGTTAATTAGAGTTTCTTGAAAGGTTTAACCTAACATCTAAATAATACACTGCCTCTAATTTTTCCATAATGTTACTTTCATAAGATTTGGAAATAGATGGAGGATATTTTCTACATTTGAAACGATATCACTGAAAATATACCTAAAATTAAACTAGTCGTTGGATGCACCCTAATACTTACCCATCATGGATATGCATAACATAATATATGAAAACATAACATATGTAAGCAATTTACAAAATGCATTAAAATTCCAAAACAAAATATAAACGTATATTTAAGTATTTTTAACACATCATCATGCTCTATTAATGAATTTCTGAGGAACCAATTTTGATAAATTGTATGAAACGCCAAACTATTCTACTAGCACTGAATTGTATAAAAGAAACATCCCTATAATTCTAAAAATAATTATTATATTCACTAACGGTTTCTTGCACCGAAATAAGTGTCTCATTTCCAATTAAATGATATCTTTGAATTGAAATTTTAATGAAATACAGGGTGATGAAATATCAAAGAATGTGGAAAACAGGATTAGAAATATCTCGACAACTAATAATCCGATCGACTTCGCTTTTTATGCAAAATTTGTGTTAACTTATTGCCTTTTACGTCCACTCCTTAAAATAAAAAAGTTCGAAAATTTTTATATACCTTTCATCAGACCGAATTTTTCGAGAGTCCAAAAAATTTATTCTGGATAATCGAGGTTACTGATATTAAATAGGCTTCGTCCCATTCTTACATACTAAGCACATACAAAATTTCAAGTCTCTATCTCAATTTGTTCGGGAGATAGAGCGTTTACAGACAGACAGACAGAACGACGGACGGCAATTTTTTTTCTAAAAATATGTTTTTCGAAATCTCCAGTGTCTAAAACGTGTAAATCCGTCAAAAAAAAATTTTCGATTTTTAAAACGATTGCAAGATTTACCCTATACTACGTATGATGGGTAGGTAAAAGTAGTATTTTCGAGTTCAGTGTTAGAAACGCTTTCACTCATACCACATGATATACAAAGAATTATTTTTCAAGTTCATTTAATTTGCCTTAAATATGTAGGTAAAAAGTCTTTATTACTTGCTCCAATTTGTACTTTCTACGTTACATAGAGTACATGTAAAATGGCTCTGACAGACAGACAAGCAAACAGACACTGGAGTGATCTTATAATGGTTCCGCTTCTAATTTTTAAGTATGGAAGCCTATTAACAATGAAGGTCCATGTACTTTTATTAAAAATAAATACTTCGAAAGCATGCATACATTTAGCACATATGAGGACCTTAGAAGCCAAGGGGTACAAGTGACAAAATTGGGAAAAAATAATAATAATAATAATAATAAGTGCACAGAAGACATGAAAATATGGTTGTTTCTTATTAAGATAAAGAAATATTATTCATTTTTTAAATAGATGCTCTGTTTTAGAGGTAAACTACTTTCGCCGAAAAATAATTAATATTGATTAATTATATAATTAAAGCAAATTGAACTCTATATTTTTCACAGTTATTGAAATAAGAGTTCAAAGACCTCGGTGAAATACGCAGCAGTTTCAAATTTCAATTCAGTCAATTATTATTGATGTTCAACTTTAAAGTCTATCTTTCAGCTCAGTTTACTCCAAATCGAACACTTTTTAACACTTGGCTTCTGAGACCGTCATACACTCTAAATAAAAAGGAGTGAATATTCACTCCGGAATAGTGAATACTCACTCTATCGCAGACTCAAAATATGCCCAACCTCTTTAGAGTGACTATTCACTTTGAGCAAAAGTGGAATCGTTGACTCTTTGAAAGAATGAATACTCACTCCTGGGAAGTGAATATTCACTCTACACAGGAGTCAATAATCACTATTTCTGAGGAGTGACTATTCACTTTTGCTAAAGGAGTGCGTTATTTCACTCCTAGTAGGAGTGAATAGTCACTTTTTCATAGGAGTGAATGCTCATTTTTATTTATTTATTTATATTTTTTTATGAATTCCCTTTTTTTATTGCTATTATGGGCATTTTAAAAGAATCTTGTCTTTTAGAACATACAATGAAAATAAATGCAAGCGTGATAAAGATTAGAATAAAATACTTTATTGACAATATTTAATTAATTCTAATTATGTAACATTAATTGAACTTTTTAAGGTAAAAAGTAATTAAAGTTACTCATGAATTAAATTAAATTATTGACAGAAATAAACTATTTTATTCCAATCTTTCTCCTTCTGTTTGCTTTCATTGGTAGCCTTATAACTATATGTTAAAAATTCTTAGTTTATAATGATAGTTTTAAAATGCCCATAAGCGCAAGTTATTAAACAGTTTTGAAATCTTAAACAGACAATAATTTTTTTTTTCAGATACCTATTAAGTTTTACATATTATTTAAATAAATCTGTAATGTACGTTATCTATGTCTTTTTTATGCGTAATTAAAATCTTATTTCTGAAAAATATATATTAATACAACCCGTATTTATAAAACGACATGGTAAGTCATATTTAATTTCGATTTTTTATTCCCATACATAGAGTAGATGTGCCAGTAATGGACACCCTTAAGCCTTCTGTCCCTGCTGGTGAAGACACTCACGAGGTAACTAGTAGAATCCTATGGGGAGGGACTTTTCTAATATCTCGTTTGCATTTCGACATTTTATTTATTTTTATTTACTTATTTTTTTTCCATTGGATAGCTGAAATTCGTCTCTACATCGTAATTTTTTTTTTTTAACTTTTTTGATTTTGGTCGCAGATATTTTTTATAAAGTTACCTTCGCTTTCAAAACCGGTGCCAAAAATGAAAGTGTTATTCCAAAAAATATCTGCTACCAAAATTGAAAAAGTAAATGGAAACAAATATTTAAGACAGAAAATATGTTTTTAATGACATCTGTAACTTAAGTATTTTTATTTAAATGGTGAACGATTAAGCCCTAAAAGCCCCTCTTTCACTGTGCCCTTAAATAATATAATCGGCTTCATAAGTGGTTTGATTGCCAGATTATATATTAGGCGAAACATAGGTTCATTTTTAAATAATAATTATAAAAAAATGTGTAAAATATTGAATTTTTATTAGTCTTATTAATATAATTTTTACTTTCTTCTATCTTTACAAGAAGAAAGTATTGGATTCATGAAAATTTTCGACTTCCGGTTTTCGACGGATTTATATGTTTTAGAAGGTCCTGAACACGTTTTGACTATTTTTAGAAAATGTCTGTCTGTGAGTCTGTCCGTCTGTCTGTGAGTCTGTGTGTCTGTCTGTGAGTCTGTCTGTCTGTATGTGACAAAAAATTTGTGGGCGCTCTATCTCAAGAACTAATGCTCTAAATTAAGAAAAATTTTATAATTAGTTAGACCTTGATATGAATTAGTGCCTATTGGTTTTTGGTGAAAATTGGCCAGCAGGTGGCGCTGCTGTACTACGTTTTTCATGATTTTCAAGATTGCTATATCTCAAGAACTAATGGATAGAATTTCACCAAACTTCAGATTCTGTGACTCCTTGATATACATAGACGCTGATTAAGTTTTGGTGTAAATTGGCCAGCAGGTGGCGCTGCTATGCCACGTTTTTCTTGATTTTCATGAGAGCTATATCTCAAGAACTAATGCACAGAATTTCACCAAACTTGAGATTCCGCGATACTTTGAGATACATAGCCGCTGATAAGGTTTTGGTGTGAGCTGCCCTATAGGTGGCGCTGCTATGCTACATTTTGCACGATTTTTGCGATTGCTATATCTCAAGAACTAATGCAGAGAACTTCATCAAATTTTAGATTCTGTTACACTAGAATATATAACATAATTAGACACTGATTACATTTTGGTATTAACCTGGCAACAGGTGGTGCAGCTATGCTGCATTTTGCACGATTTTTCCGATAGCTATATCTCAACAACCAACGCACAGAATTTCATCAAACTTCAGATTTTGTTACAAAATGACGTATAACATAATTACACGATGATTACGCTTTGTTATAAATCCTTCAATTGATCGTGTTGCTGTGCTATATTTTACATGTTTTTTTTTTAAACTAGCTATATCTCAAGAACTAATGCACAGAATTTCATCAAACTTCAGATTCTTTTACACCATAACATAATTAGACTTTTTTTACATTTTGGCATAAATTGTCCAAGATATGCTGTTGCTGTGCTACGTTTTGCATTTTTCTTGTTATATCTCAAGAACTAATGGACGAAATTCCATCAAATTTCAGATTCTGTTAGGTCTTGACATCAATAGATGCTTATTAGGTTTTAGTATAAATAATCCAACATGAGGCACTACTAAGCTCATTTTCTCAGAATATTAATTAAATTTTGCGTTTTAGGCTTTTCGGATACCAGAATCTCATTAGGCTAAGTCAGATGTTCGAGGAAATTTGATAGTGGGTAACTTTAAAGTCACCACTTTTATATATATATATTAAAATGTATTTATGAGATAGAAGAAAGTTTCGGGATTGACACATCCAACTAGTTTATAAAAGTTTTGGTGTCATTACATTTTGATAAATGTAATTTAAAAATAATACTTGATTATTTAAGTTTTCCTTTAAGTCAATTTACTTTATGCACTATAAACATTCCCAAAATTGCAGTTTTAGGAATGCCTACATTACTGGAAAATAACTATTTATATGTGAACTTTAAAATTAAAACATTATTTTCTGCTTCCTGATTGATTTAATTAAGAACATGAACAATAGTGCAAAATTATAAAATATGTAAGGGGGGAGTTATGAAAAAAAAATAATAAAAGCTACATTTTTATTGGTTATTTTTTATTAACCGAATACATTCGGGGGTGTTTATTACTGGCATATCTACACCATTGCATTTTATGAATAAATAGAAAAACATAAATACATAATTTAATATAAAAAGCAGTTATTTATCTCTTTAAAAATATTCCATTTTATATAAGGCATACTATGAACTTTTAAAATTACTAGAGCAGTTTTATCACATCAGGAATAAAAATCACTTTGTTTCAATGCTTAAATATCATGTTTTATTTTTACATGTCTAGAATTACATGTGTCACGAACCAAAAAAAAAAAGAAAAAGAAAGTTTAAAACAGATGGACAGTTTATAACGGAATAAAATACATTCTTAGATTCAACAATTTCACAAAAATCGTGCCATATAAGAAATTCCTATTGGAATTACGCATTTAACTTTAAAAAAAATGAATGCTTTAAAAGAGTATCGGAATAATAAAATCATGTAACAGCTATTTGATGTTTGTATAACGAATGAAAAGAAATGTTTTTGTGTCAGCATTTTTCCCCCCTTAGGAGGTAAGATATAGAATAGCTGACATAGAAATAAAATCAGAAATGAATAAAGAAATGACATCATAGAAGCAAATGATTTTCTGCATAAACGTGAAACTTTTGGGAACAAAAAATTAAAATTAAACATAGCTTACCTTGATAAATAATATCCTTTGTTTTATAAATAATAATCCCTTGTTTGGTAAATAATATCCGTGTACTGTAACTCCTTTGTTATTGAGTACTAATGAAGTAATACTTTTTTTACTGATTTTTTTTTCCATTGTGATTCCAGAAAAGGTTTAATCTGGTTTTTGGGTTATCTCATATGATACACGTCGAAGCATATCATTCAAAGTTCGAAATTTATAATATGTTTGAATATTATTAATAAAAATGAAACTAACGGAGGTCTACATATGTAAGCGAGGAAACGAAAGATTCATTCCAAAATGGCGGAAACATTTTTCTTATCAGTAAAGGAAGTGAAAAGACATTTCTCATTTGCTGATGAGTCACTCTTGCCTACGGAGTGAGTATTCACTCTTTCGAAGAGTAATTCCTGACTCTTAAGAAGAGTGCGTTTTAATACCAAATAATCGTAATTTTCCTGGTTATATTATGAAATAAAGTATTTGAAAATTAAAAATTGACATATTTTAGTGTTTTTTATTATATTTTACTTCATATATTGGTTCAAATTTTAACGGAATTTTTCTTAAAGTTTATAATGCCGGGCTTTCACTCTCATTAGCGGAATGAGACCAGTCACTCTCATCAGTGGAGTGACTCTCTTACTCTAGATTATAAAGTGAGATTATTCACACCTTTGTATAGAGTGGAAATTTCCACTCCTTTAGGAGTGTATTTTTACAAAAATCACTCCAAAAAGAGTGAAAATGGCTCTCACTTTCCCTAAAAGTGAGTTTTTTACTCTTTCCACTTTTAGAGTGTATATAAGAACATACACACACACACAAAAATTAAATCCTATCTCATACACACAAGCAAAAAAAAAGGTCTCAGATTTTTTTAAATAGGAAAGAGGCCAAAATATAAACCTAGAGAAGTTTTAATTTGTATGAGTCATTGAGCTAAATTGTATTAACAAAATTTAAAATATCTCGCGATATAATTGCCGTATGGATAAAAATGAGGTGTCAATATATTCACAATTAAATAAACTGTCATTTAATATTTAAAAAAAGGAAAATCGACTTTTTGTCCAAGTTTGAGGTAAACAGTATCCTGAAGATAAAAAAAAGTCGGAAATTGTATGTCAAACGTAGCAAAGGAGGTGTGTTCGTACTATAACAAAGTTTAAAAAATATACAATACTTCGGATATAGTACAGAATCCGAAATCTTTCGTGCGTCCCTGTAAATACTATATGATTTCTATTATACAGGAAGTAATTTGTAGTAAATCTGAGCAATGTATATCAATTTCATAAAATGTGAAACAGTTAATAGCATTAAAACGCGCCCCAAACAATGTCCCCCCCCCCTATACCATTATGGAATAGAATAATTTCGTGTGGCCCTGTAAATGAATAAAAAATATTCTTTGCAAAACAGATTGTACAAAATGTACATTTATAGACGCATATGAATTTTATTATGTTTGAAAGAGTGTAACAAAATTAAAATGCACTGGAAACAGTTTTTGTTCATTGAGCAAAATGCAACGGAATACTTTTGATTGTCCCTATAATTGAACTACACATCCGATTTTCATAAAATCTGAAATGCCTTGACAAAATTATTTAATAATTACATACTTTAAATTTCAAAAGATTTGCTGGGATAGTTTTTGTGTTGTTATATGCGGACAGACAGATAGACTAATGGACTAACGGACTGAATGACGACTTTATTTACTTGTAACCATGAATTTTTTTACGTAGCTTTTCAATAATATCTTAAGTGTAATAAACTAAAACATTAGCTCCAAGTGGCTTATTTGTTGATATATAGCTATTTTCGCGAAAAATTATTCGTAAAGATATTGAAACTTTATATGTAATTTTATATAATCAATTGTATCTATTTTAGATTTCCATATATTGAATTCTTTTGGTTCATAACACTCAAGAGCGTCTAATATGCATATGTTGAAAAAACAATTTTGCTAAATAAATTTTTTAATGTGCCGGAGCCGTTTTTGTAAAATAAGAATGACCAAAACTCTTCATAAATTAAAAAAAGATTAAATAGATATTATACTTTATTTTTATAATTTTTCGTCTGTGTTAAATTAAACTAAAAAATACTAAAAATGTATCAAAAGTAGAGTTTAAAAAAATGTCTCCGATAATAGTCGTTTAAAAGTCATAGTCGTCACCTTAATATTTCAGAGTAAAACCTTACAGACGCTTAGAAAGTTTAGTATCATTTCTTTCCTATAGCAATTAAAAAATAATAGTAATTTGCATTATTAATTACAGCGTTTTTTGTCTCGCATCTTTAGAAGCAGGATGATGCGTATCACGTGAACTCATTGCTGCCAATCATATGGATATCTGACGTCATTAGTGCATCATAATTATTGTTATTGTGACGTCATCTATTTGAACATCAATGGACGTCTTTATTAGATTTGAACAGTGGAATTTGCAAGACAAGACTTTAATAAATTGGCGCGTAGCTTCAATTCTGCCCGGGTTTGAGGCAAAAGCCCGGAGCCTGTTGTTCATTATTACAATTATTTGTAATGATGAACTTGAAAAGCGAATAAAGGTTTTGGACTCTGAAAGGGTCTATTAAATTTGCAATACAGAAATCCCCCCAGGGGGATACCTTCTTTAGGTATTCACGGGCTTAACAACCCCGGGGCACCCGAGTGATCTTTCTCCTTTCTATTCCCTCTTACTCCTCTTGTCTTCCTTTCATCTTTGTTTCACTCTCATTGTGGTTTCCTCTTCGGAGGTGAGGGCAATTCTGCATGGGCCGATACATCCTGTATATCGACTCATGGAAAATTGTAAACCACCCACGTGTTGGCCGTGCGTGGCGACCCGTGTCCCTGGAAAGGGGGATCCTGGCAGTTGAGGGAAACCAACACACTGCTTTGGCCTCTGCTTCAGGTAGACGGGCGGTGCATATTGGTCCCGTATGTACCAATCGGCTGGTCAGCTGACTTTTGTCACTGGCTTTAGGGATCAAGCGAGCGAGCAATTACTAGTCATCTCGTTAAGGGTGGAGACTGACATAGGATTGTCTTGTGACCGTATAGACCCTGGTTAGCACTGGTGCACGAATGTGCATCCCCTTGTTGGGCTCGGTAGTGGGTGGTGCGGCCAGGGTCCGAATTGATTTTTTTACAATATGGACGGAAATACTTCAATTCCTTCTGTATCTCTCCCATGTGAAGAGCAACAAAATGTCCAGAACATTTCTTTCACAAAATTTTTCGTAATCAAACGTACTGATAGTCTCAATAATAACTCGTTCAAAAAAACCTCACCGTTCCTTATTGCTAAAACTTTCCACTCTGTTTTGGGTGATAGCCACACTCTCAAAAAACTTCAGTCTGGCGATTTACTGGTTGAAGTCACTTCAGCCAGACAGTCACAATTTCTGTCAAATTCAAACAAAATAGGTACATTTTCTGTTTCAATTCAAGCACATCAAACTTTAAATACAACCCGTGGAGTCATATCTGAACCCGAACTTTTATATTCTACAAGGGAAGAACTTCTCGAAAACTTAAAAGACCGAAACATTATAGACGCACGTCGCATCACAATCCGTCGAAATGAACAAGTGCTTCCCACAAAGCACATAATTCTTACTTTCAAAAGCCCAAATTTACCATCCAGAATTAAAGCTGCCTACTTAAGTTGTCCTGTCCGACCTTATATCCCTAACCCCCTCCGGTGTTTTAAATGTCAGCGTTATGGCCACACGAACACAACATGTCGTGGCTCTGAAACCTGCACACGTTGTGCTGAAATTGGCCATAATAGTAAAAACTGCAATAACCCTGAACAATGTGTAAATTGTAAAGGTGACCATCCAGCCTATTCCCGTTCTTGTCCAAACTGGATACGCGAAAAAGAAACACTTGTTATTAAAATAACCCAGAAAATTTCCTATCCTGAAGCTCACAAGCTTGTTGAGTCTAGAACTCCGTCTGTCGGAGTATCTTACTCCAGTTTACTCAGACAACAATTAAAATCTGTAAGGCACATAAGCATTCAGACTGACACCTCTTGTTCACCAAACAATTCATTTAAAACTCAATCAACCAACACCCCAATCAAAGAATCCCGTGATATGTCTCCCTACTAAAATTACTGGAAACCCACAATCAGAAATTTGGCCACCATCTTCAGAACCCGTTAAAATAGTCAATCTAGAAAAACGTCAACATAAATTATTAGCTCAATCGAAGGAATCATCCAAATCGACAGTTCTATCGAAAAAGTCATCTGAACCCCAGACTAAGACAAAACCAGTTATAAGTACAAAAATACCACCCATGTCCAATTCACTTCGAAAACAGATCTTAATACAAAAATCATTTGTACAGCCAGGAAAAAAGAAAACCTCTACTCCAGCCTCTCCACAGTGGAAAACTGTCGGGAGGGGGAGGAAGAAATCAGACCTCAGTCCATATATTAACAATGTAAAGAATCCTAAACAGATGAAGCATTATGTGGCAGAAGCTATGGAGTCCGAGTCATACAATGACTCGGATGATGATGAAAATACAATTCTAGAAGAATTTTTACCGGATTAATATTTTTAATCTTCGTTTTATATATATATTTGATTTTATGAGATATTTGGCTTTTAATAGTTCTAGTCTTATTACCTTACTGTTTGCAAGTTGTAACTAGTTTTTAACCTCTCTATTTTAATTTCACTGCATTTTTTAAAACTACTTTTTAATCACATGTTTCATCACATTTCTCATATAATTATTTAATACATTTTTTTTTTTACTTTGTCTTACAATTTATTCATTACCTTGTTCTTGGCGCAGCATGTCCCCAAAGGGACCTTGCGCCATTAAAATCCATACAACCAACCAACCAACCAGCAATACAGAAATGATGCATTCAGTTTTACGATATGTAAATGGAACGGAAATGCATTATAAGCTGAGCGATATGATGTCCATCTAAAAAGATATTTATCATACGAGAAAAAAATAATTGTCTGTCAAACCCCAAGAATAAGTTCAGAATTTATTGGCCGTAGATTTTTCTAGTGGGGTAAGTCTATTCTAAACAAAAAAAAAAAAAATTTATAGCGTTTTTTTTTTTTTTTTTTTTTTTTTTTTTTTTTTACAAATTAACATATAATTTATCCATTTAATAAATTTATAATAAATATCTTTTAATATCAGTGTCAATTTGTTACTTGTAATTTTTTGAGTCGAAGACATTTTAAACCGTTGATTTTGACAATAAAGCAGTGGTTTCCAATATGGGGCGTATTCCCCACTAAGGGACAATTTGACTTCTTAATGGGGCAATTTGAAATTTGTAACCAACTCATTCTATGAAATTTTATTTAAAAAAATTAATATTTAAGAATAGAAATAAAGTTTATGTAGTCAAAATTTAAAAATAAATATATTTATTTATTTATTTATTTATTTGAAATAATATCAAAATGTTTAAAATGAAATCTCCAGCTGAATAGTTATATGAAAAATCATCCTTTCATCATCCTTTCAATATTTTTTAAATTTTTTGTTTTTCTCTTGGCTAATAATGCGTTTTACAAATTTTCTTAATCATTGACCGATCATCTTTAGAATCTGGATTATGTTTGCCACGTACACTCGTTGCTACAGATCAGATGGACATCTCGCCATTGTGCAGCGAAATTATTATTATTGTTACGTCATCTATTTCAACATCAATGGAAGCCTCTATTAGATTTGAACAGTGGAATTTGCAAGACAAAGCTTTAACAAATTGATGCGCAGCTTCAGTTCTGTTCTGGTTTGAGGCAATAGCCCGGATCCTGTTGTTCATTATTACAATTATTTGTAATGATGAACTTGAAAAGCGAATAAGGGTCTGGACAGTGAAAGGGTCTAATAAATTTGCAATACAGAAGTGATGCATTCTGTTTTACCGTAGGTAAAAAATGGGACGAAAATCCATTAGAAGCTAAGAGATATGATGTTCATCTAAAAATATATTTATCATACGACAAAAAATAATTGTTTGTAAAACTCCAAGAATAAATTCAGAATTTATTTGTCGTAGATTTTTCTAGTGGGGTAAGTCTATTTTGCAAAAAAAAAAAAAAAAAAAAAAAAAAAAAAATAGCGAATTTTTTTTTTTTTTTTTTTTTTTTTTTTTTTTTTTTTTACAAATTAACATAAAATTTATATATTTAATTAACTCATAACAAATATCTTTTAATATCAGTGTCAATTTGTTACTTGTAATTTGTCTGGTCGATGATACTTTGAACCGCTCATTTTTACAATAAAGCAGTGGTTCCCAATATGGGACGTACGCCCCACTACAGGGCAGTGTGACTTCTTAGTGGAGCAATTTCAAATTTGTAACCTACCCAATCTCTCATATTTCACTTTAGAAATGTAATATTTAAGAATAAAAGTAAAGGTTATACAGTCAAAATTTAAAAATAAATGTATTTATTTGTTCATTTATTTTTTTATTAAAAAATTTATCAAAATGTTTAAAAGGAAATCTATATCAGAATAGTTACAGTGGAGCATCGTTTATACGACGCCGAAGGGACTATAGAAAAACGTCGTATAAACGATAACGACGTATAATCGATTTTCACTTCCAGAACTAGAATTAATTTTGTTTTCATTTAATTTTAATGTTTAACGTGATGATTTGCATGACTTTGTAAAATAAAAAAATAATAAAAATTAAAAAAACGGGGAGGGGATAAAGAAAGCAATTTAAATACGCTTACCTTTATTTATGTTTCACCGAAAGGTTCCTCATTTACAGTGCATCATTTCCGTTCCATTTAAAGCTCAAAAACCCCGCGTGGCCAACTAAAAGTCGCCAATACTGATAAGAGTTAGAAGGATAGTCTATTTGCAACTTAAAACAGGTCTGGAAAGCTGACCATCCCTGAAAAAAGAATGACCCCTCTAAGTGTAATCTGTTTCATGTAAGCTGATTTTTCAGACTAATCGAACTCAGCCCACATTTTTATAATGTAGAGTGCATTTAACCACGCGCTTTGGTGTCATTCATAGCTGCCAACTTCCGCTCGTTCATAAAATATACAAGAAAAAAAAACTATACAAAATCAAAAAATCGACGTATAAACGATTTGGGGCGTCGTATAAAAGATATATTTTGACATTAAAATGAATAAGAATTAGTCGGGACCACATTAAAATGTCGTATAAATGCAAACGTCGTATAAATGATCGTCGTATAGACGATGCTTTACTGTATATGAAAAATCTTATAAATGTCTTACTAACCCATCATCCTTTCATTAATTTTAAAATTCTTTGTCTTTATCCTGGTTAATAATTCATTTTACAACTTATCTTAATCTTTTACTGATCATCTTTAGAATCGGGATGATTCATGTCACGTAAACTCGTTGCTACAGATGAGATGAATACCTGACGTCATTGTGCAGCATAATTATTGTTATTGTGACGTCATCTATTTGAATATCAATGGACGCCTCTATTAGATTTGAACAGTGGAATTTGCAAGACAAAGCTTTAATAAATTGACTCGAAGCTTCAATTCTGTTCTGGTTTTGAGGCAATAGCCCGGAGCCAGTTGTTCATTATGACAGTTATTTGTAATGATGAACTTGAAAAGCGAATGAGGGTTTTGGACCCTGATTATTGGTCTGATCCTGAAGATTGGTCTATTACATTTGCAATACAAAAATGATACGTTCCGTTTTACGGCATTTAAATGAAACGGAAATGCATTATAAGCTAAGAGATATGATGTCCATATATATAGGTATTTATCACATGCGAAAAAAAAAATGTTAATCAAACCCCAGAAATAAATCGAAAATTTATTATTACAAGGATATAAATCAGGATTTTCAGAACGCGAATGAAAACCATTAATTTAAAATTGAAGAATGTCATAGATTTCTTACGTTCAATATGTATGACTTTTTTAATGCCCTCTAAAAATACCAAAAACTATATTTACTAGAAAAATAACAATATTGCGTTAAAACAATTTTGAAAACAAAGTTATACTATCCTATTGGAATTAAGCCAGAGTTAACAGCCTAATAAAATTGCTAAATGTTATTATTTACAATAAACTTTGCCTTTTGCATTTTGTTCATTTAAGCGGTTTAAGCGCGTAGTTAGATTTCATGTAATAAATTTGAGTTTTATCCATATTTTATAGTTTTACTTATTGATTGATGATATTACTACAAAATAATATAACCCCATCAGTCCTGATGTCGCCTGGAGGCGACACTAAAAATCACCCTTTAAATTAATTTAATTTCTTCTACAATTGTTAAAATTGGATCTAGACTTTTTTAATAGATGTGTGCATCTTAGAAGTATCGAAGCATAAAACAATGCACATTTGGAGATGTTGTACAATAATTTGAAACTGATTTTTGGAGTGCAACGTAAAATTTTTTCTCAGGACTGAGGAGGATAAACTAGAATAAATTCTGAGCCATTTATACAGTTTCGTTTATTAGACGAAACCCTATTCTTCTCTGTTCTCTGTCTGTCCGTCCATCCACACTCTATATGATTAAACTGTATAAATCAAAGATTTCAAGTCTTGTGCCACATCTGAATACCTCGTGTTACAAAATAAATCATAAAATTTTTGAAAAGTCTATTATTTTAATTAAATCAAGTTTATCAATGTCATTCGTTCATTTTTGCGATTTAAATTTTAAAAGAGAAATTTAATTTCAACGTTTTTTGTTGTAGGCATCATAGCTTGGAGCTAAAACATCTTGCTAGTAAACTGAAGGTTCTTAGTTCAAAGCCATATTGTTAATTTCTTAATTAAAAAAAAAAACAGAATTTTGATTATATGTACATAATTTAATTTGAATAGTGGAAATTACAATACAAGGGCTTTAATAAATTGACTCGTAGCTTTAATTCTGCTCGGGTTTGAGGCAATAGTTCACAGCCTGTTGTTCATTATTACAATTACTTGTAATGATGAACTTGAAAAGCGAATAAGGATTTGGACGCTGAAAGGGTCAATTAGATTTGCTATGCATAAATGAATGCATTCAGTTTTATGGTATTTAAATGGAACGGAAATGTATTATAAGCTGAGAGATATGATATTTATCTAAAAAGATATTCATCATACGAATAGAAATAATTGTTTGTCAAATCCAAAGAATAAATTCAGAATTTATTGGCTGTAGATTTTTCTAGTGGGGTAAGTTTATTTTGAGGAAAAAAAAGAAAAAAAGCAGTTATAGCGAGTTTTTTTCTTTTTACAAATTAATCATTCATATGTTTAATGAATTCATAATAAATATCTTTTAATATCAGTGTCAATTTGTTACTTGTAATTTATTGGATTGTTGATATTTTAAACCGTAGATTTTGACAATAAATTAGTGGTTCCCAATGTAGGGCGTACGCCCCACTAGGGGGTAACTTGACTTCTTAATAGGGCAATTTGAAATTTGTAACCAACCCATTCTCTGAAATTTTATTTTAGAAAATTAATATTTAATAATAATAAAGATAATGCAGTCAAAATTTAAAAATAAATGTATTTATTTATTTATTTACTTTATTTATTTATTTATTTGTTTGTTTGTTTTTTGTTTAAAATATTATCAAAATGTTTAAAATGAAATCTTTATCAGAATAGTTGTATGAAAAATCTTTAAAAATGTCTTACCAACCCATCATTCTTTCATTATTTTTAAAATTCTTTGTTTTTCTGTTGTCTAATTATGCATTTTTAAAATTTTCATAATAATTTACCGATCATCTTTAGAATGAGGATGATGCATGTCACGTAAACTCGTTGCTACCGATCAGATAGATATCTGACGTCATTCGTGCAGCATAATTATTGTTATTGTGACGTTATCTATTTGAACATCAATGGACGCCTTTATTAGGTTTGAACATTGGAATTTGTAAGACAAGCTTTAATAAATTGACGCATAGCTTCAATTCTGCTCGCGTTTGAGGCATTAGCTCGGAGCCTGTTGTTCATTATTACAATTATTTGTAATGATGAGCTTGAAAAGCGAATAAGGGTTTTTGGACATTGGAAGGGTGTATTAAATTTGCAATACAGAAATGATGCATTCAGGTTTATTGTATTTAAATGGAACGGAAATGTATTATGAGCTGAGAGATATGATGTCTATCTAAAAATATATTTATCACATGAGAAAATAAAAAAGTTTCGCAAACACCAAGAATAAATTCAAAATTTCTTAGCTGCAGTTTTTTCTAGAGGAATAAGTCTATTTTTGAGAAAAAAAAAAAACAATTACAGAGAAATTTTGTTAGAAATTATTACAATTCTTTTATATAATTTTTAAAAATGTACAAAATTTATATTTTTAATGAATTTACTAGCTGCACTCGTCGAAATTCGACGGAAAAGAATATATATTAGATATCATATATATCATAAATGCACAATAAGATACTTAGCGAAATAAACAATTGCCACCTTTTAAAATAGGGATTACATAACTTCTTGTGAGGAAGACACACAAACTTCAGAAAATAACAAAAAATAAGGAAATCAACTTATAAATTGTTATGCTAGACTTAACTTTTTTAAACCCTTTTTTCAAAGAGGTTTCATAAACTTAAACATTATTTAAATGTCAAATTATTTAGGAACTTAATATAATACCTCAGAAGCAGTGCTTTAGTCTTAAAAAACAGTGGGTACACACTCAAGGCTGAGGATATACCCTAGAATGTATATATTATGGCTTTCTTGAGAAACAGAGGGTATACGGTGTTTCTTAAAAAAATCCAGAAGGTATACGGCGTATACCCTCCACTACATTCCTGCTTAAAGGATGAATTTAAAAATATCTGCATAGTTTATTTTTTCTCCGCTTAAATATCGCTTGGTAACTGTACAATGATTATAATGTCAATAAAACATTTTAATTTTAATAGAAACAGGGAGTTACTAAACTACATAACCAATACACTACACATTTACAGAATTGCAATAAATTTATTTATTGGTTTGTAGCCTAAATGAACTTGTCAAAATTAATTTTATTGTTATGGCAACGAAAAGAAAAACTATATCTTTGTTACTAAAAAGAATAAAATTTTTGTGTTTGTTGCTGATGTGTCTAAAATATTTTATTATTATCTTAAATAATAGCTTAATACAACGAAATTATTTTAATTAATTTTTGATATTATGTAAAATAGAAATATCGTAATATCGGCATATCACAGGTTTTATTCTCTTTTTTCTAATATGACATCATTTACACCTTCAGAAATACTAAACTTTTCCGAAATAAAAGCGTGATTTATGCAATTTTTTAAAAAATCTTTAGTTTCATATATATATTTATTATAATTAAATAGAAATGGCGCAATTTATAGAAATATTTTTGTTTGTGCACACCACGGACCTTTAAATGAATAGAATTCAGTTTATTTAGATGCAGGAATAGAAGTCACTAAATATGACATCATCACTGACACAGCTATAACAATGTATATTATATACATGGAATAAATTCATTTGGTTTCTGTATGTCGTTTTTTTCCGTCGACAAAATTTCGCTTTAGATATTATATTTTATTAAAGTTTATTTTCTGTTATTTTATTTGCATAATACTTAATAATATTACTCAGTAAATAATCTGTGCATTGAACCGCGATTAGTGAATAATTATGTGCAATAATTTTATTAGGATTAAATTTTACGAAAATCATTATTTTTTTTTCTTTGAATCAAATTCGATTACACATTCACCGATGAGATCAAGCTCCTGATTGTTGGAAAATACTAAAGCAAAATAAATTTTTATTATAGTGAGAAAAGCTTAACCTGTTGCCACGTTTTTGAAGAAATGTCACGAAAAAGCTTTCAAGATTAAAAATAAAATATAAAAATGGAAATAAATTAAAAATTAGCCAGAATGGGCTTAGCTACACATAATCCGCTTTCATTTAAAAAAAAAATAGGTATCAAAATCGGGCCAGTAGAAAACCCAGGGCTAATGACAAAAAAAAAAAAAAAAAAAAAAAAAAAAAAAAAAAAAAAAACCAGCCAGGTCTTTTAAATATATAGAGAGATAATAAAAGTCATTTAATATCGGTGTCAATTTGTTTCTAATAATTTATTGGGTCGGTGATATTTTAAATCATTGGTTTTGTTAATATCATGTACATGTATGTATGTCGGCCAATTATCTACGCTATGGGATATAGGCCCTATGGGGTGAGATGTCCTCCGTGGGGGTCTTTCTAAGGGAGCCTAACCCGTATTTACGCAAGGTTCGAAGAAAACCACGGAAAACTCCGAACGGTTAGGCCGACGGTCGCGATTGGGTTCGAACCCAGCACTTACCGTCTACCAGTTTGGAGGTCAGAACCTCGCGGCCACTGGTAGGGCGGTTTTGATAATAAAGCAGTGGTTTCCATTGTGGGGAAAACGCATAGTTAGGAGCAGTTCGAATTCTTAAGGGGGCAATTTCAGATTTGTAACTCACCCATTCTCCGAAATTTCATTTTAGAAAAGTAATATTTTAGAATAAAAAATAAAGGTAATGCAAATAAAATTTAAAAATAAATGTATTTATTTATTCATTTATTTTTTATTTCTTTTTTATTTAAAAAAAATATCAAAACGTTTAAAATGAAATCTGTATAAGAACAGTTATACGAAAAATATTTAAATATGTCTTACCAACCCCTCATCCTTTCATTATTTTTAAAATTCTTTGTTTTTCAATTGGCTATTAATGCATTTTACAAATTTTCTTAATCATTTACCGATCATCTTTAGAATCAGGATGATGCATGTCACGTAAAATCATTGCTACCGATCAGATGGATATCTAACGTCATTCGTGCAGCATAATTATTGTTATTGTGACGTCATCTATTTGAACATCAGTGGATGCTTTTATTAGATTTGAGCAGTGGAATTTGCTAAACAGGGCTTTAATAAATTGAGGCATAGCTGCAATTCTGCTCGGGTTTGATGGAAAAGCCCGGAGCCTGTTGTTCATTATTACAATTATTTGTAATGATGAACTTGAAAAGCGAATAAAGGTTTTGGACACAGAAAGGGTCTGTTAAATTTGCAATACAGGAATGATACATTCAATGTTAAAACTGTTGTTAGCTTTCGTTTTTTCAAAAACTAAAAACTAAAACAAAATCACTTCACCTTTTTCATTCACATATAAAAACATTTCATATTTATTTACTTAGAACAGGTGTCACAAATAAAAATTAAAATTGAAATTTGACATGTTTCGGTTCATCCATAAGAACCGTATTCATAACACATAAAATCAGTAGAAAACTAAATGACACTGGATATAAATATAATTTAAAAACCCAAAACAAAACATTGCGCCCCCTATGATCGTGAATAGCCATTGCCAACGCGGCATATAAATATGTTCATTTCAAGTTTATTCCGAAAATTAATCATCCGTGAATCCATAGAGATATATTCTAGGAGGGATAGGGTTTGTAATGATTCTTATTCTTATGACATTCCGAGTTTGTGGTTAGAATTACTTAATAAATATTTAAAGGGTGAGTCTAATAGGGGGAGCCGCGGTGGCATTGGCTATTTACGATCATAGAGGGTGCAATATTTTGTGTTTTGGGTTTTTAAATTACCTTTATATCCAGAGTCATTTAGTTTTTCTACTTTTATTAATATTAATTTTATACATATTAAATTTCATATATGATCAAAATTTATTATATTTATATGCCGCGTTGGCAATGGCTATTCACGATCATAGGGGGCGCAATGTTTTGTTTTGGGTTTTTAAATTATATTTATATCCAGTGTCATTTAGTTTTCTACTGATTTTATGTGTTATGAATACGGTTCTTATGAATGAACCGAAACATGTCAACTTTTTAATTTAATTTTTATTTGTGACACCTGTTCTAAGTAAATAAATATGAAATGTTTTTATATGATACATTCAGTTTTACGGTATTTAAATGGAACGGAAATACATTATAAGCTGAGAGATATCATGCCCATGTAAAAAGATATTTATCACATGAGAAAAAAAAAATGTTTCGCAAACACCAAGAATAAATTCATAATTTCTTGACCGTAGATTTTTTTCGTTGGGGAAGTCCATTTTAGAGAGAGATTAAAAAAAAACAGTGCTAGCGAATAATAAAAAAAAATAACATAAAACTTATAATTTTAATGAATTCGTAATAAATGCTATTTTAAACGAGAGTCAATTTGTTACTTGTAATTTATCGGGTTGATGATTTTTAAACTGTTAGTTTTGATAATAAAGTAGTGGTTGACAACATGTGGCGTACACCCAACTAAGGGCAGTTTGACTTTTGAATCGGGGTAATTTCAAATTTGAAACTTACCCATTCTATAAAATTTCAGTTTAGAAAAGTAATATTTTTGAATAAAAATAAAGATTATACAGTCAAAATTAAAAAATTAAATATATTTATTTATTTTATTTATTTATTCTTTTAAAAATATGTCAAAATGTTTAAAATGAATTTTATATCATAATAGTTTCATGAAAAATCTCTTAAAAACATCTGACCAACCCATCCTCCTTTCATTAATTTTAGAATTCTTTTTCTTCTGGTTAGTAATGCATTTTAGAACTTTTCTTAATCATTTACTGATCATCATTAAAATCAGATGATTCATATTGCGTAAACACTTCGCTACTGATCAGGTTGATATCTGATGGCAACCGTGCATCATAATTATAGTTTTTGTGACGTCCTTTATTTTAACATCAATTAAAAGGACGCCTTTAAAAGACTTAAACAAGTGGAATTTGCAAGACAAGTCTTTAATAAATTGACTCATATAGCTTCAATTCTGTTCGGGTTTGAGGCAATAGCCCGGAGCCTTTGTTCGTTATTACAATTATTTGTAATGTTGAACTTGAAAATCGAATTAGGGTATGGACAATGAAAGGGTCTATTAAATTTGAAAGACAGAAATGATGCATTAAGATTTATTGTATTTAAATGGTACGTAAATGCATTATAAGCTATGAGATAAAAATCCCATCTAAAAAGAAATTTTTCACATGAGAAAATAATGGTGAAAAATCTTGCTGTTTTGCAAACACCAAGAATAAATTCAAAATTTCTTGGCCGTACATTTTTCTAGAGGGCAAATCTATTTTTGAAAAAAAAAATCAACAGTTAATGAGAAATTTTGTTTGAAATTTTTAATGAATTTACAATAAAAGTCATTTAATATGAGTGTCAATTTGTTACTAGTAATTTATTGGGTCGATGGTTTTTTAAACCGTTGGTTTTGATAAAAAAAAAAAAAAAAAAAAAAAACAGTGGTTTCTAATGTAGGGCAAACGCCCAGTTAGGGGCAGTTTGACTTCTTAAGGGGGCAGTTTTAGATTTGTAACTCACTCTTTCTCTGAAATTTCATTTTAGAAAAGTAATATTTTAGAACAAAAATAAAGGTTATACAGTCAAAATTTAAAAATAAATGTATTTTTTTTTTAATTATCAAAATGTTTAAAATGAAATCCGTATCAGAATAATTATAAGAAAAGTCTTTAAAAATGTCTTATCAACCGATCAACCTTTTATTATTTTTAAAATTCTTTTGTTTTTCTCCTGGTTAATAAAGTATTTTACAACTTTTCTTACTCATTTACCGATCGTCTTTAGATTCAGGATGATGCATGTAAAGTAAGTTCGCTGCTGCCGATCAGATAGATATCTGACGTCATTCGTGCAGCATAATTATTGCTACTGCGACGTCATCCATTTGAACATCAATGGACCCCTTTATTGGATTTTAACAGTGGAATTTGCTAGACAAGGCCTGAACAACCCATAAATTGACTCCTAGCTTTAATTCTATTCAGGTTTGAGGCAATAGCCCAGACCCTGTTGTTCATTATTATAATTATTTGTAATGATGAACTTGGAAAGCGAATAAGGATTTAGACACAGAAAGGGTCTATTAAATTTGCAATACAGAAATGATGCATTCAGTTTTACGGTATTTAATGGAATGGACCTGCATTATAAGCTAAGAGATATGATCTTCATCTAAAAAGATATTTATCACATGAGAAAATTAAAATGTTCACTTAAACCTCAAGAATAAATTCAGAATTTATTGGCCATAGGATTTTTTAGTGGTGCAATTCTACTTTAGAGAGAAAAGTAAAACAGTTACAAAAAATTTTTTTTTTGCAAATTAACATAAAATTTGTGTTTTTAATGAATTCTTAATAAAAAAAATATTTTAATATCAATGTAAAATTTCTATTAGTAATTTATTGGATTTGTGGTATTTTAAACCGTTGATTTTGACAATAAAGTAATTGCCTTAAAATTCCCCCCTTTTTTCTTTTTGAATATAATTATTTTTTGTTACATAATATTAACAAGGGCAATTAGAATTTTATTTTAAAAACTTCATTCTCTTATTCAAGAAATATAATTATATGCACGCAATATATTACTCATTGTTTTTTTTTCGTGTAAAATTTATTTTCTTTCATGTATTATTATAACTTTCTAAAGAAATTTGAACTATTGAAATCAAATAACTAAATAAATAAAATAAAATAAAATATTCTTACCTTCTTCTGTCTTTAAAAGAAGGATGTATTGGATTCGTGAAAATTTCCGACTTCTGGTTTTTGAGATATTTATATGCTTTAGAAAACATCGAACACGATTTGGCTATTTTTAGAAAAAAATCTATCGGTTAATTTGTCTGTGAGTCTGTCTGATGTGATACAAATTTTAAGGGCGACCTAACTCATAAACTAATCACGGAATTTGACAGAAACTTATGATCAATTAGTCTCTGATATAAGTTGTATTCATTAGTTTATTATGCAAATCGCCCAACAGGTTGTGTTCTGCTGCATTATTCATAATTTCTGCAGCAGTTATATCTCAACAACTAATGCAGGAATTTTTTATCAAACTTGGAATTCCGATATACTTTGATATGAATCGATATAAATTATTTTTTTTATTTAAATCGATTAAAGTGGCACTGCTATGCTGCATTTTCTATGATCGTCGCGGTAGTTATTGTAGTTACTATATTAAAATTAATGATCAGATTTTCTTCAAATTTCAAATTAATTTAAAAGTTGACAGACATTTTTGCTTCATCGGTTTCGGTGTTGATCGCCGAACACGTGGCACTGCTTTGCTGTATTTTCGAGATTTTTACGATAGATGTATCTCAAATATTATACAGTAAAACCTCCATAACGGACACTCCCGAATAACGGCACCTCTATTTAACGGACAGTTTTCCGATCCCCACTCACAAAACCTACATTTTTGTATGTTTAACCTCCGAACATTCTAACCTTTAACATTCCGAATAGCGGACTCTATTTTTGGCGATAAAGGATGAAAATGAATTTTTTATCCAGAAAAAAAACGAAAAAAGAATAAAAAGGATGCTTCTAAATTTATCAGAGCAATGTGCCACCAATGTTGTGATCACAGATAAATGTAGAGGATGAGCTAGGGAAAATCTCCCCCTTCCCCTCCACATTTAGAGTGAAAAGGTTGCCCGGACGGGACATCTTCTTCAACATTGCAATGTCCCCCTGGAAGTTTTTAAGATTTTATGCTTTTAATAGACAAAAAGTGCAATTTCTCCTCCCCACCCGAAATTCTATAGAGTCCAATAACGTCACATTGAAAAACAAATTATATGTAATTGCAAGCAAAAGTAAACTTTTGTAGCTGATTTTTTCTTAAGAATGTAATAAACAGTAGATAAAAGTGTGCACAATTTTATTTCAGTTTTATTGCTTAAAAAATAATTTTAATTTCTGATTGATCATAAAATGTAGGTTTTAGGAATATAAAAGTCAATTAATGAATTTTAAGCACTTCTTAGTGATTTTTGAATATCTGAGGTTTTCCCAATAGCCGACACCTCCATATAGTGGACAATTTCGGCGTTCCCGAGGTGTCCGTTATTTAGAGGTTTTACTGTAGTAATGTACGGAATTCAATCAAACTTCATGTTATGTTGCACTTACACATGAACAGATTCTTATTAGGCTTGAATGTGAACAACGCATCCACTATCGCTTTTATGCTCTTAGATTTGAGAATTTTGTTTATAGACACGTAAATGTTTGATTGCCAAAATTTAATGATTTGTTTAAAATGTACTACGCTTGTGCCTGCTTTTTAATTGTATATACAGCGTGACACATAAATACTGTGGTGCAAATAATAATTAAAAAAAACATAATTTTTAACTGATGGATCAAAAAGGCCGGTTCTAATCACTATTCAGAGAGAAAAAAATTATACAAAAAAAAAAAAAAAAAAAACAATTACGATTATTCGCAATGTTTTCCTCCCACGTGATAATATAGGTGTCTAGGCGTTTCTGAAAAATTTTCAAGATAACCGCGAAAGACTTTTTCCGGCATGATTTTGGCCCAGGCTTTTACCAGAGTGCGTTTCGTGGAATCCAGAGATTTGTGAATGATTCCACAGGTTTGTTTGCTCCAGGATCTCCCAGACAACGAAGTTTATTTTGGGGGGGAGGGAGGCTATAGAAGAAATCAGGATTAGCTTTTGCACACCAACTATGAATTAATATTAGTGGAAATAGTAATTAGACAACAAAAAGGACCGAGCAATATTAATAAAGCAATAGTACAGTTTAAAAAAATGATGATGTATGATAAATGATGAAATTATGATTTTGTAGTCTAGCTATTTTAATATTTTAAAAATCAAAATTACTTAATAATATAAGATGTAAAATTATTACTTTTTACATGGCTTTTAAATATTTAGTTTTGATTTTATAGTGTTTTACGTGTTTTAAATTCCACCAGCTTCAACTTACAGGCGTATTTAATAAACATGGTGTTATATCTTGTTTTAATAATTCATTTTTTCAATTTATATTTGTATTTTGATGTTTTTTAGATTATTGGGAGCAATATTAACTGCGTGTAAAATTTTCATAATTTTTATTTCGTTTTTCGAGATGGTGATCTTGAAAAAGTTAAAGAGATTGTTATATTTTTATTTTATGCTTATTAAATTTGTAAAACATAATTAAAATGATCATGGACGCCCATTTGATTAATTTAATGGAAAATCTCAGTACTTCCATGAGGAGGTGGATATGCTCAGTAAGTAATTTTTTGTGAGATCCACTAAAACAAGCTTAATTTAATGCTAAACATGTATAATAAATGAAAATATACCAAAATTTAGAACTGCTGCAACTCCATTCTGCCCCCCCCCCCCCTCCACCACCAACCCTACACACATTATGGGATCTATCATAAACATATTTTTAAGCATGTAAATATGGGAATTTTCATTTTTTACTAATTAAGTATTATGTAAAATGTACATTATAATAATTAATCTGAATTAAAAGGAAGTTTAACAGCTTCTTTGAGTGTAACTATTTATTTTAAATTATGGCTAATTAAAATGTATTATTAAATTTAAATTTATTATTAAATTTAAAATGTAATTTTTAAATTATTTTTTATTTTGCTGTTAAAGTCATGTGAATATTGGGAATTTTTAGGAAATGGGGGGGGGGGGATCTTTCTAAGGGAACCTAAGCCGTATTTCGGAAAAAAAAAAAAAAAAAAAAAAAAAAAAAAAAAAAAAAAAAAACACGAAAACTTCTATAGGTTACACTGTAAAAAAAAAGTGTCGATCTACTAAAAAGACTTTAGTGATCCTTGTAATTACTAAAAAATTTTTAGCAATCTTAGTCGGTTACAAGAAAATCTGTAAGAATTACTAGAAAAAAGTTAGCAACGAATAGAGTTAATAATTTTATATTTTAATAGCTATTACTAAAACTCACTTGGTGTGGCCTTGATAGCATAGTGGTTATAGTAACGGGCTCCAGGCTAAAAGGTCCCGGGTTCGATACTGGCCACTGCCAAATATTCCCTGAATGTATGCAGTGCAAGTACTCGTTAACAAAGGTATTATGAATATCCTGACGGAGCAGTAGCAATGTTTGGTGCTGCCATCTATTGCGGTTTTGCCGAAAATCTTCCGCTCCAGAAGTCTGGATGCAGCTCGAAGGAAGCTCCTGCCCTTTGAGCCCACGTAATGGTTATTAAAAATAATTTTGGAGCTATTACTAAAATTTGCTCGGTGGCTCATACTAAAAATTTTTGAGTTAGTTATACAAAAAATTCTTTTGTTCAGTTTACAAAAGAAATGCTTGTTTCGCTTGCAACAAAAAGTTTGCAATGGTTACTAAAAAATTCTGTGGAATACAAATTTACTAAAAAATTTTTAGTAACCTTTTGATTTTTTTTTTTTTTTATAGTGTAGGCCAACGGGCGCGATTGGTATCGAACCCAGCACCTCCCGTCTAGCTTCTCAGCCACTGTTTGGGCGAAAAACATATAAATAAATTCCATTTTTAAAATAATAAGTATAATTAACATCATTATTATGGTGATCTAAACATGGCTTACGAAATAAAAGAGTCATACATTAATATTTTGTACATCATGGTTTAAACACTAATATTCCTGGAGCAATTATAAACAAATTTTAAATGAAATTTCAGTTTTAAAATTTTCGGTACTGCAAATTTTTAAACTCATTAACATCGCGCATTTTCAATTTTTACACCACCGTATAAGGAAAAGAATGTACTTTTAAGTGCACTTTGTTTGAAAGGTGTATCTCAGTTTGTTTCTGACAAGGAAGGTCTCCATACATGTATACTCCGAAAGATAGGAAAAAATAGAAAAAATAACAGACTATTCTTCTCATGAAAATATATACATTTATAAAGAAAAAAAAAGGCGGAACCTCTATACAACGTCCGTAAAAATGATGGAAATTTCCTTATTTGGCAATTTACCACCGGATGGCAATGAAAAAGAATTTTTTAAAAAATTACGGACTTTCTACTGGAATTCCGCCGCTACATTAAACTGATCCTTTAAAACATATGTAAGTAGTACAACTAGCATTTTTTCAAGTTATCCCAGTAAGGAGACCTTCCTTGTGAGGAATTAATTTTTTGCAGTTTTCATTAGTTTTTTGCCATCGTGCAAACAGAAATATTCCATTTCTGGACATTAAACATAGACCAATCAGAAAACGAATAAAATCCGGACGTCACACAGATTCAAATCTGTCTCAGATATAGCTAGACGAAAGCAAACAACATTTTTCCAAATGGTTAATACAAATTAAAGACATCAAAGAGTATAAGACGATCATTATTTATTTTGATTGTTGTTGAATTTGTCACAATAACAGTCTTTTCAATTAGTCTCGAGCCCCACTAGTGGCCGAGAGGTTCTGACCTCTCATCTGGTAAACGGCAGTTGGGAGTGCTGGATTCGAACCCAATCGAGACCGTCGGCCTAACCGTTCGGTGTTTTCGTGGTTTTCTTCGAACCTTGCATAAATTCGGGTTAGGTTCCCTTAGAAACACCCCCCACGAAGGGCACTCCCCCCCCCCCCAGGGCCTATATCCTTAGAGTACATAGTCGGCAGACACAACATAAACCAAACCATTAGTCTCTAAATTAAAAAATAGAAAATTTTAACTTAACATATTAATGGTGTCAGGGACACAAAAATCTTCATGATTTATACAATAGTTTAATTGCACAACAAATTTCTCTTTTTTTTTTTTTTTTTTTTTTCTTTTTCCTTGCTTAAAATGACGGTATTAAATCATGTTTCTGTCTTAATTTTTTTTTTTTTGGTTTTTGTTTATGACGGTCAATTATTTACGCTTGGGATATAGGCCGTAATGGGTGGGATGCTCTCCGTGGGGGTCTTTCTAAGGGAGCCTAACCCGTATTTACGCAAGGTTCGAAGAAAACCACGGAAAACTCCAAACGGTTAGGCCGACGGTCGCGATTGGGTTCGAACCCAGCACCTACCGTCTACCAGTTTCGAGGTCCGAACCTCGCGGCCACTGGTGGGGCTTGTCTTAATGGAAGCAGATTTTTTTTTTTCCGTTTTGGTTTGTTTTTAAAATCAGGCTTTTAAGCAATGGTTGTTATGATACGATTTCTTGCGAGAATGTTTTTCTCTTCATGGTGGGTGTTTTTCACCATTTCTCACGTTTAAATTGTTATTACTCAAGAACTTTTAAAGATAAATACTTGTAACTTGGAACATGTCTTTTTCATTTGTTTTACTTTATTTTTGATTCAGTAAATTCGAATAAAATATTTACCGTTGAAAATAGGATTTTTTCTAGAAATTAGAGAATTAGAAAAAAATATTTGCTTTTGAATTTTTTTTTTTTTTTTTTTTTTTTTTTTTTTTAAGTTACTTCTTTTTTTTAAAGATCTTTACATCAAGTATTATTGATTTTTATTTAAATGAGAAGTATTTTAAAATGCTGAATCAAAAACAAAACTTATTTTTTCTCTATTTATTTAAATTAAAAATAATTAAAATTCTACAAATACTATTTCGAGTTATAACATTTTAAATTGTCCCATCTTTAAAATAAATTTTAAAATATAAAAAAAAAAAATAATAATAAAATAAAATAAATAAAAATAAAATAAAATAAAAAATTCTGCGAATTTTCATCATGTGATTTTAATAACAATTAATATGGTTAACCATCACAAAAAATTTCCTCAATGAATAAAAATTTATTTGCTTTTTATATAATTCTTATATGATTCTTTGCTTTTCTTCGTGGGGTAAGGGGGACGTTAACCAGAAGATAAAGGCTGAATCACTTCAAAGCAAATCGACTGAAAAATAAATTGCTGTAAATACGATTCTAAATTAATTCACTGGAGTATTTAAATTTCATTCAAAAAAACCATGTTCTTTTGGAAAATTACATAGAACAGCAAAAAATATGTAAAATCGACGATTTATTTAAGTTACATATTTATTTCCTATGTTCTTGTATAAAACAAATTAATAAATAAAAATATATTTAAATAAATAACCCAATTAATAAAGAATTATACACACAAACTTTACAGAGATAGCGTTTACATCAATCAAAATATAATAAAATATGTATATGTTTATGTAACACTGTAGTTTAGTTGTGAAATTTGAAATTCGACTTTTTTTTAAGGAACAAATGAAATTTCTATGGCAGAGAAAAAAAGATAAATGATTAGTCTTACACATGTAAAACGTACCATTTTTTTCTTTACTAGCCTTTATTATTTATTTATTTATTTTTAAGGTTGGGAGTATCTTGCGATTTCGTTTTCAAACGCTTTGGTGGGCAAAACAGCACAGTTTTAAAATGTAGTCCTTTGGCGCCATCTATTATCAGCTACTACAGTTAATATTTCTCCAATATTCATAAGCAATTTGATGCTGAAAAACAAATGAAACTGATGATTAAAAAAGAAACTTAACTACATCATTTTTTTATTTTAAAGTTATTATAAGCGAATTTATATCAATAAATAAATTAAGAGCTTAAAAAAAAAGTCTTTGTATTTAGTCTATAGAGATCTTTTTCGTGATTTATTACTTTTAAATTTAGCTACTAATGCTATAAATTCATTTTAATAATAATAATAATAAAAAGTACTTTTCGGTTTGGGCCCCACCAGTGGCCGAGAGGTTCTGACCTCAAACTGGTAGACGGTAGGTGCTGGGTTCGAACCCAATCGCGACCGTCGGCCTAACCGTTCGAAGTTTTCCGTGGTTTTCTTCGAACCTTGCGTAAATACGGGTTAGGTTCCCTTAGAAAGACCCCCACGGAGGGCAACCCACCCTATAGGGCCTATATCCCATAGCGTAGATAATCGGCCGACAAAAATACACCACACTTTTCGGTTTGGCGGTTGCCAGTGTTTTATAGACATACATATATTCATATGATTAATTTTAGAAACACGATTATTCAAACGGTAAATTAATTATAGATGTAAATTTTTCCATTTACAATGGAAAAATGAACTCATATATTCATAGTCTGTATATACAGGGTAGAGGTCTGCACGGGCCGAAATTTCCAGGCCCGAGCCCGGCCCGAAAGTTAAAATTTCGGCCCGGACCCGGCCCGGCCCGAACGAAAGTAATATTGGCCCGACCCGGCCCGAGCCCGGCCCGGCCCGAACGAAAAAAATATTGGCCCGACCCGGCCCGGCCCGAAAGTTAAAATTTCGGCCCGAGCTCGGCCCGGTCCGGAAAAAAGTTTAAAATTCGGCCCGAACCCGGCCCGGCTCAAGTGAATTTCTACAGAACATTGATCTTCAATCTTATGGAAGAGTTCTGACCAAAAAAAATTATATTAGTCTTTTTTTTTTCATGTTTATAATCTCCATTTATGCAGAAGTGCCGTAGGCTGCGATATTTATGCTGTTAAATGAATCTTTGTTTGTTGTATGTAAATGTTTCAGTTATCACTAGTATTATTAATCCATATTCCCTGTAATGGAGACAAAAAGTCGAAAAAGCGGTATATGGTAAAATTTCCAAAGACAAAATCGCTTTGGAACGAAAAAAAAAAAAAAAAAAAAAAAAAAAAAAAAAAAAAAAAAATTCCCTTCTTAACAGATGTAAATGTTTAATATATTTTTTTCTCCCGTATTGTTGTCTTCATTTTGCATGGATGAACATTTTAAAAGAAACTTTCAGTTTTCAGTTTTAAAAAAAATTCCGTCATAATCATGTTTTTTTTTTTTTTTTTTTTTTTTTTTTTTTTTTTTTTTTTTTTGTGTGTGTGTGTGTGTTTAATTCTACTTTAAAACGCCTAGTAATCTACGATTCTTTAAAAGGAATAAATTCTAATGTTTAATCGCAGAATAATAGCGGCTTAAAAGTATATGCCTTTTTTGTAAACATTTTTGGACAAAGCCAAATATTACTGATTTATAAAAAGTCGAGAAAAGGATTTTCATATAGGAAGATTCAATAGGAACTGATTGTATTGGTCCATGAAAACTAGGAAGAATGGGATCAGTCTCGGTTTCGTACGGAAAAAAAAGTTAGGCCCGGCCCGTCCAGCAAAAAAATTAAGGCCCAAGCCCGGCCCGGCCCGAAAGATTAGTGACTAGGCCCGGTCCGGCCCGGGCCGAGTCTTCAAAAGTAAGGCCCGAGCCCGGCCCGGCCCGAATGCCAGTATTGGAAATCGGCCCGAACCCGGCCCGCGGGCCGGGCCGGGCTCGGGCTTCGGGCCGCGGCCCGGCCCGTGCAGACCTCTAATACAGGGTACCCGGAAAACCCTGATTTCAAAATTAAATTTCTCAAAAACAAAGATCGATAGAATCGGGAGGTAAAGGGTTTGTTTATAAGATAAGCTGTAAAATTGTTATACAGAAGTTTTGAAGGGTGAATATTTTGAAAAGATTGTGTTCTGATTGCAAAGAATGCTTGATTTTCAAATTTTTCTTGGTTTAGATTGCTTGCAGATAATGCATTTTTGGTATATAGTGCCATATTTTACTATATTATTTATATTTATTAAAATTGTTTTTATTACATACAATAATTAATTTTTTTAAATTTCGAAATTCCAAAAGTTTAGTTCAAAAAATCTTATTCGCTGGACACTTTGTATATACATGTGCATGTATAATTAATGTACTTATAGAAATATATTAAAATAACATATATTAAAAACTTTAATTTCGAATGGTCAAAATTTAATGTTTTTTGAACTTAAATATATTAAAATACAATTTAACCTGTATCTTTTCTCGAGAAGAATTTCTACTCAAATTGAAATGTTTTTATTTGTGATCAATTTTTTAAGATAGTAACGCAACACGGACAATATCTTTATTATATGTACAGTAATTACAACATATTATGTATATATATATTTAATACTTTCTTCTATCTTCAATAGAAGAAAGTATTGTAATCGAAATTTTTTTTCGACGAATTTTCACGTTTTAGTTGTCAGAGATTCCGAAAAACATGTTTTTACAAAATGTCTGTAAGTTCGTAAGCCGCCATTGCACCATCGAAAAGAGTATGAAGATATGTATAGAATTGAATCAAATTTTTTGTATATGTTTTGGATATGGGAAGCAGGTCCTGCTTCAATTTTGAAATATTCCGCCGATTTTTGTGCCACCTTCAATATTGTACCATCGAAAATTGCATAAGAATATGCATCGAATTGAACCAATTTTTTGTGTAAGTGTATGGCTACGGCTAGTTAGTCCTCCCAAAATTTAAAAAAAAAAAAAAAAAAAAAAAAAACCGCGGGTGGGGGACGCTGAAATGGCAATTTTTGTGCTATTTTCAATATTGTACCATCAAAAAGTGTTTGAAGTTATGCATAGAACTGAACTAATTTTTTTTTGTATTTTTTTTTTTTTTTTTTTTTTTTTTTTTTTTTTTTTGGGGGGGGGGGGTATGGCAAGCAGATACTCCCTGAATTTGAGAAAAATCTGCCTATCGTTCTATTGTCTATCGGCTCGTGCAGAGACGGGATTTCGCGTCTTTCTAATCCGGTTATTGTAAACAGCTGATGATTATAGAATAAGGGAAAACTATCGATTTTAATAAATATCATGATCCATAAAACTCGTTTTTTCTCCGATTCATTGACTGAAGCAGAAATTTAAAATGAAAATCAAAGCTGGTATACTATTGAATTCCTAATATTAAAATATTAACATGTATAACTAATTCTTGAAACATTAAAATGCATGTATGAGATAGAAGAATGTTTTGGGATTGGCACATCCTACTAGTTATTTAATTGTTCTCAGATTTTATCTTCCAGGAAATAATTTATTCCCGTTTACATTTATTACATTTCAAGAAACTATTCTATACCCGTCCCTCATAGCATGCATGTTCACAGTGACGTCACAATGACGTGACTGTGAGTCACGTTGGTCACATCACATCTGTGACGAAAATGCCACCACTCAGTGACGTCACAATGTGACTAAGATGTGACTTTCTAAAAAAATTTTCACAGTTCGTCACAATGTTAATGTCAAAGTAGTCACAAATGACACACTTTTCACAAATTGGTCACATTGTGACGTCACAAAGTGGTCACAATGTGACGTCACAAAAAAGCTTTAAAACGGCCATAACGACTTCACATTTCAGTCACTGTGACTTCACATCGAACCATGACTTCACATCACCATGTCTTACGGGGTAAGACATGGTGACGTCACTGCAACGTCGTTGTGAAGTCACATTGTGACTTTGTGACCAGCGATTGTCGATGTGACGTCACGTGACGTCGATGTGAAGTCACAGTGACTAAAATGTGAAGTCGTTATGGCCGTTTTAAAGCTTTTTTGTGACGTCGCATTGTGACCACTTTGTGACGTCACAATGTGACCAATTTGTGAAAAGTGTGTCATTTGTGACTACTTTGACATTAATATTGTGACGAACTGTGAAATTTTTTTTAGAAAGTCACATCTTAGTCACAATGTGACGTCACTGAATGGTGGCATTTTCGTCACAGATGTGATGTGACCAAAGTGACTCACAGTGACGTCATTGTGACGTCACTGTGACCATGCATGCTATGAGGGTATTTTCTTCATGTAAAAATCATTCATGTTAATACTTCCTGAAAAAAATCGGTTAGGTGATTTATACAAAAATCTAGTCAGCAACAACATATGTACACTTTCAGCTGAATGTGATGTTTGATGAAAATACATGTATTAGTTTCTGAGATAGAGCTATGGCAGAAATCTTTAAAAAAAAACTGCATAACAGAGAAAATTTTAGAATGATTTACACCAAAAATTAAACATCACTGTTTTATATTAGGGGCTAACGGAATCTGAAGTTTGCTGAAAATTTGTGCATTACTTCTTGATTTGGAGCTATTGCGATAATCATGAGCAATGCAGCATAGCCGCGCCACCTCTTGAGCGATTTACACCACAATGTAATCAACTCCAAACTATAGCAATGACAAACAGAATCTAAAGTTTTATGAAAATCCTTCCATTAATTCTTGATATAAAGCAATTGAGATAACTATGAATAATACAGCATAGCAACGCCACCTGTTGATATACTAAAAATAAATCATCTCCAGTTCATATCAAAGTCTAACTGAATCTAAAATTTCGTGGAATTTCGTGCATTAGTTCATGAAACAGGGTGTCCTCAAAATTTTGTCAGATACAGACTCGCAGATTGACATTCAGACATTTTCTAAAATCCATAAAAGTGTGTTTAAGCCCTTCTAACGCGTAAAAATCCATCTAAAAGAGGAAGTCGAAATTTTTCATGCATTATTCTTAATTTGTGTTGCATACAACTTTACATTGCACATTTTGTTTTCAAATATTCAATAAAATAAATTACTGAAAAAAAAATCTCACTCCCTCAAACAAAAGCTTTGCAATCTATAAAAAAATAGGGCGATATCTAAACGCTTGAAATATGCGAACAAAAAATTAAATCGCCATCTAATTTATGACTTAATCTAACTAAAGTATATTTTCTAAGAAGAAAGCGTGGATTTTTGAAAAAATTAGGCTTCCGGATTTTTAGGGATTTATATGTTTTAGAAGGTCCTGAACACGATTTAATGGGTTTTTTTCTTAAATGTTGGTCGGAAATTGACAAAGCTTTAGATTCAATCAGATCTTGCTTAAAACTGGCGCTGATAAAATATTAGTTCCTGTCGTTCAGCACACTGCTCTGCTGCATATTTCTCGATTTTCGTAAGATCTCAAGCTCAAAAACTAATGCACTGATTTTCCTAAAACTTCAGGTTCAGTTAGTTCCTGACTCCGTTTTGGTATAAAACGCTTGATAGGTGCCGCTGTTACGCTGCATTTTTTATGATTTCCACAATAGCTCTGTAGCGAAGATTACCGCTACATATCTTTTCCCTTTCATAAATGCAGTAATTATTCCCCTTAATAAATTCTTAGATTTATTGTAACTTCTCTTTTCACTAATGAACCCATCAGTTTAAATTAATTCTACATTTAATAGTTAATTTTTAGCTTTCATGCTCACACTAATAGAAGTCAAAACTTATTAACTTTTGGAGCTCTCTGTAAGAAATAATAACAGAATTTCCTTTCTCACGAATTGCTCTGTTGTGTCTTCGAAAAAAACATCTGTCCGACAGATACCGCACTTATTAAGAAAATAAAGAAAATTCTGGGCTTGGTTCAGCATAATCTTTTATCCGTTACATTTTTCTTGCATCTACTTTTCACCACCCTGTTTTCAATCTCACAATTAATGCCTAGAGCTAGAAATACTTTAATTTCTGTTTATGCTGTCTGCGCCTTGTTATCTGTTCAATTGCCCATCTGGATAACATAGTTGTGGTCACAAAAGTCCAATGTACGTAAAGGCTGGCTTATCTGTCTACTTCCCAGGCTTAAAATATTTCTATAACCCTAAAAAGATATTCGCGGGTGTGAGAAAATTTCTGGGTAATCTAACCGCAAAATTTAGCCGATTCTGAAAGTGTGGTCTACCAAATTACTATCGCCAAAATTTTTGTTTAAAAAACTTTTTACTCCTCTTGGCGATAAGCGATATGACGGTATGTCGTCACTTCACTGATAACCACCAGATTGTCAAGATGTAGCTCGCTGGAGCTCTGAGAATTCCTTCTCCCCCTTATGTGGGGGCGCTTGCAGTTGTCTGAACTCTCTTGTTAATAAATGTGTCAATAAATTTATAAATTTCACGTTCGGAGTTTTTTTTGAGCACACCCTTTTCTTCGGTAAATTACCCGGGCCGATGATTACTTCACCACAAGCTCTATCTTAAGAACTAATGCACGAATATTCTTTAGATTCAGGTATACCTTAATAAATGTCGGCCCTGATTAGGTATCGGTGTAAATCGCACAACAGGTGGCAATGCTATGCTAAATTTTTCAGGCTTTCCGCAATAGTTCTATCACAAGAACTAATGCACAATATTTCCCCAAACTTTAGATTCATGTACATATTGATAAATATTGGCGCTGATCAGGTTTTCATGTCAATTGCCCAATAAATGACGCTTTAATGCTAGATTTTTCGCGATTTTTGCAATAGCTCTATCGCAAAAGCTGATGCACGGATTTTCATCAAGCTTAAAATTCAGTTATACATTGACATACATTATTGCTCATTAGTTTTTTTTTATATATACCACCAACAGGTGACGCTGCTATGCTGCATACGATTTTAGTGATAGTCATATCTCAAGAACTAATACACTGAATTTAATATTTTTAAAATATAAGGTACCCTGGGGTAATAACGCCAGGCGGGGTAATAACGCCAAGTGCTTATATTTTGCATAATTATGAAATAATCTGGTAAATGACACCATTGTGCTCTGCGCAGAAGGGTTTTGAGTCATATAAATCGCAAAAAACAGCTTCAAGTTAATTTGTTTCATTTTTTGGTCTTATTGTTTTTACAAGCAACTAAAATTAACGCTTGATCTAAAATTTGCGAGATAAGGTTTTTGATCTGAAGACTATATTTTTTAACCAGAAATACTTTGTTTATTACATAAATTTGTAATGTATTTCATGTACTTTCAAATTGTTGTAGACGATTTTGGATATCTTCTCGAGATAATTTGTAGTTTAGGATTTACTGCGCAATAAGTATCCCGGGGTAATAACGCCAGGGATTGGCGTTATTACCCCGGTTGATTCCCAACAGTGGCCGAACTATATCCGAAGGGGGTTTATATATTAATATGGGACAGCATTATCATCATTGTTAAAATGGTAAGATTAAGAGGGGGGGGGTGCCCAATACTTAAAAATAATCTCTCTATTTTATTTTTTATTATATTATTATTATTTTTTTTTTTACTAATGTTAAAAATAATTTTTAACTCTTGTAAATAAAACTATACCAAAATGTTTTCGAGATTCAAATTCGAACATCTTCAAAATCAGGTTTCTATTAAATTTCCACTGGATTATTCAATAGAGTTCGAAATTTTAACTGTCCGCTTTCTCAGCGTTCGGTTTTTCAAAACTTTATAAATTTAACCTTTAACTGATGTGACAGAAATTATAACGTATGAATGTGATGCGGTTTATGAGACCACAAAATTGAAAGATGAATAAAAGGCGGGAATAACTCATAGGATTGTGTTTTTGTACTAAACTTTTTATACAAGAGTATTATACTTAATATTCACCTATTTAGTCTCTGGTGATAGTACTAAAATTCCAAATGAAAGAAAATTTCGGTAGTGTTTGCAGTTAAACTGAAAATTACAAGTTAAACTAAAAAATTAATAGAAAAATAGTGGTCTACGAGACCGGTAACATTAGTTAAAGGTTAAAATGCGATCAATGATTAAAAATCATAGAATACTCTTCCTGCGCTAAACTTTTTGTACAGAATTAATTCTAATTAAATTTAATCTATTCAAATATTTCTAACAATATTACGAGAACTCCAAACGAAAGAGAATTTCAGTTGTAACTATAGTTAAACTGGAAAATACAAGTTAAACGCTATTTTTTTTTGGGGGGGGGGGGGGGTACAGTGTTCAGTCAGATTGCTAACAGCAGTTAAAGGTTAATTTTGTTGCTAATATAGAGATAATGATATATAACCATATGAATTATGTATAAAACCGAATAAGAGATCTCTTTGGGATAATATTTTTTAATCAAAAATTTTATTCAATTTATTAAAAATTTATTAATGCATGCTCTTTAAAACGTCGACAGTTTAACTGTAGGTTTGGAGAATCCGCATTAGTGTGGAGTTATGGGTTAAAAACTATTTACTAGATTACTAAAATAGTATTAACCCTTAACTGCTGTGACAAAAATTGACGCATAACTTACTGTGAGCGGCCTGTCAGACCGCTTAATCTAAAGATGAATAAAATGTTAAATTAACTTTTAGAGTATTATTTTTGTATTGAACCTTATATACAGGACTATTATAAAATAAAATTTAGGTATTCAAAAGTTTCTAGCGATAGTAATAGGACTCCAAATGAAACAAAAATTTCCCGGTATCTATAGTTAAACTAAAAATTGCAAATTAAACTCTGTAACTTGAAAAACTCAGCGGTATGTGAGACGCTAACAGCAGTTAAGGTTTAACAAAAATATTTATTACATATAACTCTAGTTATTATAAAACTTCACATGATTAAAATATTACATTATGAATGGTTAAAACCATGCAATGTTTCTTATAATCATATTTAAGCGGGATTTTTAAGCAAAGAGAGACACAGGATGTTATATTCTGTTGAAGCTCCCCCCTCGCTCCTTTTTCTTTCACTTTCACAAAAAAAATCAATATTTTCTATCGCATAGAATGCATATATGGAAATATAAATGCTGATTCAAATAATCCGTGCAATGTTTCTAATAATTCTATTTAAATTCTCATTTTTAAGCAAAACGTAGCTTAGAATCTGATATTCTTTTGCCTCCTCCCCCCGCCACCACCACAGCTTTCTTTTTCTTTCAGAGTCACAAAAAAATTGTACATTTTCAATAGCTTTGATTGCAATTTGTCAATTTCTAGAGCTGTAGAGTTAGTATTTTTAAAATTGGGCAATCTACATGCCATTATTCCATCTTATTTTATAGTTTTGTTTGCATGGCGTTATTACCCATATAGGTGGGTATTAACGCCAAATAGCATTGGTCAAGAAAAAACGCCATTACATTTTATGAATACATATCTGTTAAATTATTTTATTTTATATAGATAGTCAATGAGTTGCTGTATCAGATCCTATATTTGTTTGAAAAATACAATCTAAAACTAAGCCGTGAAAATTGGTAGAACCTTAACGTGGCGTTATTACCCCAGGGTACCTTACATAATAGGCATAGATTACAAATTACTTTTGGCACTATGCTAGCAAATTTTGAAGTATTAACATGCATGAGATAGCAAAAAGTTTTGGAATTGTCACATCCGACTAGTTTAATTCTATTTTTGTGAGGAAACTTGAATTTAACCTTTCCTGGGACAAGTTTTTATGATGTGAAAGAAGACCTTTTTTTCATTAAGGTTTGTTTAGTTTGTTTTAATAAGAATTCAAAAAAAAAAAAAAAAAAAGAAGTAAAATAAAAATTTACAAAAATAAATAGTGTCCGCATTTATGGCCGTTGAGTTTTAATGTAAATTTATAAGTAAAATCATTTTTTGCAACTAACAGCAAATTTTATTATTACACCTCTACAAATTATTAAAACATAATACATTTAATGTATCTGATATAATTTTTATCAAAAAATAATGAATTGTCCCACTAAATAATCCACTAACATTGTTTGCGGAAAAATTATTTCCCGCATTATCCCTAAAAGTACATCAGAAATAATATTATCTGTAGAGTTAAACGGTAAAATTTTTATTTCTCCCACTGCGGAATTCTGTACTGAAAAAATTATTATCGAACTTTAATTATTATTTCTTTTGTTGACAGTTATTATACTTTTAAACAAGTTGCAAATTGCACGTCAAGCGTAGCAAATGATAATAAACGAAGTTTTACAACTATTCCGATCTTGGTGTAATAGTGTATTTCGGATACAGTATAGTAGCCGAAATTTTTTGTGTGTCCCTGTAAATAACATCTGCTTTCTATTATACAGGATGTATCTTATATTAAACCTCAGCAACGTATGTCATTTTCATAAAATGTGAAATAATTTAATACAATTAAAACGCGCCCAAACAATGTTTCCTCACATACGATTACGCAATAGAATACTTTTGTGTGGCCCTGTAAATTAATAAGAAATATTCATCGGAATTTATATTTTAGTGTATACATATCAATTTTCTTATATTCGACATAGAGTAACATCATTAAAACGTATTGAAACTATTGATTCCTATTCAACGTAATGTAACGGAATAACTTTGATTATCCCTGTAATTAAACTAAACATCCTATTTTCATAAAATTTAAAAAGACTCGACAAATTTATTCAAGAATTGTATATGTTAAATTTCGAACAATTCGGTTGGGTAGTTTTATCTCTGTTATATGCGGATGAACAGACGGACGGACGGATTGAACGACGACTGTAGGTGATACGTATTTACATAAATACGAATTCACCTAAAAATAAAAGGTCAAGTGCGAAAAAGTATAGTTACTAAAAGTATAATGAGTCTTAGTAAAAATCTATGCAATGTAAGGTATAGATTGTAAGTACTAAAAAATATGAATGGGTTACCATAAAAGTTGAAAGAGATATGAAGCCTAAATAATATCAAATGTTGCTATTCTGTATAACTCTTTTTTTAGTTCTATCCTAATCTGTTTTTTAATAAACTTAATTCGGCACTGATAATAAAAGTAGTGTATATATGAACTTCATTTAGCATTTCATAAATCTAAATTCTGCAAAGTAAAAATCTTCCTTTTTATATTGCCGATAAAACAAAACACTTGTTAAAGTTTTAATTTGGCTTTCTGCTAAGCTCTCTTCGAAAAGAGGTCGCAAATTTGTGACGTTGCCTTGATGTGTGCAGCGTTTTCCAGATAGGTTTCTAATTAACTTTTAAAGATACGGGAGGCATATTGAGTGATCTATTTAATGCCTTGTCGCGAATCTGATAGTATTAATGTGATTAATTCTAGTCTATTCTAACTTTTTGACATATATTGCTTTTATACTGTTACTGAGAATCTCATTTTAGAAATATATCATTAAAACTTGTTATCTAAGCTTTAAAAACCGATGATAAACGGAGTGCACCGTCCCTTTCATTAACTATGTCCAAAACGTCCGTGTCTCTATGGGTTAATATTGTGGATTATAACCGACTATTTTTTTTTTCGAATATCATTATGAATTTTTTTTTTTTATTCTTATGCTACAATAGATACTTTCAGCACTCCTCAACATCTTTGCTGAATGCCCGTAAATTGAAGATAATACAATTAAAAAATGATAATACAATTAAATTAAAAAAATACATTTGTGACCTAAAGCCATGTGAACTAGGATAAACGCTGAAGTTTTCCTACAAGGTGTAAATTAAAATTTTCTCACTTTTTTCATAATTTGAGTTTTATTATATTAGGAAATAGAAGAGAACATGGTTTATGGTAACTTTTCCTCTTCTTAATGTTTGCTAATAATCTTCTGAATTTGTCGGTCTAATTTTGTAACTACTTGGATTATGTGTATAAATTGAAACATATATGGACATTTTGAAGTCAGGGAGGCAGAAACATTATCGCCAGGTTTCTCTTACTCTTCACAGAAGTCATGGCCAGCGAGAAAAAAACAAAATAAATAAATGTAGAAGGTCAAAATAATCACTCCTTGGCTGCTGCAAGTTCATTTTATTAAACTGTAGCTATAATAGAGGGAAAAGCTCCTGTTGCAGACGATATTTTACCGAAACATCCAAAAAATATTCCATGCTTTACTACATCAAGTCGTACTCATGCAAGAGCGCACCCAAGAATCCTTCTTCTCATCTCATCTCCCCTACCACCTCTCGAGCTTCCTCTTTTAAATCTAAAAAGAAAATTCTAGAACATTCTCTAACCTCAAACCATCATTCTTTTATGTAAACGCCCCACCAGCGGCCGCGAGGTTCTGACCTCCAAACCGGTAGACGGTAGGTGCTGGGTTCGAACCCAATCGCGACCGTCGGCCTAACCGTTCGGAGTTTTCCGTGGTTTTCTTCGAACCTTGCGTAAATATGGGTTAGGTTCCCTTAGAAAGACCCCCACGGAGGGCATCCCACCCCATAGGGCCTATATCCCATAGCGTAGATAATTGGCCGACATAAATCAAACAAACAAACAAACTTCTATGTAAACAGAATTCTTGTCCAGCTACGAGACTATTTCCCACAGACGATAATTTTATTTTAAAAAAATATTATTTAACCAATTTATAATCGACTCAGAATTTCTTAGGCAGACGATTTTTATAGATGATTGATTAATTTTAAGAGAAAAAGAAAAGAAATGAATTTATTGATATGCACGCTATCAAAGGTTGACGGAGGAAAAATAAATAAATAGATAAAATAAAATAATGATATTTTTTGAAAGGTATGGATTTGAAATAAATTTAAGAAGTCTTTCTTAAAAAGGGTTGATAAAAACATAGAAGAAATGAGTTTTACTTGAAATATTAAGAAATAAAATTTAATTAAGAATATTTTTAATTTAGAGCCATCTTTTTAAATTTACGCGTACTGGAATAATGTTTTTTAAGGCAAATTAAGAATTTATATCGTCCGCATAAAGATTAACAGATTAGATCTAGAAACAAGATTTTAATTTAATAATTTGAAATAAGTACGGAGTATTATTATAAGAAAATTAAGATAGTATAAAGGTTAGTTTTGGCGAAAATTTTTTTAAAATTTGTAATATATATATACTGATTCATTTATGTCAAACTATCAAAATGAAATTCTCCAGGGGGAAAAAACGAAAAAATATAGTGTCGATATACAAGCAATAAACCATGGACACATTCAAGATTATTTCCATTTCAAATTGAATGATATATTTCATGAAAGTATTCAAATAATTTTTCCGTTCAATGGTACGTCACACGTGTACTTGAAGTGACTTTTCGAATGGGAAAAGTTGCTCATCAAATGCAGTTGTATGTGGCGATAAAAATGAAATATGTACTAGGTAAAATGTTAATTTTGATTCGAAGGAAAGTTTTTATAAAATGTAAAATAATACAAATAATTATGATAAAATTGAGCTCTTTGATGATTTAAGTTATACATGTTTATTTATTTATTTGTGTGTGTATATACAGGGTGTCCAGCAAGTAACACCCTGATTTCAAAATTAAATTTCTCAAAAACAAAGATCGATAGTAATATGCGGTAACGGTTTTTTCATTAGGTAAGCTGTAAAAATCTTATACAGAAATTTCAAACAGTGAATATTTTGAAAATATCGCGTTCTGATTGCATAGAATGCTTTGATTTGACATTTTTCTTGTTTTAGATTGCCTGCAGAGAAATAATTTTTCAGCTTACAGTGCAATATTTTAAAGATTTTTCGAAGTACATTTTTAGAATTTCCAAATTTTAAAAATTTAATTTAAAAAAACTATGAAATATGGCACTTCAAGCCGAAAAACACATTGTCTGGCAGCAATCTAAAGCAAGAAAAATGTCAAATCAAAGCATTCTTTGCAATCTTTTCAAAATATTTACCGTTCGAAAATTTTGTATAAGATTTTTACAGCTTACCTGATAAACAAATCGTTTACTTCATAATTCTATTGATCTTTGTTTTTGAGAAATTTAATTTTGAAATCAGGGTGTTATTTGCTGGACGCACTGTATGAGTAGTAATGATAAATACAGTTTTTGTTCTTTTATTATATATACCTATATATATATATATATTTAACTTTAGATAATGTATATGTTGTCGTATTAATAATTGATTGATATATTTGATATATGTATATACATATGTATTTATTCCAGACTCTCAAAATGAGATTCTTTCCAAAAAATGAAAAAATATAGTGTCGATATACAGGCAAGAAACCATGGAACACTCAAGTTTATTTCCATTTCAAATTGAATGATATACTTCATGAAAGTAATCAAATATTTTTTTTCCGTTCAGTGGTATTTCAGGTGTGTATTTGAGGTGACCCTTCGAATGAGAAAAGTTGCTCATCAAATGCAATTGTACGCAGCGATAAAAATGAAATACGTACTAAGGAAAATGTAAATTTTGTTCCGAAGGAAAGCTTTTGTAAAATGTAAAATAATAATAAATAATAATGATATAATTGAGCTCTTGGATGGTTTAAGCTGTAGATGTATATTTATTTATTTGTGTGTTTATGTATGAATGGTAATGATAAACACCTTTTGTTTTTTAATATATATATATATATATAGAGAGAGAGAGAGAGAGAGTTTTGGTTTAGATAATATATGTGTTCTATATATATATATATTTATTTCAGAATCTTTAACCTTTTCCGGCGCACTACTCTTTAAAGTTGGAATTTAAAGAAAAAAAAATTAGGCAATCTATTTAGGCCTAGAGGAGTACACAGGTATTGTTTTGTAAAGATTGCACTAACCATTTTAATTATACAGCTGTTGCCGAAGTGGTAACCTCCCATAAGTAAAGCATTGATAAGCGCAGTGAGAAGAGCATTGCTGTGAAGCGCGTATTGCAGTAAAACATTTTATCTAGTATTTAAAAACAATAGAGTTTGATCTCTGTGGTGCTGCCTTCTAGAACTCATAAGAAAGATTTAAAGTAGCCATTAGAGTAGTTTTTGAAATATTCACGGAGTTTTTGTGTTTCTAAGCAGGGGGAACTTTAGGTGTTGCCGACCCGACAACACTGCGCGTTAAGGGATTAAATGAAATTCTCTAGGGAAAAAAAAAAAACGAAAAAATATAGTGTTGACATACAGGCAATAAACCATGGAACACTCAAGTAAATTTCTTTTTTAAACTGAATGATATACTTCATGAAAGTAATCAAATAAATTTTTTTCGTTCAGTGGTATTTCACGTGTGTATTTGAAGCGACACTTTGAATGAAAAAAGTTGCTCATCAAGTGCAGTTGTAGGAGGCGATAAAAATAAAATACGCACCAAGGAAAATATATATATATATTTTTTTTTTCAAGGAAAGTTTTTATAAAATGTGAAATGATAAATATAATAATGATAAAATCGAGGTCATGGATGATTTAAACTGTAGGTGTATATTTCTTTATTTGTGTGTGTACATACGTGTACACATGAATAATAACAATAATAATAAAATTTGGTTTTTATTATATATTTTCTTTTTCGTTGTTTTTGTAATTATATAAATACTTAACACCTATAGTCTTCGTTCAATCCGTCTATTTTTCCGTCCGCCAGTCCTTTTGTCTGTCTGCCTGTCTTTTTGTCTGTCTATCTGCATATCAGAACGCAAAAACTACCCAACCGAATCATTTGAAATTTAAAAACACCATTAACCAAGGTTGGGTTAGGGCAGAACACCTCGCATTTTTTTAATAAATAGGTGGTTTGAAACCACACGTTTTATGATAATTTCACATTTACTTGATGCCTCTTATCCCTCCTCTGAATTTGTTGGTCGAATTTTCGAAACGGCTTAGATATGTGTTTAAATTGATATATATATATATATATATATATATATATATACTTATATATTTATTTCAGACTCTCAAAATGAAATTCTCTGTGAAAAAAGGAAAAAAATATGGAGTCGATATACAGGCAATAAACCATGGAACACATAAGTTTATTTCCATTTCAAATTGAATGATACACTTCATGAAAGTAATCAAATAATTTTTTTCGTTCAATGGTATTTGACGTGTGTATTTGAGGCGACCGACCTTTCGAATGAAAAAAAGTTGCTCACCAAGTGCAGCTGTAGGCGGCGATAAAAATAAAATACATACTAAGGAAAATGATAATTTTGTTTCGAAGGAAAGTTTTTATAAAATATAAAATAATAATAATAATCATGATAAAATTGAGCTCTTGGATGATTTAAGCTACAGATGTTTATTTATTTATTTACTTGTATACTTATTTATTTGTATTTATTTACATGTATATACTTATTTATATATTTATTTCAGACTCTCAAAATGACGATAAAAAAACAAAAAAATACAGTGTCGATGTACAAGCTATAAACCATGGAACACTCAAGTTTATTTCCATTTCAAATTAAATGATATACTTCATGAAAGTAATCAAATAATTTTTTTTGTTCAGTGGTATTTCACGTGTGTATTTGAAGCGACCTTTCGAATGGGAAAAGTTGCTCATCAAATGCAGTTATATTTGCAATAAAAATGAAATACAGTCGACTCTCGTTAATTCGAAATCGGATAATTCGAATCTTCGCTTAATTCGAACTAAACATGAAGTCCCGAAATTTTTAATGGCAGAATAACGTTGAAATTTTTTATTAATTCGAACTCATTTTCTCTGGGCTTCGTTTAATTCGAACTAATGAGAATTCCGATTTTTCATTTTCTTTTCTTTCTCACGGATTTCAGATCATTTGAATAACTTTCTTTCCTTGATTTTTGTGAAAATTGTTCCGAACGGGCATACATGTAATCCCATGCATTTGATATTCACTTTCTTAGAGCCCCATCTGTCCATCTGTGACACTTCAAATTTTTCTTTCATTGTGCTTGATTCTAATCTTTTAATTAGTTTATGTATTTATACATTTCTATTAATATTAAACCATATTCTAACTAAACAGACGAAAAAAAATTACAGTAAAAACAATACAAAACAGTATAACAAGTATAACGAAAGCAGTATAACATTACTTTCTTTGTAATTAGTGCCATATTAAGCATGTTTTCATTTCATATTTTCTATAATTCGAACTTCGGATAATTCGAACATTTCTCGTGGTCCCGGCGAGTTCGAATTAACGAGAGTCGACTGTATATACTGAGAAAATGTTAATTTTGTTTCGGAGGAAATTTTTTATAAAATGTAAAATAATAAAATTAATAATGATAAAATTGAGCTCTTGGATGATTTAAGCTCGAAATTAATGATGATTTAAGCTCGTTTATTTATTTATTTGTGTGCACTGTTAAAACTAATGGTGACACATTGCACCTTTTAGGGGTGAAAGGCTTGTCTCACTGGTGACACCCCTAGAGGAGCTAAAATGGCACCCTTAACTAGGGTAAAAGGATGGCACCCCTAATCCAGGGTGTTTCAGAGGGGTGAAGGACGGCACCTCAGGGAAGAATAATAGCACCCCTTATCCACAGTGCTTAATAGGGTGAAACGATGGCACCACAGGGGAGAATAATCTCACCCCTTATCCAGGGTGCCCCAGGGGGTGAAAAGATGGCGCCTCAGGGAAGAGTAATGGCACCCCTTATCCAGGGTGCCCCAGAGGTTGAAAGGACCGCATTTGAGGGGAGAGTAATGACACCCCTCATCCAGGGTACCTTAAGGGGTGAAAGAATGGCATCTCAGGGGAGAAAAATGATACCACTTATCCAGGGTGCCCCAGAGGGTGAACGGATGAAACACATAATCCAGCGTGCCCTGTGGCATCCTACAAGAAATAGCACTCACAATCTATGGCCCACAGTTGCAACCCCCCTCCCCCCACCCTGCTTGTCAAGAAATTGTATTGGTTTGAATCATGAAATATAAAGTGTTTACCCATTTTTAAATTGAATTCTGCAGAGAAAATTATCATGATCAGTCAATATTTTGAGTCTTTTTTTTTTCTTTTAGATTGATGGAATATTATATATTTAAACTCATTATCAGGTTTCCAAAGAAAATTTGTAGCATATCAGAGAGGGATAATATGAACTTCAAAAATAATCATAGAAAGGCAGAGAATTCAAATTGTACTTTCATTTACATGGAGAGTATTTTAAGAAAAATTCAAAATTTTAACTTTTATACAGTCTTTGCATTTCAAAATCACTAATCATAAGTCATAACTATTGCATTGTTAGTCATACCCAAAAGGTTTTGTTAGAATAAATCGCAACATTTACACAACCTCTACACCTATTTTCTGCCTCTAAAAATCACTGAGTTAGAGTCAAATATTGTGACTTTGTCATGCAATTTGAAGCCTGATTTTCAATTTTATGCTTTGAAGTTCTTGTAAAATGAAATAAATCATGATTTTTGACTGTCTCTAACTCATATGTTTGGATCAAACTTTTTGGGTATGTTTAAGAAAGGGCCAGTAACTATTTTTGTGATTGGGGATTTTTAGATGCAGGAATATTATAAAAATTTGATGTTTTTTGACTCCAAAATAAGAGAAAGTACAAATTGAATTATCTATCTTCATATGAATATTTTTATAATTTTCTTATATTTTCAGAAGTAATCCGTAACCATCTTTTTTGACCTATAGTATATTGCTTGACATGTATTTTCATTATTTTATATACAGGGCAACTGGAAAGTATGGGGACACAGAAAAATGCTATAACCTGTAAAATATATGTCATAATTTAATAAAAAAAAAGAAAGAACAATATTTTAACAAATATACCACTGGCTTGATATTTATTTTTTACACAAGTTTGAAAACGGAAGATCACAGAATTGACAGTCCGCTGCAGATAATTCTGATTTAAATCATTCTATGCCTTGATAATTTCGCATCACATACAATGCAAACTAGGAATTTTCTATTTCTAGCTTTTCTACAGAAGTCAAGTGAGTTAAGATCTGATTGCTCGAAGGCAATACACCTGTTATTAAATATCCACGCAGATGGGTGTTGAAGGTCAATGTTGTTTTTGCTCCATGTGAAGGCCCCAATACTGCTAGAAGTTCCGTTAAAATTATTTTGCTTCCATGAGGCGAACACTTCGTTGAACATATTAGTTGCTGATCATTTTGACGGTTGTGAACTTTTCGGAGGATTAAGATTTTCATATAATAGAAGAAATGCTACAAAATTTTAAAATAAGCATTTCTCAGATTTTAGTTGTGAAATATCAATCTCAAACAACGCACCAATGTTTTTTCAACTACCCTGCTGTATCTAATTAAAAAAATGTAAAACACAAATTAGAAAAGAATATGTAATAAATGCTGTGTAACTTTTAAAATAATAAGAATACTTCATATTCTTTAAAATTCTTCCAGGAAGTTAGCCATCAAGCTATGAAATGAATTATAGAAAATAAGTTCATTTTTTAGTTGTGGTAAAATCACAGATGAAATTGAGTAAAAAAAATCATTTTTACAATATATGTAGTACTTACCTTTATAGTGAACTTATGCAAATCCATATATTATAGCATATATCCACACAGGATTAGAAATTAAGAACTGTACTTAAGGTGTCAAAACCTACAATTTTTTTTCGATGTGCCAACTGCATTTCATATTTTCTTATTTCTTTTCACAACAATGTTAATAGTAATAATATTGCATTGTATATTTAATTTTAATGTATTGAAGGGAAATGGGGAGGTAACTTTATATATTAAACACTTTTTCTTACTAAACAAAATAAAAACTGACTTTCCATAAGTATGAAATTTGATTAAACTAAAATATTTGGATTCTGGAAAAACTTATTATTTTTATAAAGCTAATATGCATACAAAACAGATAATCAAGCAAATATGTCCACAGAGAGAAAATATGAGCTTTAGATATAACTAGGGATAAGCTAGTTTTAAAAAATCAGTACATCAAAAAATAAAAAGTTAGCAAATAAATGAATCTTTGGTTGCCAGTTATGGTGTGGCATTTAAAACATTTCCAAATCACACATATTTTTTTTTGTTTGTTTGAGGAAGAGAATACAAAAATTTTTAAACAATTTTAATACAGTTTCTTATTTTCGGAACATATAATGATGCAGAAATATCTCATAATAAAAGAAAATCTTGTTTACAGAGGTGTAATATCCAAGGACCACTTTATCAGTCATTGGTTAAAATGAAGTTAACTTAGAGGTTATTGACAGGTGCAAAAGAGTCTTAAGGCACGTGCTGTTGTCATGGTGCAGCAGGCGGGGGAATGTATGCTAAAATACCAATGAAAGCATTTGTTAAACAAAAATTAAAGTAAAAGAAAGCTAGGGATCAAGATTTGACGACTAGGAATAATTTTTCTATAATTTAGTTTCATTTGACGACTAACGACTGCTGATTTCTAGTCCTGTATCCACATCAAAACACATTCTGCCAAATTGTTTTTGTGTTTTGACTTATTGCATCTGAAATTTTAATCCAAAGAGTAATTATAATGAAAGGAATAAAACACTGAATTAAAAAAACAACCTTTTAGTTCAAATAATCTTTTTATTGTAAACACCAAGAATGTATTAAATATTATTAAACAAAGACGTAACACTATGTGGAACTGATGCCACTGAGAAAATTTTGAAGACATAAGTATCTAATAAAAATGATAAAAATTTAAATTGGCTTTTGCTATAGTTAACGTTAAACAACCAAAATAATGCATACCACAAAGTAACTAAGCTTATAAAATTATCAGTTTTTGTAATTAACTGTTTATATAAAATTATTACATAGCATAAGTAATTTAACAAGTTGCTTGAGTTGCGGAGCACAGTAACAGGTTGAAACACAGAAATTTCTGCACCTTCTTCATGATAAAGAGTCGGAAACTTTTCTTGCATCAAACATGGTAATGTAAGTACTATAAATGTAAGTTCACTATCTGAAATAATAATAATAACACATTAAGGAAAACACACAAAAAGACAGTCCAATTAAAATGTATCATCAAAGTACAGCAAAAATGGTAGATGAACAAAAAAAGAAAGAATAAAATTTAAATAAAATTTAAATTATAGCTCACAAGGCTATCAAAGCCTGACAGTTAATGTGCCCGCAGGTTCTGTATGTAACGTGATAACTTTTTATATAAATATCAGATTTGCTTCAAATTTTATATGTAGGTTCATTCTGATAAGGTTCTTCACTGATTAGCATTGGAGGTTCATTGGTTAAATATGAAGGAGGGGGGAAGAGAGTGCTACCCTGATTAATTTATATAAATATGCAGAAATCATGCAGAATTATCACATTTTCTTCAAATTTTGTTAATAGGTTCACTCTGATAAGGCACTTCCCTGATTAGTTTTAGGGACTCATTGGTTAAGTATAAAGAGGGATGGCAGTTAATCCACTGTCCAATAACTTACAGTTGATTTCTTTTATTTTTGGAAGGGCATTATTCTTTGAAATAAGAGTATAATATACAGTTGTATGTATAGCCTGTGAGCTCAATGCCATCAGTTTAACAGGGCACTTTCCTCTTTATTGCCTATTTTCGGACAGCATGAGAAAATTACATGACTAACTCATACTTGTCATTAAGATATTCTTTTCCTGTATTATCATTAAGACTTACAAACTATTTACATTATTAACCATATTTACAAAACATATCTTGCAACAAAGTGTCTATTCTAGATTAGCAACGAATTTCCCTAACATGTACAGGTATTCCATACCAGTAATAGTAAAAAAAGTGAGGAATTTTATTCAAATTTATTAGTACGCCCCTATTATGTATCCTATGTTGACACTAATCAATGGATATATGGATATAACCCCTCGTGTTTTTCCTTTATTTTGGGAATAACGAATTTTCAACGTATTCTATTGACGATTATTTTCAAAATTTTCAAGATGTGATTTTGCGACTTTCACAAAAGTTGCTCTATACATTTGGCTAACATAATATGCAAATAAAATTTTGATATCTTTGAGGCATGCGCAGTGAAAAATTATTTAGTAAACCTACTCAATATTTGAACAATTTTTATTATTTTTTAATTCTGATTACAGGGTATTGTGTGCAATGTTGTTTGTCACATTTTCTGAAAAGAATGTTACTTTATATTAAGAACTCTTCAAATTACAAGCAAAAATCTTGGGTAAATTTAAGCCTGTTTTTCGGATTCGTAGAAAACCTTACATTTTCTACGATTATACATGCTATCGACATAAAAATGAACGCAGTTTATTACGATAAGCCACTTAATCATAATCTACAGTTTGAGCGCTTTTGCTACATTAGTTTTGACAGGGTTATCCAAAAGATATCCAAAAGGTTTTCATTCTTTTTTAATTTGTTGACGGTTCCCTATTGCAGTTACGGAATAAAACCTTCAGGGAAATATATGACTTGTACTACACTACCTGGCCATTGATTATCGTCCACTTGCGATTTCAGACATTTTGTTAAATATCTAGAAAAATACATGAGGAATTATCCTGAAACTCTCAATGTATACACATAATAGTACAGGTCATATATTTCCGTGAAGATTTTTTCCAGAAACCTTATGAGACTGTCATCAAATTAAAAAATAATGAATATCGTTTGGATAACCCTGTCAAAACTAATGCAGCAGAAGCGCTCAAACTGTAGATTGTGATTAAGTGGCTTATTGTTATAAACTCTGTTCATTTCATGTCGATAGCATGTATACTCGTAGAGAAATTAAGGTTTTTATAAAAATAGTCCAAATTTTTCCAAGATTTTTGGGTATAATTTGCAGAGTTCTTAATATAAAATAATAATATTTTCTGAAAATCTGATAAACAACATTGCACATAATACCCTGTAATCAAAATTAAAAAATAATAAAAATTGTATGAAAGATGAGTAGGTTTACTAAATAATTTTTCACTGCGCATGCGTCAACGATATCAAAATTTCATTTGCATATTATGTTAGCTAAATGTATACAACAACTTTTGTGAAAGTCGCAAAATCATAGCTTGAAAATTCTAAAAATAATCGTCGATAAAATAAGTTGAAAATTCATAAGTTCCCAAAATGAAGCAAAAAAAATGAGGGATTGTATCCAAATGTACTAGTAAGTTCCGTGTTGTGTATTCTATATTGACACTAATCAATGAATATATGGATACAACCCTTCTTGTTTTTGCTTCATTTTGGAAATAATGGATTATTAAGTGATTCTATTGACGATTATTTTCAGAATTTTCAAGGTATGATTTTGCAACTTTCACAGACGTTGCTCTATACATTTAGCTAGCATAATATGCAAATGAAATTTTGATATCGTTCTCGCATGCGCAATGAAAAATTATTTAGTAAACCTACTCATTTTTCATACAATTTTTATTATTTTTTAATTCTGATTACAGGGTATTATGTGCAATGTTGTTTGTCACATTTTCAGAAAATATTGTTATTTTATATTAAGAACTCTGCAAATTATAAGCAAAAATCTTGGAAAAATTTGGGAGTATTTTTATAAAAACCTTCATTTCTCTACGAGTATACATGCTATCGACATAAAAATGAACACAGTTTATAACAATAAGCCACTTAATCACTGAAAAATTCAATTGTTCGAAAGTTTATTTTATTAATATTTTACTCAACTCAAAATTAAACACTCATCTCTTGTTTTAAACAGTTTATTCTCATGAGTAAACTCAACTCAGGTTCTTTCGAACATTAATAATTTCACAAAACACAACTCCAATAAAAACCGTAACATTTTTTCACATAACTCATTAAAAAACATTCTAATCAAACTCAAAACAAAAAGAATATTGTTTCACACAGCTTAGGTAAAAGCTGAAGAAATAAAACAGATAATGTATCTATCACAAATTATCGTTTGCCCAGAAAACTTTTTACATTTTGAAATAATTAAATATATTTTGGTTGCTAGGTGACACAGCCAGTAGAAATTAAATAGCATTTTATCAAACATACCGCCCCTCTTGAAACCTCTGAGGGGGGTTTCAAACTAAAACACTGCAATTACAACCATTGAAAAAAATATGAAGAACAATACAATTAAATACAATATAAATGAGTCACAGTTAAGTTAAATTTAAGCAAATATTTAAAAAATTTTACATAATACATAATAAATAAAGAAATTTTACAATAATGTACACTTTCTTATAAAAACTGAATTACTTTTCAAGAGGTAATACAGCAATTTTGGATACTGCTCTTTTATATATTCCATTTGGGGTTTTTATATTTACAACTCTTATTCTATTATCATTACCAAAAAATACTTCTACAATTCTCCCTAATAACCAATTAGACACTGGAAGATCATCTTCCTTTATTACAACCATATCTCCTATTTTGAGGTTGTTTTTTGATATCATCCACTTATGCATTTGCTGCAATGTACTTAAATAACTATTTTTCCACTTTTTCCAGATGGTCTGAACCCTTTTAGTGGTCTTTTGCCATAAGTTTAGTCTATTATCTTCAATATTACTCAGGTCAGATTCAGCAATGGCATTAAGTGGGCGACCAATAAGAAAATGTCCCGGGGTCAAGACCTCCAAGTCATCAATATCTGTACTCAAGGGAGTAAGCGGGCGCGAATTTAAGATACCTTCAATTTGGACAATTATAGTTAACATTTCTTCATAAGTTAATTTAGAGTTGCCCACAACACGTTTAAAGTGATACTTGAAGGACTTGACTCCCGATTCCCATAAACCTCCAAAATTTGGAGCTTTAGGGGGAATAAATTCCCAAGCAATACCTTCAGATATCAAGTAATTAGTAAGGTTCTGGTCTGGTTTGTTTACCAATTCATGCAACCTTTTAAGCTCTACATTAGTCTTCACAAAATTGCCTGCATTATCACTGAAAATTTTTCGAGGTTTGCCTCGTCTGGCAAAAAACCTCTTTAATGTGGCAATAAAAGCCTCAGACGTTAAACCAGTAACTAATTCCAAATGCACTGCCTTTGTTACCATACAAATAAAAATACAAACATAAACTTTATGATAAATACCTTTACGTTGATCTCTATATCTAATCAAAAATGGACCACAGAAATCAGTTCCTGTGCAATTAAAAACAAAGTCTACATTTATTCTTTCTTTTGGGAGCTCGCCCATAATTTGCTCTAATAGCCCTACCGTTTAAAGGCCAAAATTCTCTTCGAACACAATAAAGTAAATTTTGTGGTCCTATATGTAGATATTTTTTGTGATAAAACTCGATAATTAATTCTGTTAATTTGTGTTTAGAGGGCAGTACAATTGGGTGTTTTTGGGCATAATTTACCGTGCTATTTTGGAGACGACCTCCAACTCTGATTAAATTATTTTTATCCAAGAAAGGATTTAATGAAAGTAATCTACTATTTTTTGGTAACTCCTTACCCTTAGATAACAATGTGAATTCAGAACTAAACTCTTTTTCTTGAACAGATTTTATGATAAACTGCTCAGCCTTCTTCAATTCAGCAGATGTTAGCTTACCTGAATACCTTTCTTTTGGCTTTTTGACATTCTGAATGAACCTGAAAACATAGCTAAGAATTCTTATTAATTTAGCATAATTATTACTCAATTGCAAAAAATAGTCAATAAAAAATGAACAGTCTGATATTAAAAGTGAAGTCTCTGAAAAAGTCTTTTTAAGTTCACTTATGTATAGATCATTATCATTTTGCTCAAGTCCGACAGTATTTAAAGAAGGTTCAGTTTGTTGTGTTAGAAATAGTGGACCCTTCCACCATAAGTTACTCTGGAGAAGTTTGTCTGGATCTACACCTCTGACACAAGATCAGCAGGATTATGAGAAGAAGCCACATGTCCCCAATGACTGATATCAGAAAGATTCTGAATCGTAGCCACACGTGATGAGACAAAGGTTTTTAAGTCACACGGCTGTTTTCGAATCCAACATAATACAATAGTACTATCTGAATAATAGTAAACAGATTCTTTAGGAACTTTTAAGGTTTTGGCAACCTTATTCATCAATTTGGCTAATAAAACTGCACCACAGAGCTCCAAGCGAGGAATAGTGATTGTTTTGATTGGTGCAACTCGACTTTTACTGCAAAGCAACTGAGAAATTTGCTCTCCTGTAGAATTTGAAGACACAGCATACAATGCCACACCGTAGGCTTTCTCCGAAGCATCTGAAAAGCCACAAACTTTAATTTGCACTGGATTATTTGTAAAAATGTATCTAACAGCACTTATATTATTGATGGCTCTTAATGATTCTAAAAACTGCAACCAATCATCAAGCTCAGCTGTAGGGAGATTTTCATCCCAATCAATTTGCAGTCTCCACAGTCTTTGTAGGAAAATTTTTGCTTTCGTCACAACTGGTCCAAGTAGACCCAAGGGGTCGAAAATGCGAGCAATATTTGACAGCACACTTCTTTTAGTTATCTTGGTTTGCTCACTGAATGATACACTAAAAGTAAAAGTATCATCATTGGCATTCCAGCAAAGTCCTAGTGCCTTAGTTTCACTCATATTTTCAAAAGTGTAATTCTCATTTTTGAAGGCTGGCTCCATTAATTCTGGATGGTTACTAAACCATTTATGTAAGTTCATGCCACACGTATTTAATAGTTGAATAAGCTCAATTTGCAGTCTCTTAGCCGATTTTAGGTCAGCTGCTCTAGTCAGGACATCGTCCATGTAAAAGACTGATTGTACCACACCAGAAGCATACGGAAATTGAGATTCACCATCTATACCAAGCTGTTTAAGGCAGCGCATGGCTAAATAAGGGGCACTAGTTGTGCCATATGTGACTGTACATAGTCTGTAATATTTCATCTCACCATTTACAGAATCTTTCCAAACTATGCGCTGTAAATCACGTTGACTTTTATCGATAAGTATCATGCGATACATCATTTTTACATCTGCTGTAAATGCATAGCGGTGTGTACGAAATCTAAGTATTATGCTAAACAAATCATCTTGAATGACACCTCCATTCAGCTGTATGGAATTTAGGGATTCTCCTGATGAAGTTGCATGTGAACCATTAAAGACAACTCTCAATTTTGTAGAACTTTTATCTGGGCGATAAACAGCATGATGAGGTAGATAATTCGCATGTATTGGCTCATTTGTTTTCTCTACTTCCTCCATATGGCCTAACTATCTATACTCTGCCATAAATGCGCAATATAACTCTAAAAGATTTGGATTTTTGACTAGCCTATTCCAAAGTGAATTTAATCTATTTTCCGCAAATTGTTTTGATTCTCCCAAAGAACTAGGATCTTTTTTCAACGGCATTTGTACTATGAATTTGCCCGTTATATTTCTCTGATGTGTGTTTATAAAGTGGGTGTCGCATGCTAATTCTTCTGTATTTCTCAATGGTGTACTTTCTTCTACTCTTTCAATTTCCCAAAATTTTTTCATTTCGAAATTTAAATCTGTTTCAGTAATTAACCCACAATGTATTTGTTCTTGATCGTTACAATCGTAAACACTCCCACTTACTATGCAACCGAACACCGTATTTTGCAGTATTAATTTAGAATTTGGTAGCTTCATACGACCCACCTTTATCAATTCTAGAAATACTTCAGCTCCTAGCAAAAGATCTATTTTCCCTGGTCTATTGAATTCAGGATCAGCAAGAATAATAGACTCTGGAATTCCTAGCTCTGAAATATTAATATATTTCGAGGGCATAATTTGCGAAATCTTTGGTATGATAAGGAAATCTAACTCCCGACTATAATCTCCCGAATTATTACTGATCAAGGCAGTAGTTTTATTTTTTACCGCTACAGAGGATCCACTTAAACACGATACCGAAATATTACTTTTTTCTTTTCGAATTCCTAATCTTTCAACTAACTGCAATGTTAAAAAATTGTTCATTGAACCATTGTCCAATAAAGCACGCACCGGAACTTTATTTCCGAATTTATCTCTCATATAAACAATAGCAGTGGAAAGAAGAACTGTTTTAACATTATTCGATCTCATATTTGAAGTACCAGTGAAATTTTGAACTTGGTTATTTAACTCAAATGGTATGGCGTCAGCATTTAACGTTGATTTACTTTCATTCGTCGACAATGCATTTGGCACTTCCTTATCACTATAATTTTTTGTGTTTCCCACCGCATTGGAATTTCTCTCACGCCTATCAAAACAAAGAAGTATATTGTGGCGTTTATGGCATTTTGAACACGAGAATGTTGAGTTACATTTTTTGACGCAGTGGAATTCTGAAAGACAGTTAAAGCACATATTGTTTTTTTTCACAAAATCTACTCTTTCCTGTACATTAAATTTTTGAAATTTGGGACATTTAAAAACACTGTGATTTTCCTGGTTACATACAACACATTTGCGCATATTTTTCTCATTTAAACTCGCAACCATGGATGTTACCTTTGAAAAGCTATGCTTTGTTTGGCTTTCGTTTTGAAAATTTCGCTTTGTATTTACTTGTTTGGACGCACTTAGTGTACGCGCGTGGTGTACGCGCGTGGTCTCTCAAGAATTCTAGCAATTCAGTTAAACTCGGTAAATTATCCCGCTTAAGATGTCTTTCCCACCACATTTTTGTATTTACATCTAATTTTTGAGCCAAAATATAAGCAAACATAGTAGTAGAAAACCCCTCAACTTTTTGTTCTAAAATCTCTAACGACCTAATACATTCATTTGTTATATCTATTAGATTTAATAATGCTGCTAGGGACTCATTCTGAATAACAGGAATATTTAAAAAACGTTTTAAATGCGTGTAAACTTGTTCTCTCGAATTTGAAAACCGTTCTTCCAAAAGCGACCATGCAACTTCATAATTAGAATCCACGATTGAAATAGATTGAATTATACGAAAGGCATCTCCTCTCAATGAAGACTTCAAATATTGTAATTTCATTGCCCCTGACAAATTAGAATTTTCATGTACAGTAGCCTTAAATATATCTTTGAAAGAAAGCCACTCATGCAAATTACCCGTAAATACAGGAAGAGTTAACTTTGGCAATTTAATGTTATTATCAGCCTTTGTGGCGTTTTCTAAATTAACAGTTTGCACTTTCATTTTTGATAACTTTTTTGTAAGTTCAAATTCCATTATTTCTAAAATTTCATTAATTTCTTCGTTTTTCTTAATAAAATCCTCAATTTCATCTTCTTTACTTATCTTATAAATAGACTCAAATAACTCAGAAAAGTTTTTCTCTAATTTATTCCGTTTCTCCTTTATGAGAATTAATTCATTTAATTCTAGCTCAGTATTCGATAATTTTTCTTTTAATTTTGTCAAGTTTGTTTTGAAAATTTTCTTTTTTGCTTTTAATTCTTTCATACTCATTTTTAATGAATAAAAATTAAATGGGTGCACTTACCCCTCTTGGCTCTTTAAAAGATGAGTTCTAACATCGAAGAAATAGCAAAACAGCACAAAATATTCACCAGTTATCCTTCAATCATTGACGTAGAACAACTCGCTGATTTTTCTCCGTAGAGACGGACCATATGTAAAATTCAATTGTTCGAAAGTTTATTTTATTAATATTTTACTCAACTCAAAATTAAACACTCATCTCTTGTTTTAAACAGTTTATTCTCATGAATAAACTCAACTCAGGTTCTTTCGAACATTAATATTTTCACAAAACACAACTCCAATAAAAACCGTAACATTTTTTCACATAACTCATTAAAAAACATTCTAATCAAACTCAAAAACAAAAAGAATATTGTTTCACACAGCTTAGGTAAAAGCTGAAGAAATAAAACAGATAATGTATCTATCACAAATTATCGTTTGCCAGGAAAACTTATTACATTTTGAAATAATTAAATATATTTTGGTTGCTAGGTGACACAGCCAGTAGAAATTAAATAGCATTTTATCAAACAATCACAATCTACAGTTTGAGCGCTTTTGATGCATTAGTTTTGACAGGGTTATACAAAAGATATTCATACATTTTTTAATTTGTTGGCGGCCCCCTATAAAGTTTCTGGAAAAATCTTCACGGAAATAGATGACCTGTACTATATTGTTTATACACTGAGAGTTTCAGGATAATTCCTCATGTATTTTTCTAGATATTTTGCAAAATGTCTAAAATCGCAAGTGGACGATAATCAATGGACAGGTAGTGTATTATATTTGTACACTAAGATTTTCAGGATAATTCGTCATACATTTTTCTAGATATTTAACAAAATGTCTAAAATCGCAAGTGGACGGTCATCTCTGGCCATATAGTGTATATCAGGAGCTTTAGGGAACTGGCTAATTCTTTATTTCCCCTTTTGCTATATGGGGGAAAGTCGGGTGGAATGGGACTGTAGGTTTTTCTCTTTGTGCATTATTTTAAACATTTCATCGATCACATACAAGATGAAACAATGGTAATCCATTCTTCAGTTTACAAGAAATATTGATATGCATAGACTTGCAAATGTATGAAAGAAAAAATTATTTCAAAAATCCAATTTAAATTTGATTTATTTGCTCTCAATATATTAAAGGCTTGTTTATGTATAAATGTAATAGTTTTCCCATTTATGGAACATTATACTGTATATTTTCCATAATTTAAACTAAGCCTAAAGCAGCATTTTTGTTTGAACAAGAAGTTTAACACAAACAAGGAAGTGGCGAGGAATGGGACATGCCAGAAAAGGGATGAATGGGACGCGCCCAGTTCCTTTTTTAATTAATAATAATGCGAATTACTAACATGCAAATTTTTTAGAGGATAATATATTAATTATAACATTGATAATATATGCATTCATACTTCAAAATGTAAATAAATTGACATTTAAGGCGCAACGCTAGGCACAGAAAAAGACCCGGATGATAATGCAAAGTCTATGGGGGCGTTCTTTTCAAATATTTCGCCGAAATTTTAATATTTTTACGTGATTGTTTTGCACAAGATTGCTGAGGGCGATCCGCAACCGGCGTAGATTTTACTTTTTCAGCTTTGGTTTCAGATTTTTTTTAAAAAAATTACTTTAACTTACGAAATTAGTTTAAACCAGTTCTGAAATTGAAACTATCGTTATCGTAAAATATAAAAGCAAAATCGAAAAAATAAAAACTAGGTCGGTTATGGATCATCCTCAGCTGTCTTGTTCAAAAGAATCATGTAAAAATATTAAAATTTCAGTTAGGTATTTCAAAAGAACACTCCTATAGACTTTTACATTATCATCCGGGTCTCTTTCTGAGCCTAGTGTGGGGCCTTAATGACACCTATGACAGAAAATCCTGAATTTTCATTCCAGTCATGAAGATACTGGAATTTTATATTGTGGCATATACATTATCAACTTACAACCTTTGTTTGATTGTTTATCTTACCGACACTATAGGTTATTTTGTGCCTTATAGCTTTTTTTTATTATTGCTGTCCCATAACTCTTAATGAGGAGGTATGAGACTGAAACTTACGTTCTCTTTAAAATAAAATAGTATTTGCACGTTATGTTTCTATATAGTTCAGGGGGATTAAAAAGTGTTTTACCTTGCATGCTATAAATTGAATTTTTTCTTTTTGTATAAAAAAAAAAAAAAAAAAAAAAAAAAAAAAAAAAAAAAAAAATCTTTCTTTTGTAAAAAAAGTCCCACACCACCCCACTCTCCCCTATATAGATATTATATATTAATACACCAGTTACATGAAAATAGAATTTTTATCAATAGTATTAAAATACAGTTTAAGGGCTAATATTTTATTGTATATACTTAGGTTTTTACCACCTTCTCCCCAGGTTTTTACCGGTAAAAAGCCAACCCTGTTTATTGGTCTTGTTTCAGAACGGGTGGAAAGAAAGATTGTTAAAAATTATGTCATTAGAAAAATCTTTAAGGTTTATTAATGACAGTGCAAAAATCGCCTTTAAAACACGAGATCTTCATCACCTGCGGAAATTTTTCACATTTGTGTAAAATTACGATATAAGTTTTTATTCATTGTTATATTTTTTGAACACACACTATTTCTGTAAACTATTCTGAAAGTTCAGTGGAGTAAATACAGATTGTTTTCTTTTTATAATTTCAATGTTCATGAGTACAAATTTGTCATATCGGATGATGTTGATGATTGAGAAAAGGGGGGGGGGCTGATTACGGTCTAATCAAACTCAAATTACTATTATTGAAAAAAAATATTTTATTTTATTTAACCATTAAATTCTGCTACTAAATAAGGTTTAATGCGAAAGAATACTTTCGAAAAAAAAAAAATGGGTATAAATCTGCATAGCCGATAATCAGATCATAAGGTTTATTCAATTCAATACCCTAACATTTTCTCACCTTTTTTAAAGAAAATGAAACCAAAAGTATGAAAATATGAAGAATTGGGAGCAAGAAAACATAATGGTAAACCCAAGATACCGCTAAATTCGGGTTTTTAGGCATTTCCTACCAAGGTATGACTTGGCTGACTAATAACGTTTTAATATGCAAATCAAGGTTTTATCCGTGATTTTTATCCTTAAATGAGATTTAATGATTGTCCGTGCTACCGCCTCCCGATCTAATCTTATAATGAAGATTATTTTGGAAATAATGGTGGTTAATAAGGAAAATATTAATAATGAAAACCCTGTAAATAAGTTTTGATTACTTTAAAATTTGCAAGTATTCAATTGTCTTAAATGAAAAAGTTACCCCCCCCCCCCTCTCAAAGAAAGACAAATCAGGTATACTGAAACAATATTAGAGAAGTTACGTGAGGCTGCAATATGGTGTGAATTAGCCTTTACAGGAGGGGTTCGGATAGCATCTATCCGACAATATATGCAAAGCCGGCCAGATGCTGCCCGAGATCCCGTGTAAAGGTTAAAATTAAAACTTCGCGAATAAAATTAATTGCTTTTAACTGTATATAGACGCAAAAACATATTTTAACCTTAACTGCTCTGACAAAAATTGTTATATAACTACTGTGAGCTGTCTGTCAGACCATTTAATCTGAAGATGAATAAAATGTTACATTAATTCTCAGAATACTATTTATGTATTAAACTTTATGTACAAGAATATTATAAATCAAATTCAGCTATTCAAAAGTATTTAGAGGTAGTAATAAGACTCTAAACTAAACAAAATTTGACCACTATCTATAGTTAAACTAAAAATTACAAGTTAAACTGTGAAACTTGAAAAACTCACGGTGTCTGAGACCACTAACAACAATTAAGGGTTAAATCTAAACAGTTGAGTTTAAACACAAGGTAAAATGGTCATAGAATATTCCGATTGCAACAAGATTCGTCTATAATAACTGATTTGTAATGAAAAAATATGTAAATATTTTTACAATCTTTCATTTCGCTCTTTCTAATTGTGCGCCCTTAGGATTCCCGTGCCTAGAGCAGTTTGCTCCAATTGCTCCTCGGTAGCTAAGGCCTCGATAAATCATTTAAAAATATTGACATGTAAACGAGAAATTGTAAAATAACTACCTCATAGGTTTAACATTAGCAAGCGGGTATTTTGGAGAGAGTGTAGCATGTAGCTTCACATAATAAACTTAACAATCAATCATACTAACAAAAAAATCTAATTTACTGTTTTTTTATGACATTACTTATAGGAATGTACGATAAATTAACGTAACAATAAAATAAAATAAAATAAAGTTAAATATTACCTTTAATCAGACTTTGCCCGGTTCACTGGTCGCGCAAATCGAATCGTTAAGTCCTCATTGTTGTTTCATTGTAGCTCAGTGGTTAGTCCTCAATTAATATCGCCAATTTACACACTGCCATGTTTTGATTTGCTCACACCCGTAAACTTTACTTGCCGACACCGAAAGCAGAAAGACACGCGTCATAGCGCATGCGCAAGTTGCCAGTCACCCGATGAGGTGGTTACGAAGTCCATGGCACCTTATTTAGCTCCCATCATCCAGCAACAGATCTGTCGACACCCCAACCGCATATTCAAGCTTCTATGACACCCTAGGGTTCCAAATGGCACCGCCTTTTCACCTCCGGGTCCCAAACGGCACCGGTTTGTCACCTTTATTTTTAACAGTGTGTATATGTATGAATAGTAATGATAAATAATTTTGGTCTTTTATTCTATGTATTTTTTTGTTTAACTTTATCCAATGTATATGTTGTCGTATTATTTATTGATTGATCTCTTTTGTTTACAAACTTTTTTTTTTTTTCATATTTAGTCGCATATCGTCATGCATAATTTTTAGGATCTAACTCTCAGTTAGAAAATATCACATTTAAATTGTTTTTTATATTTCTCCGTTTTCTTTTTATAATTGAACTTTCAGTGGATGAAGTAAATTCTAATGATTTATTTAAAAACTGAATGGATTGGTCGTTAAACTTGGAATATTTGTAACACAATTCTTTGCAAATAAATACCCAATTTCTTAAACACTGATTAAAAATTGAGCATAACCCAATAATAATAATAACTAGCAAAAGCCATGCTTTGTTTGGATTCGCGAAGCATTATTTTATAAAACAGATATTTGAAAGTAACAATATTTTTTTTATTATTATTTTTGCATCTTTATTAAACAAAAACGTTATTTTATGTTTTGGCGCATTTTAATTTTTTATTTATGATGTAAAACTGGCATAATAAGATATTTTCGAAGCAAACTTTTACAAATTTTTTTTAAATTTTCAACTAAAAGCTCTTTTAAAAATGTTTTTACAATTTCAAGTAGCCACTGGTGTTTTTTAATTGTTTGAAATATGCATGTTTCCAATCTTTGTAATCAACATCCGATAATCTTTGATAGCTATTTTAGAATAATATATTTGAAGAAAGCTTGAAGAAAGTTACTTCTTCAAAATCCTATTTTCTGGAAAAAACATTTGAAATCTGCTTTCGTTGATACTATGAATTTTTAACTGTAAAACATTTTATTTTAATTTCTTCGTTTTTATACATGTTAGCGTATGAGAATTGCTGTAATTCTCTCCGCGTGGGAGAACTTTTTACTTTCTGCGAATGGCAACTCAATTAATGGAATTACCTTTTAACGAAGCGCTCTCTCATTCTCGCAGTGACGTTTTCACGAATAATTATTGTTGTGTTTGCGAACTTATTAAAGTCTTATTTTTCTATAAAATCCTTCTGATTAATGAGTCGATATTATTTAGTCACAATACGACCTTCGCAAAAATATTTATAAAGAGCTTGAACCAACAACTTCACGCAGATCTTTTAATTTTTCATTTATATAACAAATTTAAGAATTAATTTTATTTGTTTACAATTATTTTGTTGCCAGTTTACAAAAAAAAAAAAAAAAAAAAAAAAATCCATAATACAATTCTTTTAAAATGTTTAAGTGTCATCTGTGCAAACGATTTTGCGGGATAATGAAAACATGGTTTATTTAATAAATTAATCATGATTCTATCTATAATTATTTACTCTATGATTTAAACTTTTTTTTTTTTTGAAAATATACGCGTTTCATTTTTTATTTATTTACTAAAATGCGTCCGTATTGGAAATGCATGTAAAATAAATTAATTAAAATAATAATTTTTTTAACGAAAGCGTACGACAAATTGTAATTTGAGTGGACTAGTAGAGGATTCGCTTCGCTCATCCTAATAATAATAATAATAATAATAATAATCATAATCATAATAATAAAAAGTTTCAAATTTTGTTTCAAGCATCTTTTTTCGTAGTTGTAAAAATACTACATTACTATGTATGCTAAAATAAAATTTTTCTTTGTAATTTCCCCTCTTTTTTTTCTTGCCTCTGACAGAATAAATTTTATTTAATTATTTGCTGGTGTACTTGGTTTTGTTTTTACTTTCATATATATTTACAAGAAAAAAAAAATACCTGAATCGTGAAATTTTTCAAATCTCGGTTTTCGACAGATTTATATGTTATAGTGGCCTGAGAACTTTAAATAAATGTTTTTACAAAATGCTTGCCTGTGTGTCTGACTGTATGTGACACAAATTTTGTAATCGCTCTATTTCAACAAATGCTGAACGGGTTTCAATAAAACTTTAGACTCAGTTGGTCCGTGATACAAACTGCTGCTGATAACTTTTTGGTGTAAATCTCTCGAAATATGGCGCTACTATGATGCCCTTTTCACGATTTCCGCAATAGCTGCATCTGAAAAACTAACACATGAATTTTCATCAACCTTCAGATTTAGTTAGTACCTGACATAAATTGATTTTCATTAATTTCTGATGTAAACGCTCAACAGGTGCCGCTTCTATCCAGATATTTTTACGATTTTCACAATGGTTCTATCTCAAAATCTAACGCACAAATTTTCATCAGACTTCAGATTCAGTTAGATTTTCATGTAAGTTGTTGCTGATTAGATTTTAGTGACAATCACTAAAACAATAACACTGCTACGCTTCTTTTTTTTTCAGGAAGTATTAACATGTATGAGGTAGAAGGAAATTTTGGGATTGTCACATCCAACTATTTTTACGTCTATGAGTGATGATCCCTAAAAGTGTTATTACACGAAGGTCGGGCTTGAAGGTCAAAGTCGCATCGAATTCCAGGCGTCTCCATGTTGTCCTATGGCTCCAGGGGAGTCCCTCGAAAAACACGTGATTCTCTTGTGTCGGATCGTTTTTTTACGTCAAAAACAAAGCGAGTTGTCCGTAACAGCCAATCCAATGCTTGGAAATCTGAATCGGCTGAATCACAGTCATCGGCTACTTGAGTGTGAAAAATGACGGAGTACAGCTTCTGGGTTGCCAGTAGGCTACTTTTTTAAAACTGGAATTTCTTGATTTCATCTCTTTTTTAGCTCACAAATTATCATAGCCTGGGAACTTATGTGCCCGCCCGTCCTGTATGTAAGTACGTACGTGTGTGCGTACATGCGTAACGCGATAACTCGTGATAAAAACATCCGATTGATTTGAAATTTTGGATATAAGTTTGTTGTGATAAGGCGCTTTCCTGATTAGTTTTGAGGGTTCGTTTGATAAGTATAAGAAGGGGAACGGAGGCTAATGCCTTTCCCCTTAATTTATGTAAATGGGTTTTTCATGCAGAATTGTCAGATTTCGTTCCAATCTTAGATTTAGGATCATTCTGATGAGGTGTCTCCGTGATGGGTATTTGGTGTTCATTGGATAAGTATTAAGAAGGGGGAACGGGGCTATTTCCTTCCTTAATTGGTTTATCGAAGAGCGTCATTATAAAAGGTTATAATGTACAATTAGTGTACATAGTATGCCAGTTCTATGCCATCAGTTTAACTGGGCAATATTCTTGTTATTTAATTGGTAACATTCACCTCGTTTAATGACATATAAAGAGAGGTGAAAACAAAAGGAATTTTACTATTTAATAAAAGTCGTGACAATAAAGAAATGTGATAAAAAAAAAGTAGCCCAGAAGTAGTACTGAACAGTTTCTATGATACGGGACACTGCTGTGTTTCATTTCTTGTTACACGAGGCTACTGTCCTCATGTAAAATCGCGCTAATGTGGTGCGTATATGACATCTGCGCCGAGAAACAAGAATTCGGTATTTTTATGTTAGCTTGGTGCAGTCGATAAATTGCCAAATATTGTACCCGTGGGATTGTTTCATTTCATTAATTTAATTTAAAATACAATAATATAATTCTTTTACTTATTTCTTTTACAAAACATAACTTTAATTTGAAATTGAAACATTTAATATTCGTGATTTTTATTTGTTTTTTTTAAGTAAAAAGAACAGAAACCCCCCCAAAATAATGATATTTTGAAGCTCCATAAGTGCAGCGAAAGAACAAAACGTAAACAAACCTACTTTACCAAGACTTAAATCCTGCGAAAGGACTTTCACAATACCTAATAAGATGCGTCTCATTCGGGCGTTGCCATTAAACAATTAATACATATTCACAATTTCAATGCCACAAACGATAGCGTAATATACGTATACGATATTTATAGATAAACTGCGTTCATTTTTTAAGGATACTACGCATATTCATGGAGACCATAAAGTTTTTATAAAGAATCCCACAATAAACTATGTTTTCCGCTTATAATTTGCAGAGTTCTTAATATAAAAGAAAGTTTTTTTCCGGAATCATGACAAACGACAATGTAAACAGTACTCTGCATTATGAATTAAAAATTAATAAAAGTTAGATAAAAAAAGAGCAGGTTCAGTAAGGGATCTTTCACTGAGCATGCGTGAATGCAATCAAAACATAATATGCATATTGTAATAGCTAAATATGTATAGCAACTTTTGTAAAAGTCTTAAACATATAGCTTGAAAATTTTGAAAATGATCGCCGATAGAATTCGTTCGAAATTCGTTGTTCCCCAAAAAAAGCAAAAAACTGAATGCCTGTGAAAAGGAGATCTTGAAAGTTCCATTCAGTTTCCTGACACTTTTTCTTCAACTATGAATTTTTATTTTTTAAATTTCTAAATAGGGATTTAAAAAAAACTTACGTTGGGAGGGAGTGTCACTTTGTGATAAAGACACTCTAGTATTTTTAGTGAGATCGTAACGTCAATGTTCTAACATGTGTGGCGCAAAAGCGACATCTATCCTTTATTCAACTTTAACTTTCCAGAGTGTGTGTGGCGCCCTCGAGCCTACAGTTAGCTGCGGTTAGGAGTATTATGCAAATTTATAGCTTCGTCTTCAGTTTGCAATGTATAAAAGCTATGAGTTGGAGTATGTGGTGTGTTGTGAAGCGGCAGCAGCCCGCTAAGTGAGATAGATTGTGTAGTAAAGCGAAGTAAGGTGTTTTGAAGTGAGATAGCTAGCGTTGTGAGCTGAGTTAGCTTATCCTGCGAGCTGAGTTACCTAAGAGGAAAGCCAGCGGGTAAGAGTTATTTAATACGTTGACTATTTTGTGAATAAAGATTGTTTGCAGCCACGGGCTGTTTTATTATAGATTTAAACTAGCATTTAGCCGCAACCCGAAAGTAGATCCGGTGTGAGTGCCCCGAGCTGAGCTTAAGCCGTGGACGTGAGTATTGTTTACTAATTAATCTCCTAGTATTGTGCTTAGTGACTGGAAATTTGAACTGTAACTCCACTTCCCATGTCCCAGAGGTTTAAATAAAGTATTGGATTTTAACTTTTACTTAGATTATGTCTTCAGTTAATCAACAAAACACCAGCCACGTCACAACCTGACCACAGTCGCAACCGCCGCAATTGAATTTCTTGTGATATTTTTTGTCTCCATAGAAATCATTGAAGCTGGAATTTTTATTTGAAAAAAATCTGATAAATACGTTAAATTAGACCATTTTTAAATCGAAAAATAAATTTAAACGCTAATTAATATTGAAATTAGCTAAAGTAGTTCAGTCGAAAAAAGAAATTATAAGATAAAAAACTATACATAGCTTTTTAACGTTTCTTTGGAAACATATTCCAGACGAGTTGCCGGATCTAGTATCCAGCTATTTTATAAATTTCTATGCTATAGAGCTTTTTTTCATTTTTTTTTGTTTAAAATTACAGTATTTTAATAGCGATATTTTACATTAAAAAATAATAATTTTTAACCTATCACTGAAAAATTTAAAAATGCCCAAATAGTAGTATTTCTAAATATTTTACAATTGAAAAATATAGTTACACGTGAACATATATAAAAAAGAGAACTTGAAAACTTTAAGTTAATAAAATGGGGAAAATTATGTCATATTTTAAATACTTTTTCTTTTGGGCGTTTAAAAGAAAACTTTATTATGAAAGGGCTTGATGCAGAAACTTTTTCTTTTTACTTCACCATTTAACAGAAATTGAGTTTAAAATGTATGATGGATTTTGCTTAATAAATCACAGCCGTCGGCTAACTTGACACCAATGAATGTGGCTTCCTGAGCCTAAAAATTCCCCAGCATTTGCATTATGTGCAGCATTTTCGTTGCCGAGATCACCAATAAACTTTATAATATCATTCAATATCTCGTAATCCAGTAATATATAAAAAATAGAACAAATCATTTTATTTTTAGACATTGCTGTCGAGCATAGGTTGTGTGGATGAGACTATATAATGACAAAAGAAAAGGAACAACTAGAAAATTATTATATCTATTTATTCTTGATGTACCATAGCATTTTCCTAACATCTTCAAAAATTCTTTTATAGCCATGTCTGTTTAAAATAGTACGAAAAATAACTATATGATATTCGTTAGAATTCAACGAGAAATATTATGTAAATTTTAATAAATTATTGAATTAATTTTACTTGAGTTAACTTAACTTCAGTAAATTAATGGAATAATTTCAGTAAATTAACGTCCAGTAACTTAATTTCAGTAATTTGATGAATTAAGTTTACTGGAGTTAACCTAACTTTATGGTTATTTGTTTCAATCTAATATTTTTGTAATGATAGAATTACTTTGTTTTCGCTCTTTATAATAAAAACAAATATTAGTAATTGAAAGTCATTTTAAGGAAAAATATCTATGTGATTTTGATATCGAACTACCAAAATAAGGCATTGTATTTATTTATGCTAACGACAATGTAATAGCAGGTCATCACCACTGTTTTGTCTAAATGATTTATGGAAGGAAATTATCGAATCTAATCTCTTTTTCTAACCTTCTTTTATTTTTATTCAATATAATCATTTTCAATTCTCTTTTTTTTACATTCAGCCAGAATTCTTATTAAAATTCTTATAAAAGCGTGTTAAAAATATTATCTTATAGGGAATATTTAATTTGAAATACTGGATGTAATTAATCTAGGATATCAATAGTGTAATACTTTTTAACGTCGTATGCTATTAAAAAAAGAAAAATTGTTTCTTTTCCAGTAATGGGCAAGTTTTGGCGCATTTAAAAACGGTTGACGAAATTCGGGCCTCAGAGAGTGACATTTGTTGCCAACAATATTATTGTTGTTAACAATTTGTTGTTGTAAACAAAAATGCAATACCATAAACTATAAAAAAAGCAAATTAGTTATTTTCCCATTATTGGGCTGGTTTTGGCGCATTTTAAAAAAGGTTGACGAAATTTGGGCCTCAAACAGTAACATTTGATGCCAAACGATGTGTACAACCTCTATGTTTACATATGTATTTTTTAATATAAATAATAAATAGCACAAGAAATATAAAACAATAATAGATTGCAGGAAATCTGTTGCCAAATTTACTTCTCTCGCCAAACCCGTTTTTGCTATTTCGCCAAGGCTTTTTTATTGGAAAATGACCAAAAATTCCTTCCTAATCTTCAAAAATATAATATAACCACCCACAAAAATTTACAATATCCTTTTACGTATTACCAAGGAATTCGAAACGCATTCCTTATCTTTAGAAATCTAAGAAACAGCTGTACTTTTTATAGTTGAAGCAGCATTTGTAACAGTTTCTCGTGCTGCTACTGATTTTAGAAAACCTTTCGCGGTATTTTTTTGCAGTGCATTAACCAATTTTCTCAAATCAGAATATACGATTTTAGGTTGTTTTTAATTCTCGATTAAACTTTTACGTCTGCATTATTGAACTTATAGTTGCTGAGTAATAAAATGATACCATACTAATGCGGTTTATTTAGCATTTTTGTCTGCATGTACTCATTTTTGTCTGCATGCATTTTGTCTCATGCAAATTTTGCTACGAATTTATTTACCATAAAATTCATTTTGTAGGAAAAAATGCTATAGGAAATCTATGCGCAGTTTTTTGTATAACTCTATTTACACAATAAGAAATAAATTGACCGAGTACAGCTTTACTCACATATAAAGGATTTCATACTTTCGCGCTATTTATCACTTCATACAAATCTTAATCTTAGCACTATGCCAAACGCTCTTAGAAAGAAGGTTGCAACGAAGTGTTTTTCTAGATAGGTTTTTGTTTGATATCTCAGATAGTAACCGACACATTTTGCTTGTTAAAAAGTGTAACTTAAAAATGAAAACCAATAAAAATGCGTTTAACTGTTTACTTGTTTCAACTCCACACGAATCATTTAAAAAATAAAATTTTGTTTTAAAATAAGTAAACAGTTAAAACAAACGTGTTTTTACCAACACAATTTTCCTGAATATCTTTATAAATAATTCTTTAGTGATTCTGCGTTCATATACTCTCAAAAAACTTCCGTCTTTTCACAGAAAATGTACTGGCAGCACTGCTGCCAGAAATTGTCTATAGATTGACGATTTTCCGTTTATTTTTTTCTCCGTCAAAAGATGAAAAATATCCGTCACTTGAAAAAAGTTTGGAAAAAATCAACGCGGAAGAGGTGGTTTATTCGATAAGATTTTTTTTAATGATATCTATTTTTTTTTTGCATTTTATTTTTTAATTAAAATATTTTTTTAATTTGTTCACTTAAGGTATATTTTAGATGCAAATATTTATCATAGAAATAACTTAGTATATTGAACTTTATTCAACTTATCCAACTTTGAATAACAGATTGTGAGAATTTTTGAACGAATAAAGGAAGTAATTGTTATTTATTTTTAAATTCGAAAACATTTTTGTCTTTTAAAACTAAATTAGACATTTTAATCAATAGAATATTTTTGTTTTTCATTTTAAAAATAAATTCGAATTTATTATTAACAGACCCAATGCGCATGCGTGCTAGGTATAAACGGAATCTTTTCCTCATTTTTCGACGTTTGGAATGAATTTCTGGGAGAACAGATGTTATTTGTGAAAAAATAACGATAACTTAGTGTATATTGACGAATTTTTCTGACAGTGTAAATACATCAAATAGTGGTTTGCAGGGACCCGTGCTTGAAGCCCGCACCCGAGCCGGCCCTGCCCACGGATCGGACCGACAAATAGAATGAAGATGCCGGTAAAAAAAAAAATTGAATGAGCCAATAAAAAAGATTAATCGGGTCTACCGGCAAGATATTAAAACTTAGGTAAAACCGATAAAATGTAAGCCGGTTTCAATGATTATAAGTTTCGCGAGAAGTATAAGTGTGCGTCACGCGCCGATTCGAATTTGACATCCTCAACCAACACGTCCTATATGAAATCTTATAGGACGTGTTGCCTCAACAATAAAATTTAACATGTTACCGGGCATCGGACAGTTACATGGTGTCTGATGTTGTGTTTCATGTCTTCAGCAAACTCGTGCCGGGCCGAGATCAGGCTTGCATATATTTTTTTTCTACATAATCGTGCAAGGCCGGAACTGGTCTTAATCATTCTCAGGTTTTGTAGGGCAGGCATTAAGTTTTGTAAAATTATAAATGTGATAATGAGCTACTGTTAACATATCATCATTAGAAATACACCTTAAGGTGGTTGTCAAACTCTATGCAGAAAAATGCGAAACATTCCAACACATTTTCTAACTCATTTTTATCTCTAAAGGCATAAAATTGAAAGGCCTGACTATTGAAGAGATTTGGAATCGAATGGCATTTTCAATTTTTGATAAATTACTTATAGAGATATTAGAGATTCTCGTAACGTAACTGTAGATTTTTATCATTTACTGTGCCATTGACTCCAGAAATTCGATTCAAAAGGCTAATTTTGGCAGTACTTTCCCACACACCCTGAGAAATAAAACTATCAATTTTAACGGTTTAGCAATCTTTCAGCTATATTTTATCGTTTTTGACAATCATTTCGTTTCAAAATCACAAAGTTTATAACGAAACACAAACTCTCAAATGTTTGACGAAAGTGTTTGCTAACAGACTCAATGTATTGCATGAGCAGCGCATTGCTATATATAACATCTCTCTCTCTCTCACATGTATATTTGTATCTGTATTTCGAAAAGGGAACTGGTAAAATATAAGCAGAATTTTACTCAAAACAGAAAATAGAAAACATATTGATCACCGTTTCCATCGATACATAGAAGAATCTTAGCCGCATGGTTGCAAAGGCTATATTACAGTGTGCATGAAATTGGCTTGGCATTTTGCAACTGGAGTTCTTACAGCTGTAATTAATCAGCATCTGATATAATTAGTACCTAAACACCATTGTTACTTTAAGCTGTTAGCTAATGTATGTCGCCATTTTTTTTTTTTTGAATTTGTACCTCGAATATTTAATTGAAAATATAGTTCACTTTATTCATGGAAAACAAAGATCTTGCAAAGCACAAATAAGAAATTCGAAATGTCTAATTAAAATTTCAAACATTGTCATGACGTACGCTAATCACGTTATTGTCAGAAATGACCAAAATATCATACTGTCCGATACATATCTCGCAGAAGTGAAGAAGTTAATAATTTTTTCATCTCAGAATTTTTTTTTATTCCACATTATCAAAGGCTTTTTTTTAATTATTTTTCATTTTTTTTTTTTGCAAGAAATATTTATCCTGATTTTTCATATACCGCTTTTGTGATGCTCTGTTGTTAGAAAAGTGTCAGTTCAATATAAAAAGAAAAAAACACAAAAGAAAGGGAAATGGTGATAAAATAATAACTCACTGAAGAAATAAAAAAATACGAAGTAATATTTCATAACTTAGATATGTTTTTAGCACGTTTTTATTAATTTTATTTTAAAGGTTTTTTTTAAATATAAAATAATATTTTAAGTACTTTATTATATTTAAGAAGATATATTTTACTTTTATATTTTAGTATCTTGTAAAATAGTGAAATTTTAGCGACATGTCAGATAATAAATATCGGAAAAAATAAACAATAACGAAACTGCAGATTCTAAATCCGATATACGATTAATCATTTCAAAGTTTTTCTATATAAACTTCTTTACATTATTATGCAAATTACAAACATCGTTTTTTGCTATCTAAAAATATGTTAACTATAAAGTTCGATTGAAGTTAAAAAAAATATTTCATTTGTAGCCATACGAAAAAAAATGACGCAGCTCTGAAAAAAAAAAAAAAAAAATCACACCACTAGGTCTTAATGTAAAAATCAATAGTTAAATTTTCATCCTTACGAAAAAATACACGAATTCAAAAGGAAAAGCTAATTTAATAGCTTCCATTTAGGACAATCTTGAAGGTTATCTTTATTTTTGTATATTGCAGGAAAGAAAGTAAAGAAAAATGTGATTAAAAATTGCTTATGCATTCTAAATTCTTATATTAATTTTATTAAATATGGGACAGAAATTTAATGGTGACATGAACATATAATGCATATTAGGCGATGTATATATATGGAGATAAATTAGAATTAAAGTATAATGTAGTTCAAAAAGCAGTTTCAGTATAAGAAATTAATGAAATTATTTATTCAGTGAAAAAAGAAAAACTACAATGGAAATTGAGAACAAATAACTAAAATAATATCAAAAAAACTTTTTGTGGATGATACAAATTTTTAAGAAAAAGATACAGAAAGCTACAGAAGCGAAGTGAAATGAGAATATTAATATTAGCAGACGCACCTAGTTTTGTAACGTTAGCTCACGGATGGGTTAAATTTCAACCGACTTTGTCTCCCATTATATTTTTGTTTAGAAGACGTGTTAAAAACAAATCTACTTTTGTATATTGGGTGAGTCATAATTATCGAAACAACAGGCTATCTCCTTAAATATTCTCCGTAGACCCATACTTCCAAGTGCAAAAATTCATGTAACCGATTCTGTTACATTAATTTTTGCTGTTACTGTGACGTAGATTCACGTATAGTTTTCTTAAATTATATATTATTTAAATTACAGTTAATCTTTAATTACTTATCCATTTTATCTTAACTCTAATTTCGCTAATACAATAATTCCCCTTCAAAAGAAAAGAAAGAAAAATATATTTAACATTTGCTTTATCATTAAAACGGTTCTTGGATAAACAGATTTCCTTTAGACGAATATCCTCCTTCGCTAAAAATTATAAAAGAAAGAATAAAGATTGACTTTTCATGCGGTCAGTGAAATATCATTTTTCTCTTTGCTTAATTTTGAGTCTAACTTCCTCGTTACATAATAATCTTTTCATGTACATGCTGTATGTTTTGTTTTTCAAACTATGTTCTCAAAATATGCTCTAACGTACGATTTGGCGCGAATTCTTTTTGGGCTATTTTTTTAGGATTTCTATTTCTGGGAACCCTGTCATTAAATTCAAAATCCTTTTAATTGTTTAAGGCGTAACAGACAATTTTGCGTAGATGATATCATTCTTTCTTCATATGCTCTTGGTCGCCAATTGTGTGGTGCCAATGTGTGAATTTTAGAATGAAGAATTTTCAATTGCCTCACCCTCGCTTCACGAAGTCATATCATGCGAATACCTTCTCTTAAAAAGATACTCTCAGGCACCAATCCTAACTCTTTCTTTAAGAAATGTGTTAAATTTATAATTCTACTTCAAATAAATAAATTTCTTATAAAGCGTTTAGTTTCTTATAAATTATCACAGCCTACAACTTCAGCGAATGCATTTTTTAAAAGAACCTGGTCAACAAACTTTAAAGTACGGAATGATATCACAGTTACCGTTACTTAAAAAGTTCTAAAAATCCCAGTTTCCTAGAAAAAAATTAGTAATTTTTTTTTCTACAGTACAGACAACGAAATTAGATGTTACGTCTTTATATACTTACGAACGCACCACAAAAATAACGATTTTTTCATATTGTAAAAATGCACTTTGATTTCTGAGAAATTAAACAGGCGACCAATAACAAAATTCATTTTTCTTTTCTTATCACAGCATATTGGGAATACCTCCTGTACAAAAGCTTCATTAATAGCAAAAGAACATCCCTTTTTTGCCAGGATATATGAAAAAAAAATCTACCTAACCAAAAAAATTAGTAATAGTTACCATTTCTTTAATTAGTATTTAAAAGTATTTTTAATATAAATAATGAATACAATGTAACAAAATTTTAATTAAATGAAAATAGTCCTACTCTGATTATTTGTAGTTTCATGAAGATAAACTATTATAAGTAATGACAAATTTGTGAAATCGAATGAGAAACATTAATTAGATATATTCTTGAGAAATCAGTCTCTTGAAGAAAATGTTTGAAGCACATTCATAATTAAAACAAATTACTTAAAATATTAATTATACTCTTACGATCGAATGAAAATATACGAAGCATTTGGATTTTGAATTTATAAGATGTATATGTTTTTTGTAATCTTTCAAAATTATTTTTATTCAAATTATTTTGTTGTGAAATTTTATTTCTTTGTGTCTGTTTGCAATCAGGGGGGTAAAGGGTGGATAGGTGTTAGAGAGGCCAATTCTCTTTCTAAAATACTAAAATTTAATTAACTAAATTTATATACTACACTGTAAAAAAAAATCTGTAACACTACATGTGTAAAGTTTCCGAAATCTGTATGGTTACTAAAATTTTATCTATACATTGTACAAGAAAAAATGCAAATCTACAAAACTAATTTTTGGAAAGTTAAAAAAATCTGTAACTTTACAAACGAGTCTACTAAAATTACAGTTATCTTACTAAAATTTTATCCGTAATCTTGTTTGAAGCTACATGAAAAATTCTTGGAATCCCAGTTTCCTAAAAAATTCTTAGTAATTTTACAGACTGTTTGATTTTCAGTGCTCTATCTCCCTAATAGCATGCATGGTCACAGTGACATCACAGTGACGTCACTGTGAGTCACTTTGGTCACATCACATCTGTGACCAAAATGCCACCACTTAGTGACGTCACATTGTGACTGAGATGTGACTTTCTTAAAAATCTTTAGAAATTTATAAATATCCTTCAAAACATGTTATTTACTTTGAAAAACATGTTTCTGGCAATTTAAATATCGTCGCTTTTGTCACAGTTTCGTCACAATGTTAATGTCAAATTAGTCACAAATGACACATTTTTCACAAATTTGTCACATTGTGACCACTTTGTGAAACGTCACAAAAGAGCTCTAAAACGGCCATAACGACTTCACATTTTAGTCACTGTGACTTCACATCGACGTCACGTGACGTCACAGCGACAATCGATGGTCACAAAGTCACAATGTGACTTCACAAAGACGTTGCAGTGACGTCACCATGCTTTACGGGCTGTTACATCAATTTTTGCTTTTGCGGTACATAAAAAGTTCTAGGAATCCCAGTTTCCTAAAAAAATTTTAGTAACTTTACAGTTTTTTTTACAGTGTACATTGTAAAAAAAATCTCTACAATTATATTAAACGCTTTCTATGTAACTTTTTATGTAAGGGAAACAGCATGAATTTATGTAACTGTTACACATTTGCATTGTAAATCAAAAATTGTATAATAGAGCAGGAGGCTGAAGCATAGACAAATACCTCACCGAGTTCAAGGCTGAAATTCCAAAATTAAGTTAAAACTCGATTCGCACATTAAAATGCAATTGGTCTGCAAAGTCATATCTTGGTGGAAAACACCTGAAAACTAGATTTTAGCGGTTGACTCATAGGTTTAGCATTGTGATTTCTTGCTCCCAACCCTTCAAGTTTTCGTACGTTTGGCTGCAGGAACACACAATAATAAACGTACGCGTCAACCACTAAAATCGAGTTTTCAGGTATTTTCCACCAAGATATCCCTCATAGCATGCATGTTCACAGTGACGTCACAATGACGTTACTGTGAGTCACTTTGGTCACATCACATCTGTGACGAAAATGCCACCACTCAGTGACGTCACAATGTGACTAAGATGTGACTTTCTAAAAAAATTTTCACAGTTCGTCACAATGTTAATGTCAAAGTAGACACAAATGACACACTTTTCACAAATTGGTCACATTGTGACGCACAAAGTGGTCACAATGTGACGTCACAAAAAAGCTCTAAAACGGCCATAACGACTTCACATTTTAGTCACTGTGACTTCACATCGACGTCACGTGACGTCACATCGAAAATCGATGGTCACAAAGTCACAATGTGACTTCACAACGACGTTGTAGTGACGTCACCATGTCTTACGGGATGGCTTGATAGACCGATTGCATTTTAATATGTGAATCGAGTTTTACTAATTTTGGGATTTCAGCCATGCAATCGATGATGTGATTGTCTGCGGTGCCACCTCCTGATCTGTAAGGTTACTAAGATTGTTTTGGAAAACAGGGATGACTACACTGTAAAAAAAAAAAAAAAAAAAAAAATGTTTTTAGGAAACTGGGATTTCAAGAACTTTTTATGTAACGGCAACAGCAAAAAATCATATAAGAGATACAGATGAAAATCAAAAAAATCTGTAAGGTTATTAAATTTTTATAGGAAACTGGGATTCCTTGAATTTTTTACGTAACTACAACCCGGGTTGCAAATTCGCAAACACTCAACGTCCCAGCGCGCTTGACGCCAAATCCTCTAGCCAAGGGCTTTGGCGAAAAACTGAACTTCGACGTGCATACTTGAATATTGCTAGTATCGTAGTTTGAAATTTGCATTGCAAATATTTATATCCACTTTATATGAATATTTTAGATACGCTTACAGAATTCTAAGATATCTTTTTTTTTTCTGTAGCAGATTAATTCAGTCTACACAAGTTTTGCTATTGATTACACTAGTTGAATACTGATGCTGTTACAATAGGATTACCGTTAAAAAGCTAGCATGACGCTGGAAAATTTAAAATGCGTGTTTTTAGCGTTATGAAGGTATAATAGTTGAAACAATAAGCCGCATAGTTAATCAAGATAGATCAACGTAATTTAAAAATATTTACAAACTTGGTTTGTATTTTTTTTTCTTTTTCAGACTTACTTTAGATCTTCAGACTTGCACGCACATTTTCATTTTCTCCCGAAAGCGCTTAGCTATAGAAGTTGGCGTGAAGCGCGCTGGGACGTTGAATGTTTGCGAATTAGCACCCGGGGTACAGACAAAATTTTAATAAGATTATTCTATTATTAGTAGATTCGTTTGTAAAGCTATAGATTTCAGCGGCTTTACAAAAACTAGTTTTTTAGATTTACATCTTTTTACATAGAGTGTACGCATAAAATTTTAGCAAGCTTACAGATTTTTGAAATTTTACATCTGTTGAACTGCTGATACTTTTTCACAGTGCAATATGGTAAAATAACATACTCGCCGAATGCCGGTTCCGTCGAAACACTGTAAAAAAATCTGTATAGATTCTAAACTTTTTCTAGGAAACTGGGATTTCTAGAACTTTGGAAGTAACGGTAACTGCAAAAATTCATGTAAACGAATTAGTTACATGATTTTTTTTTTTTTTTTTTTTTTTTGCTGTTACCTTTACATGAAAAGTTCTTAAAATCACAGTTTGCTAGAAAAGTTTTACTAATTTTACAGATTTTTTTTTACAGTGAAGTACATTGTAATAAAAAAATCTGTAAAGTTAATAAAATTTTTCTAGGAAACTGAGTTTCTTAAAAAAATTACAAAAACTAGTTTTTTAGATTTACATCTTTTTACATAGAGTGTACGCATAAAATTTTAGCAAGCTTACAGATTTTTGAAATTTTACATCTGTTGAACTGCTGATACTTTTTCACAGTGCAATATGGTAAAATAACATACTCGCCGAATGCCGGTTCCGTCGAAACACTGTAAAAAAATCTGTATAGATTCTAAACTTTTTCTAGGAAACTGGGATTTCTAGAACTTTGGAAGTAACGGTAACTGCAAAAATTCATGTAAACGAATTAGTTACATGATTTTTTTTTTTTTTTTTTTTTTTTTTTTTTTTTTGCTGTTACCTTTACATGAAAAGTTCTTAAAATCACAGTTTGCTAGAAAAGTTTTACTAATTTTACAGATTTTTTTTACAGTGAAGTACATTGTAATAAAAAAATCTGTAAAGTTAATAAAATTTTTCTAGGAAACTGAGTTTCTTAAAAAAATTACAAAAACTAGTTTTTTAGATTTACATCTTTTTACATAGAGTGTACGCATAAAATTTTAGCAAGCTTTCAGATTTTTGAAATTTTACATCTGTTGAACTGCTGATACTTTTTCACAGTGCAATATGGTAAAATAACATACTCGTCGAATGCCGGTTCCGTCGAAACACTGTAAAAAAATCTGTATAGATTCTAAACTTTTTCTAGGAAACTGGGATTTCTAGAACTTTGGAAGTAACGGTAACTGCAAAAATTCATGTAAACGAATTAGTTACATGATTTTTTTTTTTTTCTTTTTTGCTGTTACCTTTACATGAAAAGTTCTTAAAATCACAGTTTGCTAGAAAAGTTTTACTAATTTTACAGATTTTTTTTACAGTGAAGTACATTGTAATAAAAAAATCTGTAAAGTTAATAAAATTTTTCTAGGAAACTGAGTTTCTTAAAAAAAAATTACAAAAACTAGTTTTTTAGATTTACATCTTTTTACATAGAGTGTACGCATAAAATTTTAGCAAGCTTACAGATTTTTGAAATTTTACATCTGTTGAACTGCTGATACTTTTTCACAGTGCAATATGGTAAAATAACATACTCGCCGAATGCCGGTTCCGTCGAAACACTGTAAAAAAATCTGTATAGATTCTAAACTTTTTCTAGGAAACTGGGATTTCTAGAACTTTGGAAGTAACGGTAACTGCAAAAATTCATGTAAACAAATTAGTTACATGATTTTTTTTTTTTTTTTTTTTTTTTTATTTTTTTTATTTTTTTTTTTTTTTGCTGTTACCTTTACATGAAAAGTTCTTAAAATCACAGTTTGCTAGAAAAGTTTTACTAATTTTACAGATTTTTTTTACAGTGAAGTACATTGTAATAAAAAAATCTGTAAAGTTAATAAAATTTTTCTAGGAAACTGAGTTTCTTAAAAAAAATTACAAAAACTAGTTTTTTAGATTTACATCTTTTTACATAGAGTGTACGCATAAAATTTTAGCAAGCTTACAGATTTTTGAAATTTTACATCTGTTGAACTGCTGATACTTTTCACAGTGCAATATGGTAAAATAACATACTCGCCGAATGCCGGTTCCGTCGAAACACTGTAAAAAAATCTGTATAGATTCTAAACTTTTTCTAGGAAACTGGGATTTCTAGAAATTTGGAAGTAACGGTAACTGCAAAAATTCATGTAAACGAATTAGTTACATAATTTTTTTTTTTTTTTTTTTTTTTTTTTTTTTTGCTGTTACCTTTACATGAAAAGTTCTTGAAATCACAGTTTGCTAGAAAAGTTTTACTAATTTTACAGATTTTTTTACAGTGAAGTACATTGTAATAAAAAAATCTGTAAAGTTAATAAAATTTTTCTAGGAAACTGAGTTTCTTAAAAAAATTTGTGTAACGACGATAATAAAACTTCATGTAACAGATAAACGTTTGCACTGTAAATTAAAAAACTGATAAGGTTACTAAAAATTTTTTAGGAAAATGGAATGCCTAAATTTTGGATGCCAAGAAATGGAATGCCAGATTTTTTATCTTAACAAAAATTAGATTTGTAGTTATATTTTTTTCCTCGTAGAGTATACATATAAAATTTTAGCAAGTGTAGAGATTTCTGAAACTTTACATTTGTACAGCTACAGATATTTTTATTACACTGTAACAATAATTCTATAACATATTCGCAGAATGAACACACAGCCGGAAGTACACACAAATCACGGCTACATTATTACGATTATTATTATTATTTTGTCCTTTATATTCGCAAAGTACAAGGGTATTCTCCCTTAACAATAACGTAATTTTGACGTTGGAAACAACAAACAGGTAGATCTTGCTTCAAAAGCACTTTATTTCCTAAACATATCAATTTTTTAGGTTTGTTCGTAATTATATAAATACGAAGCATCTAACCGTCTAAATCCGTCCACCCAATAAATAAAAATTAATAAATTCAACAATAAAATCTATTACAGTTTTCAATAATGATAATACTAAATAAGTTTCATGGATATTCTGTATTCCCCTAGTAATAATAATGTTGCGGGAAAATCGCATTTAAAATTAAATATTTTCGTTGTCTTAAAATTCCACGAAAAGTTTCGTAGTGTGATTAAAAAAAACTTTTTAGATTTATTTAAAAAGTGTACTAGTATAGAAATTTCTAATCTATCTATTTTTTAATTTCATTGAAAGCATATTTTTTTTCATAAATTTTTTATATGTTTACTGACGTATAAAGTTAACGATATCTTCTTGTTAATGAAAATTTATATTTCTAAACCATTTTTTGTAAAATATTAATGCTGTAATTTATAATGTCGATAAAACAAAAACATTTTAAATTGTTAATAATGGAAAATAATTTTAAAATTAAATAAACATGGCAATTTTCACTTTTCTTTTTTAACAATTTTGCCTTGTGCATTATACTTTGTTTAATACATTTTAAAGAAAGTTCTGGTAATAAATCACAATGATTGACTGTATTTGAGTTCCAGAAATTTCAATTTTAGCGCAATAATAACTATTTTTAAAATATTACTTGATGCAGCCCATCAAGAATATTTTTACTTTAATTGTTTCGGAAATTCTGTTACATAAAAGTTGCCATGTGAGATAATAGATAATTGATGATTTTTTCAACTAAAGTGAAAAATTTAAAAGCACTATATTTTTTTAAGTTTATGCCTTTATATTATAAATTAAGGAAGTAACCTTTTTATTGTTTAAATAAAAAAAATTATTAACGTTTCAGAGCGTAACTTTCGTGCATCATTTATCTATTTTAAAAGATGAAAGTTGAGTTAAATAAAAAGAAAAGGTGAAGTATGCCGTTTGAATATTAATATTTACTTTTACTTATTTAGTGTTATCATTGAAATATTTTGTTAAAAAAATTACTGCTATTTTTTTCTTTTAATTTGAATCTAGTAAAATAATTAAACTCTCTGTCTCTCTCAAAAAAGAAAAAAAAAGTAGTAAATTGGGTGCAAACGTAGCAAATAAGTTGCATTCGTATTATAACAAAGTTTTTAAAATATACGGATTCAGTATAGTATCTGAAATCTTTTCTCTGTGACTGTAAATACTGTATGCATTCTATTATATTGGAAGTAACATCTAGTAAATCTCAGGAAGTGATATAAATTTCATAAAATATTTTGCCTTTACAAGAAAAAAAAAAAACTTATACGGCACATTATATAGTTTCTGAATACGAAATTCTAGCGAAATGGATGCTTTTGAGAGCAAAACTGAATTTAAAAATGAGTCAGAATATAAGCAGTTTGGATTTGAGTTGATCCTTCATTTCCCGCTTTTGTTTACTTGCTTTTTTCTATACGAAGTGATCCTATTAAAAACGTGTCAGTATAAAAGTTATATTATTAAAAAATTGTACAATAAATTTAATTGGATTTGATAACTTCTGAATTGGTGAAATTATAGATTTTTTTCTTCTTCGTCTCCTCCATTTTTTTGTCTTATTTTTTTTTCTCAGTAAGAGTCGGTCCTATCAAAAACTTGTCAACATAAAAGTTTAATAATACTAAGAGGATTCATAGTAAATTTAATTGAATTTGATATTTTAAGAATTGACTAAATTATAATTTTCCCCCTAAAACCCTGTTTTTATTATTATTACTATTTTTTTTTTGCTTTTTAAGCCCAATTTTAATTCTATGAAAAACCTATCATACATACATTTTTGGCCCTGTTTCTAGAAGTTAAGAATTTATGGGCTTTTATCCGGTTCCACAAAATACCTTTTTATTTCCACCCTGTTGGTCCGATTTTGCCCAAATGAACTTAGTCATGATTTTCTACCCCTAACTTTATATATCAGTTTGGAAGAGAAATGTGTTGTATTAAGGACGTTATCATGTCAATGAAAAAGTGAAATAGATAAATAAAGTTTTTAATTGGCGGTGGCTTTGGGTTCTAGTGGTCAAAATGGTATGGATCTGCAAAAATTGTTAGAAAATTACAATATAATGGAAAATATAATTGGCAGTTTTTTTAAGAAATCTGCATAAAAATAATTAAAAATATCAGTTAGTGTATAATTAATAAAAAAAAGTATCCAGTTTCATTGCGTTTCATTGAATATCAAAGATTTCATAGCAGAATTTTCGCGTGAATTTACTGGTGTATAATAACAATACTAATTAAATTCTGAAATGTCTCACGCATATATATATATAATAATAATAATATAACAGATTTTATAAATATTCATATTTTTATTCAAAGTATTTAATTGAAAAAAAAATCATTTAAACTTATAGTTAACGTAGCAATGAATAATGTAAGAACAAATCCTTTTAATACATTTAGAAAAAAAGTTACTACCCTTAAACATTTATTAGCATTAAAATTCTGCTTTTATTATTTTATTTCTGTAACAATTACTTAATTAAGCACATTTTTTTAAACTATTGTTAAAAAATATTTTTTATTGTTTCATGCAGAAGTAATAATTACAATAAAGGTTTAAAAACTTAATTTAATGTTTTATCTTAGACAAATGACATTTTAATGAGAAAATCTTTTTAAAATTTTCTGAAATTAATGCATAAATATGAAATCATTTAAATTTAAAATTGAATAGTGGTATTTCTTATATATTCTAAATCACATATATACATGAATATGTTTCATAAAAATATAATTATTTTTATTTTATATTTGATTTAAAAAGTGTAAATAAGAAAGAACTGCATATGTTTAAATAGTATTTACAATTTATTCGCTTTCAAATGTAGTTTTTTGGTAAGGCTTTTATTATTTTTTTAGATAAGCATTAAATGAAAGTTAAGAAAAATTTTGTAATATTTCCATTTTATGTAAAAGAGATTATTGTTAGCTATGTTTTATTAATTTACTAAACACTATGCAATAGCGAATCAGACATGCAAGTGTATAGACATTATATAAATGGAAAGTATTTTCTATGCTAATATATAATTGTATTAGTATTAGACATGTATGTATACAGGGTATAATGCACATGAATATACAGGGTCTCAACTCTCAACGGTATCAATAGCTAATTTCAAAATTGTTTAGTCACAGACATACAGCTCCAGTTACAAAAATAATTTAAATAATGCTTTAAAGGTATTTATGGTTTCAAGTCTGATAAAATATGACCGCCGCAAACTCTATTTCTAACTCACGCATACGGCATAATGCGTGAATATACCCGATTAGTAATTTGGAGGCCAGATAAATGCCAGCATAAAATTTTTTAATAAACTGTAAATTCCTTCAAATAAACCTGCACTTTTAATTTGCTTTCAATATCCCTGATGATACCTTCAAAATCCCTGTAAAATCTTATAATTTTTAAAAGTTTATTGCTGATTTTTTTACCTGGGTTGCTCAAATTTTAATGTTTTCACATAGTGTTTTTTGGATTGGATAGCTGAGGACGATCTAGAACCGGGATAGTTTTTACTTTTTCGATTTTGGTTTCGTATTTAAAAAAAAATACTCTCACTTTCGGAACTGGTTGAAACATATAACCAAAATCGAAAAAGTAAAAATTGGCCCAGTTGTAGATCGTCCTCAGCTATCCTATCCAAAAACATCATGTGAAAATGTAAAAATTCAGCAAGATATTTGAAAAAAAAACACCCCCATAGACTTAACATTATCATCCGGGTCTTTTGGAGCGATTTTCAGTAGCCCTTTAAGACGCGTGTGATATACAGTGGTGACCAAAATTGTGGACACTTTTAGGTAGCTTTCATTCCAAAAAGTAAAAAACTACCTTTTGCAGCCGTCCGGAGGAAAGCTTTTCGGTAAATTTTTCTATATTTTCGTCGATCATGATCTATACCTCGTCGATAATGGATATATCAATATATGTAGTATAAAATGCAAGTTAACATTTCAACGGAGGGGGGTTTTGGCATCTAGGGGTCATGCTCGACGAAAATATAGAAAAATTTACCGATGGGCTTTCCCCGGACGGCTGCAGTAGGTAGTTATTTTTTTTTTTTTTTTTTTTACTTTTTGTAATGAAAGCTACCTAAAAGTATCCACAACTCTGTCCACCACTGTATATAAGGCTTACTCTACATAGGGTCTGATTACCACAGGAGCAAGTTCCCATGAATGTTTTCGAATAGGAAATGTTCGTGCTATTTATTCTGCATTTACATAAGAAGGCGAGAACTATACAAAAATACTTGTGTAAATTAGACCCCGTGATAATCAGTCTGCCATCTACAACATTGAGGTCCTATTGATGCATGATTTGAACCATGTGAATAATGGTGTATTTCATTGTTTGTAACTACCACTGTATAAAAAAAATCTGTAATTCTACAGATGTTTAGTTATAGAAATCTATATTTTTAATAAAATTTTATCTGTACCACATTGTATAGAAAAATTTGTAAAGCTGCAATGTTAATTTATGTAAAGCTACAAAAAACTGTAGCGTTACAAAAGAATCCACTAAAATTGCTGTTAGTTTACTAAAATTTTATTTCTAATCCGGGTTGCATTTACATAAAAAGTTTCAAGCATCCCAGTTTACTAAATAAATTCTTATTAATCTTACAGATATTTTGATTTATAGTGAAACGTGCATCTCTTACATGAATTTTTATTGGTGCTGTTTCATTAAAAGTTCTTCGAATCCAAGATTTCTGAAAAAAATATAACTTTGCAGATTTTGAATAAATCTATGTAATTCTTAAAAAAGATTCTGTATAAAATTTCTCATGTATTGCATTGCGTAATTTTTCAAATTTTGGGCACGTAGCCAACATAGTGAAAAAAAAAGCAACCAAACCGGGAATCGAGCCCGGGTCATAGGCATAGCGCACCGACGTGCTATCAACTGAACTACTTGGAATTATGCCCAACTAGCTTCTTCTCACTGTCATATGTATATATTCCATTTGTGCTGCGGTTGTAGAATTGCTAACATATGATAGTGAGAAGAACGAGATTGGCTATCCCTTGGGGTGATTCTGGTGGTAGGACGTTAGTGCGTTATTCTGATGACCCTGGTTCGATTCCCAGGTCCTTTGTTGGCTATGCGACTTTTAAGCAACGAGGACTTTATAGATTCTTTTTTACAATGCAGATGAAGGGTGAACCTGTTTACTGAAGAGCTTTACTGGCCTGTTAAAAGTGATATTTCTTAAAAAATATTATAATATTAAAAAAAACCTCAATTAACGAACACTATGATTGACCGAATTATGAAACTTTGAATTGCAAGATTACACCAATTTTCTGCACATGAACACGGATGTGAGGGTCATACTTAGAGGGATAGCATACAAAGCACTTATAATATTAGAAGGATTTATTTCGCCTGTACATATGTAGAGTGCTGTCGATAAAAGTCACTTAGAGCAAGTTTTAACACCTTCACTGCATATTTTTTCTACTTTTATGAAAAAAAAAATTTTTTTTTTGGTTTAATAATGGGAAAAATGGGGAAAAAATTAATTTTCAAATTTTTAGCTAAAATTTGGTATTTTATAGCGTGTACTCTATGCACACAGTTGAGATTTTTAAACATTGTATTGCTATATTTTGCAAATAAATGAGTTTAAATTAAGTAATTTTATCTGCTTAACACTCTGCAATTTTTTTATATTAATATTTTAAAATATTCCGTAAAAATAATGAAAGTTAGTTTTGCCTTAATAGCTTGATCGATTTTTTTGCTTCTTTGTTTCCGAAGGGCAAATATTAATTTTTTCTTCAAATGCAGCCTTCTGACAAGGCCTTATGACAAGGCTGTGTAATTCCATTCTCTGGACTGTGTCCTTGATCACTAATACAAAATATGCACAAATATATTGATTGGTTCCTATGTTTATCAGTACAACATACAGTATCAAATAATTGAAATGAAAAAAACTTCTTTAAACACCATAAAATAAGTTAACTGCGCAAGGCCTTTCGAAAGAACTTAGTCTTTCTTCGTCAGGCGCAAAAAAGACGTGCGTCCACAATTAATGTAGCGGCACGACATTAATTGTGGTCGTGCATCATTATTGTGTGTACATCAGTCGTGCCGCTACATTAATTGTGGACGCACGTCTTTTTTGCGCTTGACGAAGAAAGACTAAGTTCTTTCGAAAGGCCTTGCGCAGTTAACTTATTTTATGGTGTTTAAAGAAGTTTTTTTCATTTCAATTGTGTATAACACCAGTTTCAATTTTATACATTGAGTATCAAATAAGCTAGAATAAATATGAGGACCCCAGAAGCCAAGGGGTACAAGTGACAAAATTTCGATTTGGAGTAAATTGAGTTTAAAGATAATTGATGTTAAACTGGAACATCAATAACAATTGACTAAATTGAAATCGGAAACATCTGCTTGTTGCATTCTAATCTTTGAACTCTCATGTCAATAACTATTAAAAAAATAGAGTACAATTTTCTTTAAATGTATAATTAATCAATATTGTTTGTTTTTCGAAAAAAGTGGTTTGCCTCTATAACTCAGGAAATAATAAGAAAATCACTTATATTTCTTTACCTGAAATGAAAAAAGCATATTTTTAGGTCGTCTGTGTATTTAGTTTATTTTTTTCAATTTTGTCACTTATACCCCTTAGCTTCTGGGGGTCCTCATATATAATGTGAAGTTTTATTGATATTAAATTCTTTGCGTGGTGCTTGATTTTGTTGTGTTTATGACGGCCAATTATCAACTCGAGGGATATCTACCCTAAAAGGGGATACCCTCCATGGGTGTCTTTCTAACAGAACCTAACGCGTATTTACGCAAAGAAAACACATGTTCGAAGAAAACCACGAAAAACTCCGAACGATTAGGCCGAAGGCCGAGATTGGATTCAAACCTAAAACCTGCCGTCTACCAGATTTGAGAGCAGAATCTCTCGGCCACTGGTCGGGGCCTTTGCGGGATGAAATTTTCAGCTACAATATAAAGTTTGAAAATTTCATTTTTTGCGATTTTTACTTATGTGCAATTATTTTTGTATTATTTGTTTCTTCTAACGCTGAGAAAAGATGATGAAATCTACACACATGAATGAAATTATTTAAAAAAAAATAAAAGTTAAAAAATATATATACATTATTTATACAAAGTATTAAAGGAAAGTATATACATTATTTTAAAATACATTAAAAGATTAAATTTATTAAATCCATGCTTATTTGATTTTAACAGTATTTTGTAAAAATAATTTAAAGGTTTTATGAAAAGATCCCTGAGTTTTTAACTTAAAATTTTCCTTTTTTCACTCAGACAAACATAGAAATAAATTAAAAAATCAAATTGAATTAATGAATACTAACTTAAAATATTTTTCAGATATATGGTTTCAAGATTATGTCAATGCATTATTAAGATACGCTGTTTTCTATGAAAAGTTTTTTGAAGCAAAGAAAAAAAAAAACAAATTTAATTAATGACGTCTAGGTAAAAATAATGTTTAGAAATACAGTTTTCAGATTATTTTAGAGCTTCATTTTATTATTTATGAAAATTAGTTAGTTGATAAGTATTTTGTTTTTCTGAAATTTTCAATATATAGGATTTTTTTATGATTTTCCTCCTAACGCTTTTATTGATTTTAAAAATAGATCTCGAAAAACTATATTTTAACTTATTATAAAGATAATACGTTTACGTAACTTTTTTTTTTGTGAAACGTATTTGTTTATATGAATACAGTGTCGCCACTAATTTCTCGGTACCTTCTACTTAAAGGCATTTTGATAATATTAATCTTGATGAAATTATAAAGGAGAAAATTTAAAAAATCGTTAACAAGAACATTTAATTTAAAAAATTCAACCTTCATGCATAAACATTATGTGAATTATATAGATACGCTAATTTTAACTCTGAATTGGCGAAAATATTGCAGGATCATGTATAATTTTTCTGATTTTCTTTTTTTAAATAATAAAAAATAATGCTATTGTTATATTCATTTGCAATTCTAGGGGAAAAAAATAAAAAATTGAAAAGGTGTTTTCACTACCTAAGTCTGATATATTTGAAGTTTGATAAAAATTCGTGTATTAGTTCCTAAGTTAGAACGATTGCCATAATTATGAAAGATACCGCATAGCAGCGCCATATGTTGTGCGATTCACACTAAAATGTAATAAGAACCATAATATAACAAAGACTAACGGAATCTGAAGTTTTATGAAAATACGTCCATTTGTTCTAATGATATAGCTATTCTAGAAGTCGTGAAAAAGGTAGCATTGAAGCGCCACCTGTTAGGCGTTATACACCAAGATCTAATCAGATCCAGTTTATATCAAGGTCTAACTGAATCTAAGGTTTTGTGAAATTCCGTGCATTAGTTCTTGACTCACAGACAGACATTTTGTAAAAATATGTTTTTTGGAATTTCTGATCCCTAAAACGTTAAAACTGGCGATAACAGGATTTCCACAATTTTCACGAATCTAATATTTCCTTCTTGTAAATATAGAAGAAAGTAAAAAGAATTAATATGAAAAGTATATGTATTATATTAAAACACATAAAAATATTAAATTCATGGCTATATGCTTATTTAATTTTAACAATATTTTGTAAAACTAATTAAAAATTTCGTGTAAAAATGTGTCATTTTTTTCTTAAAATTTTCTTTTTTTATTACACAAACTTAGAAGTAAATTAGAAAATCAAATTTAATTAATTAATACTAAGATAAAACATTTTCAGAAATCTATTTTTAAAATTATGCCAGTACATTATTAAAGATATTTTGTTTTTTTTAAAAGTTTTTTTAAAGACTTTTAAGCAAATTTAATTAATTACTTCTAGGTAAAAATCATTCTTATAAATCTAGTTTTAAGATTAATTTAGAGCTTCATTTTATTCTTATGAGATTTGTTATTTGATAAGCATTTAAGTATTTTGTTTTTCCAAAAATTTCAATATATAAGAATTTTGTATGATTTTCCTCTTAGTGCTTTTATTGATTTTAAAAATACATCTGGAAAAATATATTTTAACTTATTGTAAAGTTAATACATAATTTTTTCTTTGTGAAATGCATTTATTTATATAGATACAATGTGGTAACCACACAATTCACGGCAAATTCTATTTAAAGACATTTTTATAATATAACTCTTGATGAAATTATAAAAGAAAAAGTATATAAAAAAATCTTTAACAAGAAGAAATAATTAAAAAAAAATCAGTCTCCCTGCCAAAATTGGTAAAAATTGTAAAGATTTCTGAGTTTTTTTCTTGAAATTTCCATTTTTTTTTTTTTTTTTCACCCAGACAGACTCAGAAGTAAATTAAAAAAAATAAACTTAATTAACGAATACTAACATAAAACATTGCTGGAAATATATTTTCAAGATTATGTCAATACATTATTAAGATAAGTTGTTTTGTATGAAAAGTTTTTTTAAGTCTTTGAAGCAAAGGAAAAAATTCAAATTTAATTAATGACCACTAGGTAAAAATAATCTTTAAAAATACAGTTTTCACATTATTTTAGAACTTCTTTTTATTCTTATGAAAGTTAGTTATTTGATAAGTATTTTGTTTCTCCGAAACTTTCAATATATAAGAATTTTTTACGATTTTCCTCTTAACGCTTTTATTGATTTTAAAAATACATCACGAAAAAAAATATATTTTAATTTATTATAAAGTTAATGCGTTTACGTAACTTTTTCTATGTGAAAACTATTTATTTATTTAGATACAATGTCGCAACTAATTTCACGGTACCTTTTACTTAAGGGTGTATTCGAAAAAACGCTTTTCCACCTTCAGCAGCTCGAAATTTTCCGATACAATTTCAGACGCATTTTTAAAAGTAGAATCATGAAACTTGCTGAGGGGATTCTTGAAGGGACGTATGAGATGCCGAGTAAAGTCTTTTTACGCTCCATTCATTAGAATTTGATTTATAAGCAATTAACTTCTCTGGAAGACCCTTTTTTTCGTTCCCTTATCTCCCACTTCGGAAAAATCGGTTCAAATTGCCGTTTTTGATTGCTTTTTTTTGTAATATTTTGTACACTTATCAAAGAATTGACCTTTACGGCACCTTGTGCACTTTCTAAATAAGAGAATCTGCGAGTTTCATGTGTTTGAGAGCAAAAGTGAATTCAAAAACAAATCGGAAAACAAGCAGTTTGAATCGAAATACACCCTTAAAGACATTTTGATAATAGAAATCGTGATGAAATTATAAAGAAAAAATAATTAAAAAATCGTTAACAAGAATAAATATTTTTTAAAAAAATCAATCTCCTTGCAAAAATTGGTAAAGATTGTAAAGATGCCTCAGTTTCCCCCTATTTTTAGTCAGATAGACTTAGAAGTAAATTAAAAAAATTAAACATAATTAACAAATCCTAAAATAAAACATTTTTCAAAAATATATTATAAAGATTATGCCAGTACATTATTAAGATACGCTGTTTTCTATGAAAAGTTTCTTTAAAAGTCTTTGAAGCAAATAATAAAAATTTAATTATTGACGTCTAGGCAAAAATAATCTTTAGACATATAGTGTGCAGATTATTTTAAAACTTCATTTTATTCTGATAAAAATTAGTTATTTGATAAGTATTTTTCCCCGAAAATTTCAATATATAAGATATTTTTATGATTTTACTCTTAACGCTTTTATCGATTTTTAAAATATATTTTAAAAAAAATCAATTTATTACAAAGCTACTACGTTTACGTAACTTTTTTTCTTTATGAAAAGTATTGATTTATATAGATACAATGTCGCAACTAATTTCACGTCAGACCTTCTCGTCAGACATTTTGATAATAATAAAAATGCTGAAAAAAAGATGAAATTATAAAAGAATAATAATAAAAAAAATCGTGAACAAGAATAAATAATTTTAAAAAATTCAATCTCCCTGCAAAAATAATATGTGAACTAAATACATGTGCTAATTTTAAATTTGAATATTTCGAAAATATTGCATATATAATTTTTCTGAAAAAATAAAATAATAGTAAAAATTAATGGTATTGTTATACTGATTTGCAATTCTAGAAAAAAAATTAAAATACTAAAAATGCGTTTCCACTATCTAAATCTGATCTACCAAAGTTTGATAAAAAAATTCGTGAAATTGTTACGGAGATAGACCAATTGCGACAATCATGAATAATTCCACATAGCAGCGCCATCTGTTGTGAGATTTAAACCAAAATGTAATCAGAATCATATTACACCAAGGGCTAACGAAATCTGAAGTTTGAAAATTCGTGTATCTTTTTTTTGAGATATAGAAATTGTGGAAATCGCGAAAAATACAATTTAGCAGCGCCCCCTGTTGGATGATATACACAAAAAACAAATCATATCCAGTTTATAACAAGGTCTAACTGAATCTATTTTTTTTTTAATTTAGTGGATTAGTTTTTAAGATAGAGGGCCCACAAATTTATGTCACAGACAGACACTTTCTAAAAATATATTTTTTGGAATGTTTGACCCCTAAAACGTGTAAATCCGTCGAAAACCGGAATTCGAAAATTTTCATGAATCCAATGCTTTCTTCTTGTAAAGATAAAAGAAAGTAAAAAGAATTAATACGAAACGTATACTTATTATATTAAAATACATTAATAGATTAAATTCATGGCTATATGCTTATTTAATTTTAACAATATTTTGTAAAAAAATTTAAAGATTTTGTGTAAAAATGGTCTGAGTTTTTTTTTCTTAATTTTTTTTCTTTTTTTTTTTTTAAACCCAGACAAACTTAGAACTAAATTAAAAAATCAAATTTAATTAATGAATAATAGTATAAAATATTTTTCAGAAATACTATAGTTTCAAGATTATGTCAATGCGTTATTAAGATACGTTGTTTTCTATGAAAAGTTTTTTTTTTTAAGTCTTTGAAGCAAAGAAAAAAAAATCAGATTTAATTAATGACTTCTAGTAAAAAAAAAATCTTTAGCAATATAGTTTATTTCAGATTATTTTGGAGCTTCATTCTATTACTTATAAAATTAGTTATTTGATAAGTATTTTGTTCTTCTGAAATTTTCAATATATAAGAATTTTTTTAGGATTTTCCTCTTAACGCTTTTATTGATTTTAAAAATAGATCTCGAAAAAAAAAATATTTTAATTTATTTTAAAATAACTACGTTTATGTAACGTTTTCTTTGTGAAAAGTATTGATTTATATAGATACAATGTCGCAACTAATTTCACGGTACCTTCTCGTTAAAGACATTTTGATAATTTTAATGTTGATAAAGTTATAAAGGAATTTTAATAATAATGTAAAAAAGTGAACAAGAATAAAAAAAAATTAAAAAAAATTCAATTCCTTGGATAAACATTGTGAGTTATATAGATGTGCTAATTTTAAATCTGGATATGGCAAAAATATTGCAGGAGCATATATAAGTTTTCTGAAAAAGCGCTCTATGATAATAACCTGTAGGGAATTTTACGTCAAGCATAGCAAATAACGTAAGTTTGTACAATATCGAAGTTTTTAAAATATTCAGGTTTTTTGCAATAGTATACAGTACTTCGGATACAGCATTGAAGACTAAATCTTTTTTGTCTTCCTATAAATAATAGTCTGCTTACTATTATACAGAAAGTTTCTTCTAGTAAACCTTAGCAACTTATATCAATTGTTTAAAACATGAAATAGTTTAATAAAATTAAAGCGCGCCCCAAACAGTATTTCCTTCTATACCATTATGAAATGGAATACTTTTGAATGTTCCTGTAAATTAATAACAAAGGTTTTTTGCATCTCAAACTGTTTAGAATGTATATTCTGGTATGTACTTTATAGTTGCATATCAATTTTATAATGGTCGAAAGATCTTTACATCATTTAAATAACTTGAAACTAATTTTCCCATTGGGAGTAATGTAACTGAATACAATGTATAAAAAATGTATATATAAATGTACTTCCTTTCCTCTCCTTCATTGTCTATCTAGTTTTGTTTATGCTCTTCCGTGATTGGCTGTTGCCTTCTTCTTTCCTATTGGCTGTTCCTTCTGCTTGCTCCCTCTCCCTCCCGCATGCCCCTTCAGTCGTGCCGCTACATTCATTGTGGACGCACGTCTTTTTTGCGCCTGACGAAGAAAGACTAAGTTCTTTCGAAAGGCCTTGCGCAGTTAACTTATTTTATGGTGTTTAAAGAAGTTTTTTTCATTTCAATTGTGTATAACACCAGTTTCAATTTTATACATTCATTTCAATTGTAACTGAATACTTTTGATTATCCCTGTCATTATATTATAGATCCGATTTTCATAAAATATGAAATGACTCGATAAAATTATGCATCAATTATATATTTTAAATTTCAAACGATTCGGTTGAGTAGTTTTTGCTCTGTTATATGCGGACAGATAGACGGACCGAATGACGACTATAGGTGGTACGCATTTATATAATTACGAATGTACCTAAAAATTGAAGCCATTGTTATAAACATTTGTAATTGTAGAAAAAATATTGAAATGGTGTTTTTTCTACCTAAGATAACAAATTGATAAAATCTATTATTTATATAACTCTTCTTGAATACATTTGATTGTATTGTTTCCTTTGGTATCCCGTAATATCCACAAAAATAATCCATGTAATTTTTAACACTTTCCAAAACTAGTCGTTGGGGGCCACCATAATACTTACCCATCATAGATATGTATAATATATATAAAAATAAAACATGTGAAAACTATTTATACAATGCATTGCAATTCATAAACAAAATTTAAATATTGTTATTATACATAGTAATGCTCTATTAAAGAACTGCTGATGTACCAATTCCGACAAATTATATAAAACGCCAAACTACTCAAGTAGTACCGAACTGCGTAAAAGAAACATCCTTATAACTCCAAAAATAATAATTCTATTAACTAACAATTAATTGCGTCGGATTAAGCGTCTCATTTCCAATTAAAATATACCTATGAATTGAAATTTGAATGAAATACAGGGTCATGAAAAATCCAAGAATGTGGAAAACAGGATTACAAATATCTCGGCAACTAATAATTCGATCGATTTCGTTCTATATTCAAAATGTGTGTTATTTTATTTCTTTTTACATTCATTCCTTAGAACAAAAAAATTCGAAAATTTTTATGTACCTTTCATCAGAACGAATTTTTCGAGAGTCCGAAAAAAATAGTTCCGGATAATCGAGGTTGCTGATATTAAATAGGCTTTGTCCCACTCTTACATACTAACTACATACAAAATTTCAAGTCTCTATCTCAATTTGTTCGGGAGATAGAACGTTTACAGACAGACAGACAGACGGACGGCAAATTTTTTTTCTAAAAATATGTTTTTCGGAATCTCCACTATCTAAAACGCGTAAATCCGTAAAAAAAAATTTTCGATTTTCAAAACGATTGCAAGACTTACCCTATACTACGTATGATGTTTAAGTAAAAATTGGAAAATGTTTATCCATTCGGTTTGCTTGTCCGTCTGTCCTCGCTCTAACTCCCGTTAATATACTCGGATATTCATACAATTGGTTAAACATATTTAGGGTCCCCTCAGGCATGTTTGGTATTGTATACGAAGCATGTGTATAATATTTCTTACCGGGGCACCCAAAAGAATTCCATTACATTATGAGGTATGGGGGGGGGAATTGTTTGCAGAGTATTTTAATAACACTACGCTATTCCAAATGTATTGAAATTGATATAAATCGCTGAATTTCATTGCGATTACGTTATAAAAGGTCATTGATAGCATTTTTAATCAATTTACATGGGACACACAAAAGAAATCGGTTACAATACTGTATTTGAGTAATAATTGCTGGAAATCTTACATACAAGGTGATTCTAAAAATTTTTTACAATAAAAGAGGGGTGATAGTTGACATCAAGACAAACAATATTAGGAGACCAAGGGTCCCAAGCGTTTTCCAAAGAAGATAACCGCTATTAAAGTTTAGGGACCAAAATTTCAAATAAACATAAAAAACAGAAAAATCAGTCGATTGATTTGCGGTTTTCACTAAAATTATTCTTTATGTCTGCATTTTCTTGAAATTAAATAATAGAGATGAATTTCAAAAAATGCCGATAGAGGCCGCTTTAGACTTTGGAGTAACGAACAACTATTTTTTGCCGGTATTTTTTGCATCTCATTAAATTTTTTCGTAAGCTTAGACTCAAACTTAAATTTTGAGCTCGAAATCTGAAAGTCGGAGTGGTTAAGTAGCACAAACTGATATGTGTTCAGAGGGTTCAAATTTCAAGTGAATATAAAAAACGGAAATATTGGTTCATTGATTTGCGGTTTTCACTAAAACTATTCTTTATCTTGGTATTTTCTTAAAAATAATTTATAAAGATAATTTTCAAAAAATGCCTAGAGAGGGCGCTTTAGACTTTGGAGTAAGGAACAACTTTTTTGGCGTTATTTTTTGCATCGTATTAAGTGCTTTCATAAGCTTAGACTTAAACTTAAATTTTGAGCTCAAAATTGGAATAGTTGGGAGTGGTTAAGTTGCACAAACTGAACTGTGTTCAGAGGGTTCAAATTTCAAATGATTATGAAAAACGGAAAAATTGATTGATTCGTTTGCGGTTTTCGCTAAAACTAATTTTTAAATAAGCATTTTCTTGAAAATATATTTTTAAGATAAATTTCACAAAATGCCGATAGAGGGCGCCTTAGACTTTGGACTAGCGTACAACTATTTTTAACTGTTATTTTTTTAATCTCAAATGCATAAACTTAATTTCAAATGCATAAACTTAAATTTTAGGCTCAAATTCTGAATCGTTGGGAGTGTTTAAGTAGCGAAAATCTCAATTGTGTTCGAGGAGGGGGGAGGGTTAAATTTCAATTCCTGAAGATACTATAATTTGCGTTACTTAACTGCTCCTAATTGTTCAGATTTTGATCTCAAAATTTAAGTTTAAATCTAGGCTTCCGAAAAATTTTAATAAGTTTTTGCAAGCATTTAATTAAAACAAAAAAATAATGGTTAAAATTAATTGTTGGTTACTCTGAAGTTTAAGGCGCCCTCTAATGGAATTGTTTGAAATTTATCTTTAAAATTTAAAGAAGATACTGACTTAAAGAATAGTTTTATTTTAAACCGCAAACGAATCGACAAATTTTTCATTTTCTATAATTATATTAAATTTGACCCCCCCCCCCCTTAAACACAGTTCAGTTTGTGGTGCTTAACTACTCCCTACTATTCAGATTTTAACCTCAAAATTTAAGTTTGGGTCTAAGCTTACGAAAACATTTAATGAGATGTTCGTTACTCCAAAGTCTAAAGCGCCCTCTATCGACATTTTTTGAAATTTATCTTTATAATTTATTTTTAAGAAAATACCGACATAAAGAATAGTTTTAGTGAAAACCGCAAATCAATGAACCAATTTTTCCGTTTTTTTATAATCATTTGAAATTTGAACCCTCTGAACACAGTTCAGTTTGTGCTACTTAACCACTCCCACTTTCAGATTTTGGTCTTAAAATTTATGTGTGGGTCTAACCTTACGAAAACATTTAATGAGATGCACAAAATACCGCAAAAAATAGTTGTTCGTTACTCCAAAGTCTAAAGCGCCCTCTATCGGCATTTTTTGAAATTTATCTTTATAATTTAATTTCAAGAAAATGCCGACATAAAGAATAATTTTAGTGAAAGCCGCAAATCAATCGTCCGATTTTTCTCTTTTTTAAGTTTATTTGAAATTTTGGTCCCTTAAGTTTAATGGCGGCTATCTCCTTTGGAAAACGTTTGGGACCCTTGGTCTCCTATTTAATATTGTTTGTCTTGATGTGTACTATCACCCCTCTTTTATTGTAAAAAAAATTTGGAATCACCCTGTATTTTATAAATGTGAAAATGTGTCCGAAAAGTGGAATGAAATTGGCTTCAAAACGGATGGATTAATGTCTTTGAATCTTTGCATATAAATAGATTATAAGACTGGAATGAACATAGGCCAATTTTATTTATTCTATTCAAATATTTTCCTTAATAATTCAAAATTTAATTATTTTTCATATAGAATCAATAGACATTTTTCAGATAAAATTTAACCATTTTCGTTTACCGTTGCCAAGAAAATTAAAATCTGGAATATTAATTTCTCAGCTTCAATAAATTTTCAATTGAGCTATTTCTATACGGAAAATTAAAATAAAAATAATTTTAAAGAAAATAAATATGATGTCATATGAGAAATAAAAATATGGGGAGTATTTTTCTTATTATGTATTTAACATGGATATTTATTTCATTAATAATAATTTTTCTGTCAAAAATTTCGACGTAATTAGAAATTAAAAAAATGGAAAAGAATTTTATTTTTAACAAAATATTTCACTTTGAAAGATATGGCGTCATAGTTGAAATAAAACAGTTTTTTTTATAGTAGTCGTTAAAAATACAAGCGACATGGATATCAGTAATTATTGGAGCTACGTAAATAATGACGTCATATTTAAAATGAATAAGACATATTTTTGACTAATAATAATTAATAAGTTATAAGTTACATAGTAATGAAAATTTTCATTCAAAATTCATAATTATTAGTGGAAAACATTTTTGGTTGGCAATAAGGGAAAATAAAACTGATTAATATACTTTTTTGACGCTATTTTTTCTTTAAATATAAAAACAATTTAATTTCAATTCGTATAGATCAGCGCTCTCCAACGCGGTGTGATGTACCAGATTTTTTGAGCTTTTTTGAACGTTTCCTATTACTGATATTTTTTTAAAATAAAATAATAAAAGTTAAAGATTTTATTTTATTTTATTTTATTTTATTTTATTTTATTTTATTTTATTTTATTTATTTATTTATTTATTTATTTATTTGGTGGGAGGGGGGGGACTATGCTGTTTCTCTATGTTGGTTTTTTTATATAATTTATCTTTTTCTTTTCCAAGATGGGATTTTCTTGGAATAAAAACAATGCCGTATGTCGATTTTTTAATCAATCCAAAGACACGTCTGACGTTTTTTGTTAATATTAGCTTTAGTTTAAAAATATTTACTAATATATCGCTTTAAATAAAATTCGTTGACACAAATACAAAAATCTATATCCATGAACAGATTAAATATAAAATTAATAAATATAAATAATAGAATTAGAATAACGGAAATGTAAAGTTATTCCTCATTTTACCTTAGAAAACGAGTATGAAATTTCGAGCTCACGAACGAAATTTAAATCATCTCCTATAATATAAATATAAGCAAATTGGGATCATCAGAAGTGTTTCTATTACAAAAAATGATAAAAAGATTAATTACACATGCTTTTTAATCATCGAAATATTTTGATTGATTGATGAATTTGTTCCTTTTTAAATATTATGTGAACGAAGTCACGGGTAACAGCTAGTGTTTTTATATTTCGGCCTGAGCTTTTAAATGTAACATTTTTTTAAATAATAAAATTAATTTTTTAACTAAATATTAAATCTAAAAATAACTCGTAGATACTTGGATGTGTGTCTTTTGCAAAATTATATGTAGTTTAGCTTGGCTGGCACTGAATCCAAAAAGTCAAATTAATGTTCATAAATATAATAATTCGCATGGTAAATACTATTCTCTTAATTTAATTTCTTATTACTATTATGTAAAAAAATATATTTTTCACTTTGCAGCAGTTCTTGAAGTCGGTTTTATTTTTGGTAGAGCAGTTTATTTTAATATTATGATAGTTTCAATTTTAGAACAGGTTTCAACTGTTTCTGAAAATTAATTTTTTTTTTTTTTTTTTTTTTTTTTTTTTTTTTTTTTTTTTTAATCAGAAACCACAAAATCGAAAAAGTAAAAACTAGGCCGGTTGTATATCGTCCTCAACTATCCTATCCAAAAAATATCATGTGAAAATATTAAAATTTGAGCAAGATATTTGAAAATAACGCTCCCACAGACTTTTAATTATCATACGGATTTTTTTCAGGGAATCGAGTGACTTCTTAATTCACAATAAAATGCTTTGTATGATTTTAAAAATAACTTACTCATACTATATGTATGCACTTGTACGACATTTTAATAGATTTTATTTATGCTTTTTTACATTAATTTTAACTTTAAATTTGGTTATATATATATATATGTGTGTTTATATATATATATGTATATATATATATATATATATATACATATATATATATAGTCTTTAATGCAAAACATTAAGAATCGATTTCTAATTAATTAAAGTTTAATATAAATATAACTTTTTGAAAATAACATTCAGCTTATGTCAAAAAAGCAAATTTCTGAAAATTAATTAGTACGTTTTTCAATTAATGTGTTTATTTGCAGAAATTTACATTATAAAAGTTTTTTTTTCTTAATTCTCAATATAATGCTTTCAATTATTTTAAAAATAAGTCACTCATATTATATGTATGGAGCTAGCCGCAAGTAATTTTAGTGCATTTTATTTGTGCTTTTTATAATAATTTTAACAATAGTTTTGGTTACATATATATATTTTTTTTAAGATTTCTTTTATAATTATTCATTACATTTAGTTTTTAATGTAAAGCATTAAAAATCCAAATTTAATAATTAGTTAATGTATGTTTCAGAAAATTAAAAATTAGCTTATGTTAAAACAACAGACCTTCTATAAATTTATCAAACTGCGTTTTTCAATTAAGTTGTTTATTTGCAGACAAGATTTTAAAAAAATTTCTATTATAATGCTTTCAATAATAAAGAAAAAACTCATGGTTAAAATAATTTGAATTACATTTAAATGTTTACTTAATTAGAAGAATTTATACTGACGCAATGTTTTAACGTCATTTTTCAAATTGTAAGACAAATGCGCTAGACATTTCATTTAAAATTATTTAAAGCATTAAATGATAGTACATTTTAGAAATTATTTTAAAGTATCTATTTTAAAGTAATTTAAATAATTCAAAAACTTATTTAAGAATGAAAATTTATTTAAAAATAATCCGAAATTCAGTATTGAATCAATTTTTCTAGAGTGTAATTTTTTCATGTGAACAGACTTTGGTGTAAAATGGAATATATAGGGATAATCATTATTTCTAAAACAATACATATTGGTAAAACATAAAAAAATGGATCAACAGGAATATATTCGAAATTTTCAAAACAGTAGATTCACGAGACCTCATATATATGTATAAACCATCAAATTTAATTCAAAATTACCACATTGAAACATGAAAAATAAATCGAAATGAATATAATCGAAATTTGTAGAATAAATACTTCGGAACTGCAAATAAAGTGTATGGTTTCATCTTCGTATTAGCTATAAAAAAGCAAAATAATACGAATTTTGGACTACCAATACACATAAAACCAAAATAAAATTGAAAAAAATCATTAAAAGATAAAATGTATACATATACATATATATAAGACCATTAATAGTAAATAATAGTAACCATTTGAATTTAATAGAAAAAAACCATATTGAACCTGAGGAAAAATTTAAATAAATAAATAAAATGAATGTAATAGAAATTTGTAGAACCAAAGCAGAATTGTCAAGCCCCAAATATTTTGGAACTACAAATGAAGTGTGTGATTTCATCTTCGTATTAGCCATGAAAAAGAAAGTATATATATATATATATATATATATATAATGTATATATGTATATATATATATATATATATAGTGTCAATTCACCATGAAAAATTGCAGCACCATTGGCTCTTTAAGCAGCTCATGTATAATGCCACAAGTTATAATTCACATTATGCAATGAAATTTCATAATTTTCAAGGAAAGAGTGTATGTTAAAAATGGTAAACAATGAACTGTGAAGAATTAATAAATTAAAACAATTAAAAAACCAAACAAATACAGGCAAGAAAAAACAGTCTGTTCTTTTTCAGAGGGAGGACAGACGAAACCTAGCCCCACCCCCCTACTTTAAAAAAAATGAAATGTTTTAGGTTTCTGAACGCCCACCAAACCTGCATTCATTCAAAAATAACGACAGAAAAATATATACCAAATTTTAAAAACAAAACTAATAATATGAAATATATGAAAAAAACTTTGAAAAAAAAATCTTTACTATGTAAAAAATCTGTGCAGTAGCTTATAAAGTAATTTAAAATGACTGGAGAGTTTGGCAAGCCTCCCCCCTGACCTAAAACAAAACATTGAAATTATGAACAATCATACCTGCTTCAAGCTCTTGCCTGTAAAAACAACAAAACAATTAGAATGCTCACTCCATGTCCAAATTGCATAAAACTTCAAAAGCCAGGTCTGCATACCTCCCTAAGACTCGAAACATCCAGTCATATTCGTTCTAAAAATATAGACTTTAGAATAGAACTTTCAAAAAGAATGTCAGGGAAGCATGCTATCAAATTACAAGCTACGCCAACAGCCCGCAGTGTTGCCAATTATTTTTTACAATTATTTTTACATAATATCTTAAAAAATTGGAAAATTTTCGAATCAACTGTTTTACAAAATGTTACACATACTATATAGAAGATGATTGCTGAAATCCATCTTAAAGTACATTATATATTACCCAACATTATCAGAGATAGTTAAAACAACGAACAGGGTTAAAGAAAATGTAATAAAATAGGTGTGTATTTATATGCGTATTTAAACACACGCATGTTTGTGTGAAAGTAGTTTAGTAGATTTTACTTTCATTTTCGAATCAACTGTTTTACAAAATGTTACACATGCTATATAGAAGATGATTGCTGAAATCCATCTTAAAGTACATTATATATTACCCAACATTATCAGAGATAGTTAAAACAACGAACATGGTTAAAGAAAATGTAATAAAATAGGTGTGTATTTATATGCGTATTTAAACACACGCATGTTTGTGTGAAAGTAATTTAGTAGATTTTACTTTCATTTTCGAATCAACTGTTTTACAAAATGTTACACATGCTATATAGAAGATGATTGCTGAAATCCATCTTAAAGTACATTATATATTACCCAACATTATCAGAGATAGTTAAAACAACGAACATGGTTAAAGAAAATGTAATAAAATAGGTGTGTATTTATATGCGTATTTAAACACACGCATGTTTGTGTGAAAGTAGTTTAGTAGATTTTACTTTCATTTTCGAATCAACTGTTTTACAAAATGTTACACATGCTATATAGAAGATGATTGCTGAAATCCATCTTAAAGTACATTATATATTACCCAACATTATCAGAGATAGTTAAAACAACGAACATGGTTAAAGAAAATGTAATAAAATAGGTGTGTATTTATATGCGTATTTAAACACACGCATGTTTGTGTGAAAGTAGTTTAGTAGATTTTACTTTCATTTTCGAATCAACTGTTTTACAAAATGTTACACATGCTATATAGAAGATGATTGCTGAAATCCATCTTAAAGTACATTATATATTACCCAACATTATCAGAGATAGTTAAAACAACGAACATGGTTAAAGAAAATGTAATAAAATAGGTGTGTATTTATATGCGTATTTAAACACACGCATGTTTGTGTGAAAGTAGTTTAGTAGATTTTACTTTCATTTTCGAATCAACTGTTTTACAAAATGTTACACATGCTATATAGAAGATGATTGCTGAAATCCATCTTAAAGTACATTATATATTACCCAACATTATCAGAGATAGTTAAAACAACGAACATGGTTAAAGAAAATGTAATAAAATAGGTGTGTATTTATATGCGTATTTAAACACACGCATGTTTGTGTGAAAGTAATTTAGTAGATTTTACTTTCATTTTGGAATCAACTGTTTTACAAAATGTTACACATGCTATATAGAAGATGATTGCTGAAATCCATCTTAAAGTACATTATATATTACCCAACATTATCAGAGATAGTTAAAACAACGAACATGGTTAAAGAAAATGTAATAAAATAGGTGTGTATTTATATGCGTATTTAAACACACGCATGTTTGTGTGAAAGTAATTTAGTAGATTTTACTTTCATTTTCGAATCAACTGTTTTACAAAATGTTACACATGCTATATAGAAGATGATTGCTGAAATCCATCTTAAAGTACATTATATATTACCCAACATTATCAGAGATAGTTAAAACAACGAACATGGTTAAAGAAAATGTAATAAAATAGGTGTGTATTTATATGCGTATTTAAACACACGCATGTTTGTGTGAAAGTAATTTAGTAGATTTTACTTTCATTTTCGAATCAACTGTTTTACAAAATGTTACACATGCTATATAGAAGATGATTGCTGAAATCCATCTTAAAGTACATTATATATTACCCAACATTATCAGAGATAGTTAAAACAACGAACATGGTTAAAGAAAATGTAATAAAATAGGTGTGTATTTATATGCGTATTTAAACACACGCATGTTTGTGTGAAAGTAATTTAGTAGATTTTACTTTCATTTTCGAATCAACTGTTTTACAAAATGTTACACATGCTATATAGAAGATGATTGCTGAAATCCATCTTAAAGTACATTATATATTACCCAACATTATCAGAGATAGTTAAAACAACGAACAGGGTTAAAGAAAATGTAATAAAATAGGTGTGTATTTATATGCGTATTTAAACACACGCATGTTTGTGTGAAAGTAGTTTAGTAGATTTTACTTTCATTTTCGAATCAACTGTTTTACAAAATGTTACACATGCTATATAGAAGATGATTGCTGAAATCCATCTTAAAGTACATTATATATTACCCAACATTATCAGAGATAGTTAAAACAACGAACATGGTTAAAGAAAATGTAATAAAATAGGTGTGTATTTATATGCGTATTTAAACACACGCATGTTTGTGTGAAAGTAATTTAGTAGATTTTACTTTCATTTTCGAATCAACTGTTTTACAAAATGTTACACATGCTATATAGAAGATGATTGCTGAAATCCATCTTAAAGTACATTATATATTACCCAACATTATCAGAGATAGTTAAAACAACGAACATGGTTAAAGAAAATGTAATAAAATAGGTGTGTATTTATATGCGTATTTAAACACACGCATGTTTGTGTGAAAGTAATTTAGTAGATTTTACTTTCATTTTCGAATCAACTGTTTTACAAAATGTTACACATGCTATATAGAAGATGATTGCTGAAATCCATCTTAAAGTACATTATATATTACCCAACATTATCAGAGATAGTTAAAACAACGAACATGGTTAAAGAAAATGTAATAAAATAGGTGTGTATTTATATGCGTATTTAAACACACGCATGTTTGTGTGAAAGTAATTTAGTAGATTTTACTTTCATTTTCGAATCAACTGTTTTACAAAATGTTGCACATGAGATATACACTGTAAAAAAAAATTCAAGAGGTTACTAAAAATTTTTTAGTAAATTTGTATTCCACAGAATTTTTTAGTAACCATTACAAACTTTTTCTTTGCAAGTGAAACAAGCATTTTTTTTGTAAACTGAACAAAAGAATTTTTTGTATAACTAACTTAAAAAATTTTAGTATGAGCCGCCAAGCAAATTTTAGTAAGATGACTCTATGAAAGGAGTTGAAACATGTAAAAAGTTTTAATACATTTTTAATGTTTTAATTAATAAAGCAACGTGGTATAAGCAAAACAATTATTTATAATATAAATTATTACCTTGTAGTTGTAGAATATATATTATTATTACTACGATATAGAATTTTTTCAATGTCTGTCGAACGGAGCTCTGTCAATTAGGTACATTACATAAATGAAGTGGGTAAGCATCCCCAACTGACTCCTCAACGAATTGTAGCAGGAAAAAGTTACTATTACCGAACGATTCGAAATAATGTCTATTTTCAAATGATATATATAAAATTTGCTTAGGTGTCCATCAACATATTAAAACGAACATCAGATTTATTTTATTTTTTTCAATGACAATACGCAATTTTAACAAGATATTTGAAATCTTCGAGTAAAATTATGCCTACACTGTAAAAAATAAATCAAGAGGTTACTAAAAATTCTTTAGTAAATTTGTATTCCACAGAATTTTTTAGTAACCATTACAAACTTTTTTTTTGCAAGTGAAACAAGCATTTCTTTTGTAAACTGAACAAAAGAATTTTTTGTATAACTAACTCAAAAATTTTTAGTATGAGCCACCAAGCAAATTTTAGTAACAGCTCCAAAATTATCTTTAATAACCATTACGTGCGCCCGAAGGGCAGGAGGTTCCTTTGAGCTGCATCCAGACATTTGAAGCGGAAGATTTTAGGCAAAACTGCTATAGATGGCAGCACCAAACACTGCTAACTGCTCCAACAGGATTTTCATAATACCTTTACTAACGAGTACTTACACTACATACATTCGGGAAGTATTTGGCGGTGGCCAGTCTCGAACGCGGGACCTTTTAGTCTGGAGCCCGTTACTATATCCACTATGCTATCAAGGCCACGTCAAGTGAGTTTTAGTAATAGTTATTAAAAATATAAAACTATTAACTCTCTTCGTTGCTAACTTTTTTCTAGTAATTCTTGCATATTTTCTTGTAACCGACTAAGATTACTAAAATTTTTTTAGTAATTACAAGGATCACTAAAGTTTTTTTAGTAGATCGACCCTTTTTTTTACAGTGTAGAAGATGATTGTTTAATTCAATCTTAAAGTACATTATATATTACATAGCATTAACAGAATTAGTTAAGGTAACGAACATGGTTATAGAAAATGGTGTTAAAAAGTGTGTGCTGTAGAAAAAGGTCCTTTGCAGCACTCATAAGTGTTAAAGTGCCGAACTGTTTTTTCGGAACAGTATGAGTCACCAGAAATAACTGAAATACCAATTTCGAATGACTACTGAATTTAAAATGAAATTTTGTCTTGTGAGTAAAAGTAACTTTATTTGAAATACTGAAATGTCATTTTTATGTACACTCGGCTCTCGTTAATTCGAACTCGTCGGGACCACAAGAAATGTTCGAATTATGGAAAATATGAAATAAAAACATGCTTGATATGGTATTATTACAAAGGGAATAATGTTATAGTGTTTTTTAAATATATTTCGTCTATTATTATTAGAATATGAGTTAATAATAAATTAGAATGTTTAAATACATAAGCTAATTAAATGATTAGAAACAAGCACAAAAGGAGAAAATTTTGAGGTGTCACTGATGAACAGACGGGCACTGAGGAAGTGGATATCAAATGCATTGGGTTATATGAACACTCGTTCGGAACAATTTTCATAAAAATCAAAGAAAGAAAGTTCTTCAAATGGTCTGAATCCGTGAGAATAAAAAGAAAAATGAAAAATCGGAATTCTCATTAGTTCGAATTAAACGAAGTCAAGATAAAATGAGTTCGAATTAATGAAAGTTTTTAACGTTATTCTGCCATTGGAAATTTCGGGACTTCATTTTTGTTCGAATTAAGCGAATATTCGAATTATCCGATTTCGAATTAACGAGAGTCGACTGTACATTGATACTTATGTAAATACGTAGCACCTATAGTCGTCGTTCAGTTCGTCCGTTCACATACAACAGAGCAAATACTACACAACCCAATAGTTTGAAATTTAAAATATATAATTGTTGTATAATTTTGTTGATTTATTTCTAGTTTTCTGAAAATCGAATGCATGGTTTAATTACAGGGACAATCAAAAGTATTTCGAGACATTAGTACCAATGGTAAAAAACACTTTAAGGGGCATTTTCACGATGTTGCAGTCTTTCGAACATGAAATTTTTTATATGAATCTATGAAATATATACTAAAATATACAATCTGTAATCTGTGGTGCAAAGGATATTTTTTATTAATCTGAGTTCTCTCAAATCTATTCCATTAAATAATGATATGAGAGGAAACATTTTTTTGGGCGCGTTTTAAAAAATATTAAATTATTTCACAGTTTATAAAATTCATATACATTCCTGAGGTTTAGTCTAATTTACTTCCTGTATAATGGAAAGTAGACATTATTTATAGCGACACACAAAACATTTCGGCTACAGTAATGTATCCGCAGCACCGCATACTCTTTCACCAAAACCTGGATATTTTTAAAGCTTCGTTATAGTACGAACGCACCTCATTTGTTGCGCTTGACCTGCAATCTACGATTTGTAGTTTATGAGTTATCAGCATAAATACTCTACAAATTATATACGCAACAGTTTGCAGCAAAATAAATAAGCAAAACTTAACCAAGATACACAGATTTTTTTTCATAGGATAATAATGAATTATTTATAATCAATAAAATAAATTCAATGTATCCACAATTCCTAGTAATTCATTTTCTGTCTGTTTTTACGGAAGAAAGATTGTGCATATTTTATTTTCTTACTAACTGACCTGCCCGGAGTTGTCCAAGGTCGGTTATAATAAACGTAAACAAAATTGAAGATTGTATGATTTTATATTTTCGAAAATCTTTCAAAAAAACCTATTTTACCCCATTGCCTTCCGCAACATCTAGTGCATTCGCAACAATTTGAAACGAATCCCCGCATTCGAATCTGTGACATGGCTTTCCACTGTCTAAAACAGCATATACCAAAAGTGCACTTAGTGGAGATAATAGCAACTTGAGTGAGCCAAATCTTCTAGCAATCAAGTCCACAGAGACCGAAAAACAAATGCACCACTTTTGTTAAAAAATCTGTGTAAATAAAATCTAAGTAAACTTTCATAACACAGAAAGAGCTGAATTGTAATCTCAGTTGAAAGAATCACATTCAGTTGAAATTGACCCCTTGCAGAAACTAGGGAAATAATGCGCCCCTAAACGGTGGGAGTTGCACCCGCCCTGTGAATTTCCCAAATTACTATTACAGAGTCGCTGCAGTGAAACACTGTGAGCAAAATCCCATGTAAACTATAGGAAAAAATTAAAGCACGATGCCTCATTACTTAATATAATTATTAAAATACCATTTTTATCATCAGGACGTACACGTCAGATGCCGATGACATGCGTTTTTAGGAACTGTATTCATAAGTTTTAAGTATGTAAAAAAATTCCTATAAACTTGAAACATCTTTTGATAAAATTTTATCATCTTTTTAAACATGCTTAAAATTTACGTTGATAATTTTAAAAACGCACATCGGTATCTGATGTCTATTTCCTGAGGATAAAAACGGTATTTTAATAATTATATTAGGTAATTAGTAACCACGCTTCAAATTCCCCCCATAGTTAGCGTGGTATTTTGCGATTGGAGAGTTTCACTGCAGCGGCTCCTAAATATTAACACTACATTTAATAAAATCGTGAAATCCCTTATCTAAAATTTCGCGATGGTTGTAGTCGACAAGCGTAAATCATTGACTAAAAGGAGTTTAATATTCGAGAAAGTTGACAGCTGAGGTATGAAGAACAACCGTGTACAGGGGGCCAATGTATTAATTCGAATGTAGTTGCGTATAAAAAATAGTCGTTTTAAATTATTTGGAGGATACTAAAACTATGTTAAAGAAAATTATAATGAAATCGGAGCTGCAACAAAGATCTCAAGAATAAGATTAATATTACTTTGCGGAAAAAGAAAAAAAGCTCATAAGTTTGACCATTTTTCAAAAGCTATAATAGAGGAACAAAAAGAGGCCAATTTATGGCAGGGCCCTAACATGAAAACATGTTAAAAGGTCTTACTACTTAGTGTTTTAGATCTTCAATTAGTCAAGATTAAGAATAGTGTACAAATTAATCCTTAGTTTAAAGAAATATAGAAAAAGTTATGTAAATGCTTTAATCCCCTGACCGCCGAGCAAAAGGGCAAAAATGTAGCGTTGTTTTCACCTTAATTTATTTTGAATGTTAATAAAAGAAGGATTTTCTAACATGATATATATTTTTTTTGTAACGTATGTGCTTATAAGCCTTGAAAGTATCAATAACTTAATTTCTTAAAACTGGATTATATCTGTAGAATTATATTATAATTGCAGTGAAACCTGCAGCCTAGTGAACGGATATATCCGGTCGCGGCAATGAGGAGGTTAAAAAGGGCCCTTGATATGGGATAAAAAATGTAAGTGGTGGTATGGGAATAATACTCCAAGTGTTAAAATTAAACTTATAACTGCAAAGGGGAGAAAATTAGAGGATGAAAAATACATGGTGCAGAAAAAATTCAAGGACCCAAAATCGGTCCCTACAAGCCCCAGGGTTGTAATTAGGATATAGAAACGGGAGAATACATAAATGGAAAAGGGGTTCCAAAATGAAGGTCGTGTTAAAAGAGAGCAATTTTTTAACTATTTATTGTGGAAAAACTTCAAGCGATCCTTGTACCGGGCCCTCAAGAAACAAGGCATTGACTGAAATGTAATTGGATGTAAAGATATTTTTTAGCAATTTTTAAAGTAATTGGCGGACACCAGAAATATGTTAAAAAGACTGGAAAGCGATTCGTATCATTTTTAAAGAAGTTGTTCAAGGTCTATTCTTAATTATTCAAATTTAGTGACAGCTGAGGTCTGGGAATTTTTTTTTTTGTTGTTCATGTAATAGCTCCAGAATTTGGGGAGTTGTTAGAAAAAAATGATCGAGTGCGAATATTTCCCGAGATCAGAGGTTTGCGTAAAATAAATATCAAATTATTAACTGCCTTTTTTAAAAAAAAAACCCTTGCCAAAAAAATAATACTAAGAGTAAAAAAATGTACAGCGTAGTGTTAGTACATCTGTAAATACTAGAAAAGTATGAATTGGTGTACAATAAATTATAACACACCCACTGGCACCCCCCCTCCTATTTCTAAAATTTTAGCCGTAAACTCGATGAGGTGATTGTCTCTGCTGCGTCTTTTCCGATCTATATATATATTATAAAGGACAAACGTGTCCGTGCATGATGCTGACTTCACTTTGACTATCCCACCTGGAGACGATTAAAATAAATTTTTACTGCATTTTTGTAAACTTGTAAAATTTACACATTTACACTTTTTGCATTGTCGAACAGGAAAGAAAATATGTTCTTTGAAATGCAGTTTATTTTAAAACTGTATCTTGTCTGAATACTCTAACATTATTCACTCAGTTTTTAGAATAATTCTCAAACATTGCTATTTTTTAAATCTACCTCTATCGAGTGTTGTCGATTACGGAAGATCGATCCGTTTACACTTAAAATAATGTAAAGAGCCCAGCATTCATTTCCAAAATAAATTACATAATATGCTAATTTTGTAATGATGTTTCATTGAAGTATTATTTAAATATTAACAACCTCGTTTATTTGAATGAATTTCCACCATTTAAAGAGTAATACCAAGAGATAAACATTAATTAATAAAATTGTTTTACTTGTTAGCATTTCTTTTCATTTATGTCCTTCGAGATATACCTCGTTCTTTTTACTTATAAAAGTCAGTTATCTCTCTTAAGAAAGTCATTTGCGTAATTCAGAGGGTCATTAACTTGTCCTTGAAATAGATGGCGATTACATCGCACTGAAGAAACTGTAAATGAAAGAAGATTAAATCAATAGCCACTTTAAATCAGAAGCTTGAAAGCTTTCCCATAATTTTTGAATTTCCATTGGTTTTTACCAATAGGAATTCAATCTTACCAATTGTTTTTTTACCAATTGGTAAATTTGAATTGATTAATTAAATTTGAATTTACCAATTGGTTTTTTACCAATTGATTTCAATTTTATAAGATAAATTTGTCTTGTAACTTTAAACTTTTTAATTTGCATTCAATTTGCATTATTACTTTCTTCTATCTTTACAAGAAGAAAGCATTTGTTTCGTGAAAATTTTCGAATTGCGATTTTCGGCGTATTTTGCGAGTTTTAGAGGTCAGAGATCCCCAAAAACATGTTTTAACAATGTCTGTGAGTCTATGACTCAATTTTGTGGGCTCTCTATAGCAAGAACTAATGTACGGAATTTTATATAAATATATGTTCCGGTGTTCCCTGATATGAATTTATGCTGGTTAATTTTTGACATAAATCACTCAATAGGTCGCGCTGCTATGTGTTATATGCTGCATTTATTACGATTTACGTAATAGCTGTGTCGCATTACTAATGTACGCATTATTATGAAACTTTAGATTCAGTTGCATTTTTCTGGATATCCTCAATAATCCTATTTCAAAAAAAAAATGCACGGAATTTGTTGCCTTTAGAATCCTTACGATGGACATGGATTGTTATTTAATTATGGTACTGTGGCAGCGAATTTTGAAGTATTAACTTATATCAGATAGGAGAAGGTTTTTGTCATTGCCTCATCCGACTAGTTTAGATTGTAATGGTATTATTAAAATGAAGAACAATCATACTTAGCATTAAATGAAGTGCGTATTCTATTATCATTTATTAGCATACACAATAATTCGGTTATAAAAATGTCTCAGATCGGCAATTAGAAGGCGTATTTTGCGCTTTGATATACGTATTTAATCTGATCTGTGCATACATTTCTAAATTCTTATACCGGGTGTCCCAAAAATAACTGATGGATTTTAAAATTCAATAACTTGCAAACGGGGGCAAATACTTAAAAAATGTTTGCAGGAGGATTATGTTTAATGTTAGGAGTTTTTAATCGTAATTTTTCATTTTAGTTCGCATCTCAAACAATAGGTGGCACTGACAGCGATTGAAGGCCAGGTGATCAGTGCTGAGTGAAGCGTCGACCTGACCTTCAATTGCCGTCAGCGCCACCTGTTGTTTGAAATGCGAACTAAAATAAAAAAAATTACGGTAAAAAATTCCTGACATTATACATAACCCTCCTGCAAATTTTTTTTCAATAGCTGTCATCGTTTGCAAGTTATTGAATTTTAAAATCCATCAGTCATTTTTGGGACACCCGGTATATGGCTTACGGAACAATTTACATACATTACCAGATATTCATAGCACTTGATGAAAAGGGAATAGTGAATTATATATTTGTAACTTACTTATTTAAACGTCGCATTTCATTGAATTAGAAAAAAATGTATATACGAGCGAGAATCTAAAAGTAAGTTTCCCCTGGCGACTGTGGACAGTGGTATGTATGAAAGACAAAACATATAATGAAACATTAAAGATAAGACGTAACTTTACTTTTCTACATAAATGCCAAGTGAGTTGAAATATTCACCATACTCCTTTATAAGCTTCGAAAAGACCTCCAGGAAAAAAAATTAGGGCTTTGCATACGAAAGAAGCGTTGAACCGCTTCTGTGATTTCGGCATTGTTTCCAAAGCAGTATTTAAGCATTGATTTCTTCGGTAGTTGCGGTGCACTCCCGTCCAGGTCTCGGTCTGTCCAATACTTGATCATGCCCCTCACTAAGTTGGCGCCACTATCTCCGAACCTTTTGTTTCGACATCACATCTGGGCCAAAGACTTTCACAGAGAGGCATCAACAAGTGTTGGACAGACCGAGACTGGACGGACATGCACATCCACTACAGACTAAATCATTGCTTGACTACAGCTTTGGAAGCAATATCAAAAACACACAAGCGGTTCAACGGTTCTTTTGTATGCAAAGTTCTTATACGTAGGTTGATCCAAAAAAAAGTTTATAAGCAGGAGCATTTGAAACATAATAATTGCGGAGCGAATATTTCCACCCAGGGTGGTTGACAGATGGCATTAGTTGTCCTTCAGCGGTTTTACGGGAAAGTAGCGTCAGTACGCAGACACTTAAGAGCGACAGTAATGGCACGACGTCTAGAAAAGTGGTCTCGTATAGAGGTGTCAGCCGTAATTCGATTCTTATTGGCCAAGAATGTGACCGAATCCGAAATTCACAGACAAATCGTTTAGGTATACTTCATTCTTCTGCATGACAATGCCAGGCCCCATACAGCTCGCCAGACTCAGAAATTGCTGCAAAGGTTCAAGTGGGAGATCTAGAATCCACCCCCAGTACAGCCCCGATTTGGCTCCACGTGACTATTTCCTCTTTCCGGCGTTGAAGCGAAACTTATCCGGAACACGGTTCACCTCAGACGATGCAGAGAAAACAGCTGTCGAGAAATGGCTACATGAGCAGGGCCCTGATTACTACCAAGACGGGATAAATAATCTGGTAGAACGTTCTGACAAATGCCTAAATAGGTTTGGCGACTATGTGGAAAAGTAAAGGCCAGATGTGTCTTTTGATTGCCATTTGTATCTTGTTTCTATTGTTAATAAATACTTTTTCCTTTGCCTTGTAAACTTTTTTTTGGATCACCCCTCGTATTTTCCTGGAGGTTTTTTTTGAAGATTATAAAAGGGTATGGGAAACGGTCTTAACTCACTTGGCATTCATGTATAAAAGTAAAGTTACGTTTGAACTTTAATGCTTCATTATATGTTTTGTCTTTCATACACGCGTCTGTCCACAGTCACCCGGGGAAACTTACATTTGGACTCTCCCTCGTATATTAATATTTTGTTATCGTTGCAAAACATTTTATATTTTATCGCTCTTGCAGGATTTTGCGCGCAGTAGAGTGTACAATATCTTTTGTAGCCTTATCTTTACCCTAATAGCATGCATGGTCACAGTGACGTCACTGTGAGTCACTTTAATCACATCACATCTGTGACCAAAATGCCACCACTCAGTGACGTCACATTGTGACTGAGATGTGACTTTCTTAAAAATCTTTGGAAATTTATAAATATCCTTCAAAACATGTTATTTACTTTAAAAAACATATTTCTGGCAATTTAAATATCGTCGCTTTTGTCACAGTTTCGTCACAATGTTAATGTCAAATTAGTCACAAATGACACATTTTTCAAAAATTTGTCACATTGTGAAAAATTTGTGAAAATTGCTCTTTTGTGACGTATTCATTTTGTGAAACGTCACAAAAGAGCTCTAAAACGGCCATAACAACGTCACATTTTAGTCATTGTGACTTCACATCGACGTCACGTGACGTCACATCGACAATCGATGGTCACAAAGTCACAATGTGACTTCACAACGATGTTGCAGTGATGTCACCATGCTTTACGGGTACCCTAATAGCATGCATGGTCACAGTGACGTCACAGTGACGTCACTGTGAGTCACTTTGGTCACAACACATCTGTGACCAAAATGGCACCTCTCAGTGACGTCACATTGACTTTCTTAAAAATCTTTAGAAATTTATAAATATCCTTCAAAACATGTTATTTACTTTAAAAAACATGTTTCTGGCAATTTGAATATCGTCGCTTTTGTCACAGTTTCGTCACAATGTTAATGCCAAATTAGTCACAAATGTCACATTTTTCAAAAATTTGCCACATTGTGACCACTTTGTGAAACGTCACAAAAGAGCTCTAAAACGGCCATAACGACTTCACATTTTAGTCACTGTAACTTCACATCGACGTCACGTGACGTCACATCGACAATCGATGGTCACAAAGTCACAATATGACTTAACAACAACGTTGCAGTGACGTCAGCATGCTTTACGGGTAGCTAATGAAAACAAACTGGATGGTTTGCCATTCGAGAGCATGCCACATATGAAAAATTGCCCGTATGAAAAAACATCGTGTACTCAAATCTAAGCCGCAAACAGACATCGTTCGGCCTTGATGTTTATTGATAGTCATAGCAAATGCCAATCTAATTGGAAATTTAAAACGTTTGAATTCAGTTGGCACATCTGTGGGTATAATAGGGATCCGTGGTAGCAATACATTTTCACCTCGGAATTTGCCATTTAAAATGATGGCTTCGACAATATTATTCATTAATTTTTTAATACCTAATCGCGTGCCGTTGCACAGCTGTGGTTGATTCCAACCTTAAGGACCAACCTTCAATCGTAAATTATGCGGCGATATTCCTGGTAAATCCAATGAGTTTAAAAACTTTGCTGGATAATTCACAGCCTTGGTAGCATCGCAAACTGAATGAATAGATTTGTACGTCATCCTGTCCCCCTAGCAATAACTATTGTATCTTGGGATTCAATTCGTTGAAGTCCACATTTTTTATTCCCAAGCACCTTCGTTGTTCTAAGCCTAAGCTCGCACTCTGATTGGTTGTTGCTCTCGGCACTGTTTTAACGTAACTTGGCGATAACCATACTTGACGAAAAATACTTCGCTCGTAAGTGAACGAGTAAACCTAAAACCTAACCTACTCATTTTTATTCTTTCTTCATTCTTATCCTCGTGGTCTTGTGCTCTTGTGTGTAAAAATTTTAAAGAGTACAGCTTTCAGTAAGACACGTTCCATCTAATCCACTGCTGCAAGAGAAAAGTTACTTTGTACTCGGTTCGGAAGGAAATCAAACTCGACGGACGGAAGCATCTATTGCTACGCCAAGTATGATTATCGCCAAGTTACATGAAAACAGTGCCAAGAGCAGCAACCAATGAAAGTGCGAGCTTGGACTTCGAACGACGAAGGTGCTTGGGAAATAAAAATTACGCCATTTTTAACTACTAAAATTGCTTTTTCCGCCAGCCATACTTATGATTAATGTATTGTGTGTGTACATCGGGATATATCTGGTCAATCAGCGAATCTTGCGAATGAATGACTCTGAAGAAATCGATCGGTAATTTTATGCATCCAGTTTCATCTACAGAAACTTTTCCATCGCCGATATCTAATAGCTACTCTCATATTCAAAATATTAGAATAATTGAGAAAAAGTAATAAGAAAAAATTATTTGTCATTTATTTATTTTTTATACTAAGTAAATGCAATTAAATTTCTTATAAATTAAATCTGGAATGTTTAGATAAGATTTTAACATTTATAAAATATAAAATACAGCACATTAAATTAGGTATACAGCTTCCTTAAACACACCAGAATATTAGAATAAAATTTAGATTGGTTCAAAATATTAGACTATTTTATTTTACGCAACAATATTACCTTATGAATATGAAGTAAATGGTAGTTAATTTTTTGTAGCATCCCCTTTAGCTTTCATAACAGCGTACAATCGATCTTGCATACTATATACAAGGTGTTTACAAACATTTCTATCAATATTAGCCCAAATAGACTTTATACGTGCCACTAACTCAGTTTTACTTGAAGGGGAATTTTCTTGAAGTTTTTCTTCATTATACACCATAAGTTTTCGATGGGATTAAGATCTGGTGAATTTGGTGGCCAAGGAAGTACCTTAATGTTGCGTTGGCGGAACCAATTCTTAGTTGACACCGAGGTATGCGGGGACGCTAAATCTTGTTGAAAGATGAAATCATCTTGAAATAAATCTTCTGATGATGGAATCATGTAATATTGTAAATTTTCTTGATATATCAGAGAGTTAACCTTTTCGTAGACGATGCATAACTTTTCAGGTCCTTCTGCACTCATACAACCCCAAACCATGACACTAGCAGCAAATTTTACGGAACGTTTAAGGCATTCTTTATCAAATGCTTCTTGCTTCATTCTCCAAACTCGAATACCTTGATTACCATATGAAACACAAAACATACTTTCATCACTAAATAATATATTTTTCCAATCTTCATTGCTCCATAAACGTCTTGATTTACACCAATTCAATCTTATGCGCTTTTGTCTTGCAGTCATGAAAGGTTTTGCTTTCGGTACACGAGATTCAAATTTAAATTTATGGAGACGTCTTAATGTTGTCGATGTAGAAACTTCAACTCCTTCTTCTTTCCATTTTCGGTGCAAGAATCGCACACTTTTAAAACGGTTTTTCTTAACTATACGCTTCAGTTTCCTGTCATCTCTAGCAGATGTCTTTGGTTTTCGGCCACCATTTCGGCGATTATTTTGAAATTTTCCAATTTTTGAATATTGTGTTAGTATTTTACTAACGCTCGATTGCGAACAATGTAAATAATTCGCTATAAAACATTGATTTTTACCGTGCCGATACAAATCAACCATACGAAGTTTAGTAGATTCAGGAATATCACTCACACGGCCCATTTTAAGACGAAAAAGAAACAAACTGCAAAAAAGAATACTGATTTTAAATAAAATAGTCTGAATTTAATCAATGATGCCACCAGTTAAGAATTGGTAATAATTAAAGGAGAATTAATGTGAAATATTCTAATATTTTGAACCACTTGAATAAATATTCTAATATTTTGACTTTTCAAAAATTTTTTTTTTGCAATTAATCTTTTCAAATATGATATTAAATTTAAGATAACAAGTAAGTTTAATCAACAATAAGTTCTTAATAAAAATATCGTTTGCATATTTTCATTAAAAGATATTAAATTACCAAACGATATTTTCAATTTCTAAAAAAAGGTAATTATTCTAATATTTTGAATATGAGCTGTATCTTGAAGCATTTGAATGTGCATATTCATTTTCAGTTGTAATTTTTCAACACTATGCCACAGTGGTGATGATTTTAATGTTATTTAGTGTATTTTTGGTACTACTTGGTTATACCGTCGACCCTTTTCGCCAAACTAACAGCCAAGTGATACATATTGACATAATGTTTATTTTAAATAACGAAAGAACAAATTAATTGGTAAAAGATGAATGAAAATACAAATAAAAAGTGGAATTAAAAATCACTTGATGACGTTTTAAACAGATGTATCGTGTGTAATGTCAATGAATGTGACATTCACAATCATCCATTATTGTCATTTAATCTTATATGTTGGCGACATATTTTTGGTCGAGGGGATAACCAAGTAGTACCGTATTTTTTTATAATTTTATTTACCTTTAACAATATTTGTTTTTGGGAATGATTCTCATTGAATTTTGCACGCGCTGTCTTTAATATTTTTATTATAGTACCTTTTAATAATAAGCAAGTTGGAAATTGCACGTGAAGCGTAGCAAATGAGGTGCGTTCGTACGATAACGAAGTTTTAAAAATATTACTCTCATATATTAATCTCATAAAATTATAAATAGTGAATTACAATTAAAACGCTCATCAAACAATGTTCTCCCTATACCATTATGTAATGGAATATTTTTGTGTGGCTTTGTAAATCAATAATAAATGTTCTGTGCACCACAAATTATGTAAATGTACATTATAATATGTACTTTATAGTTGCATATAAATTTTATTAATTTCGAATGAGTGTAACACCATTAAAGTGCATTTGAAACATTTTTCCCCATTGACCGTAATGTAACGGAATACTTTTGATCGTCCCTGTAATTGATCTATGCATCCGATTTTCAAAAAATTTGAAATAACTCGACAAAATTATGTAATAATTATGCATTTTAAATTTCTAACGATTAAAATGCATTTGAAACTTTTTTCACCATTGACCGTAATGTAATGGAATACTTTTGATTGCCCCTGTAATTGATCTATGCATCCGATTTTCATAAAATTTGAAATGACTCGACAAAATAATGTTATAATTATATATTATAAATTTCAAACGATTCGGTTAGGTAGTTTTTGCGTTGTTATATTCGGACAGACAGACGGATGGACTGAACGACCACTATAGGTGCTATGTATTTACATAATTACGAACGCACCTAAAAACTAATAACTAATAAGTAAAAACTAATACATGTATAAGAATAGTTTATACGTGTAACACAATAGCCGTTGATGGCGGGAGCTCATGGCACGTGTTGAAAAATTTTATGAATATATAAAATCACTTTAATAACTAAATGTGAGAACTACACTTACATAATTATTTATCATCTATGTAATAAAAGCCTGTGACTGTCATCAACAGTTCCGGGCTACCCGCTTCACTTTTTATATGCCAAACGGCTATTTCGATTCTTTTACGTTACTTGAACGCAGATGATAAATTGCCAAATATTCTTTCATCACCATCATTTCATTTAAAATATAAACCTATCACCCATTAATTTAGAATACGTCACTTTTATTAAAAAATACATAAATTTAAAATATATATACATATTTAATTTAGCTTATTTAAAATACAACAACTAAAAAAAATATTTTTACAGTATATGTCCCTTGGCGAGAAAAAATATTTTCCGGCAACTTACATCTTATATCACATACAAAAGCAATTTTTTTCATATGTATAGAATTTATTTAATTTAATGAGACCATTAATCTATTTTTATGTAAAAACAAAAGTAATTTGTGTATAAACAAATATTGAATATGTTGTATATATTTATATGCATACAAATACATATAAACAAAAGAAAATCACCAGGTTTGTTTTCATAGCTATTTACATATTTTGGCAACTATTTCATTTTTTAAGCTCGGTATGCACAAAGCTCTAAAAAAATGTAAAGGCCCCTGTAGTGCAATAAAACCTACATAAGTATTTAATTGTAATCTTTCTATAGTAAAAAAAACTAGCCTTAAAAGGAATGACTCCTGGAATGATGCTGATGTGGAAGATTTCCGGAACTAACGAATCCGGGTTGTCCACTCCTTCCATGAGCCGAATAGACCAATCAGGAAAGTGCTCCGTCTATGCATCGCCGTATGGGTTACCATAAACAGAGGAAAGGTTACCATCGCCAACAATCGCCAAGTTTGTCGCCAACTTGGCGATATATCGCCAAATTTGGCGATCAAAATTAGTTGTCAAAAGTGACGCCAACTTGGCGATAACTGTAATATTTCGCCAAATTTTTAATTTTTTTACAACACCAGTCGTTTGATACATCATTTGAGAGGTTTGCAACTGCGGATTCATATAATGGATGTCTTGTGTGTTATCCCCCACTCTGTTCCCCAGGGGGGACACATTTTTAATTTCTTTGCAACATCAGTCGTGTTACACAAGATTTGAAAGGTCTGCAACTGCTTATTCATATTAAGGATGTCTTGTGTGTCACCCCCACACTCTGCTCTCCCCAGGGGGGGGGTGTCACATTTTTAATTTCTTTACAACACCAGTTGTGTGACACATCATTTGAAAGGTCTGAAACTGTTTATTCATTTTATGGATGTCTTATGTGTCACCCCCAATCTGCCCCCCAGGGGGGCACATTTTCAATTTTTTACAACACCAGTCGTGTGACATATCATTTGAGAGGTCTGCAGCTGCTTATTCATATTATGGATGTCTTTTGTGTCACCTCCCACTCTGCCCCCCAGAGGGGCACATTTTTAATTTCTTTACAACACCAGTCGTGTGACACATCAGTTGAAAGGTCTGCAACTGCTTATTCATACCATGGGGTATTGGCGAGCGCAGCAAGCAGGGGTAGCCAATAATTTGGAATCGCGAAGCGATTACGCGGGGGGTTGGCGAGCATAGCGAGCAGGGGGGCGGCGCCCCCCTAGTAATAATAAAATAAACTAAAATGTTTAGCAGAAAAAGCGGGAACAGTTCCATATCCTACTCTATTTTTTTAAACTATTTTGAAAATAGTTGTTGTCCTCGGTAAAGAACTGGGAAATCTGACGTATATCTGAATCTTTTTATTGGTTGAATTCCGCAACTTATTTTATATTATTCTTTTTCTGATTGGTCTATGTTTAATGTCAAAAATGAAATAATTCTGTTGCCACAATGACAAAAAAAGTAATAAAAACTTAAAAATAATAATAATTTGAAGATAAATTGTGATAAAGGTCACACAAATCTAATATAAAAGTACATTTTTTTCTACGCAACGGTGTAAAAACTTAAAATTTTTATTCTTTCGCCAATTTCGCTTTTTTCGCCAGTCGCAACAACAGAACGTCATACGGAATACTTTCCCAAATATAATATACGCACGGACATATCTAATTGCCATTATTTTGCCTGATATGGTGACCTGGCTATTGTTGTTTATTTATTGAGAAATTTTCGATTTTCTTTTTTAAAATGACATAAATAATTTTGCTCTATATAGTTATTGCATAATATATTATTTATTTATTATTTCCTCTTTCAAATAATAGAAAATAATTTACATATAGTATGTGTGTAACTGATATTCAAAAATTAAGTTATCTCCAAATTGTTACAGAAAACATTGCGCCAAAACTGATATGACGTTTGTGCCACATATTTTATTTAAACATCAAACGTTGTTGTATCTAATTTACATTCTAATAAACATATATTCTGTGATAACTTCAATTGAAATGAAGTTGACAACTAACTATCCGACTTCAAAAAAGAAACAAATGCAGAAGATTCATTCGCATGAACGGTAAAAAATATTAAACCACAAAAATAATAATTCGCAAAGCATTCCAACAATGAATGGACATGGACACTAATTCCTATGACGTCATAGCATGAAAATTTCATCAAAATCGGTTAAAGCGTTTCGGAAAAATTTTTATGGCGTGGGCCACCCTTATCACTTAGGGGTATTTAAAATAGATAACAACCTATTCTCAGACCTACTGTGTATACATATAAAATTTGATTAAAATAAGTTAAGTCGTTTCGGAGAAGTATGGCAATTAACACAGTGACACGAGAATTTTATATATTAGATTACCAATCGCATTTATTTGATATGAATTTTCCCAATTTACAGAGTGATATAAGATATAAATATCAATTTATAAAAATGTTTTACATGTTAGCATTTCTTTTCATTTGTGTCCTACGAGATAAACCTCGTTCCTTTCATTCTTGAAAGTCAGTTATCTCTCTTAAGAAAGTCGTTTGTGTAAATGAGAGGGTCATTAACTTGTCCTTGAAATAGATGGCAATTACATCGCACAGAAGGGTAAATAAAACATTCAGACAAAAGTATCTGTAAATCAGAATCTTTAATGCTTTACATAACTTTTGAATTTCTTGTGGTAAAATGATTCTAAATTTGTATAAAATAAAAAATAAATAAAGTTTCGTGTAATTGAGAGGGTCATTAACTTGTCCTTGAAATAGATGGCAATTACATCGCACAGAAGGGTAAATAAAACATTCAGTCAAAAGTATCTGTAAATCAGAATCTTTAATGCTTTACATAACTTTTGAATTTCTTGTGGTAAAATGATTCTAAATTTGTATAAAATAAAAAATAAATAAAGGTTCGTGTAATTGAGAGGGTCATTAACTTGTCCTTGAAATAGATGGCAATTACATCGCACAGAAGGGTAAATAAAACATTCAGTCAAAAGTATATGTAAATCAGAATCTTTAATGCTTTACATAACTTTTGAATTTCTTGTGGTAAAATGATTCTAAATTTGTATAAAATAAAAAATAAAGGTTCGTGTAATTGAGAGGGTCATTAACTTGTCCTTGAAATAGATGGCAATTACATCGCACAGAAGGGTAAATAAAACATTCAGTCAAAAGTATCTGTAAATCAGAATCTTTAATGCTTTACATAACTTTTGAATTTCTTGTGGTAAAATGATTCTAAATTTGTATAAAATAAAAAATAAAGGTTCTTGTATTTTAAAATATTTTTAGATGAATTCAGTATTTTTTTTAAAAACTGAGATTTTAGATATATTTTTGAAATAAGGAATAATCATATGTAGCGTTAAGTAAAGTGCGTAGAATTCATCGTTTACACACGAAATAATTCACCTACCCGTAAGACATGGTGACGTCACTGCAACGTCGTTGTGAAGTTACATTATGACTTTGTGACCATCGATTGTCGATGTGACGTCACGTGACGTCGATGTGAAGTCACAGTGACTAAAATGTGAAGTCGTTATGGCCGTTTTAGAGCTTTTTTATGACGTCACATCGTGACCACTTTGTGACGTCACACTGTGACCAATTTGTGAAAAGTGTGTCATTTGTGACTTCTTTGACATTAACATTGTGACGAACTGTGAAAATTTTTTTAGAAAGTCACATCTTAGTCACATTGTGACGTCACTGAGTGGTGACATTTTCGTCACAGATGTGATGTGACCAAAGTGACTCACAGTGACGTCATTGTGACGTCACTGTGAACATGCATGCTATGAGGGTACTCTCTTAAAATTTCAGCGAAAAAATAACTCAAGTTGAGCCGAAATTCGCTCATCTCAAGTTTTGAAAGGCAGCTTCTCATAAAGAGTTAAAACAACTCAAGTGAGTGAGTTGTTTTTAAACAATTTAAATCAAGATGAGTTATTTAAATAAGCAATCTAAATCAAGATGAGTAAATCATTTATAAAACAACTCATTCACGATTCATTAAATTACTGCTCTTTTATGAGAAGCCAAATCCACTCATTCGTTTTAAGAGTGTACAATACTGTCTATGAAGGAAAATCATTGAAAGTGTGTTCTCCGCTTTGGTGTGTCTTTTTAATCTTATCGGATTTTTCAGTGAGTTACGTTGTGTAACATATTTCAAAAATCATATATAGAAGGCATGGAAGAATTCATATACATTACCGGATATTCATAGTAATTATTATAAATGGATTTTTAGTGACTTGCCTGTTTTTTAACTTACTTCTTTTATAATAACTTTACTAATACCTTACTTACACATATCTCATGTCGTTGAAGGAGAAGATTTATTTTTAAATTATTCTGCTACGGTTGTAAGGGTTTTATAATTTATGTCTGATGCATCAGTTTTTGGTATTGATTTTTCTTTAACGGAATTTAATAAAAAGAAAGGAATATCTTTTCAGCAACCATTCATATAAATTACGTAATATACTAATTTTGCAACGAGGCACGATTAAAAAACTAGTTGGATGTGTCAATCCCAAAACTTTCTTCTATCTCATAAGTACATTTTAATATAAAAAAAAAAAAAAAAAAAGTGGTGACCCCAAAGTTACCCACTATCGAATTTCCTCGAACATTTGACCTAGCCTAATGAGATTCTGGTATTCGAAATCCTAAAACGCAAAATTTAATTAATATTCTGAGAAAATGAGCTTAGTAGTGCCTCATGTTGGGTAATTTATACTAAAACCTAATAAGCATCTATTTATGTCAAGACCTAACAGAATCCGAAATTTGATGGAATTTCGTCCATTAGTTCTTGAGTTATAACAAAAAATTTGCAAAACGTAGCACAGCAACACCATATCTTGGACAATTTATGCCAAAACGTAAAAAAGCGTCTAATTATGTTATGGTGTAAAAGAGTCTGAAGTTTGATGAAATTCTGTGCACTAGTTCTTGAGATATAGCTAGTTTAAAAAAAACCGTGTAAAATATAGCACAGCAGCACCATCAGTTAAAGGATTTATAACAAAACGTAATCATCGTGTAATTATGTTATATGTCATTTTGTAACAAAATCTGAAGTTTGATGAAATTCTGTGCGTTGGTTGTTGAGATATAGCTATCGGAAAATTTGTGCAAAATGCAGCATAGCTGCACCACCTGTTGCAAGGTTAATACCAAAATGTAATCAGCGTCTAATTATGTTATATATTCTAGGGTAACAGAATCTAAAATTTGATGAAGTTCTCTGCATTAGTTCTTGAGATATAGCTATCGCAAAATCGTGCAAAATGTAGCATAGCAGCGCCACCTATAGGGCAGTTCACACCAAAACCTTATCAGCGGCTATGCATCTCAAGGTATGGCGGAATCTGAAGTTTGGTGAAATTCTGTGCATTAGTTCTTGAGATATAGCTATCATGAAAATCATGAAACACGTGGCATAGCAGCGCCACCTACAGGCCAATTTACACCAAAACTTAATCAGCGTCTATGTGTATCAAGGGGTCACATAATCTGAAGTTTGGTGAAATTATGTGCATTAGTTCTTGAGATATAGCAATCTTGAAAATCATGAAAAACGTGGCATAGCAGCGCCACCTGCTGGCCAATTTACACCAAAACTTAATCAGCGTCTATGTATATCAAGGGGTCACAGAATCTGAAGTTTGGTGAAATTCTGTGCATTAGTTCTTGAGATATAGCAATCTTGAAAATCATGAAAAACGTAGTATAGCAGCGCCACCTGCAGGCCAATTTTCACCAAAAACCAATAGGCACTAATTCATATCAAGGTCTAACTGAATATAAAATTTTATTGAATTTCGAGCATTAGTTCTTGAGATAGAGCGCCCACAAATTTTTTGTCACATACAGACAGACAGACAGACAGACAGACAGACAGACAGACAGACGGACAGACTCACAGACAGACATTTTCTAAAAATAGTCAAAACGTGTTCAGGACCTTCTAAAACGTATAAATCCGTTGAAAACCGGAAGTCGAAAATTTTCATGAATCCAATACTTTCTTCTTGTAAAGATAGAAGAAAGTAATAATAATATTAAAATATTACTATCAACAATCTTATTTATTTGATATGAATTTTCGCTATATAGAAAGTAACACAAAGAGATAAATATTAATTTATAAAAACGTTTTATTTGTTATCATTTATTTTCATTTGAATCTTTAAGGGAGACCCGTACCCCATTTTCGGCCAAAAATCATCAAAAGTTCAAAATTTTTTTTATCTCAGAAAACGATAAAATACATATTTGCTAATATCCATGCAAAATTTCAGAACTCGGGGACACTTGGAACAGGTAGAAAATGAGCTTTTTTAATTGCACTCACTATAGAGTTTAAAGTAATAGAGGCCATTTAAAACGTGTTTTCCTGAAAATGACTTTTTTCACATTTTGCCTAAGTTCAAAGTACTAAGGCTCAGTGGTAAAATGATTTAGAAACAAAGTGTTTATGTTTTTAGAATCTTAAAAAAATTTTCAAGTAAGAAGAGATATTTTTTTTTAACTATTTCTGAAATTTTTACATAAATTGGTAAACATGAAAATTATAACGAATTTAAGGAAATTTACCATGCATATTTTTATTTATTTATTTTTTAGCCGATTAAAATAGAAAATTAAAAATATCTCTCCTTAGTTCTTTTTTATATACTATAACACTATTTAAGAAATTTTAGTAATACCAAAATATTGAAAATTGAATGAGGAGTAGTAATTTTAAAAAGTGTATTTTTCGACAAAAAAAATCATAAAAATCCCCATAAAAAATATACTTTTTAATAAAAAGTGAATTTTTTTGCTAATTATTCCTTACAAAAAGATTCTTAAGTAGTACCCCAAAATTCATTACTTTAAAATCAATAATAAAAATTTTGGGTTTTTTCTTACGGGTCTCCTTTAAAAAGATACATCTTGTTTCTTTTATTATTGAAAGTTGGTTATTTCTTTTAAGAAAGTCGTTTGTGTAATTCAGAGGATTATTAACTTATCTTTGAAATAGATGACGATTATATCGCACTAAAGAAAAACTGATGAATTTTCCCAATATAGAGTGAAACACGAAGAGATAAATATTAATTTATAAAAATGTTTTATTTGTTAACATTTATTTTCATTTGAGTCTTTAAAAGGATGCACCTTGCTTCTTTTATTATTGAAAGTCAGTTATTTCTCTTAAGAAAGTCGTGTATGTAATTCAGTGTATCAATAACACATCCTTGAAATAGATGACGATTATATCGCACTGAAGAAGGAGTAAATGGAAGAAGATTAACTCAATGACCTTTCAAAATCAGTTTCTATAATTTTTAAATTCCTTCTGGCAGTATTATTCTAAAGTTTCAAGAAAAATGTTTGTTGTATTTTTAATCTTTCTTAGATGTATACAGTTTTTATTCTAACTAATATTATTAAAAATTAAATACATCAAATGCATTATTAAATGCACTGCTTAGCCATTAAAGTGTATTTCACACAAAATAATTGAGTTAAAAACTGTCTAACGTAGATAATTGTTGGAAGTGTGTTTTACTTTTCCGTATGCAATTTCAGTCTTATCTGTTTTTCAATCTATTACGTGATTTGTATAAATTTTATAAATCATATATACGGGTTCACGGCAGAATTCACAAACATAACTGGATATTGAAAGGAAATGGAAATGAGAATGGAATTTTAGTGAGTTATATGATTTTAAATTACTTATTTATGTATGTCACATTTCTGAAGGAAGGAAACAATCTTTTAATATTCTTCTTTTAGCGTTGGAAGGTATTTCATAGTTTATTCCTAATGCATAATATTTCATTTTTCGTTAACAAGTTTTTATAAAAGAAAAAAAAACATTTTTTTCCAACAACTATCATACTAAACTACCAATATTTTAATTTTGTAAAGATGCACCAGTAAAGTATTATTTAAACATTACCATTAACAGTTTTATTTATTTAATTTAAATTTTCACTATCACATTTACACATTTACACACAGAAATAAATTTTAATTTATAAAAATGTTTTACATGTTAGCATTTCTTTTCATTTATGCCCTTTAAGATACATATTGTTACTTTCACTCTTGAAAGTCTGTTAAACTTGAAAGTCTCTCTTGACTGCCGCTGGCTGATTTTTTCGCACACTAACCTGCAGGTTTCACTGCAGCATAAGCAATATTTAAATTAATATAATTCTACAAATAAAACCCAGTTTTGAAAAATTAAGTTAGGATTAATACTCTCAAAGATTTTACACCACTACATAATAACATATTTTGTATCAAGTTGGAAAAAACATCTTTTTTTAATATTTTTAATAAATTACACAGAAAACAACATTACAATTTTACCCTTTTGCCGGGCAGTCAGGGGGTTAAGAAAGTCGTTTGTGTAATTCAGAGGGTCATTAGCTTGTCCTTGAAAATTTATATGGCGATTACATCGCACTGAGGAAAGTGTAAATCAAAGAAGATTAATTCAACGGTAAATGTAAATCAGAAGCTTCAATGCTTTATATAACTTTTCAATTCCTTGCGATAAAATGATTCTAAATTTGTAGAAAAAAAAGGTTCTTTTATTTTTAAATATTTTTAGATGTATCCATTATTTTCTTTTTAATCGAGATTTTAGATATATTTTTGAAATAAGGAAAAATCATATATAGAGTTAAGTAAAATGCGTAGCATTTATCGTTTACACACGAAATAATTCACATACAATGCTGTGTCTGATGGAAACTCATTGCAAGCGTGTTTTCCGCTTTGGTGTGTTTTCTTTTTTAAATCTTATCGGATTTTTAGTGTATTACGTGGTGTGATATATCTCAAAAATCATACATAGAAGGCAAGGAAACATTCACATACATTACAGGATATTAATAGCAATTATTAAAAATAGATTTTTAGTGACTTGTCTGTTTTTTAACTTACTTATTTTTTATAAACTTTACTATTAATTTACTTACACGTATCACATGTCGGTGAAAGATAAGATTGGATTTAAAAAAAAAAATTGATTTTTTTTTTTAGTGAAATTTAATAAAAAGAAAGAAACATTTTTTCCAGCAACATCGGAATAAATTACGTAATATTCTAATTTTGTAAAGAGACAAAAGTAAATTGTTATTTAGATATTATTATTAACAATACCATTTATTTCAAATGAATTTTCACCATTTACAGAGTAATTTAAAGACATAAATATCAATTTATAAAAATGTTTTATATACTGGCGTTTATTTCCATTTATGCCCTTCAAGAAACATATTGTTCCTTTCACTCTAGAAAGTCAGTTGTCTCTCTTAAGAAATTCGTTTGTGCAATTCAGAGGTTCATTAACTTGTCCTTGAAAATTTATATGGCGATTTCATCGGACTGAAGGAAGTGTAAATCAAGCGTAATATTTTTTTCCAACCACCTTCGTCGTTCTAAGCCCAAGCTCGCACTCTGATTGGTTGTTCCTCTCGGCACTGTTTTCATGTAACTTGGCGATAATCATACTTGACGTAGCGATAGATGCTTCCGTCGGGGAGTTTGATTTCCTTCCGAACCGAGTACAAAGTAACTTTTCTCTTGCAGCATTAGATTGGATGGAACGTGTCTTACTGAAAGCTGTACTCTTTAAAAGTTTTTGCACACAACTTTTTACTTTGTACTCGGTTCGGAAGGAAATCAAACTCGACGGAAGCGTCTATTGCTACGCCAAGTATGATTGTCGCCAAGTTACGTTAAAACAGTGCCGAGAGCAACAACCAATCAGAGTGCTTGGCCTTGGAATGACGAAGGTGGTTGGGAAAAAAATTACGCGTAAATCAAAGAAGATTAAATCAACGTATCTGTAAGTCAGAAGTTGATTACTTTACATAACTTTTCAATTCCTCGTGGTAAAATGATTCTAAATTTTTAAGAAAAATGTATCTTGTATTTTTAAATATTTCTATTGACATTCTTTTATTTATTTTTTTTCTAATTGAGATTTTAGGAATATTTTTGAAATAAAGAAAAAAAATCATATGTGGAGTTAAATGAAGTGACTATCATCGTTAACTCACGAAATAATTATCTTAAAACACTGTCTATGACGGAAAATCATTAAAAGTGTGTTTTCCGCTTTAGTGTGTTTTTTAATCTTATCTGATTTTTAGTGTATTACATGGTGTGATATACAGTCGACTCTCGTTAATTCGAAATCGGATAATTCGAATCTTCGCTTAATTCGAACTAAACATGAAGTCCCGAAATTTTCAATGGCAGAATAACGTTAAAAAGTTTCATTAATTCGAACTCATTTTCTCTTGACTTCGTTTAATTCGAACTAATGAGAATTCCGATTTTTCATTTTTCTTTTCTTTCTCACGGATTTATTATCATTTGAATAACTTTTTTCTTTGATTTTTGTCAAAATCGTTCCGAACGAGTATACATATAATCTAATGCATTTGATATCCACTTTCTTAGTGCCCCGTCTATCCCCGTCTACCACGTCTATCCTACCAAACTTTCTTTCATTGTGCTTGTTTCTAATCTTTTAATTAGTTTATGTATTTATTTATCTAATTTAATATAAAGTCATATTCCAATGACAACAGACGAAATAAATTTAAAAAACACTATAACATTAATTCATTTGTAATAATACCATATTAAACATGTTTTCATTTCTTATTTTCCATAATTCGAACTTCGGATAATTCGAACATTTCTTGTGGTCGCGACGAGTTCGAATTAACGAGAGCCGACTGTATTTCAAAATCATATATAGAAGGCATGGAAACATTCACATGTATTACCGGATATTAAGAGCCCACAATAATCACAGAAAAAGTACAAAAAAGACCCGGATGATAATGCAAAGTCTGTAGGAGCGTTCTTTTCAAATATCTCGCTCAAATTTTAATATTTTTACATGATTTTTTTGCACAAGATAGCTGAGGACAATCCACAACCGGCCTAGTTTTTACTTTTTCGTTTTTGCTTATATATTTTGTATATTACGATAGTTTCAGTTTCAGAACCGGTTTAAACCGGTTTCGAAAGTTAAAGTATTTTTTTAAAGAAAATATGAAACCAAAACTGAAAAAGTAAAAACTAGGCCGGTTGTGGATCGTCCTCAGCTATCTTGTGCAAAAAAAGCATGTAAAAATATTAAAATTTGAGCGAGATATTCGAAAAGAACGCCCCCATAGACTTTATATTAGCTCTCGACTTTTACCACGTGACTAGTGTGTGCTCTTAATAGCAATAATTAAAAATGGATTTCTTGTGATTTGTCTTTTTTTTTAACTTAATTATTATTAACTTTAGCATTAACTTATTTACACGTATCTCATTTCTCTGAAAGAGAAAGGTTTTCATAATTTATGCCTGATTCATGACTTTTGATGCTCCTTTTTCATTAACTGAATTTTATAAATAGAATTTAATTTTTTAACTTACTTGTTTTATATTAACTTTATTATTAACTTACGTACACGTGTTTCATTTCTTGAAAGAGAAGATTTGTTTTTAAACATTATTCGTTTGCTACGTTTGTAATTGTTTCATAATTTATGCCTGATGCACGATTTTTACTTACCCATCATACGTAGTATAGGGTAAGTCTTGCAATCGTTTTGAAAATCGAAAAATTTTTTTTGACGGATTTACACGTTTTAGATAGTGGAGATTCCGAAAAACATATTTTTAGAAAAAAAAAATTTGCCGTCCGTCTGTCTGTCTGTCTGTCTGTCTGTCTGTAAACGCTCTATCTCCCGAACAAATTGAGATAGAGACTTGAAATTTTGTATGTAGTTAGTATGTAAGAATGGGACGAACCCTATTTAATATCAGCAACCTCGATTATCCGGAACTATTTTTTTCGGACTCTCGAAAAATTCGTTCTGATGAAAGGTATATAAAAATTTTCGAATTTTTTTGTTCTAAGGAATGGACGTAAAAGGCAATAAAATAACACACATTTTGCATATAGAACGAAGTCGATCGGATTATTAGTTGCCGAGATATTTGTAATCCTGTTTTCCACATTCTTCGATTTTTCATGACCCTGTATTTCATTCAAATTTCAATTCAGAGGTATACTTTAATTGGAAATGAGACGCTTAATCCGACGCAATTAATTGTTAGTTAATAGAGTTATTATTTTTGGAGTTATAAGGATGTTTCTTTTACGCAATTTGGTACTACTTGAGTAGTTTGGCGTTTTATAGCATTACTATGTATTAACAATATTTAAATTTTGTTTATGAATTGCAATGCATTGTATTAATAGTTTTCACATGTTTTATTTTCATATACATATCCATAATGGGTAAGTATTACGGTGGCCCCCAACGACTAGTTTGATATTGATTTATCTTTAGCAGAATTTAATAAAAAGAAAGAAATATCATTTCCAGAAACCATCGAAATAAATTATGTAATACGGTAAAACCTCCATAACGGACACTCCCAAATAGCGGACACCCCTATTTAACGGACACTTTTCCAATCCCCACTCCCAAAATCTAAATTTTTGTATGTTTAACCTCTGAATAACGGACATTCCGAATAGCGGACGCTATTTAGGGTGATAAAAGATGAAAAAGTAATTTTTTAAGACGAAAAAAATGAAAAAAAAAAAGTAAAAAGGCCACTAAATTTATCAGGGAATTTTGTGTTCACAGACATAGGGGCTGGGGAAAATCCTCCCCCCTCCCACGTTCAGTGTTGAATTGAAGGGGTTGGACATCTTCCAGAGCATTGAAATACGTCCCCCGGGAAATTTTGAGATTTTATGTTTTTAACGATCAAAAAATGCAATCCCTCTCCCACCCCCGGAACTCCATAATGTCCAATAATGTCACTGAGAAAAACAAATTACATGTAATCGCAAGCAAAAGTTAACTTTTCTAACAGGTTTTTTCTTTTTTTTTTTTTTTTTTTTTTTTTCATAAGAATGTAATAAACAGTGGATAAAAGTGTGCACAATTTTATTTCAATTTTATTGCTTAAAAATAATTTTAATTTCTGATTAATTATATAAGAGAGGTTTTAGGACATATAAAAGTAAATTAATGAAACATTAAGCATTTCTTAGCGGTTTTTGAATCTCTGAGGTTTTCCCAATAGCGGACACCCCCGAATAGCGGACAATTTCTGCGTTCCCGAGGTGTCCGTTATTTAGAGGTTTTACTGTATTCTAATTTTGAAACAAAACACAAGTAAAATAAAAGTATCATTTAAACATTACAATCAACAAGCTTATTCATTTGATATGAATTTTATTATTAACTTATTTACATGCATCTAATTTCTTTGAAAGAAAATATTGGTTTTTTAAATATGCTAATGTTGTTATGGGTTTAACAATTTATGCCTAATGCATGACTTTTGGTTTTTTATTTTTATTTAACGGAATTAAATATAAAAAAAGAACTATCTCTTTCAACAACTATCTAATTAAATTGCATAATGTTCTAATTTTGGAAAGATACAACAGTAAATTTTTTTTAGATATTTTTATTAACAATCCGATTTATTTTGTATGAATTTTCACCATTTACAGATAAATGCAAAAAGATAAATATCGCTTGAAAATTTTTAAAAATGACTTACATGTTAGGATTTCTTTTCATTTATGCCTGCAAGATACATATTGTTCCTTTCACTATAGAAAGTCAATTATCTCTCTTAAGAAAGTCGTTTGTGTAATTCAGAGGGTCATTAACTTGTCCTTGAAATAGATGAAGATTACATTACACTGAAGAAAGTGTAAATGAAAGAAGACTAAATGAATGGCCTAAGTAAATCAGAAGATTGAATGCTTTACATAACTTTTCAATTCCTTCAGATAAAATTATTCTAAATTTGTAAGAAAAAAAATGTTTCTTGTATTTTTAAGTATTCTTAGATGTATTCAGTACTTTTTTTTTAAACTGAGATTTTAGATCTATATTTGAAATAAAGAAAAATCATATGTAGCGTTAGGTAAAATGCGTAGCATTCATCGTTTACACACGAAGTAATTCACTTACTTCACTTACTGTCTATGATAGGAAATCGTTGAAAATGTGTTTTTCGCTTTGGTATGTTATTTAACCTTGTCGGATTTTTTAGTGAATTACGTGGTGTGATATATTCCGAAAATAATACATTGAAGGCATAGAAGAATTGTCGGATATGGAAAAAATTTTAGTGACTTGTCTCTTTTTTAGTTATTTATTTATTATTAACTTTTTTAAAACTTACTTAAATTTATGTTATTTCGTTGAAAAAGAAGATTCGATTTTTAAATATTATTCTCTTAGCGTTGATAAGGGTTTTATAATTTATGCCTGATGCAGGACTTTTTGATATTGATTTTTCTTCAACTATATTTATTAAAAAGAAAAAAATATCTTTTCCAGCAACCACCAGAATAAATTACATAATTTACTAATTTTGTAACAAAGCACCAATAAAATAAAAGTACTATTATTATCGGCAAACTTATTTATTTCATATGAATTTCATTATTAACTTACTTACACGTATCTCATTTCTTTGAAAGAAAAAATTGATTTTTTAAATATTATTTTGTTAGCGTTGGTAAAATTTGCACAAATTATGCCTGATGCATGATTTTTTGTTAGTGATTTTTCTTTAACTGAATTTAATCAAAAGAAAGAAATATCTTTTTCAGCAACCATCGAAATAACTTACGTAATATTCTAATTTTGTAAAGAGACAAATGTGAATTGTTATTTATATATTATTATTAACAATACCATTTACTTTATATGAATTTTCAGCATTTACAGAGTAATGTAAAGACATACATATCTGCTTACAAAATGATTTGCGTGTTACATTTCTTTTCATTTATACCTTTAGAGATGCACATTGTTCCTTTTACTCCAAAAAGTCAGTCATCTCCCTTAAGAGCCCACAATAGTCACAAAAAAAAGTGCACAAAAAGACCCGGATGATCATGTAAAGTCTATGGGAGCGTTCTTTTCGAATATCTCGCTCAAATTTTAATTTTTTGCATGATTTTTTTGCACAAGATAGCTCAGGGCAATCCACAACCGGGCTAGTTTTTACTTTTTCAATTTTTGTTTCAGATTTTCTTTAAAAAATTACTTGAACTTTCGAAACCGGTTTAAACCGGTTCTGAAACAAACTATCGTAATATAAAAAATCTATAACCAAAATCGAAAAAGTAAAAGCTAGCTCGGTTGTGGATTGCCCTCAGCTATCTTGTGCAAAAAAATCATGCAAAAATATTAAAATTTGAGCGAGATATTAGAAAAGAACGCTCCCATAGACTTTACATGATCATCCGGGTCTTTTTGTGTACTTTTTCTGTGACTATTGTGGGCTCTTAAGAAAGTCGTTTTTGTGATTCAGAGGGTCGTTAACTTGTCCTTGAAATAGTTGGTGATTACATCGAACAGAAGACAGTGTAAATGGAAGGAGATTAAAGCAATGGCCTCTGTAAATCAGAAACTTGAATGTTTCGTGTAATTTTCCAATTCCTTGTGGTAAAATGATTTTAAATTTGTAAGAAAAACTCTTCTTGCATTTTTAAATGTTCTTAAATGCATTCAGTTTTATTTTCTATTTGAAATTTTAGGAATATGTTTTTGAAATAAGAAAAAATGATATGCAATATTAAATAAAAGCGTAGCATTCATCGTTTACTCACGAAATAATTCGCTTACACTGAAAACAAAATCAGTTAAATTTGAGGCAAAAACTTCTGCAAGCAATGTTGTCAGCAATTTTAACTGCAGCAAAATTAGATGTCTTAAAAAAAAAATTACGTCTAATTTTACTGCAATTTTTACAGCAAAAACTGCTGGCAGCAATGTTGCCAGTAATTTTCGTCGTAAAAACTGCAGTAAAATTTGATGTCTTAAAAAAATTACATCCAATTTTGCGGTAAATTTAACGGATTTTTTTTTTTTTTTTTTTTTTTTTTTTTTTTATACAGTATACAATACTGTCTAGGATAGAAAATCGTTGAAAATGTGTTTTTCGCTTGGTAACTTTTTGAAACTTATCCGATTTTTAGTGTATTTCGTGTTGTGACTTATTTGAAAATTCATATGTAGGGGCTGTGGGAGAATTCACATACATTGGAGGACATGAATAGCAATAATTAAAAATGGATTTTTAGTGATTTGTCTGTTTTTTTAAATTCCTTATTTCTTATTAACATACTTATGCTTATCTCATTTCGTTGAAAAAGAAGGTTGGATTTTTAAATATTATTATTTTAGCATTGGCAAATGTTTAAAAAAAATGCTTGATGCATGACATTTTGTTATTGATTTTTTAAATTGAATTTAATAAAAAAGAAAGAAACATCTCTTTCAATTTTTAAATATTACTATTAATAATCTTATTTATTTTATATGAATTTTGTTATTAACTTACTTATACTTATCTCATTTAATTAAAAGAAAAGATTTGATTTTTAAATATTATTCTGAGAGAATTGGTTAGGATTTCATAATTTAAGCCTGATGCAGAGCTTTTTGTTATTGATTTTTCTTTAACTGAATTTAATAATTATAATAATAAAAAAGAAAAATCTTTTTCCAGCAATCATTGAAATAAATTACGTAATATTCTAATTTTGTAAAAACACAACAGTAAAGTATTATTTAGACGTTATTATTAACAATCACATTTATTTGATATGAAGTTTCACAATTTACAGAGTAATTGTAGACATAAATATCAATTTATAAAAATCTTTTACATATTGGCAGATCTTTTCATTCATGTCCTTCGAGATACATATATTTCCTTTTACGCCAGAAAGTCAGTTATCTCTCTTAAGAAATTCGTTTGTGTAATTCAAAGGGTCATTATCTTGTCCTTGAAATAGATGGTGATTACATCGTAAGGTACTCTGGGGTAATAACGCCACGTTAAGGTTCTACTAGTATTCACATCTCAGTTTTAGATTGTATTTTTCAAACAAGCATATGATTTGATACAGCAACTCATTGACTATCAATATAAAAAAATAATTTAACAGATATGTATTCATAAAATGTAATGGCGTGATTTCTTGACCAATGCTATTTGGCGTTATTACCCACCTGTATGGGTAATAACATTTTGCAAATAAAACTATAAAATAAGATGGAATAATTGCATGTAGATTGACCAATTCTAAAAATACAAACTCTACAAACTTAGAAATTGACAAATTGCATTCTAAGCTATTGAAAATGTTAATTTTTTTGTGAAAGTGTAAGAAAAATAAATGTGTGGTGTGTGGGGGGGGATGAGGCAAAATAATATCAGACCGTGAGCTTCTTTTTGCTTAAAAAGGACCACTTAAATAGAATTATTAGAAACATTGCACAGTTTTAACTGTCTTTATTTGAATCAGTATTTAGGACGTAGCTCGGCCACTGTAGGGAATCAAACGGGGTATTAATGCCAAGGATTGGCGTTATTACCCCGTTATAGTTATTACGCTGTACATTTTAAATTACAAATTATCTCGAGAAGATATCTAAAATCTTCAACAACATTTTTAAAGTCCGTGAAATGTACTACAAATTTATGTAATTAACAAAGTATTTCCGGATAAAAAAAATAGTCTACACATCACAAAACGTATTTCGCAAATTTTAGCTCAAGGGTTAATTTTAGTTGCTTGTAAAAACAATAAGACCTAAAAATGAAACAAATTAACTTGAAGCTTTTTTTACGATTTATATGACTCAAAACCATTCTGAGCAGAACACATGGATGTCATTTACCAGATTATTTCATAATTATGCATAATATTAGCACTTGGCGTTATTACCCCGCCTGGCGTTATTACCCCAGACCACACAACAAAAGAAAGTGTAAATGAAAAAAGATTAAAGCAAGAGCCTCTATAAAATAGGAGCTTGAATGCTTTACGTAACTTTTGAATTATTCGGGGTAAATTGATTTTAAATTTTTAAGAAAAATGTTTCTTGCATTTTTAAATATTCTTACATGCATTCATTTTTTTTCTAATTGAGGTTTTTAGGTATTTTTAGGAGGTGGTTTTTAGGTATGTTTTTCTAATAAGGAAAAATTATATGTAGCATTAAATAAAGTGTGTAACATACATTTTTTACCCCCGAAATAATTCGTTTGCAATGCTGTCTATGATAGAAAATCGCTGAAAGTGTGTTTTCCACTGTGGTGTGTTTTTTTAATCGTATCGGTCTTTTAGTGTATTAAGTAGTGTGGTGTATTTCCAAAAATCATATATAGCAGGTATAGAAGAATTCACGTACATTACCGGATATGGATAGCAATTATTAAAAAAAGATTTTCAGTGTCTTGTCGGTTTTTTAATTTACTTATTATTAACGTTAGCATTAACTTATTTACAAATATTTCATTTCTTTGAAAAGGAAAATTTGACATTTAAATATTAATGTGTTAGCGTTAGTAAGGTTTCATAATTTATGCCTAATACATGACTTTTGATGTTCCTTTTTCATTGATTGCATTTAATAAAAAGGAAGAAACATCTTTTCTAGCAACCTTCAAAATAAATTACGTAATATTCTAATTTCGCAACGAGACGCCATTACACTGTAAAAAATGTCAGATGTTTTTGAATCTATAAAAATGTACTGTGATCAAAAACGAAAATATACAGTAACATCTTCTAACTCACCTAAGATTTCGAAAACCGTTCCTTTACCTTGAAAAATCGTAGAAAACTATTTGTTTTTGAAAATTAAATAAAAAATTATAAAAATTAATTTTTATTAGCTGCCCGTCCTTTTCGGAAGCGTTTCTAAGTAGCTTTTACAGTACAATAATCACTTTTCTCAAATCAAAATATCACTTTTTCAAATGCTACCAATTCATACGAAAATATTTTGATATTCAGAGAACATGTTTAATAGACAAACATACAATTTTAACAGTATTAACATTAATATGAAAATTAACATTGTTTTGCTACAATTGCACGCACAAAATCAGTTATGCAACTGAAAATGTTAACTTGAAAATTGGTAGCATCCGAAAAAGTGATATTTTGATTTGAAAAAAGTGATTATTGTACTGTAAAAGCTACTTAGAAACGTTTCCGATAAGGACGGGCAGCTAATAAAAATTAATTTTTATAAATTTTTATTTAAATTTATAAAACAAATGTTTTCTGGAATTTTTAAAGGTAAATGAACGGTTTTCGAAACTTTAGGTGAGTTATAAGAGGTTAATGTATATTTTCGTTTTTAATTACAGTGCATTTTTATAGATTCAGAAACATCGGACATTTTTTACAGTGTAAAAATAGTAATATCTAAATATTACTATTAACAATCTTATTTATTTGATATTAATTTTCACCATGTAGAAAGTAACACAAAGAGATAAGTATTAAATATTAAAATGTTTTATTTGTTATTATTTATTTTCATTTGTGTCTTTAAAATGATGCATCTGGTTTCTTTATTATTGAAAGTCAGTTATTTCTCTTAAGAAAGTCATTTGTGTAAATCAGTGGATTCTTAACTTGTCCTTAAAATAGATGTTAATTGTATCGCACTGAAGAAAAACTGATGAATTTTCACCATATAGAGACGAACACGAAGATATAAATATTAATTTATAAAAATGTTTTAGATTAAACTACTAAAAGCATGTTTGAAACATTCATGCATTTAGCGCTAGGAAACATTTAGAATATCCTTGTTTTTAATAACGTTTGTTAAAAATAGTATAATTTCTATTTTATAAGCAGTTACAAAAAATTAGGTTTTTTTTTCAGAACATTCTGAAAAAGGGAAGAATAAGAGGTTAAAGATGCATTTTTCAGCGTTTCACGCCGAATCTTTTTCGTTACCATTTATTTACATTTGGCGACTGTTTTTTATTTCTTATTCGCCAGTTTACTAATGTTAATTAAAAGCCAGCAAGAGCCCTGACTCAACGGCTTCAGCAAATCAGAAGCTTTGCATAACTTTACAAAAGGTTAGAATGATAATTTATGTAAAATTATTTGTAAAATGATTCTAAATTTATAAGAAAAAATTATGTTGTGTTTCTAAAACTTCTTCGATGAAATTCAGTTTTTATACTGAATGAGACTCTAGGAATATTTATAAATTAAAGAAAAATTACAGGTATATTTAAATAAAGTTCGTATCATATATCATTTATTTAGTCACAATATAATTGATGACAGGACATTCAATAATCGACAATTGGTTAAAGTGGATTTGTACTTTTAATCTTCTCTGATTCTTAGTGTATTATGTGGAGTGAATAAATTTTATATGCGATATAAAAGGTACAAAAGCAGTATTCATATAACATACCGGATATAAGCATCAATTGCACTAAATTGATGTTTAATGAATTATGCGAATTTTACTTATTTACTATGATATATATCGTTTTCTTAAAGGAAAATATTGAATTTTTAATCAATATTCTTTTATCGTTGGAAAGTGTTTCACAATTTACGCCTGATGCACGATGTTTTTGTTCTTATTTATCATTAACTGATGTAAAAAATGACTTTTCCCGCAACCATCAAAACTCATAACGTAATATTCAGTAATATGACACCAGTAAAGTAGCATTTAGGTATTTCTATTAAAAAATGTTACTTATTTGATAGGAATTTTTGGCATTTAGATATCAATACTTAAAGCTAAATATTAATTTGTAAAACTGTTTTACTTGTTAGCATTCCTTTTCATTTATGTCCTTCAAGATACACAGCGTTCTTTTTACTCTTAAAAGTCACTTATCTGTCTTTAAGGGTTCCGGGACAATTTTTATTTATTGAATCAAAATTTTGAAATTTTTTGTGATGGTTAAACAAAATCATGTAATAAAACTTTTCATATTTTTTTTAATTTAAAATTCATTAAAAAGTGAACTGATTTATATCAGTTAAATCAGTTAAAATCAGTTAAAATCGTTATAACTAAAAATATTATTTGTAGAATTTACATATTTTCTACATTTAAATAAACAGAAATACATTAATTTTAATTTTGATTCAGTATTTTTAAAAATAATAGTAAAAAAAATTATATATTTAAAGCGTTTTTTTAATAAAAAAAAAAGATGTAACTTTACTTTAAAAAAATCTCATTTCCAAAAACATTTTTTTTTTCAAATTTGACAAAATTTCAAAAAGACATGTTGCAAGTTTGAAGTTTTTATCTTTAACGGTTTTTGAGTTATACCAATTTTAATCGGAAAAAGTGTGAAGTTTTTGAAAACTTACTATTTCATACTTTGCTGTCTAAATTGTTTTCCTGAAAACTATCACTAATTTTTAATGCAGAATTTCTAAGCAGGGAATTGTTGCTATAATATAAATTCCTGAGCAGAAAATTTCAGCTTATGACAATACGCTGAAATATATCACGAATGTATGTTTTATTAATATTAAAGTATAATTTTTATTTTACAACTTTCAGTTAAATTATTTTTAGAACTTTCGCTGTCACATATTTTAACTTTGAATATACAGGATGATAATAATTTTTTTTTTTACAAAAAGTGGGGTGACAGTACATATCAAGACAAACAACATTAAATAGGAAACCAAGGATATCCCAAACGTTTTCCGAAGAAGATAGCCGTCATTAAACTTTAGGGTCCAAAATTTCAAATAATAATGAAAAACGGAAAAATTGGACGATAGATATATGCGGTTTTCATTAAAACTTATTTTTTTTTTGTCAGTATTTTGTTGAAAATATATTATAAAGATAAATTTCAAAAAATGGCGATAGAGGGCGCTTTAGACTTTGGAATAACGGAGAATTAATTTTTACTGTTATATTTACATCTCATTATTTTTTTTAGAAGCTTAGACATAAACATAAATTTTCAGCTCAATTTCTGAATCGGTGGGAGTGTTTAAGTACTGCAAACTGAACTGTGTTCAGGGGGGGGGGGGGTTGCGCTACTTAACCATTCCCAATGATTCAGATTCTGAGCTCAAACTTTAAGTTAATGCTTAAACTTTTGAAAGCATACTGCAAAAAATAATGGTAAAATATAGTTGTTTGTTACTCCAAGGTCTAACTTCTTCGGTCGCTAGGTCCCCATTAGGGGACCTCTGTTCTTTTTCATATAAAAACTAAAATTTTGAAATAAAATATCACAAACTGGCTAACTATTTTTCGGTGTTCGTACATTCTCTAATAACATAAATATAACAGACTATTATAATATCTAAAGAACTATAACTATGAGCTTAATTATCGAATTTAGTGATATTTTATAGTATTATCTGAATAGTTTATACCGTTCTATTTACTTTATAAGTACAGAACGTTTAATACTAAAAAACAAACATTTCATCAATAGTTTTCGACTTTAACTTATTTCATGCACAGTATATACCTTAACTAATTTTATACGAAAACATTTGCGTTGTGTGATAATACAAGCCTGCAGTCTGTTTTGATAAAATATTGAACAAAAGTGTTGTGATCCAATAAAAGTCTGTTAAAAGAATAATATTTAATAATAAAGATAACTTTAAATTTTAAAATTTTACACAAAAAGGATCTACTAATTCCCTTTGTTGATCTTCAAATCGTCCTGACAACTTTAGGGCAATTTTAAGTAAATAAAAAATCAGTTTACGAAAATAGATCTAAATCCAAAAAATCCACTGACAATAAAGCTTAAAAAGCCTTTTTATAAGAAGCTTGTTGGCACTTAACTGTAAAAGGTTACTAAACAACTAACTTAAGTACTTTATGTATATTAATGATTTTACTGCTTTCAATTTTAACAGAGTAAACATATTACCTGGTGAAAAACTGCCTTTTTTAGACCAGTAAAAATATTTTAAAGGGCTTTTAGAACTAATATAATTAAATCATAATGAAAATGCTTTTACTTTTATTCACCTTAAAGAGGGTTTTTTTTTTTTTTTTTTTTTTTTTTTTTTTTTTTTTTTTTTTTTTTTTACCTTCAGTTTATATAGAAATGATTAATTTTAATGGAAGCGACAGACTAGAAAAAAAAATACTCAAAAAGTTAAATTAAAAAATAATAAATCATAAAAATAAATTTAAAATTGGAAAGAATAATTTTGTTACATTTAAACATTATAGTTTTGATGTGTAGATATAAAATTGATTTTCAAATTGTAGGTAATTGTTTATTTATTTTTTATTTTATCATGTGATTGAGGGAAATTGTTAACAAGTCGGAATATGCACTTCAAATGTGGGAAATGACGTGCGTTTGTACTATAATTAATTTTATAAATATTCAGATCTTGGTTTAATATCTGTTGTAACTCTTATTCAAAAATGCGAGAATTCAAAATGTATTACGATTCTATATACTAAGTTCAATAATACACAAATAGAGTACTCAATCTCAAATACAGCATCATCATCATGGAAATTTAGAATCATGACCTATCATAGGTATTATTGAATTAATTACGTATGATTGGGTTTAATAGAATGAATAAATCATTTACTAAATTTGTTAAAGTTTTGATTAGATGTTAATAAAATTTTAAAAAAATCGGCAAATTCTGCAAAGATTCAATATATTAAATTTTAACTTGTTGTGCTGTGTAATTTTTGCACTATAATATGCAAAGCGATGAACAGACAGATGAATGGACCAGAAACGGTTATATATACCACTATCTGACTGATATATCTATCTGGAGTTTATGTGTACATGCGGTCATTTTGTGTTGGTTAAGCTTCACTTTTTCGAAGTTACGTGGAGTTTTTCATGTTTAATGAGTTTATTTTTTGGCTCTATTGGATGTCCTGTAATATCCTGCAAAATTGAGTAGTTTTTATTTTCATTGTGAAATCCAATGTGAATTCCTCTTCCTTTTGTTCAACAGAACATTTTATCGCTTTAACATGACTGCGGACATTTTCCTATTCTAAATACAGCCCAATTCCCAACTCAGCGTTACACATCGAAAGGCAAAAGTTAAGGTGAATAGCCCCATCATAATTGCCAAATTCTGAATATTCCAGTTTATAAGATGCACTGAAAAATAGAAGAATATTTTAGAAAGACAACATGAAAGTATATATTTTAAATTTGTCAGAATGTTTTGTAAATGGCTCCTTCACTATATCCAAATTTTCCGCTTTATAAAACGTACCCCAAAGTTGAATGTAGTTTTTTTAAATAAAAAAAGGAACTATACATTTGCTATTAAAACAGACTCTATATTATTCGAGTATTAATACAGTATTATTAATTACTGCTGAATTATTTCTTCCCCCATTTAACTTCAGAGCAGAATTTTTATTTCATTTCCATTAGCTCGAATCTTAAACTTCGAAACACATCATTCTGATATCGAAATGTTAAATATGTTCGAGTATTAATAATTAAATAAGAAACGGAGGTCCCTTTTCATAAACCAAGCACTGTAAAAAAAAAAAAAAAAAAAAAAAAAAAAAAAAAAAAAAACGGACGATTTTACGGAAGTATTATTGGTAATATGGACGACAGTACAATTTACTGTTTTTTAACGCAAAAATTCCGTTTTTTGCGATATTTTCCCGGAATTTACGGAATTTTTTTCATTTAAAAACAGTAAATATTATTGGCATCCAGATTACCAGTAATACTTGCTTAAAATCGACCGTTTTTTTTTTTTTACAGTGAAGGACCAAAGAAGTTAAGTCATATGGTTCAATTACGAAAACCGAGTTTCTCGGTGTATAAGAAATACTCAAAGAATTGAACACTTATTATTTTCAGAGTACACTAAAAAATTAATTCAAAAAATAATAAATTGTTAAATTTACTGAAAATACTGCCTGCAGCAATGTTGCCAGCAGTTTTTACTGTAACAATTGCAGTAATATTAGATGTATTTTTTTTAATTACATCTAATTTTACAGTAATTTTTACGGTACAAACTACTGGCAACTTTGGTGCCAGCAGTTTTTGCTGTCAGTTTAACGGATTTTTTTACAGTGCACGACAAACCTCAGGCATCAGGTCGCCAGAGCGACAAAAAATTCTTTTTGGCGACTAACATTATACATGCATATTAATTTTATTTAGCTTTTTTGCAAAAATAAATGCAAAAATATTTATTTATAATAGCGCAAATATTTGCAGTGGAAGAAAATGTACCATACTGCGCTTCAAGTAGGAAACAATAATTGACCAAAATCAAAAATAAACTCCGTTCATACTTAAAACAGGATAGTATGAACAGTTTATTGTTTATAAATTTAAATGCACTACCTTTAAATGATTTCAATCCTGAAAAATCTATTGACAAATGATATTTCAAATCAAAATCTCAAAGGCATTGTTAGTTTATGCATATAATTTATTGTTGTTAACTTATTAAGGATATTAATTTGTCTACTGTTTCAATATTTTATTTCATACTTCGTTTCTATTTAAGTATTACAAAGTAAAAGTGGTATTATGTAAAATTTTTTGCACATTTTTTTTTATTGAATAGTAAACTTGTTCACTGCAAAATGATAAATATCATTCAAAAATTGCAGAATGCAATTATGAATAGCCAGTATTCCAATTTCACAATGAATGCGTGAATAACAGAGAAATTATTCTTAAAGCTGGTTCCTAAGAATTTTACCTTGGGTATAAGAATTTTCAACTTTTGTTTGTTCCAGCTTATTTTAGGAAAAAGTCATGAACATACCATATATATTTGAAATTTGCCAGATACAAAAGCCCCCATCACCATTGCCATATGTGTCAGACGTATTTGGAATTTCAATACTTTATTTCAAGCGAAACTTGAAAATACATATTTTTCATGGAATCAGAAATTGCGGTAGATGACACAATCACCATTAAAAAATTTTCCAGCGTATAAACCATACTACAAAACTGAACACTTTTTTTAGTGGAAACACGAAAAAACTAGTATAAAAATTTCAAAGTATTGCGGTAAATTACCTTATTACGAGTACCGAGTTTTTGGTGAATCAAATGTACTCCATAATTAAAAAAAATTTTATGTGAAAAATATGAAAGTATGTATTCGAAATTTTAGTAGAAATTATGATTATTGGTTCCAAGATTTCTTATGCTTATTTCTTCTCTTTCTTTCTGCTCCTTTTCTAAAATAAGTGCCCATAAAAAGGCTTCTTTTTATGAGAAAGATCTTTTTTTTTAAGAATAAATTAATAGTGTTTTAAGATTGAATGTTTCATTTTTAAAACATAAAAATAAAATAATGAAGATACCTAATTAAATCTTTATGCCAAAATTCAGTCACAGTGTTTGAAAATATTCTAAAACAGATTGTTTTATATTACTAAATCTGTAGCATATAAATCTCCAATTAAAAGAGTTTTTCTATTAAAGTATATATTTTCTAAACATTAAATATGAATCTTCATACACAAATTACGTAATTAAATCAATGTAACTAATTCTATTTTATTCCTTTCATTTTTTTTGCATGTTTTAAATACCGTAAAATGGGGTGAATCGAAACACTTTTCAACTTCAACGTTAAAAAAAAGTAACAACTGATATTTTAATTTTTTTATTTTTGTACTAGAAACTTCGGTCTTGTCTTGTTCTTTACATTTTAAGCAAAAACGAAACATTTTTACAGTTTATATATAAATTATTTATTGTTTCATAACATTTGTTCCGATTCACCCTGCAGATAGGGGTGAATCGGAACAAATGTTATAATCTTTATTTATTCCAATTCAAACTTTAATAGGGTTAATAAAAACAGGTAATAATGATAAGGGAGGGATAGGAACACGTAGCTATTGTGAAACCAAGCCGTTATTTTATATACAAGTAAAGATATGCCCTATTAAAACTTAGAAAACAACTTTAAAATCAATAAAAATTCAAATTTGTTTTAAGAAATTATATTCGAATTGCAGAAGTAGAATTTAATACAAATTCAGCCTTGTTCTGTGTTATCCTTTACTAGTAGTCAATGGATAAGTGAATATATTGAGTAGCCCCAATCGCTGCATGTATTAATACGATCTACTATTACATCCTCATCCCCCAGCCCTTAGTACTGTTTGCATCCCTCTCTTTTTTAATTGATTTTTCATTTTGCGATGTTTGTGCAATGTTGTGGATGTCAGAGAATAATTCTGTGCAGTTTTTCTAACTAATTAACTATTTTTAAGTTCTTTTATTGTGTGTTCCATGTCTGTACGATTAGGCGTTGTCTTTTTTGTTTAACCAAGTAATTTCTTGGCACCTTTAAACTCTTCAAGTAATTAGAACAAACAAAATATTGTTAAAATACATATTCATACTTATATTTTCATATATTACATGAAACTATTACTGTATAGAAAAATAAACCATGGGAGAAAACGTATTCCGATTCACCCCGTAAATCTTAAACCTCTGATGTTACAAGCCATTTTTCATTTTTTCATTATATTTTTTAAAAACAAACAGAATTTATTACAGCATATCGTTTACAGGTCTATCATTAATTAAAAATCCCCTCTTTTGGGTTTAGAATACGAAAAATACTATAGCTACATACAAAATTTTGAAGACGTTGAAAAAATGAGGTTTTTGAGGATACCCTTGAAGTTTTTTATATCCTCCAGTAGTAATGCCAACGTGTCAAAACTGAATTTCCCAACTGTTAATGTTATTACTTTCTTGTAAAAAATTGGCAACTAAAAATATCATCTCATATATTTATAAAGAATTTATTTGCATGAACGAGAAGTTTCGTTCCCATTCACCCCGCTGTTCCTATTCACCCCATTTTAAGGTACTGTGTTAAGGGGTCTCCATGGCTGAGTGGTTAAGGCGCCACGCAGCCAATCGCCTGAGAGCGAAGAGGTTTGGGGGTTCGACTCACGTTGGCCCTTGCACACTCTTTGTAGAGCTCTCGGCTGTAATTTCTAGTGTTGTAAATTTTCTTACGCTATCTCGCCCTTCTATATTGACGATGACTTACAAATGGGCTTTCATTGTCAAGCACAAGAATCAGATTTATGTGTTCAATTAAATGTAAATAATGTGCTAAAAAACGCTATTTTTATAAACATGAGACATACCAAAAAGAGTAAACAATAAAAGGGTAAAATTATTCTGTGAAACGTCGCGTAATTTTAAGTCGCTTTTTAAAGGCAAAAGATTTGTAGTATGCACTCTAAAACACAATAATTCTAAAATACCAAGATATATTACGATGAGCGCGTTCAGCCGAGTCACTGACTACGTACCTGTAGAATTGTTTAGTTACCAAAGCGTTCAGTATTGCTAACCCAAACGCCACCAATATCTGTCAGCGGAAGTAACTAAAGTGAATAGTAAGGGATCGAACAAACCCAGAAAAATTTAGGTTACTTTTTCACGTGAACGGTTACAAAAACATTTATGACAACAATAATAATAGAATAATTACAGCAACGTAATACAGATGGCGCTACTGGTAAACAATACCAATGGAGTCTAGTTAATCTGTTAACGGGTTAGAAAGGTCATCTTATCAGGACGTAATGTAACCGGTCACGTTGGTCACTTTGGTCAGGTCAGCTGAATGTGTTCTATAGTTCATTATCATTTGTGCTTAAGGACCAGACACATCTCACTTTTTTCTTGCGGTCAGGCGTCGCTATTTTTTATCTCTCGTGTCGGCGCTTTGATGTATAAATTGCTGTTTCAGTGAACTTTTTTGAACTTCAAGAGATAAATCGAACTCGAAATCAGTTGACAGCTTTACGACTGAAGATGGGGTAGATAAAAGTTCCCCTTCCTTTGTCAATTTGGTAGGGTCAGTCCCTCAAAAATCATTTAAAGAAGTTTCACCTTTGTTCCGTACGGAAACAAAGATAGATTTATTGCTCTTTTAGTGTAATAAAAAGTAGTGCTGTTCGCTCGCAGCCTTAAAATCACTGTCTGGAAGTCACATTTGGATGCACGTCAAAAGATTCTGTAAGATAACTTGACAAATTTAACACCATTGAAAACAAGTCGGAAATTGCACATTAAACCTAGGAAATGAAAACCTACCCTCATAGCATGCATGTTCACAGTGACGTCACAATGACGTCACTGTGAGTCACCTTGGTCACATCACATCTGTGACGAAAATGCCACCACTCAGTGACGTCACATTGTGACTAAGATGTGACTTTCTAAAAAAATTTTCACAGTTCGCCACAATGTTAGTGTCAAAGTAGTCACAAATGACACACTTTTCACAAATTGGTCACATTGTGACGTCACAAAGTGGTCACAATGTGACGTCACAAAAAAGCTCTAAAACGGCCATAACGACTTCACATTTTAGTCACTGTGACTTCACATCGACGTCACGTGACGTCACATCGACAATCGCTGGTCACAAAGTCACAATGTGACTTCACAACGACGTTGCAGTGACGTCACCATGTCTTACGGGTAGGATCCATTCGATAACGTATGTATTAAAAATACTCAGATCTTGGTGTAGTAGTATACAGTTCTTCTTATGTAGCATAGAAGCTGAAATCTTTTATGTAACCCTGTAAACACTGTTTGCTTTCTATTATGTAGGATGTAACTTGTAGTAAACCGCAACAACGTGTATCAATTTCATAAAATGTGATATAATTTAATATAATTAAAATGAGCTTCAAACATTGTTTCCACAAATATCATTATGCAAGAGAATAATTTTGTGTCACCGTGTAATTTAATAACAAATATTCTTTGCCTCACAGATTGTAGAGAATATATACTTATGTATATACTTCATAGATGCGTATAAATTTTATTTTGTTCAATATCATTAAAATGTACCTGAAACTTTTTTTTTTTTTTTTGCCATTGGCCGTAACATAACGGAATACTTTTGGTTGTCCTGTCATTAAACTATATATCTGATTTTCATGAAATTTGAAATGACTCGACAAAATTATGCAACGATTATATATTTTAAGGGGACAAGGGACCTTCAAAATCATGTTTTTTTATATTTTTAAAATTGTACTTTGAATATTATTGAAGGGTACATTGTATGTATTATAGCACATATTGATCACAAAAAATGTAATTTTTTTTTTTTTTTGACAAAAATATTGAACTTTTTGTAATATTTTAGATTTAACGAGAACTTTTCAAAATGCTCCAAGCGCATTATTTTTTCTCTGAATGCTTTGAAATTTTTTTATAGTTATTCATCTCAATATATGTCATAAATCTGTGCATGGTTTTTTTAAAATAAAAATAATTGTAAAAGTTATAGGTAGTTTATTCTAAAAATAGGTTCAAAAATGCTCAAAATTTCAGAAAAAAAAATAGAAATATTTTCTTTTCTTAACTTTATATTCAGATGTATGAAATTCCATGCACAGTTTTATTTATATATGTAAATCAAACTTGTATAAATAATATTGGAGATTTTCTTTGATATGGAATGCGCATGGGACATTTTGAAAAGTTCTCGTTAAATCTAAAATATTACATAAATTTCCCTCTTTTTTTTTCAATTTTTTTTTTTTTTTTTTTTTTTTTTTTTTTTTTTTTTTGTGATAGATATATGTTATAATGCATATAATGTACCCTTGAATAACATTTAAAGCGCAGTTTTAAAAATAGAAAAAAATGATTTTTAAAGGTCCCTTGTCCCCTTAAATTTCAAACGAGTTGGTTGAATAGTTTTTCCTCTGTTAAAATGTGAATGGACGGACAGAAAGACAGACGGATGGACGGACGGACAGAACGACGATTATAGGTGCTACCTACTTACATATTTACAAATGCACATAAAATGTAAGAGAAACAGGTTTGTTCCGTAACGTGAGTTCACATTAACAAAAAATTCCCAGCCTGAGCTTGCATCCCTGCAAAAATATATTTAATATGTTTAAATCCAATCTGATACTCTACAAAATAAAATAAAATAAAATAAAATAAAAGTTTTTTAATTTTTATCTTTTATCATTTTTTAAATCAATGTGTCTCAAGGATTTATTATTTATTTTAAAAAGTCACGTATTTTATATCTCACGTCTTTCTTTCAACAATTTTTTACAATATTTTTTGTTGAAAAGCAAAGCACACAAATCTGAAAGACAGGAAATAAAATTTAATGCAATAACTGAATCTTTTATTTTTTCTTGTGCTGTTTCCTAGTATTCTAAATATTGTTTAGAAAATTTTCGGGTAACTACTTTCATACAGTAACCTGTTTAAAATTCTTAAAAAAAGAGACAAGAAAGAAAACGAAACACAAAATATATAATTTTGAATTATCAAATAAATTTTAATAAAATACATTAAAAATAACCTTCTTTCTGTACTGTAATTTTTTTATCAATAGTTCTCAGAACTATTTTAAAGTTATTATAAAGCAAACAAATAAAAAACACATTCAAAATCACCTTCTTTTCTTACTGTAACTTCTTATAAATAATTCTTAGAACTATTTTAAAACAACTATAATATAAGCAAACAAATAATAAAACACATCAAAAATATTATTTTTTTATTACTATAACTTCTGATAAATAATATTCAGAACTAATTTAATATAATTGTAATATAAGCAAATGAATTCTTAAAATAAATCTATAAATAAAATAAAAAGTTGCAATTTAAAACCGTTTTTGACTAACTTAAATATTTTATATTCAAATAAGATAAAATTTAAGGTTCAGAGAGATAACAGAGAAAAGTAATTTCGGTAATCAGAGAAACTGACAATAGAAAATGTAACATTTGTATTTATCTGTGTTAACGACAATCTAATGGATTCCAGAACCATAGCGCTGCCTTAATGACCTCATGCAAAGGGGAAAACTTGACAGTCGCTTCTTCCCTACCTCCTCTATTTTCATTTGATGTAATCAAATTCTGTTCATCGCTTCTTTTACACATCGTGAATACTGATTCTTGACACTTGGCTTTGGTGCTCCAATGTTATTAAAGAAAGGAGGGTATTATGAATTTTCAATGCGGCGATTTCGAAGTACAGCGGAGAAATATCTTAAAATAAATAAATTAATGTAAGAAGTGGGGTGACTTGATATGGTTCCTTTTTCTTTTTAAAAAGTTATTTTTTATCACGAATATTAGTAGCTTTATGAATGTGTTTTTAAAGTGTATGCATAGTAAAAGTTTTTAACATTGCATTAAATGGAAATTTTTTTAATTCAAGCAGAGAAACAGTTTAAGAAGAAGGTGGACTTTTTTTTTTCATTATAGCAAATTTTATGAAAATGTACATCTCACCAAAAATCTTTGGAATATCTTAAAAAAATTTCCAACCTTATAACGATTTTCAGATTTTTTTTAAAGAATTAGAAAATTTTAAATTTAAATTTAAAAATACTGTATTTGCCTTATATTTTAAGATATTTCCTCGATTTTGTATTTTAATCATTAAAAACTATTAAAAACAAACCTGTCTATCGATATTTTAATCCCTTAAATAGTTAATTTTCTAAAGATTTCTTCTGAATTTCACATCGATATTCATTAAATTTTTACTTTTAATAATTGCTGAAATGTCAGTGAAGGCTTACTTTGGAGCCACGAAATTTTTTGGTTTCTGTCTGTCTGTCAGTATGTTTGTAAGTCTGTCTGTCTGTTCCGCGATAACTGACGCAAAAAGATTACAATTGGCTTGAAATTAAGTGGGTATGTTAGTGAGGCACTGGGATTAAGCTCTATAGTTTTTTGTAAGATTTGATTTATTCGTTCGGAAAATATAGAATATTTTATTTTGCGCAATAATGCTTCACTATGGCAAATCCAATGATTTTTAATTTTTTTTCCTTGAGAGAAAAATGTCACATTTCATTAATGGAATTCAATGGTAAATGGATACTGAAATTTACCAGTTAAATTATTCGTATTGTTTTGAAATTTTGTCTACACATTTGTCAGATTTTTTAAATTATTATTGTAAATTTTGGAGATATTTTTATAAATGTGTTCCAATAATATAAACTAATTTGTTTCAGAGATTTACTTATTTCAAATGTATTTATTTCATTTTCTTTATTTTCTCTTAATGGTTGCTAAGCAACCATTCATCATAATCCTTATTTTTATAATGTTATAAATTTGAATGCGTGTACGAAAATTTAAATGAAGTCAACGTCAAAACTGATGAATTAATGTGTTTGTATCTCATGTGTATAACTATAACATAGACCAGAAAAGAACATAGGCTATGTTTTATTAATTTTATTCACATATTTTCCTTAATAATTGAAAATTTCCTTCTTTTTCATGCAAAATCAATAGCGATTTTTTAGATAAAATTTAATCAATTTCCTTTATCGTTGCCAAAAAAAAATCAAAATGTGGAATAATTTTCCAACGGCAATAAGTTTCAATTGACCATTTTCCATTCGAAAGATTAAACTAAGAAAAAATAAATATGACGTCAGATTTAAAATAAAAATATAGTACTGCGTTAAATATTAAACACGGAAATTTGTTTTGTTAATAAGAATTTTTCTGACAAAAATAGGGGCATAATTAGAAGTAAAAGAAATAAAAAATAATTATATTTTTTCACAATTATTTCACCTGATAAAATTTGACGTCATAATTGAAATAAAACAGGTATTTTATAGTAGTCGTAAAAAAATATTAAAAACATGGATAGAAATAACTCATGAATAAGACGTCATTGCCGAAACTTCAGTGAAGGCTTATTTTGGCGACACAAAATTTATTGTTTTCCGCCTGTCAGTCTGTCTGTCTGTCCGCGATAACTGCCACGAACTGCATTCAAAACATCTTTTTTTCGAAAACAAAGTTGTAAAACCTCAGATTACTGAGTTTACACTTTTAAAAGTTCCTGATACATCAGATTAAGTGTTTGTGATGGGCAGGTACGTAGAAGTATGAGTATAATGAAAAATGCTTATTAAAACTGTAACTTATACTTATAAATCAAAATGTATAAAGAAATACAAGATATACGATAACCATTAGCAAATTGATAGAAAGTTACAAATTTAAGTTTAATGAGATTACTGGGGGGTTCAGGGGGACGGAGCCCCCCTGAAGAAATGTACTATGTTATAATAAGAAAACAAAAACAATAGATCATGAAAATTTCAGAATATCCTAACATAACTAAATCTTTAATTTAACGCTTTTGATGGCTGAAAACTTCTTATTCTTATTTTATTCTTATAAATAATTACGTAATTTGAAAATTTTAAATTACAGTTTCCAGGAAGTTGAATATTATCCAAAGTGTTTTTTAAAAAATATGATGTGCAAAGGTGACGTTGAGGCTCCTGATCTGCAGATTTACTAGTAATTACATCGATCCACAACATCGATTAGAAGTAATACTGTTTAGAATGAGTCATAGATATTTCAGACAATTCCAAAAGCATTATTGGTTGAAAAAGAAAAATAATTTTTAAAGAGATGATTTCTTTTTCTTTTGCACCTTTTCAACTTTCGTGAGATTGAAAGATTGTGGGTTAAATATTTTCAATTCAGAAATATTTCTATATTTCTTTCATCAGATCATTATGATATTATCATATCAGATCATATATCAAAATATTATTTCATGAGATCATTATATTTGGATATTTTCTAATTCTATAAAATACAAAAATACAAAAAAAAAAAACTTTAATTTTTTCAGTCCTGGAGTACCCATTTGGATACATTAAAACAAAAGCCAAAATTACACACAAAATTTTTTAATAAATGCATAGATTTCTGCTAACATTATTCAGATACATCACAGTGTCCTATATTACCAATAAATGTGCTACATGTTTAAAGAAAGAGGAACCATGTGACTTTGAAAATGAAACATTTGCAAGATGGATGAAATAAACAATTTTCCAAAGACTTCACGTCAAAGTACGTGAATAATACAATTTTTGAGTGAATTAAAAAAAAATTATTGCATTTTTTATAAACTATAATGTTTCAAGAATGATTTGGAGTTGTTTATAAATGTTGTTCAGATGTGCATGGATGTGGAAAACAACTGTAAATATGTTGTACCCATTTTGGTACAATGGGTCTTTACTATACATTTCAAGCTAAAGAAACTAATTTTCTGTGCAACTATTGTGTACACTTGGTTATTAAATTTTTTTTAGGAACGAATAAATTATTTAATTTAATCTTACAAAACAATTTAAAAGGACTTTCTTCATTTTTTAAAATAATATGAAGTAATATACTGAATTTACTGCTAAATTATGTCATAATTTTTAATAACTTTAAAATTTTCTAACACGTTTTGAAAAGTTGTACAGTTGTATCAGTCAAAAAAGTCTATAATAAATTATACTTTATTAGAAGATTATTATTAAGAGGTATGTATACTATTACAAGATATATATAGTATATGTATAGTATATATCTGTCGTTTCCGGTAATAACCAAATAAGGCACATTTTTAATATTTTGAGTAATTAATGTTTAAAGCTTTCAAATGTCTTTTTATCATTACTTTTATAAAATAGATTAGAACTTAATAATTTTCATTGCATTCAATTAGGATATAAGAACCTCTTTTTTTTTCAAAAATAGTTATATAAAAATGGTTTTTATTAATTGAGAACGATTAGTACTATTTTTTCAATTTTTAAATGAAAATTTATCGTCGCCCTATGATGGGAAGTATTCGATATTTTTTTCAGTACCATGGCAGATGAAAGCACTCTTTTAAAGCTACATTTTCCCAAATTATCTTTTTTTTTTCAAAAATGTGCCTTACCTGGTTATTACTGGAAGCCACAGATATAATATAGTAGCAAGATATGTATTACAATTATTACAAGATATGTATAATATTTTTGCGCAATACATAACTTTAGGTAAAAAATCATTTAAGTTGTTTAAATTGATATAATTTTTAAACAATAAATAGGTTTATTTTTATAAAACAAAATTTGTTTTATTTGTTTTAAAAATGACATTTTTACTCAGTTGTGACCTGATGTACCTATATGGGGACATAAATTTTAACTATTTAAAAATTTTAAAAATAAAAAACTAATTTTATTATTTTTTTTCTAAGCCTAAAAGCACCATAATTTGCTAATAAAATATTTTTTCTATGCATCAGATTTTTTTCGAGACTGAAGAGCTTAAATACTCGTGCAAGATTTGAGTGGGCTCAAAATCTCTGTAAATGCAAAAAATGAATAAAAAATTAAATACATTTTAATTGACATAATCCTTCTAAAATTTATTAAATTATTGCGTAAACATTTTACTGTAGTTGCAAAATTCACGAAAAACGCATTAGAAAATTACATTTTGATAGATTCATAATTTGATATGTGAAGGGTTAAAAGGATTGACATTAAAAAAATCGAACGGAGAAATATTTTCAAACAATAAATTAGTGTAAGAAAAAAAAATAAAAGTGATTTATTTTTTGATTCCTGATTATTTTTAAAGGTTTCTATGTGTTTATCAAGAGATTTGTAGAGCAAATATAATCTAAACCAAACAGTTCTTTAAAGAAAACTTAAAAAAAAAACTTTATTGTTTTTATTGAGTTTCAATATTTTATATTCAAACAAAATAAAACTTAAAGCTCAAAGAGATAACACAGAAAATGTATTTCGATAATTAGAGAATCTGACAATAAAAAATGTATTTTTCTGTACTAACGTTAATCTAATGGATTCCAAAACCATAGTTTTGCCTTAATGGTCTCATGCAAGGAGAAATCTTGAAAGTTGCTTCTTCTCTACCTCCTCTATTTTCATTTGCTGTAATCAATTTTTGTTCTTTCGTTCTTTTACACATCTTGAATACTGATTCTTGACACTTGGCTTTGGTGATCCAATGTCATTAAGAAGGAAGGTATTATGAATTTTCAATGTTAAACGTTTGAAAATTTGATATGTCGCCCAATTAGTTTTAAAAGGTATTTTTTTAGTTTTAATATTACGAGTTTTATGCATATACTTCTTGATATATTTTCAAAATCTTATTCAAAAGAAAAAGCTGTTTTTTTTAGTGTTTTGGAGTATTTGAGTTATTTATTAAAATGTTTCTGATAGTTATTTTTTTAAAACCAAAGAAGTTTATTTGTAGGTATACCCCCCACTTTTTTTTCAATCCTATTTTTATATTTAACTTTTAAATTAAAAAATTCTTTATGAAATTTCTATTCACAACCAGGTAAATGACATTTTGGAATACATAAGAAAAATAACAAAAATTATCTTAACGTTAGGAATGCCGCTTTCGCATTATATTTATAAATAACTTTTTTAAACTTTTAGCAGAAAATGACGTCACGATTTAAAAAATCTGGCAAATTTACTCATAAAACTGTTACGATTCAATATATAATAATAAAATAAGAACTCTTTAAGTATCGAAAAGATAACAAAGAAAAGAAATTTCAATAATAAGAAAAACTGACATTTAAAAAAAAGTAACATTTGTATTTATCTTTGCTAACGACGATCTAATGGATTCCAGAAGCATAGCTTTGCCTTAATGACCAACATCTTGGGAAATCTTGACAGTTGCTTCTTCTCTACCTAATCTATTTTCATTTGGTGCAATTAAATTGTGTTCTTCCGTTCTTTTACACATTTTGAATACTGATTCTTGACACTTGGCTTTGGTTTTCCAATGTCATTAAGAAAGGGGGAAATTATGAATCTTCAATGAGATATTTCCAAAATACAGGGTGTTTCAAAAATGACCGGTGTATTTGAAAAATCAATAAAAGTTAAACGGGCAGCGTTAGAAATACACCGTTTGTTGCAATATGTTTGGGACAACAGTAAATTTTCAGGCATACAATTTTTGAAATTAGTTAAAATTTTCAACAACAGATGGCTCTGCAGGCAATTTGAAAGCTATAGTAGAAAACGCAATTTGTGAGTTTGCCATTCTGTAAAGCTTCTGTCCCTGCCCACGAAGACACTTGCGAGCTAATGCTATTCCTGTGGGGAGGCATTTTTGTAATAACTCTTTCGCATTTTAACATTTTTTAATAAATTTTTTGCATATTGCATAGCTGAGGTCCCTCTCAAGATCGCTCCTTGATTACATTTTGTGGTTTTAATCGCAGGTATTTTCTAGAAAGTTGCTTTTACTTCCAAAACCGATTTCGAAAGTGAAAGTAACTTTATAAAAAATTTCTGCGACCAAAATCGAAACTGCAATCAAAGAGCGATCTTGAGAGGGACCTCATCTATGCAATGCAAAAAAAAAAAAAAATTAAAAATGTTAAAATGCGAAATAGTTATTATAAAAATGTTTCCCCATAGGAACACTGTAAAAAATTTGACCCATTTGCTGCAGCGTCACTCCACAATCTTTATAGAATATGTCTTTTATGACCAATGAGAATGCTCCATAACACATTAAAGTAACCGTTTTCTATAAAAGCTGTGAAGTGATGCTGCAGAAAATAGGTCAAAATTTTTACACTGACTAGATTTAGAGTCAGAGATTTTACAGAATGCAAACTCACAAATTGCATTTTCTACAATGGCTTTCAAATTGCCTGCGGCGCCATCTGTTCTTGAAAATTTTAACTAATTTCGAAAGTTGTATGCCTGAAAATGTAATGTTGTCCCAAACATATTGCAACAAACGGTGTATTTCTAACGCTGCCCGGTTAATTTTTATTAACTTTTCAAATATACCGGTCATTTTTTAAACACCCTGTACAATGGAGAAATATTTTTTTTAAAAATCAATGTAAGAAGTGAGAAAATTTGATATGTCGCCTAATCAGTTTTAAAAGCGTATTTTTAACCGACTTCATAGAGGAGGTTATGATTTCGACCTGTATTTATTTGTTGTTCACTCATAACTTCTTTAAATATGAACCGATTTTGATAATTCTTTTTTTGTTTGAAAGCATAAGATACCCATGTGTTCCCATTTTAATTTCCTTAAATTCTGATGATTAGTACTTTTTCAAAAATAAAAACTTTAAAAAATTAAATTCTTCTTGAAGCAATCATCCAATTAAAAGCGTTCATTTTTCAAGCAATTAATTACTCATACACAGATATGAGGTCTTTTTTTCTACAACGTATAAAATCTGAGCTGAACAACGGCCGAGATCTACATCGCTTAGTATTTGAAACTTTTGCTGCTTCGTCATTCCACCGCTTTTGTAGAATATCTCTATTTTGACCAATGAGAATAAACCATAATACAGTGAAGTAATCATTTTCTATAAAAACGGTGGAGTGATGATGATGCTAATGTTTCAAATTTTTAAAAGTATAGATAGATTGTGCGCTGTTAGCGAAAGAAGATTGATCAATGTGAAAATTTACACTGTTAGAAATCTGCAGATGTAGCGGCAAAATGACTCCGCCATTTGTATAGATCTCTATTTTGACCAATGGAAATGTTCCATCAGAGCTATACTAGATACCGGGCTTGCTCATTCCTTTCATGACGTCACAAAAGGTGGCTGAATGACATCCAGCGATTGTTACAAAACGATGGCTGCGTCACTTTGAGCCCTGTTTGTACCAATCGCAGATAGCGGCCAGCCACCTTTTGTGACGTCGTGATAAGGAATGAGCAAGCCCGGTATCTAGTGTAGCCCTGGCTCCATCCATCTGTTGATTAGAACTTTTTAAAACTAACAACTAAAATTCAGATTCTTTTACAAGCAGTCGTTTAATGAATCACAATCATTTCTGACGTCAAAGAACGTCACGATGGATAATAGCTAATCAGTTTTTCGATTTATCCCACAAGCGTACCTCAAATGCCAATTAAATATTGCAATGCTTGTTGATAACATTAAAAATCCACTCAGGGCGAGTGGTCGATGGCGAAGCATTCATTTTTCATGTTGTTACTCTTTCGCAGATACATGATCTTGCGAAATTTCGACTGTTCCAGATTCAGATAGATTTTGCGCTACTGCGAAATAAGACTGACCAATAAGAAATTTTTTTTTACTTTAAGCAGCGATCATTTCGCAAAAAATGCAGTCTTCTAATCAGTCAGTCTGGTTTCGTTGATAACGCAAAATCTGCCGGATCGCGCTTAAGTTCTCTTTCGTTGTTAGCAAAATCAGATTGGCCAATTAGACGCCTGCATTTTTCACTGTTTACTTCAAACAGTGAAAGGTTTGCAAAAATGCAGGCTTCTGATTGGTCAATTTCATTATATTAAATAGTGGGGGGAAAAGAATGCACTGTTAAAAATTTATCCATTTGCTGCAGTATCATTCTACCTCTTTTATAGAAAACCGTTACTTTACATTGCTATGGAGAATTGCTATTGGTCATAAAAGAGATATTCTATAAAAGCGGTGGAATGATCCTGCAGCAAATGTGTCAAATTTTTAACAGTATATGGATCGTACACTGTTAAAAATTTGATCCTTTTGCTGCATCGTCACTCCAAGGCTTTTGTAGAAAACGATCACTTCATCGCGTAATTTTTTTTTCCAACCACCTTCGTCGTTCCAAGGCCAAGCTCGCACTCTGATTGGTTGTTGCTCTCGGCACTGTTTTCACGTAACTTGGCGATAATCATACTTGGCGTAGCGATACACGCTTCCGTCGAGTTTGATTTCCTTCCGAACCGAGTACGAAGTAAACAGAGTACAAAGTAAAAAGTTGTGTGTAAAAACTTTTAAAGAGTACAGCTTTCAGTAAGACACGTTCCATCCAATCCAATGCTGCAAGAGAAAAGTTACTTTGTACTCTGTTCGGAAGGAAATAAAACTCCTCGACGGAAGCATCTATCGCTACGCCAAGTATGATTATCGCCAAGTTACATGAAAACAGTGCCGAGAGCAACAACCAATCAGAGTGCGAGCTTGGGCTTGGAATGGCGAAGGTGGTTGGAAAAAAAAATTACGCCACTTCATCCTATTATGGAGCATTCTCATGGGTCAAAAGAGAGATATTTTATAAAAGCCGTGGAGTGACGATGCAGGAAAAGGGTCAATTTTTTTACAGTGTGCCCTGTTGAAAATTTGACCCATTTGCTGCACCGTCATTCCACAGCTTTTATAGAATATCTCTTTTGTAACCAAAGACAATGCTCCATAACACTGTAAAGCAACTGTTTTCTATAAAAGCGGTGGAGTGACGCTGCAGTAAATGGGTCAAATTTTTAACAGTGTAGTCATTGTTGCAGACATGCGAGTTCTTTCCAAAGTGCGAAATCTTAACTGGATAAATTCTCGAAACCTCACACCGAAATGGAAGGTCTGCATCGATGTTTACCGATGTTTGAACATCGTGTCAAAAAGCTGAAAATCCACATTTAAAACAACTTTATATGTCAGAGCACAAGTGCCTGTGTATCAACAGGGCTATACACTAGATACCGGGGTTCCTAATTCTTTATCATGACGTGATAAAAGGTGGCTGGTATAAAAGAGGTGATTGGTACAAAAAAAAGACAGCCTATCTTATTATACTAATCGTTGTATGTCGTTGATAGCGACCAGCCATCTTTTGTGACGTCATGGTAAGGAATGGGCGAGCCCGGTATCTAGTGTTGCCATGGTATCAGGATGCTTTTTTATGTCGGATGCAGAAAGAAATTAAAGTACATTGCTATGTGTATCGATACTGTCTTGAGAGTCAGGTTCAGTTATTGAGTTAAATATCGGAATGCTTTTAGATTTTCTTCTGACAGAATTCTTCAATATCAAAGTAGGATACGGGGATATTTGATGGGTTGAGACGAATCGAGAGAAAAGAAAATGGGAAACATTTTGACGAGCTTGCCATTAAAGTGAAGCTAGTTAATTTCTTACACTCGGGGCCTCGTCGCCGAGTGGTCAAGACACCACGTTGCTAATCGCTTGCGAGCGTAGGAGGTTATGGGTTCGAATCCCACTGGTTCCATTGCACACACTCTTTTTGGGGAGCTCCCGGCTATATTTCCTTCGTATTATAAAAATTTTCTTGCGCTATTTCTTCCCTTTATATTGATGATGACTTATAGCACACAAGTTAGATGTATATGTGTGTGTTGTTCTTGCATTCGTATAATCGTACTCGTTCAGGTGACTATCGCCAAATTTTGGAATGGCAGATTCCTACATTTTGTGTAGTTTGTAAAACCGTGTATGTCGGTATCTTTTTCTGAGGTCCGTACGAATCGATGTGGATCGTAAAATTTGATGAATGCTGTAACTTTTCAAAGAGCGAAATCTTATCTAAACAAATTACCACATCCGAAAACCCGAAAGATCGACAACGATACTGACTGACATTTTAAGTTGCTTTCGAATATCTGAAAATGAAATAGGAAATTGGCCCGCAAATTGAATACATCAACTCCCAGCAAAGTACATCAATAAGTCAATGCATTGCAAATAGACATCATATGCCAATATAAATAATTGAGTATTACAGTATAAATAACTAAAAAGTAGGAAATAAAATAGGCTTTAAAAAAATACTAACCGACTTCAAAAAAAGCGCTAAAAAGTATTAAATAATTGTTTAAAATCCTCTAATGACAAAACGTTATCCAACAATCAGACATCGGATATCAGATACCGGCATAAAAACGGTTAAATTTAATATCTATAATTTAATAGCCACCAAACATGGATTTTAGAGAAAATATCCTTTATAAGAGATGAATTTGCATATTTATGATTTTATTTATGAATAAATACATATAAAAAGTAAGGAATTACTTTTTGAAGCTGGTGCCAAAATATCTTAAATAAAATAAGAATTGTGAATATATTGTGCCTAGTACCATAACTAAAATTGTGATGATGATTATCGATTGTTATTGTTTGGCACCGACTTCAAAAAGTAATCTATTACTTTTTATATTTATATATTGATAAATTAAATCATAAATATGCAAATTCATCTCTTATAAAAGATATTTCTCTAAAATCCATGTTTGGTGGCTATTAAATTATATATATTAAATTTAACCGTTTTTATGCCGGTATCTGATTGTTAGATAACGTTTTGTCATTAGAGGATTTTAAAGAATTATTTAATATTTTTTAGCGCTTTTTTAAGTCGGTTAGTATTTTTTTAAGCATATTTTATGTTAGTTTCAATATTAACAGTTTTATGTACATACTCCTTGATATGTTTTCATAATCTCATTCTAAAGGCAAAGCTGTTTTTTTTAGTGTTTTTAGTTTTTTTGAGTTTTCTACTAAAATGTTTTTGATAATTACTTTTTTTTTAAACCAAAGAAGTTAATTTGTAGGTATACCCCCCCTCTCTTTTTTCACTCCTATTTTTATATTTAAATTTTAAATTAAAAAATTCTTCATGAAACTTCTTTTCACAATCCGGTAAGCGCCATTTTGGAAGCCAGAAGAAAAACAATAAAAATCATCCTAACATTAGGAATGCCGCTATCGCATTACTTTTATAAATAACTTTTAGAAACTTTTAGCAGAAAATGACGTCACGATTTTAAAAAAAACTCGCAGTTTTAATCATAAAGCTGTTACGATTCAATATATAATATTCAAATATGAACTCATTTAAGGCTCGAATAGATAAAAGAGAAAAGAAGTTTCGATAATCAGAAAAACTGACATTAAAAAATATAACATTTATATTTGTCTTTGCTAACGACGATCTAATGGATTCCAGAAGCATAGTTCTACTTTAATGACCTCATACAAGGTAAATCTTGGCAACTGCTTCTTTTCTACCTCCTCTATCTTCATTTGCTGTAATCAAATTTTGATCTTTCGTTCTTTTACACATCATGAATACTGATTCTTGACACTTGGCTTTGGTGATCCAATGTCATTAAGAACGGAGGATATTATGAATTTTTAATGAGACATTTCCCAAGTACAGCAGAGAAATATCTTTAAGAAATTGATCAATCTAAGAAGTTGGAAATAAGAGTGATTTGATAAGTCACCTATTTAGTTTTAAAAGGGTGTATTTTTAGTTTCAATATTACAAGATTTATGCTTTTATTCTTTGATACGTTTTCATATTTTCATTCAAAAGACAAATCTGTTTTTTTAGTATTTTTGCGTTTTTGCGGGTTTTTTTATTAAAATGATTCTGATAATTACATTTTTTAAACCAAAGATGTTTATTTTTTGGTACACCTCCTCTCTCTCTATCTATCTCTCATTTTTTCAATCCTATTTTTATATTTAAATTTTAAATTTAAAAATCCTTAAGAAATTACTATTCGCAATCAGGTAAGCGCCATTTTGGAAGTTGCAATTTAAAACTTCTTCTGTCTATTTTCAAAATATAACATTCAAATAAGGTAAAGTTTAAGTCTTAGAGAGATAAAAGGGAAAAGTAATTTACGTAATCGGAGAAATTGAAATAATGCAAAAGATAGGTAATTTTGATTAACATTAAATGAAATTTAATGTAATAAAGGAATCTTTTATGTTTTCGTGTACAGTTTCCAAGCATTCTAAATATTATTTAGAATTTTTTCGAGTAACAATTTTTATAAGGTAAGCCGATTAAAACTCTTCAAAAAGAGATAACAAGAAAGAAAATAGAAAATAAAACCCTTAATTTTGAACTATTAAATAAATTTTAATAAAATACATTCAAAATAAAATTCTTTCCTTACCCTAACTTCTTATAAATAATTTTCAGAACTATTTCAAAGTAATTATAATAGAATACACCAAATTCTTAAATAAAATCTATGAATAAAATTAAAAGTTACAATTTAAAACTACTTTTGTTTAATTTCGATATTTAATATTAAAATAGGATAAAATTTAAGGCTCAAAGAGATAACAGAGAAAAGTAATTTCAATAATCAGAGAAATTGACAGTAAAAAAATGTTACATTTGTATTTATCTGTACTAACGACAATCTAATTTATTTATTTCAAAACCATGGCTCTGCCTTAATGGTTTCGTGTAAGGAAAAATCTTGACAATTGCCTCTTCCCTACCTCCTCTACTTTCATTTAGTGTAATCAAATTCTGTTCTTCGCTTCTTTTGCACATCCTGAATACTGATTCGTGACACTTGGCTTTGAGGATCCAATGTCATTAAGAAAGGAGGGTATTAAAAATTTTCAATGAGACAGATCCTAAGTACAATGGAAAAATATCTTTAAAAAAATAAAATATGTAAGGATTCCTAATTCGTTTTAAAACTATATTTTTTTTATCACGAATATTGCCAGTTTTACGAATATGTTCTTTAATATGTTTTAATGATAAAATTCTGATTTTGTCAGTGTTATTAAAAATTATAATCATTGTGATTCTAACAGAGAAATTGTTTTAAGGGAAACTTGGACAATTATTATTATTTTTTTTAATTTACATCATAAAGATATGAAATTTTGTGTATGTAAACATTTCTCCAAAAGTATGCTGGACAATATAAAAATATTTGCAGTCTTATTAAAAACTTAAATTTAAAAAATAATAGTAAAATTTAAAAACAAAATTTAAAAAAATGCTCGATTTGTTATTATTTTTTAGATATTTCGCTGATTTTACAATTAAATATTTAAAAAGTATCCGTCAATATATTTTTTTTTTCTTGGTCTATCGATGTTGTAATTTCTCGAATAGTGAATTTCTTTTCAAAAATTTAAAGTACTTATAGAAGGAAATAAAGTCTTAAAAGAAATCTATACATAAAATTGAAAGTTCAATTTAAAATTTCTTTTGTTAATTTTATATTTAATATTCAAATAAGATAAAAATTTATGGCTCAAAGAGATAACAGAGGAAAGTAATTTCGGTAATGAGAGAAATTGACAGTAAAAAAGTGTAAAACATTTGTATTTATCTATGCTAACGACAATCTAATGGATTCCAGAATCACAGTTTTGCCTTAATGGCCTCATGCAAGGAGAAATCTTGACAATAGGTTCTTCCCTACATCCTCTATTTTCATTTGATGTAATCAAATTCTGTTCATCGCTTCTTTTACACATCGTGAATACTGATTCTTGACACTTGGCTTTGGTGATCCAATGTCATTAAGAAAGGAGGGTATTATGAATTTTCAATGAGATAGTTTCGAAGTACAATAAAGAAATATTTTTAAGGATAAATGAAGGCAAAAAGTGGGGTGCTTTGGTATGCTTCTTAATTCGTTTTAAAAAGATATTTTTTACTATAAATATTAGTAGTTTTAGGAATATGATACAGTCGACTCTCATTAATTCGAAATCGGATAATTCGAATCTCCGCTTAATTCGAACTAAATATGAAGTCCCGAAATTTTCAATGGCAGAATAACGTTAAAATTTTTCATTAATTCGAACTCATTTTCTCTTGACTTCGTTTAATTCGAACCAACGAAAATTCAGATTCTTCATTTTTCTCTTCTTTCTCACGGATTTCATATCATTTGAATAACTTTCTTCCTTTGATTTTTGTGCAAATTGTTCCGAACGAGTATACATATAATATAATGCATTTGATGTCCACTTTCTTAGAGCCCCGACTGTCCATCAGTGAATTTTTAAATTTTTCTTCCATCGTGCTTGTTTCTAATCTTTTAATTATTTTATGTATTTATACATTCTAATTTAATATTAAGTCATATTCTAATGACAACAAACGAAATAAGTTTAAAAAACACTGTAACATTAATTCATTTGTAATAGTATCATATTAAGCATGTTTTCCATAATTCGAACTTCGGATAATTCGAACATTTCTTGTGGCTCCGACGAGTTCGAATTAACGAGAGTCGACTGTATTTGGAATGTTTATGTAATAAAACTTTTTTTTGCCAGTGACATAAAAAAGTAAAAATATTGATATTCCAAAAGAGAAACAAATTTAAGGGAAGGTTGACGCTTATTATTATTATTTTTAAAATTTTTTATCGTAGAGACAAGTTTTTATGTGGTAGTTTTTTTTTTTTATTTACCCTAAAGTATGGGAACCACTTTACAAATCCTTTTTCCTGTATTAGTGTAATTTAAAGATTTTTTTAAATTAAATTTAAATTTAAAAAATATATAAAAAACGCTCTATTCTTCTTAATTTTTTATACATTTCTTTGATTTTGCTTTTTATCTGTCTTGGAAACTTGAAAACAGACAGTAATTTCGTTAATCAGGGAAACTAACAATAAAAAAATGTAACATTTATATTTATCTGTGTTAACGACAATCTAATGAATTCCAGAACCATAGCTCTGCTTTAATGACCTCATGCAAAAGAGAAATCTTGACACTAGCTTCTCCTCTACCTCCTCTATTTTCGTTTGCTGTAATCAAATGTTTGTTCATTACTTCTTTTACACATCGTGAATACTGGTACAAACTTTAGTATAATTATATACACGCACAAAAAGCTTCCTTCTTTTCACAGAAAATTTACTGGCAGCACTGTTGCCAATAATTTTCTTTAAATTGCCGGATATCCGTTTATTTTTTATCCGTTAAAAGTGGTAAAATATCCGTCAATTCAAAAAAGTTTGGAAAAGATAAAAGTAGCCGACGTCCACCACCGACCCCAACATTGGAAGGCAAACGCGTTGCTCGGGGCTACGGTTGTACACTAGGAAAATGCTTTGAAGTATGTGTGTTCGTTTTATATGGGTGTGGTTTGGTCTATTTCGTTAAAAAGCTTTTAATTTTGAAGTTAATTTCGGGAAGATTTCGTCTTTAATGAGATTGTGGCTGTAGTTTTTATACGGTAGTTTTAATGTATCATAAAAATGTTAATTTTAAATAAATTTACGTAGATTGCTACAGATAAAATATGGGTGCTCTATTTTTATTTGATAAGATTATTTTGGAGTAATATCGATTTTTTTGCATTTAATTTTTTAATTGAAATATCTTTTTAAATGTGTTCAGTTAAATTATATTTTAAATGCGAATATTTATTTAAAAATGACTTTGTAAATTCAGGATAAGTTTAAACTTATCCAACATTAAATAATAAATTGTGAGTGTTTTTGAATGAATGAAGAAATAAATTGTTATTTATTTTTAAATTCGAAAAAAATTTTGTATTTTTAAAGTAAATTAGTCATCTTATTCTATAGAAATGTCTGTTTTCATACTTTAACTAAATTTGAATTTATTACTAATAGGCACCATGCGCATGCGTGCTAGTAATAAACGGAATCTCTTCCTCTTTTCTAGACGTTCGGAATGAATTCACGGATCAAATGTGCTTTCTGGGAGTACGGAAATTATTTGTGAAAAAATAAGGTTAATTTAGTGTATATTGGCGAATTTTTCTGACAGTGTATACAAAGATAATTTTCGATTTCCGGTTAAATAAAGGCCCTTGGTCATATTAAAGGGTTGATATTAAAAAACTAAAATTGTTAAAATCGATCGATTAAATCACATGAGAAAATAAATCAGTATAACATGAGGGATATACTATTGACTTGATAAATACCTTAATTATTTTTAAAGATATTTTTTCTTAAAAATTAAAAGAACTATACATACGTTTAATATAAGAACAATTTTAGAGTAATTTTACTGTAAAAAAAAAAAAAAAAAAAAAAAAAAAAAAAAAAAAAAGAAGAAGAAGAACAAAGAAAAAAAAACATTTTTTAGGGAAAACTTTAAAAAACATTAAAGTTGCAATTTAAAACTACTATTATTTAATTGTTTAATATTTAAAAAAAGATAAGATTTAAGGTTCGAAAAGATAACAGAGAAAAGAAATTTCGATAATCAAAAATAATGATAATAATAATAATAATAATAATAATAATAATAAATTATACAAATCTAAAAAGCAAAAAAATTAAAACATTTATGTTTTTCATAAATTTAATCAAGTTTAATGTAACATAGATAAATCCTTTGGTTTTTCTTACATTGATTTTTTATGTTTTAAAAGTTTAGAAATATTTTAAATAAATACTTGCATTAATAAACATATTAAAATTCTTAAACAAAAGCATAACACAGAAAAAAAACTACAAAACAAAATACAGAGTTTTGAATCATTAAATCAGTTTAAATAAAACAAATTCACATTATTCTTCTTTCTTTAAAATATCTTAGCAGAAATATTTCTGAGAACAATTTGAAAGTAATTATAATGTAAACAAAAGAGTTCTTCAAAGAAAACTTTAAATGAAATTGAAACTTACACTTTCAAACTGATTTTATTTTATTTTACTATTTAACATTCAAATACGATCAGATTTAAGGTTTTAAGAGATAAAACTGTAAAGGAATTACCTTAATATAAGAATCTGACAGTAAAAAATGTAATATTTGTATTTATCTGTGCTAACGACAATTTAGGAGACCTCATGCAAGGGGAAATATTGACAGTTGCTTCTTGTCTACCTACTCTATTTTCATTTGCTGTAATCAAATTCTGTTCTTCGCTTCTTTCACACATCGTGAATACGGATTCTTGACACTTGGCTTTGGTGATCCAATATCATTAAGAAGGAGGTATATTATGAATTTTCAATGCAGCAGTTCCGAAGTACAACGGACAAAAAACTTCAAAAAATAAATTTTTCTTTTTTATCTTGAATTAAAAATATCTTTCATTAACTTTTTAACTAATGCATCTGAAAAATTTAATATATATTATAAAATCATGTACTTTATTTTTCATGTCGTTTCTTTAAAACGTTTACATACAAATGGGGAATTAACCAAAAATTTTTTAACAATGCATCTAAAAGAATTAATATACATAAAAAATGTTCATGCGCTTTATTTGTCCTTTTCTCTAAGCGTCTACGTGTATAATCTTTAACATTTTTTCTGAAACAAACCATACAAATCTGAAAAACAACAATATCAAAACATATATATTTTTCATAAATTTAATCAAGTTTAATGTAACATAGATAAATCCTTTGCTTTTTCTTAAACTAATTTTTTGTGTTTTAAAAGTTTAGAAATATTTTAAATAAATACTTGCATCAATAGAAATATTAAAACTCTTAAACGCAGAAAGAAACTACAAAACAGAGTTTTGAAATATTAAATAGCTTTAAATAAAACAAATTCACATTATCCTTCTTTCTTTAAAATATCTTAGCATAAATATTTCTGAGAACAATTTGAAAGTAATTTTAATGTAAACAAAAGAGTTCTTCCAAAGTAAACTTTAAATGAAATTGAAACTTATAATTTAAAACTGATTTTATTTTATTTTAATATTCAATATTCAAATAAGATCAGATTTAAATCTTTAAGCGATAAGACAGAAAAGAAATTTCCTTAATCATTGAATCTGACAATAAAAAATATAAAATTTGTATTTATCAGTGCTAACGACAATCTAATGAACTCCAGAACCATAGGTCTGCCTTAATGACCACATGCAAAGGGAAATCTTGACAGTTGCTTCTTCTCTACCTAATCTGTTTTCATTTGGTGCAATCAAATTCAATTCTTCGCTTCTTTTACACATCGTGAATACTGATTCTTGACACTTGGCTTTGGTGTTCCAATGTCATTAAGAAAGGAGGTTATTATGAATTTTCAACGAAGCAGTTCGAAGCACAACGGAGATATACCTTTAAAAAATAAATCACTGTAAGTAGTGGGAAAAAAGAGTGACTTGGTATGTTTCGTAATTAGTTTAAAATGGATACTTTTTCTCTTGAATTTTAAAAATCTTTCATTAACTTTTAACGTATGTCTTTGAAAGATTTAATATGCATAAAAAGATTTCATGAACTTAATTTATTATGTCTTATCTTCTAACCGTTTACATGGAAATAGCGAAAAAACTAAAAAAATTAAAAAGGGCAAAGCTTGTACCACTAGATGGACTTGATCAGCCAAAATGTTCACATAAGTCTGAGCAGTAACACGCCCTTACAGAGTTATCATGGGGCCAGAAGTGAACCACGATATGGCTGGCCAAACCATCACCGAACCCCCGCCATGTTTCACTCTTGGCAACAAGCAGTCTGTATTATAGGCTTGAGATGGCGTTCTCCAGACGTAAACTCGGCCAGAAGAGGGGAACAATGTGAAAGAAGACTCATCAGACCATTTTACGCTCTTCTACTATTCTATAGTCCAGGCTTTGTGACTTAAACACCACTTTTTCCTGTTACAGTCATTAGCATTACTGATGGATGGCTTTTCAATTACAACACGGCCAGCAATTCCCTATTTATGAAGACCCCTTCTAATTGTTTTGGTACTCACAGGATTTGGTAACACGACATTCATTTCAGCAGTAACTTTTGCAGCTGTGGACTGCTTATTTTTCGAGATAATCCTCCTTAATGATCGTCTGTCCCGATCACTTAGCACACACTTTCGTCCGCGCTGTGATTTAGCGGATGATGTTTTTTCCGCATTTCAAATATGCGGAATAAATCTTCGACACAGTACCTCTTGAAACGCTAAAAACCTCGGCTACTTTGCTTACGGAAGCACCCACCATACGCGCCCAACAATTTGTCCACGTTCGAAGTCTGTTAACTCTGACATAATGCAATGATAATCTCACATAACAGTGCTCCAACAACGAATGAACGGTGCAGCGATTTTACGAAGTTGTATAGGTGGCGTCAGTAGGCGGAAACTCCAGTGCCATCAACATAGTTCATTATAATCAATCTTTCTTTTCAAACATGCATTTCAAAAGATGTTTCCATATTTTTGTCCGACCCCTGTATATATAATACAGAATGAAAACACAAGATAAAATGCATGTAGTTTGGACATGCATTTGGAGTTCTAAACATGTAGTTTGGAAATATTAAAACAGTTTTTAATAAACAAATTCAAATTATGCATCTTTCTTGACAATTCTTAGCATAAATATTTTTCAGAACAATTTGAAAGTAATTATAAGTTAAACAAAAGAGTTCTTCCAAGGAAAACTTTAAGTAAAATTGAAAGTTACATTTTAAATCTGATTTTGTTTTTTTTTTCAATACTCAATATTCAACTAAGATAACATTTAATGCTTTAAGAAATAAGACAGAAAAGAAATTTCCTTAATCAGTGAATCTGACACTAAAAAATGACGTGCTAATGTGCTAACGACAATCTAATGGATTCCAAAACCATAGTTCTGCCTTAATGACCATATGCCAAAGAAAATCTTGACAGGAGATTCTTCTCTACCTAATCTGTTTTCATTTGGTGCAATCAAATTCTGTTCTTCGCTTCTTTTACACATCTTGAATACTGATTCTTGACACTTGGCTTTGGTGATCCAATGTCATTTAAGAAAGGAGGGTATTATGAATTTTCAACGAGACAGCTCGAAGTACAACGGAGACATACCTTTAAAAAAAAAATCAGTGTAAGTAGTGGAAAAAAAAGTGTGACTTGGTGTGTTTCGTAATTAATTTTCTTAAAGGTTTCTTTATCGTGAAATTTAAAAATCTTTCTTTAAAATTTTAACCAATGCATCTGAAAGATTTCATATTTATTAAAAATTCATATAATCCATATGCAATGTCTTTTATTCTAAGCGTTTACATGAAAATGGTGATATAACCAAAAAATTTTTAAACAATGCATCTAAAAGATTTACTATGCATTTTTAAAAATCATGCGCTTTTTTATCATGTCTTTTCTGAGTGTTTAAAGAATGTTTGCATTTTTTTCTTTTCTTAAATAAACCATACAAGTCTAAAAATAAAAAAAATTAAAACTTATATATTTTTCAAAATTTAATAAAGTTTGATGTAACATAGATAACCTTCTTTTTTCTTATATTGATTCTTTGTGTTTTAAAAGGTTAGAAATATTTCAGATAAATACTTGAATTAGTAAACATATTATAATTCTTAAAAATATAGATAATACAGAATGAAAACACAAAACAAAATGCATAGTTTGGAAATATTAAAACTGTTTCAATAAAGCAAATTCAAATTTTCCTTCTTTCTTTACAATATCTTAGTATAAATATTTCTGAGAACAATTTGAAAGTAATTATAATGTAAAAAAAATAGTTCTTCGAAAGAAAACTTTAAATGAAATTGAAACTTATAATTTGAAACTGATTTTATTTTATTTCAATGTTCAATATTTAAATAAGATCAGATTTAAAGCTTTAAGCGATAAGACATAAAAGAAATTTCCTTAATCAGTGAATCTGACAATAAAAAAATGTAACATTTGCATTTATCTGTGCTAATGACAATCTAATGGATTCCAGAACCATAGTTCTGCCTTAATGACCGCTTACCAAGGAAAATCTTGACAGTTGCTTCATCTCTAACTAATCTGTTTTCATTTGGTGCAATCAAATTCTGTTCTTCGCTTCTTTTACGCATCGTCAATACTGATTCTTGACACTTGGCTTTGGTGTTCCAATGTCATTAAGAAAGGAGAGTATTATGAATTTTCAACGGGACAGTTCGAAGTGCAACGGAGACATATCTTTAAAAAATAAATCAGTGTAAGTAGTGATAAATAGGAATGACTTGGTATGTTTCATAATTAGTTTTAAAAGGGTATTTTTCATCTTGAATTTTAAAAATCTGTCGGTAGCTTTTTCACCAATTTATCTGAAAGATTTAATATGCATTTAAAGAAATCATGCACTTTATTTGTCAGATCTTTTATTTTAAGTTTTTACATGAAAATGGCAAAATAACCAAAAGTTCTTAAACAATGCATTTAAAACATTTAATATGCATTTTAAAAAAATCATGCGTTTTTTTTTCTTTTCCTTTAAGCGTCTACATGTAATGTTTGCATTTTTAATTCTATAACAAATTATTCAAGTTAAAATATAAATAAAATAAAACAACATTTTTTTTTCATAAATTTAATCAAAGTTTAATGTGACATAAGTACATCCTTTCTTTTTTTCATACTCTGATTCTTTGTGTTCTAAAAGTTTAGAAGTACTTCAGATAAATACTTGCATTGGTAAGCGTATTAAAATTCATAAGCAAAAGCTATAACACAGAAAGATATCATTATATCGGTTTTTATAAAACAATTAAATTACTTTTATTTCTTTACTGTATCTTAGCAGAAATATTTCTAAGAACAATTTGAAAGTAATTATAATAAAAACAAAAGAGTTTTTTCTAAGAAAACTTTAAATAAAATTGAAGCTTACAATTTAAATTGATTTTTTTTCATTTCAATATTTAATATTAAAATAAAATAAGATTTAAGGCTTGAAGAGAAACCAGAGAATAGAAAATTCGGTAATCAAAGAAACTGACAACAAAAAGTAACATTTGTATTTATCCGTGCTAACGACAATCTAATGGATTCCAGAATGATAGTTCTGCCTTAATGACCACATGCAAAAGTAAATCTTGACAGTCCCTTCTTCTCTACCTCCTCTATTTTCATTTGATGTAATCAAATTCTGTTCTTCCTTTCTTTTACACATCGTGAATACTGATTTGTGACACTTGGCTTTGGTGATCCAATGTCATTAAGAAGGAGGTTATTATGAATTTTCAATGCGAAAATTCTGAATTACAACGTAGTAGAAATATTTTTAACAGATAAATCAGTGTAAGTAGTGGGAAAAAAGAGTGATTTGATATGTTTCATAATTTGTTTAAAAATGGTATTTTATAATCTTGAATCTTATCAGTTTTATGGAGGCATATGTTTTTAGAATATATTTTTTAAAGTGACATTAAAAAGTTAAATTATTGATATACTACAAGAGGCTATGCATATATTATGTTATCAGCTTTTTGGCAATTTTGGATCCCCTTCTCCTTTACGATAGTGTACGTTATCATTGCATGAACCCCCCTTCCTCTAATAATATCGTTTTGAGTGTCTAAAAACCTTTATTTTTCTCTTTCTTTTTTTATAAATTAGCAGCGACATGCATACAGCACGTGTAAAAACTAAAAAGACCGCAAAAAATATTAATTTCTTTTTATAAATTTCAAAACAAATACAAATTTTTCCTCGTATTATGTATCATCAAGTTAAAAAAAACTAATAAAAATATCAACATAATTAAACTGTGATTTTTTTATAACAAAAATAAAGTAATTGTACAAAAAATATCCACTATTTTTGCCTGTGAGGACAGCAAAATAAAATTCAATATAGTAACTTAAGAAACAAATATTTAATATATTATGTATGACACCGCGTTTAATGATTGCAAATATTTCATCATTCCTCGACGTCATTAATTTTTGGACTAGTTCTTGATTGTTTTTGTGCTATTCATCTTCAATCACAGATCTGAATTCTGATAATGAATAAACATACCCTTCATAAACTCCCTTCATAAACCCTTCATACCCTATATAAACTCCTTATGTAGGTCTACCCATAAGTTATCAAAAAGATTTCTGAGCGGCGATTGCAAAACGTCAATATTTTTTTTAAGGAATTGCAAAACTTCAATATATATTTTTAAGGAAGTAAAATTTTTTCTCATGGATTTTGTGAATAGGCGCATTAATTCACTGTTATATCCGGTTTTTTCCTGTCAGAAAAGTTTCAACAAATGAAAGATGATCAGAAAGAGTTTGTATATGTGTCTTTGAATTAAATTTTCCTCACAGATACACAAGTGACTTTGGGGTCTTTGAACAAAAAGCAGCCCCATGTAGCAATGAATCCGCCACCTAACTGTTGTTTTAATAAAATCTCAACCATACAAGCGATGACTTGGAACGACAAACCGCGGCATGTGTGGCTGGAAATATTATTGTGATAATTTGAAAAATGAAAAAGATATCTTGTGAAAACGTCATTTAGTTGACGGATTTAATGAGACATGGGGCTGCTTTTCGTTCAGTGATGCGGAGTCACTCGTATATATTTCCGGAAATTTTAATTCAAAGACATATATACAAGCCCTTTTTGGCAATCTTTTATTTGTTACAACTTCTTGAAGGAAAAAAAAAACTGATATAACTGCGACATAATGGGCCTATCCACACAAGTTGTGATACATAAATAGTATTTTTTGTACAATTATTTTATTTTCGTAATAAAATACTCACAATTGAATTCTGTTGATTTTTTTATTATCTTTTTAACTTGTTGATACATATTATAAGAAAAAAAATTATTATTTTAAAATTTACAAAAAAAAAAAAAGTTTTTTGTTGTTTTTATAGTTTTTTCAAGCATTGTATATGTGATTACACATTTTTTTATCGCATACTCCGCTCATTTAAATAAAGCGAGGAAGTCAATAAAATATCACTATTATGTATCAAATATCATTGTAAAAAATAAAATTTTAAATAAATACTTACTATAATATTTCTAATTACTGAAAATAGCTAACATTAGAACTTTAAAAACTGTAAAATAATTCAGTTTGGCTGTTGGCGTTTATCAACTGTCAAACAAATTTAAATATATTACAAATAAATAAAAAAATCTGCATACTATATAATTATAGTATGATAAACCATAAACTATACACTGTCAAAAAATTATAAATTTAGGATACTTTAACGTGAATTATCCTGTAAATTTACGGAATATGTCAGTTTTTACATAAATGATCATCTCCCGTATTTTTTTGTGTTTTACCGAAAAAAACTGTTAATGTAATGGTAAAGTCCGTTAATATAGGAATAAAGTCCGTTTTTTTACGGGCATTGTCTGGAAATCTCTGCTGCAGTAAATCTTTTTTACAGTGCATAAACTATAAATTGAAATATTTACAATATTAAAATATTTAATAATAGACTTTATGTTACATAATGCATTCAACAGCAATATTGTCTTCTTGCGCTTTCTCCATGCACTTAAGCAGAAATTCTGATAAACACAACAGGTCGGCAACATTTTTCTCCACTTTTTACCAGTAAACAAAATAAGTATCGTTTCGATCCTGGTTTATCCAACAACGAATTATACGAGTATATTGCAGGAAAATAACAATGACAAACGTTGGGATATTCTGTTTTTTACATTTTCGTTCATTTCACGAAACCTTTATAGTCTTATGTCAATGTGAATCCGTCACAGTGCTCGTACTCGGAAACTATTTAAGTTCCAGACTTGAGATTTTTTTATTGCTTATAGCTGATCGCCTGTAAATTTGCCAAATTCATAAAATTTTGAAAAATGTTTAATTAACGACCGTTATTAATTTAAAAATCACAATTAAAAGAATGGAAAACCTTCAGAATTAAACAAAAGCATTAAATTTTATCAAATCGCAATAATTTGCTATGAGAAGTGGGAGTGTTTGCTACAATTACTAATTTAGAAGGGTTATACTGCTTTAAATGTACTGGGTACTTTGAAAGACGCCTGTATGATATAATCTACTGGATCTAAAACTTCAAAATATGAGCACATAGAATTTTTTATGCGCAATCACGCATAAAAAATTTTTATCTTTCAGAATTTACATTTTTTTTTCGGCAGAGAAACGCTTGGAAGTGAAAAAATCCAACATAAATCGATATATATATACTAATTTCTTTTGTTTCATGGACAAGCAGTAGAATACAGGTGTTCGAGAAATATTTCACGGACAGCTAGGGAATTGACATATACTGCCGGCATATATCTATATATATATTTTAAAATATACAGTCGAACCTCGTTAACATGAACCTCAAGGGGAATTAAAATGTTGTTCATGTTAATAGTAATTCATGCTATCGGTATCAAATTTTTGTATTCGTTTTTATAGGCGACTGTGAAAACAATTCATGTTAAAAGTAATTCATCTTAAGCGTGTTCGTGTTTACGAGGTTTGACTGTATGTGTAATTTTTGACGCTGATTCCAAATATCTAAATTTCATAAAATATTCGCTATAGAACCCTAATTATCAGCTAAAAATCTAATTTAACGAAAGGATTCATTTCCAATTTCACATCCTCTCTTCAAAAACGTTAAAAACGAGTCATTTGGTAAAAACCGCAGATAATTTTTAGGTGCGTTCGTAATTATGTAAATACGTAGCACCTATTGTTGTCGCTCAGTTCGTCCGTCTGTCCGTCTGTCCGTCTGTCCGCATATAACAACGCAAAAACTACCCAACCGAATCGTTTGAAGTTTAAAATACATAATTATTACATAATTTTGTCGAGTCATTTCAAATTTTATGAAAATCGGATGGATAGATCAATTACAGGGACAATCAAAAGGATTCCATTACATTACGGTCAATAGGGAAAAAAGTTTCAAATGCATTTTAATCGTTTGAAATTTAAAACATATAATTATTGCGTAATTTTGTCGAGTCATTTCAAATTTTATGAAAATCGGATGGATAGATCAATTACAGGGACAATCAGAAAGATTCCATTACATTACGGTCAATAGGGAAAAAAGTTTCAAATGCATTTTAATCGTTTGAAATTTAAAACATATAATTATTGCGTAATTTTGTCGAGTCATTTAAATTTTATGAAAATCGGATGGATAGATCAATTACAGGGACAATCAAAAAGATTGGGTCAATAGGGAAAAAAGTTTCAAATGCATTTTAATCGTTTGAGACTTAAAACATATAATTATTGCGTAATTTTGCCGAGTCATTTCAAATGTTATGAAAATCGGATGCATAGATAAATTACAGGGACAATCAAAAGGATTCGGTTACATTACGGTCAATGGGGGGAAATTTTCAAATGCATTTTAATCGTTTGAAATTTAAAAATATATTTATTACGTAATTTTGTCGAGTAATTTCAAATGTTATGAAAGTCGGATGCATAGATCATTTACAGGGACAATCAAAAGTATTCCATTACATTACAGTCAATGGGGAAAAAGTTTCAAATGCATTTTAATGATGTTACACTCATTCGGACATAATAGAATTGGCATGAATCTATGAAATATATACTAAAATATGCATTCTGTACAATCTGTGATGCAAAGAGTTTTTATTATTAAATTACAGGGCCACACAAAAGTATTCCACTACATAATGCTATACGGGGAAACATTGTTTGGGACGTGTTTTAATTATATTCAACTATTTCACATTTTATGAATAAGATATACGTTGCTGAGGTGTAATAAAAATTACTTCCTGCATATTTACATAAACGTAGAGATTTCGACTACTATACTGTATCCGGAGTATGCTCTACTATATCAACAAGATCTGAATATTTTTAAAACTTCGTTATCGTACGAACGCACCTCATTTGTTACGTTCACGCGCAATTTCCAACTTGTTTGACTAGGATTGATTATTAAAGCATAAAATCTTTACAAATACTGCATTTATATATTTTGAACTTGTGCATATATGACTATTTTTAAACGTTAACTCCGACCATGTAATTTTAGTAAAAATCGGATTTTGGATAAAATTTCTCTTTTATCCCAAAATCACTTTTTATAACGAAAAAGAAATGCTTTTGTATTAAGCATTATGGGTCATTCAAGTATTACGTAAGCAGTAAGGAGGGGAGGTGGAAGTCCACTGTCTGCTTATTTTTGCTGACAAGGGGGAGAAGGGGGTCACATGAGTTCCTACGTAAACACTGCACAACGAAGCAAGTGTAGAGTAACGACAAAAATCAATACAGGATGATTTGGATGAGCTTTCTGCAAATTTTGAACGACTTGAGATAAAAGTTATGGAGTAAACAAGTACTTTAAACGAGGAACATTCCACCACATCACTACATTCGATAATAGACAATGTAGAAATATGGATTCAAAGATCTTGAACACCAGACTAGAAATGTGAACTCTAAACACATAATATTCCTATGATTCTTGTTAAAATTTTTAGTTGCGTTCATAAATAAGTTAGTGCCTTTGTACTATTTATTTATTTTTCTTTCAAAAAAGTGCAAAGCGGTAAATAATACATTATAAACTATTTTGAGTTCGATGAATTGTTTAATGCAGTAAGTAACAATACATTAAATCTATTTTGTTTTCCTTCTACACACGTATCAATATTTATGTATAAATTTGTTGAACCAATATGCAAATTACTGCTAGATGTAATTTTTTATGCCAAACAGTGTTAATGTTAGACTCTTACGTAAGCAAAGAGCGCTTGCTTATTTTCATCACAAGGGGGTAGGAGGGGTAAAAAAGTACTAAAATTGTATTTGAACGGCCCCTTATTTAAATTTAAGTGTTTGTTTAACAATTATCACTATTTTACGTATGATTTGTTACAGCTATATAAAATGAACATATTGACCCACATTGATCCTTTTATTTTAGTGGTAGTTATTATCAATGTTTCCGAATATTAATTTCAGCAAAATAAAAAAATAAATAAATAAACAGGTAAATTAAAGAAAGTAATCAAGTCATTGGTTTTAAAATTTCAGATATTATATAACGCAAAAAAATTTAAGACATGGTGTGTGAGGTGACAGGGGAAAATTAAAATTATAAATTTCAGGTTTACCTCTCTTTGGGCTCTAACTTGCGTATTTAAGCATTCAGCGCCTGATTATACTACATCCAGATTCGACCTCATTTGAAGGCTTGACCGAAGGGGCTCATTTTTCAAGACCGATATCTTGCTGGGGTCTATTTCGACCCCAGGCAATTCGGGGTGTTCCCTTATGCGGGGAGGAGGAGAGAGGCGGGAAATTTATTTTTTCATGTAACATGATTTTAAAGCTATTGATCATTACAATATTAAACGCTTATTTCTCATCCCTTTGACTCATTTGTTTATCACTAGGGGGTGTTTTAATGTTTTTTTTTATTCATTACTACCCCATAAATTTCCCTTTAAATTTAAGAAAAAAATCTGCATAAGAAACCTCAACAATCAACATCTTCTCAGCCATTGCTGTCCTTCTGTCGCCAGAGGGAGCTACTGAAAGATAGTTCGACTACTTGAAATAAAATCTACGACATGCCCTGGAATATCTTAAATGAAAAGCCATGTGCCGAATAATGTTACTCTTCACACTCTCTCTACTTTAATCTTCACCATTCTATGTCATCCGAATCTATGTAAGGATTTAATAATGCAATATTACCGTTTTTCGCATAATTTTGTATTACTATAATTTATATTTATTACGTAAATTATCACACTGCTAACAAAGGGTAGACCAACAGAGTGAAAAATGTCCAAGCCGGAAATCGAACCCGGAACCCTTGGAAGAGCGCTCCAAGTACTATACCATTTAAGCACGATGACGATACCCACCTTAGCATCTCTCACTCTATATGTTGGTAAGACTGCAACCACAGCACAATATGGAATAGCCTTCATGGACACACAATCCTACGGCGTAACATGATACACAAACAAACCAAAATATATGAGTGAGAGATTTAAAACTGGGTATCGTCCTCGTAGCTTTTATAACTCTGTTGGTCTACGCTTAGTTAGCAATAAGATTATTCACGTAATAAATATTTAATTATTTTAAACGTAATTTCACTGTTGAAAATTAATTGAAAAATTAATTAAAAATAGACGTACTATAATTTATTTCAGTTGTATATCCCTCAAGCAATCGTTGAAAACTACTTAATGTTTTCAAAAGTATTCATCGTTATGACTTAACAAAAAAATATTGTTTTAGAACGGTATAGGCATGTCCTCCTCTATAGAAAAAATTCCATATGAGAGATTCTATCCCTCTATAGATGAAAATTCTATAAGAGATAAAAGACAAACTTGATTATAATCTTTCTAAATTATTTAAATGGCATTATCGTCTACAAATTTAACAAGTCGGGATACAGGGTCATGAAAAATCGAAGAATGTGAAAAACAGGATTACACATATCTCGGCAAATAATAATCCGATCGACTTCGTTCTTTATGCAAAATATGTGTTATTTTATTGCCATTTACGTCCATTCCTTTGAACAAAAAAATTCGAAAATTTTTATATTCTTTTCATCAGAACGAATTTTTCGAGAGTCCGAAAAAAATAGTTCCGGATAATCGAGGTTACTGATGCTAAATAGGCTTCGTCCCATTCATACATATTAACTACATACAAAATTTCAAGTCTCTATCTCAATTTGTTCAGGAGATAGAGCGGTTACAGACAGACAGACAGGCACACAGATGGACGGACGGCAAAATTTTTTTTCTAAAAATATGTTTTTCGGAATCTCCAGTATCTGAAACGTGTAAATCCGTCAAAAAAAATTTTTCGATTTTCAAAACGATTGCAAGACTTACCCTATACTACGTATGATGGGTAAGTAAAAAGTAGCAAATGAGGCGCGTTCGTATTATAACGCAGTTTAAAAAATATTCATATCTTAATGTAATAGTGTAAAGTACTTCGAATACTGTATGAGTATCCGAAGACTTTTGTCCCTGTAAATACTATCTGATTTCTATTATACAGAGAGTAATTTGTAGTAAATCTCTTAAATGTATGTCAATTTCATAAAATGTGAAATAGTGTAACATAAAGGTCTCAAAACGCGCCCCCTCCCCCCAAAAAATGCAAAAGTTTTTTTTTTTTTTTTTTTTTTTTTTTTTTTTTTTTTTTAAACGTGCCCCAAACAATGTTTCCTCATATACCATTATGTAATGGAATACTTTTGTATGTCAATGTAAATGAATAAGAAACATTCTTTGCATCACAGATTGCGCAGAATGTATATTTTAATATATACTTCTTAGATGCGTATCAGTTTTATTATGTTTGAAAAAGTATAACATCACTAAATTGCACTTAAATATACTATTCCATTGGCCGTAAAGTAATGGGATACTTTTGATTGTAATTTGTTTGATTTATTTTACTGTAATTGAACGGTGCATCCAATTCTCACGAAATTTGAAATGATTCGACAACATTATGCAAAAATTACACATTTAAAATTTCAAACGATTTGGTTAGGTAGTTTTTGCGTTGTTATATGCGGACAGACAGATGAACAGAGGGGTGGTGAGCTGGGAGGACAGACTGAACAACAATTATAGGTGCAACGCATTAACATAATTACGGACGCACCAAAAAAGAGTAAGTTTTATATATTTTTACTCATTTTTTTATGGTTGGTATTAGTATTTTAAATAAAAAAAATAACAATCAGTAATCTAGAAATGAAATACATCGTTCCCGTTTAACCCGCGATTAGACGCAACTTTTTTTACAACGTCATTAGTCGCACTCGGTCTTTTCGCCGCTGGCCCCCCCACATACCAAAAATGTAAAATAAGAAATATTTTTCACCTAATATACGAAAGTAACATTTCAATGAAGATATAAATTTGCAGTTTTCTCAAATTATGCATTTTATTCATGCGATCTGGAGTAATTGGAAAATGTAAAAATGAACTGACATTAGTGAATGTTCCATAGACGTTTTCGCCAATTTCAACTTTGTTTCTAAAAATGTACCTGGAAGAAAATCAGAGGTGTCCTGTTACTTCACTAAGGGGGTCAAGAAACCTTCAAAGTCCGCTACATGGTAGATCTGCGTTGTATTTGTAATGTGATACAAGTTAGGAGAAGATAAGTTATACGGGCGGCGAAAAGACCGACACGCGACTACTGACGGATTAAAGCATTGTGTGAGTGTTTTATCAGAAATTTTAACTCAAACATGATGAGGTGTTAGAAAATGTTATTAACTGCCATTTTTAACTCCACCATCGCTTTTCTATTAGCATTTTTTCAGTACCAAAAATGTCTAATTTTGATATCACAACAAGGGATTTTGTTTTCTGTCAGTATTTAATAAAAAATTCCCAAGTGTATTAACTGTAGAGAATAACGCCACTTTAGTATCTAAAATTTCTTCGCTATTTGCAAGTAGAACGTGGGTAGGTGTGATCACAGATCGCACAGAGGGCTTCGTTCAATATTTATTTCAAAACTATTTATGCTTCAATTGATAAATTCCAATTGTAAATTTATAATTACTAAATTCTTACATAGGTGGTAGCACCCATAATTTTATTTAAAAAATTATAAAAAGAAGCTATTATTTTAATCAAGTTAAAAACATTCAAACCAAATCATTTAAATAACTTCAAAAATTCTATTTTATTTTATTTTTATTTTTATTGATTTTTTAATTCTAAATTTAAAGGAAATTAGCGGAGATATAAATAAAATTTTAAACTTCTAAAAGCAAAAAAAAATTTGATTTAAATTAAATTTAAAATACTCAATCGTTTATGAATTGCAAACGTTTTTAAAGTAGAAAGAAAATTCAAAAAATATTAAGAATGTCAGATGAACGACACCTAATAATAAAAACAACCAAATTTGACCAAAAATACTAAAGTTCGTCTCCTTAATGTTAATGTACCTTAGGATGAAATTTTCAAGTTCCCGCATTGGGGACCGAACCCAGAACCTTCTGTTTACTAGCAAGATGCTTTTCTACCAAGCTGTGATGTCTACAAACAAAGCGTTCAAATTAAGCATTGCAAACGCGTGAAGCACTTTTGCAACACTAACTAACACATAAAAATCAACACTTCTAGCTAAAATCGTTTTTTGATTGTGTAGTGAATGTGTTGCGAATGCATTATACGAAATAACAAATTGTGCAAAAAATATTGTTAAAAATTACAAAATGAGAAAATGTGTTTTCGAAATAGTGTTAAAATTGTTTATAGTGTTTTAAACTATGTAGTGTGTTACAATGTGTTATTAATTTGGGGACAAAGTATTTCACAGCACAACACTATTTTCGTCAACACTATTTATAACACCATTTCAACACATTTAACAACACTATTTTTAGAAAACATTTCTAGATAGCAATACTTTGCAACATATTAAGAACACAATCACAACACAAAAAACGCTTCATAACACATTAATGTATTGTCAATTTGGGGACAAATAAGTTTTCGGAAATGTGTTTATTTTTGTGTTTGAGCGTTTGCAGTGAGCTTCTGCTTTTAAATCGCAAAAAATAAGCTGAAGACATTGAAAAAAAAATAATTAAAATAATAGAATGTTTCAAAACTTTATGATTTATCGTGTAAAGGGACCATCAAAGGAACGAAATCTTAAACTAGACGTTGGGGCCACTTTAATACTTACCCATCATGGATATGCATACTAAAAAATATGAAAATAAAGCCAAGTAGCAGGGAGTTGCATAAAAAAAGTTTCCTTATAACTCAAAAAATGATAATTATATTAACTGACAATTTACTGCATCGGATTAAGCGGTCCATTTTTATTTTAAAAAATATCTTCGAATTGATATTTGAATGAAATAATTGAAAAATCGAAGAGTGTGGAAAATAGGATTAGAAATATCTCGACAACTAATTATCCGATTGGCTGCGTTCTTTATGCAAAATTTATATTTTTATTAGCTTTTACGTCCACTCCTTAAAATAAAAAAAATCGAAAATCTTTATCTACCTTTCATCGGAACGAATTTTTCGAGAGTCCGAAAAAAAATCCCGATAATCAGGGTTACTGATATTAAATAGGCTGCTTTCCATTATTACATATTATGTACACACCAAATTTCAAGTCTCTATCTCAATTTGTTCGAGAGATAGAGTGTTTAAGGACACACAGATGGGCACACACACAGACAGACACACAGACAGACGGACAGCAATTTTTTTTTCTAAAAATATGTTTTTCGGAACCTCCAGTATGTGAAACGTGTAAATCCGCCAAAATTTTTTTCGATTTTCAAAGCAATTGCATGACTTATCCTATATTACGTACAATGGGTAAATAAAATGTAAAATTACATAGATGTTGGGAATAGAAAAGTCTCCGTTAAGTAGAAATATCCTCTATTCAGCAGTGTACATTATCTAGGTTTTATTAATATGTATTTTAAAAGTTTTGACAATCAAATGACGTTAATGACTCTTTTTTTAGATTATCGGACCTAATTTAAATATTCTATTATAAATCCTGAAAGATAAATTTTGTATAACAGAATAAATTCAATTTATTTTCATTGAGAGGTAATTTAGTTTTTGCACTAACTAGCTCGTAAATGCACAACTTAAAAATTCAACCTTAAAGAAGCTATTTAGCGAAAAAAACGTTATTTAATTTTTTTAACTTTACTAAGTAAAGGTATTTTTCCCTTTAATGTTAAAATCAATAGTACAATATACGTTTTAAAAGAAGAAATAAATATCTAGGAAATTAAAAGTATAAGGATATGAAAAAAATCTATACATATTTATTTTATTTTATTTATTTATATATTTTTGAAAGATTAAACTAGTCACTGGGGGCCACCGTAAAATTTACTCATTATGGATATGAATAATATAATATATGAAAATAAAACTTGGGTAAACTATTATTAAAATGCATTGCAATTCCAAAACAAAATTTAAACGTATATTTAAATATTTTTAATGCACATAGTAATGCTCTACAATGAATTGCTGATGAACCAATTTCGACAATAATATAAAACACGTAACTACTCAAGTAGTATCGAATTTCGTAAAAGAAACATCCTTATAGTTACAAAAATAACTATCATATTAAGAATCATAATCATAATCAATCATATTATAGGATTGAAATTTGAATAAAATACAGGGTCATGAAAAATCGAAGAATGTGGAAAACAGGATTACAAATATTTCTGCAACTAATAATCCGATCAACTTCGTACTTTATGCAAAATGTGTGCTATTTTATTGCCTTTTACGTCCATTCCTTAAAATAAAAAAAAATCGAAAATTTTTATATATCTTTCCTCAGAATGAATTTTTCGAAAGTACGAAAAAAATAGTTCCGGTTAATCGAGGTTGCTGATATTAAATAGGCTTAGTACCATTCTTACATACTAAGTACATAGAAAATTTCGAGTCTTAATTTGTTCGGGAGATAGAGCGTTTACAGTCAGACAGACACACAGACGGACTGACGGCAATTTTTTTTCTAAAAATATGTTTTTCGAAAGCTCCAGTACCCCAAACGTGTAAATACGTTATTTTCTTTCGATTTTCAAAACGATTGCAAGACATATCCTATACTACATATGATAGATAAGTAAAAAGTATTCTGTTAATTCCCATAAACTGTTATGAATCTTAAAAAATAACACACTAAATTTATTTCTAATATTTAAATTAATGAATTATATGTATTATATTTAAATAAATATGATAAATATATAATAAAAAGAAGACTATTTAAAATAAATATTGAAATTTCTAAACAAAATTTAACAATTAAACACACATTTAAAAAATACACTGTATGTAATTTAGAAAAGTAAATGCGCTAAAAACTATAACAAAATTATAATAATAATTTTAAAGACTATTAAAGTTTTTCATTTAATGCTTAAGTTAACATTCTTAAATTAAGAATTTTTTTTTTCGTACAATAAGAATATTCATTAAATACAGTCGAAATTGCATAGATTCTACATACAATACATTAAATTATTCATATAAAAATATAAAGAAATAACTATAATAATTAAAATAAAAATTATGGCAAAATATGTTTTTAAAAATCCTTTCGAAAAATAATTGCACTGATGAACTAGTTGGATGTGCCAATTCTTGAAACTTTCTTCTATCTCATACGTACATTTTAATATTTAAAAAAATTACACATGTTAATACTTTAATAATTTTAATTCAATACTATACCAATTTTGATTTTTATCTTAAATTTCTGCTTCAGACAACTAATGTGAATAAAAAAGGGGTTTCCGATGGACAATGGAATGATGGGCAGATTTTTTTTCCAATTCAGGAAAGACCCAAAAATAATCATACCCAAAAATAATCATATACAAGAATTTTAGCTCAGTTCTATGCATAATTGCATACACTTTTTGATGGTAATATGATGATTATGGTGCAGATATCATGATTATAGTGCCCCCATGCAGTGGATTTTTTTTTCAAATTCAGGGCGGAGCTTCTAGACATGTATAGATAGTTACACAAAAATATTTCGTTCAATTCTATGCATTACTTCATACACATTTATGTGGTGCAATATTGAAAATGTCACAAAATTCACAGTGCCCCCCTTTTGGCGATTTTTTTTGAAATTCTGAAAGGACCAACTAGCCATAGCCAAACACTCACACAAAATTTATGTTCAATTCTAATTCTTCACACACTTTTAGGTGGTACAATATTGAAAATGTTAGTGTCTTTATCTGCAATTTTTGTGCCTTTTTAATACTGTACCACCAAAAAATGTATAAAGTTATATGCATAGAATTGAACAAAATTGTTTAGCTTTTGCCAGCAGGTATTAATGCAAATCCATATCGTACGTAATATTAAACTCTGTTATTACGTAAGAAACATATTCATCATAAAAATGATGCCTATTATTATTATTTTTTTAAATACGGAATTTATTTATAAGTCTAAAAGTTTAGTCTTTGAAAATATCATTTCCAAATGGTCATTGTAATTTATTTCTTTTAATAAAATAGCATAAATATCACATGGCAAAATTGACTAATCTGATAATGCTTAGAAAACAAGAGCGAAATGTGTTTTTTTTTTTTCTTCTTTTTTTCAAAATAATACTTGTATTATTCTTCAAAATGATAATTATTATTTTTTATTTCTTATAAACATCAGCTTTTGTACACATTTACGTAACTTAACATGATTTTAGACATAATGCACGTAGGGCTGTATTCGATTTTTATACACTATTTTAATGTGTTTTGGACATGGTTATGAATTATGATATTCCTTTCAAAGCGTTTTCCCATTACCCAGTTGCAAGTAAAAAATAAAAAAAATGTAATTTCTTAAGCATCATGTGGTAAAATATTAGGTAAAATATTATCGGTAAAATATTACCTTACTTTTATGAGCCGTTTGGCACATTATTCTAGTAAGTGTGGGAACTATGTTTATATATATATGGGTGATTCTCAAAATAGGGGACAATTTATGTCTTTCGGCATACAAAAAAAAATTGAGAGGTTTTCTGTCATGTTTTTATATTTAGATATGTTTGTCTTAATATTATTCATTATTTGCACTCAAGAATTACTCACTTTTTAGTTAAAAACACCTTAAAATAACAGAATAAATGTTCAAAATGTCATTAGCATGGATGTCCACAGCAGCTGTGCCTTGTATATACTAGCTTTTTGAAGAGTTAATATCATGCTTATAAAATAAAACAAATGTTATTCTTACTTTAAATTAATCAAGGAGAGGATTTATCCAATAAATTTCTTTTTAAAAATAAAATTATAGTATATAAAAAAAGAATTAAAGTTTGTCCTCCATATTCTATTTTCAAAACAAGGTCGTAATATAACAGCTGGTTATTAATCAAAGTTTCATTTTCACATATGACAATAGTTTGAAAATATAAAGTTTCTCCATGGCAACAAGTAGCCATTTTATCCCAGCCTGAAAATAGAAGCATGTATTGTATTTTAAGAATAAAAGTTGAATATTAGGGCTGTACATCAATTGTATGTCATTAGAATGGATAATAATTTTCATGTTTATTTTATGAATAAAATTTTTATTTTACTGATTTGCATAGGAATTTTGTGTTTTAAAAAGCCCCAGAAAGGACTATTGCATTGTGATTATATTATGGCTCATAATCTTATTTAAATTAAAATTTGTCATTAGCATGGACAAATATCAGTGTGATTAGCATGGTTTTTCTGTCCATGCTAAAGACTTCTATGTCCATAAATGTAACCATTGCTTATATTGTATCTTTTATAAAGTTTAATTTTACATATACATTTAGGTATTACATTTATTATCCCTAAAATATGCTTTAAATCTGTCAGAAAATCACTGAGACAGCGTCTTACATTGTTAGTGTCAGAATGTTACTCATGTAAACAAAGTTTGCTCTTTGGTAATGTTTTTATTCTCCTTATAAGTATATATGTAAAAATGGAAACCATTTACTAAAAAAGGAAGGCTAATAAATATGAAAAAAAATATTTAAACAGGAAGAAAATAAAAATTTCTTAATATATTTATTCCATGCAATTTGTTTTGTCATTAGCATGGCTCAAAAAATACTAATTATTTTTTTTAAGTTAATTTTTAAATATTTAGCTCTGCTGACTACATGTAAAGTATACCTAATACTATATTAACAACACCTATTTTTTTCAGAAATTTTGCTAACAGTAATTTTTTTAAGATTTCACTTTTGAAATTGTCCCCTATTTTGAGAATTACCCATATATGCATATATGTAAATTCTATGTATATACATAAATTTATTTATTCATTTCATTGATTTCTGTTGTTTCTCGTTTCTAAGATAAGAAATTGTATTAATTTATTTTGACTACCATTTTTAAAGTTTGCACGCAAATTTGGAAACAAAGAATAACTATTATTCATAAATTGATGGTGATAAAAGCAAAAATAGCAGAAAGTATTTTTTATGTTAGAAACATAAACAAAATGCACATTTTCTTTTAGTTTCCCTAAAAATAATTGTATTCTATTCTTAATTAGGTACTTTTATTTGCATAGTTAGAAATTGTATCAATTATTCTATTTATTTATTTAATTTTTAATAACATAAATGTTGCATTGCAAAATTAAGTGATTTATGTGATAAAACAAGAGCAAAATGTGTTTTTTCTGAATAATATTTGTGTTATTCTTAAGGATAATTGTTATTTTTCATTTCTTATGATTATAAGTTTTTGTACTCTTTTATGTAACGTAACATGGCTTTCGCAATTTTGTGATATATGTTCACTCTTTCCCTGAAATGTTAAAATTATTCAAATAATACACACATGGCTATATCCAAATATTTTAGATTATTTTAATGTATTTAGGACTTAATTATAAATTATTATATTCATTTAAGGCATTTTAACATTGCTAAATCCCAGGTAAAATATTACTAAACATTCTTTACGATTAAAACTGTATTTTTAAAATACAACGAAATATATTATGTGCCCAACCGAAACCGTTAAAGTATGCCAACTAGCTGTAAAAATTACATAAATTAAATATTTTAAACTCACAATAAAAGAAAAATAAATTTAATTTAAATACAGAAAGTGTAATAATTTTCTAAAATAGCACAAATCTTTTTCTTTAATTTAAGAATCATCTAACTTTAATAACATGACACACAATTTATTTTTCCTTCAGACTGTATTTAAAAGCCCCAAGAAAAAAAAATATCTATGTATGTGTGCATATATATTTTCCAATAAAAACATATTGTTGATTCTCTCAAGATTTTTATTGTAATTTTAAATATCCTATTACAGATGTTTAAAGAAAAAAAAGTTGAGTAATAAATTAAATTCAGTTCATTGTCTTTGAAAAATTCTTTAGTTTTTATACTACCTCAGAAATAAAGAGCTTAAAAATGCAACATAATAGAAGGTACTTAGCTAAAAGTAACATCATTTAGAATAGTTTTCCTCCGTTCTAAATAAATGCACTTTTTCCCTTTAATGTTAAAATCAATAGTTAAGTTTTTTGCATTAAAAAGAAAAAAAAAAGATCTATAAACTTAAAAATATAAGGTATGAAATAAATTCTTCAGTGTTTAAATTTAACATTTTGGAACATACTTGAAAAGTGATTGTGAGCGCGGTATGTCAGTCTGTCCGCCTACCTATCTACTTGATGCCTGTCCGTGATCAAACTCGAGTAAATACAGCTACTTTTGACATGAAATTTATATATGTTATTAGGTTAATTGTGACATGTTCGGTAATGCAAAATCAGAGTATAGCATTTACAACTCGTTTGCAAAGTCGCTCAAAGGAATTCAAATACAATGCGGTCTGTGGAAAAAATGATTTCAAGTGTATATTAATAATGTTACCTTACTTTATATACATTAAAATTTATATGGCATATATATCACTGACAACTTTATGAATAAAATTTGTTACTTATTTAATGGAACACACACACACAAAATGTTCTATGAACAAGTAGTTCAAGAAGTGCGTTTATAGGCATGGTATGATATTTTCAAATTCATTATTTTTTTGTTACATATTACTTGGTGTCTTTAATCTCTATAGATCACACTTGGCTGTAAACTATATTGTCATATATTACAGATGCACAGAATGATTGGAGTATTTGTTCCTTTATTGAAGAAAGTTTCAGAAGAAGATTTTTCAATTATTGTATGCGTATAATTGAACTAACTTTGAGCATACTATTTAAAACAAATACAAATATCATAGAGAGGGCTGCACAAAAAGTTGGATAATTATTTATTTTAATGGTAAATAATTTATGGTAAATATATTGTTTTAAAATACGTTACTCGTTTTCCAACATGTGCGCTGCTAAAAATTTCTGTAAAAGTACAGTAAAAAAAAAAAAAAAAAAAAAAAAAACGAAACACTCTCTGTAAATTTTCTCTACTTCACGGTTATGCATTCAGTTCAGGTTATAAGTATTTAATTTATACACATTTCCTTTATCTTATATCTAATTCCCTTTAAACTGTTAAAAAAAAAAAAAAAAAAAAAAAAAAAAAATATCTGTTAAATTTAAGGGAAAAACAGCCTGCAGCAATGTTGCCAGCAGTTTTTGCTGTAAAAGTAGGAGTAAATTTGAAAAAAAAAATTACATCTAATTTTACTGAAATTTTTACGGCAAAACCTTCTGGCAACATTGCAGCAGGTACTAATTCTTAGCTTAGTAAGAACATGTAATGTACACCGAAGAATCATTACGTTACGATCTCTTGTCCTCCCTCCAAACCGCCAACACCTAAACTTGTATCAACTCGACAAAGCTTTTATTTGTATTCTGAGATATCTGGTACTAAGCGCTCGCTAACTGATCCTCGCGCATTGCAAGGTTGTAGGGTTGCAGTGTGTCTCTGGATTTCGAAGTGGAACCACAAGCGCTGTATTGGATTCATGTCAGATATATTTGGAGGCCAGGATATGACTTGATACTGACTACACTGTAAACAGAATTCTGTAATATTACTAAAAGTTTTCTAGGAAACTGGGATTCCTAAAACTTTCTATATAATGCTAACAGCAAAAATCCATGTAACAGATACAGGTTTGCACTGAAAATCAAAAAATCTGTAAGGTTACTAAGAATTTTTTTAGGAAACTGGGATTCCTAGAATATTTTATGTAACTGCAACACAGGTTACAGATGAAATTTTAGTAAGATAACTGTTATTTTCGTAGATTCGTTTGTAAAGTTACAGCTTTCTGTGTATTTACAAAAAATAATTTTGTAGATTTACACTTTTCTTGTACAGCGCACAGATAAAGTGTTAGTAAGCATACAGATTTCGGCAACTTCACATTTGTATTTTTTTTTCTTTTTTTCTTTTTCATTTTTACAGTGTTGACATTTGTATTTTTTTGTATTTTTTTTTTTTTTTTTTTTTTTTTTTTTTTTTTTTTTTTTACAGTGCATGGAGTTTATGGGACTTAATTTGCACCGCTAGCCGAAGACGGCGTTTCACCATCCATACACCCAAGGCTTCGCTAAGACTTTTTATAAGTGGGAGGTGACAGCCTGAAATTTCCAAGTCAAAATTCAATATTTACCAATTCAGTGAAAAGCAAACATAAATAGTTTTCGGCGTTTGCCAGATAGCTTTATAATATTACCAAGTTATCATAATTAGAAAATTTAATATAATTTTTATTTGTAAAAAGCTTAGTAATATTTCTAATTTTATTGGTAACTTTCGTCAAATCTGTCAGAAGTAGAGAGTGTATTTAGCTTTTTACTAAAGTTTTGAACTAATTTGCCAATTAAGTTTTTTTTAATTAGCCCACTGTAACAGCATGTGCAAATGTTTGACGGGGGGAGGGAGGCTCCCCCCTTAGCGAGGCTTCTGTATACACCACTTTTAATAAGTACTTACAACGACTACACTTGAACAGCGCACAAAACGGGCGGTTTGCGATATCGGCGGTTCCAGTCGCCGAGCCATAATGATTATCAAAATCACATAATTTCCATTTATGTTGAAAATCACGCTATGTTTTGAAATAAATGCATAGACAATTTATATATCATAATATCATTTGAGCACGCTCAGTGGTTTTATTTCTAAGTGTCACTTGTTACTTGTGTGTTCATTGTCGCTGATAGAGGTGGTTCATAATTTAGAGGCTCTTAGATGAAGAAATATTTATTACTGATTTTAATACATTCATCGTATGTATAAATGTGAAGGATGGTTAAAATTAAAGTTGAAAAAATGCGTTTTGTAAATATTCTTTCATATTAATCACAATTATAATAAAAAACTTAAATTAATATTACGTACTATTTATTCATAATTTTTATCTACATTTAAAATTTTCACATTTAAATTTTTAATTAAAGATAAAAAGTTTATGTTTTAAAATGAGTTAAAAAAAATTGCACTTTTTTTTAACTAAGCAGTTTGATAATACTCAACCGTTTTCATATTTTTTAGCTTTTAATACGCAATGTATATAAAAACCTCTAATGTTACATATTTGAAAATTAGCGTTAAAAAATGAAATTTTAATATTAATTATAGAATAAATATTATAAATATTTTTAAAAACAAGGATAGTTAAAATAAAGAATTTATCTTAAATTACTAAACGGAAATAAATAAATAAAATTTACATTTTAAACAGTTATTGTCATTAAAATATTTCTTTGTGAAAATTAACAAAACAATAGCTCTAAAAACAATAACATAAATAATAATGATTGTAAAATTTATCAAAGCTTATTATTTAGTGCTTTGTTTTTATTTTCAAAAAAAGATTTCTTTTTTGTATAGCAAGAATATGCAATATAAAATCATTAATTGCTGATTCAAATACATTCATCGTGTGTAAAAATATAAATCGGTAAATTATTTCATTGTTAAAAGAAAAAGTTAATGAAAATATCAATACCTAAATCTTCTTTAATTTTAATTATTATGCTATACTAATCCAGTAACTGAAAAAATGTGTTGCTTTTATATATAGTCATATTCATATTTTGTATTTTTATGTAAATTTATTTATTTATTCCCATTTTGTTAGTTTATTTATTTATTAATTTATTTTTCAAATTTTTGTTTACATTAATTTGCTTTTACCACCAGCGCTAAAATTTTTACGCGAAATTAATATATATATAATATATATTAATTTCCTGTATAAACACGAATAAAAATAAATATATAACAATTATTCATAAATTGCTCATTTAGTTGTATTAATAAAATATTATTATAAAGGCCAAACGTATCTGGGCGTAACGTATACGTCATTTTGCGATTGGCACACCTTTCACCTTTCAGTTTTGCAATTTTTGTTATTACAAATTTTACGTTTCTAAAAATCGTACATTTTAAATTTTTACACCGTCGTACAGAGAAAAAAATGTACTTTTAAATGCAATTTGTTTGAAAGCTGTATCTAAATTTATTTTTGAGATATTAATTGTTTTATAGTTTTTTGTACCAATTTTGTAATTATGGCAACAGTATCACCCCATTCTCTCTTAAAATGGAAAAAAATTGAAATTAAAATGCGCAACACTTTTCTATGCAATTTCGGTTTTGCAATTTTCGTTACTGCAAATTGTACACTTATAAACATCGTCCTTTTTAAATTTTTACACCGTCGCATACAGAAAAAAATGTACTTTTAAATGCAATTTGTTTCAAAGCTGTATTTCAATTAAATTTTATTACATGAATTTTTTTTATAATTTTTAGTATCAATTTTATAATCGTGGCAAAAGGAACACTCCTTTTTCTCTTAAAATTGAAAAACAAAAATTTAGAATGTATGCTATTTTAATTATGTATTTTAAAATTATTGTATGTTATAAAATCCGGTGAATTTCGGTTTTATTTTGTTTAATAATTTGGATAATTGAGTTTATAGTATTTTTTTTTAATTTTAGCTTAAAATAATATTTGTTTTAAAGTTAGAGTGACCAATGTAAGATGCATTTTTTACTGTAACCAATTTTGTAAAATCATTATAAATCAATGAAACTGTTCTTTCTTAAAGATTTTCTTCCGTCGAATTTTGGCGGGTTCCACCTCGTCATAATAAAATCAAAACAATAAAATTGCAGGTTTAAATAAAATCTTTGAAAGCATTTTTGATAAGTTTCGGAATAAATTAAATTTATTTATTGCTTAGTCTATAAATTTATTAAGTTAATACATTTATTTATTACAATTAAGAAATTTATTTATACTTAAGTATTTGTTAAATTATGCGAATTTAAATGTTTTTAGGAGGAATAAGAACGCCGTCTAGGAAAGTTAAGAGATAACGCTTAGGAGACTAGGACTCCTATAACTCAGGCTGAATCATCAAGCATCTTGTTTCCCAGTTACTGTTTGTTTCCCATTGATTCCTATGAGGCGAGAAACGTTTGCATGATTTTAAAGCTACAAAATCATTAAAAACGGACGGTTGTTGAGAAGAAAATTATTCTGACATGTTCAGGAATGGCTTTGGAATATTTAAATTCCATATAAATGAAGAAAAATGGAATAATTTGTCTATAAATGCTTAAAAGAATAAATCTGGATTGGAGAATTTCGCCAAATATCGCGCCAACCTAATCGCTTGTACACAACAAACCGGTTCTTCGAATGTTCTACTCTCATACTTTCCCGTGAAAGAGATTGAGTAACTAAATTTGTTCGCCTCGCTTTCTACGCGATAAGACGCCAAGTCGGGCAACCATTTTGGAAACTTAATGGAGGCATGATTCAACCCGTATTGAAGGAGCCTTAAGGAGACATAAGCAAAATTGGTTTTTCTATTAATTATTATTAATAATTAGATTGAATGAATCTTAATAAAAATACTTACATTTTAATTCTTATGATTATCAATTTTTATAGACTTATATATGTTAGATAACTTGATTTTTTTGAATAACGAAAGAATTTTGCAATCGATATAGACCCACATACTGATAAGATATACAAAAAATGCACATAGGCATGTGTCCAAAGATATACAAGATTACAATATCATTTGAAATTCAATATATATTATTATATTAATTTGAAGCCATTTCCTTTTTAGCCAGGCATATGTAATATATTATATAAAAAATGTAATATATTTATAACATAAATGTTATTTATGTTATAAATTGTGTGCAAGTGCAGTATGTACAACAATGGAAATTACTATGAGAAAAATAAACTCTAAATAATTACTCCAAGTGTCTGTGAAACTGTATCAGTAAGACGCTTTAAACATTAAAATTAGAATATAAAAAAACAATATTTTTTTTTATTTTTTAAAAAAAAGTATGCACTTACTGTTTAAAAATTAAATTGCTCTAATTTCGTTATAACAACATATCATTTCGTTTTGTCAGAACAGAAGATACAAATTTTCGTATTTTAGATACTTTAAAGCTCTTACAATCAAATAATGTTAGTGATTGTCTGTGGATTATCGTAAAATTTAAAATATTCTATTATAGATGCCAACATAAAAAACATAATAAAAGAAGTTCAATTTATTTTCATCGAAAGGTAGTTTAGACTTTATTTTCTATCTCGTAAATAAATAATTATTGCAACTTAAAAAAAAAAAACCATTTAGCAAAAAATAACATCATTCAGAATAAATTTCCTCCATACTAAGTGCATGAGTTTTTTTCCTCTTGGATGCTGAAATCAATAGCTAAAAATTTCTTTTAAAAAGAAATACATTGACCAACCTTATAACATAAGGCAATGGGAGAAATTCTTCGGCTTATTTTTTAATCTACTTTTTGTAAATAAAGCGAATTGTGTGTAAAATTTGAGAAAATTTTATGTACTTTAATATAACATGTTAAATATTTAAATTTTTAAAAGAGTAAAATTTTAAACTGCTAAAAAAAGTCCACAGAGGCTATTGTGATTGTAATTCTGGCTTTTAAGTTTAGTAATTCCTTGGCCATTCACCTCACCTGATATAACGCCGATGGACTTTTTCCTTTGGTGATTTGTAAAGGACAATTTTTACAGGAGGTGAGTGTGTTGAACATTGATGGCTTAAAAGCCAGAATTACAACAGCACTAGTATCTGTGGATGCCGACATGCTTGCCGCTACCTGGCGTGAAATTGGCTATCGATTTGATATCCTTCGTGCGACGAAGTGGGCACATTGACAAGGGTTATGAAACTTTTTGAGTCTATCTAACACTTTATGTTATTAATTTTCATCTATCTTTATTATTTTATGAGTTATTAAACATCAAAATCGGTCCGCGACTTTATAAACACCCTGTATTTGTAAATAGCTTAGTATCCAAACTTCCGAAGGTAAAAAATATCATTCCGAAGTTAGAAGAAATTAGTAACTATTTTCGAAGGTAAAGAATATCATTTGCCCTAAAAGTTTTCGAGTTGATTTTGAGAATTACTCCGGAGTATATGAAATACGACTTATTGGAAAATCTACGAGTTAACCGCTAAAATCGGGTTTTTAGGTGCTTTCTTCCTCGGGTTTCAGATTCTTGACTTCGCAGACCAAATGTGTTTTAAAATGCGAATCAAGTTTTAACTAATTGTAGAATTCCAAACGTAAACGGGATAAGGTGATTGTACTGCCGTATTCTGATCAATTAGGACGTATCGAGTCAGACTATAAGAGAAATAAGGTTTAACAGTTTGCCTAATAGATCGACCATTAACCCCTTTCGTGGGCGGTGGGATATATATGTCCTACTTAATTTAAATTAACCAGCGTAACAATGGAACCAGAAATTTTAAATATAATTTTACATTTATAATGTATGGGGGGGGGGAGATTTTATATATTATGAAACAAATTTATTTGTAAAATCTAGTATCATTCAATCATTTAAACAATTTAACAACTAAAGTATTTTGCCCATGCAAAGGTTTAATTACGATGGCTTCTGGGTCATTCCCTGGTGACTTACGTTAAATTTAGAACAATTTTCAGCAATTTAGTAATATAACATATGTACGGAGGTGTACTAAATTAAAAAGAAAAATTAAATTAAAAAAGAAAAAGCAAGTAGACTGTAAATTTAATGGAATGTTTATTTTCTAAGAGTCGCCGCTTGTTGCAGCATTCAGAGCCTGTTGCTAAGAGACCGTTTCTCTCAATCCACTGCGTCACACAACACGTGAGCAGGGTTACACTAAATTGCCGATTGGCGTATAATTGGCGTGGGCTGTGTTTGTCGCCAAGGCGATGTTACAAGATCACAATACAAAAGCGGAACATCTCGCCCGGCGTTGAAATATTTTTATATTTCAAGATACATATGCAATACAAGTAATAACACAACATGATACAGATTATAAGCAAAAATAAATAAATAAAATAAATAAACACAAATAATACATGAAAAATTAATACATAATAAAGCACATTTAAGGTTTAAGATCTATGGTGTTGTCCTCAATGGATAATATATTTATTTTTGAAATAGGTTGTTTAAAATTACCCTTAGCGGTACGAACTTCAACTACCCTGACTATCCCGTCCGCGCCTGGGAATACCTTATTAATGCGGCCTAGTGACCAAGTGCAAATGGGTAGTTGTGAGTCCTTAAGCAAAACTAGCATTCCTGGCAGAATATTAGGCCTTTTAAATAGCCACTTGTTTCTTTCTTGTAACTGGCTCAGAAAATTATTCTGCCAACGTTTCCATATTAACTGCGTTAATTTTTGAGTCCTTTGCCATTTATTTAGCAAATTATCTTTGACCTCACTTAAATTGTGTTCTGGAATTAAATTAAGAGGCTTTCCTATGAGGAAGTGACCAGGAGTCAACACCTGAAGATCGTCAGGATCTGTTGACAAAGGACAAAGTGGTGGCGAATTTAAAATAGCCTCTATCTGTGTGATAACTGTCAGGAATTCCTCAATCGTGAGATGAACTGAGCCCACAGCTCTTTTTAAGTGGTATTTGAAAGATTTGACTCCTGCCTCCCAAAGGCCACCAAAATTTGGCGCCCTAGGAGGGGAGAACTTCCAGTTAATACCTTCAGAAGCTAAAAAGTTCGAAACTTCATCACTCGTAACAAGTCTGCGTAAACGTTTTAGTTCTGCTGAAGCCCCAACAAAATTTGTAGCATTGTCGCTAAAGATTACAGAGCTTTTCCCACGACGAGCGAAGAATCTTTTTAGAGTCGCTATTATAGCCTCGGATGTCAAATCTGAGACAAAATCCAAGTGCACAGCTTTAGTGGCCATACATACAAATATGGCAACATAGATTTTCTGAAAAGTACCCTTTCTTTGACCTTTATATTTTACTTCAAAAGGCCCACTTAAATCTAATCCCACATTTGAAAATGGGGAACTGGGCACTATTCTTTCAGGAGGGAGATCCCCCATCATTTGACTAGCCGTTATAGGTTTAATTTTAAAGCATTGTAAACACTCATGTACAATTTTACGCGCAATATTTCTGCCACCAAGCGGCAAATATTTTTGACGCACAGTGTTCAAAAGAGCTTGGGGTCCTACATGAAAATCTCGTTTATGATAATATTGAAAAATTAATTTCGTCAAGCGACAGCTCGCCGGAAGTATAATGGGGTGTTTATGGTCAAAATTCAAATTTGATTTTGCTAGTCTTCCTCCCACCCTCAATAAGCTATCTCCATCTAAAAAGGGATTTAAGAATTTTAACTTACTTGCGCGATGAACCGAAGATCCCGCTTGGAGGGCCGAAATTTCAATTTTGAAATACTTTACCTGTATATCTTTTATTAAATAATTCTCTGCCTTTCTTAATTCCTCCAGCAACAGAGGGCCGGTTGCAGATGTTGCTTTTTTACATTTATGTATGAATCTGGAAATATAAGCTAAAATTCTAATTAATTTTTGGAAATTATTGCTAAGATTAATTAAATTATCACAGAAATTAGAGTCAGTATGAATAGCGAATGTCAAGTTGCTGGGAGCTTTAAGCTCACTAGAATAATGTTCATCTTTAATGTCACTTATATTAGAGTCAGTTTTTGCTATTGTTTCTTCAAGAATTGAAAGAGGCGGGACATGCCACCACAACTGGTTAGAAGACAGGTTTTCCACACTTGCACCTCTTGATATCAAGTCAGCTTGATTGTGTTCTGACGGAATATGAAACCATGGAAAGTTCTTAGTTTGTTCCTTAATTTGCACAACGCGGTTTCCCACAAACGTTTTCAGGAGATGAGGAGCAGTGTCTATCCAAGCTAAAGCAATAGTTGAATCAGAAAACAAATTGACTGAAGCTATTTGTTTGTCTAATGAATTTAAGACCTTGTTAGTGAGTTTAGCCAGAAGAAGACATGCTGACAGTTCGAGACGTGGCACCGTTATTACCTTGGTTGGACACACGCGGGATTTACTACACAATACGTGACTGATGGTTTCACTAGAATTAGATGTTTGCATGTATATCACTGCGTCATAAGCCTTAGAAGACGCATCTGCGAAACCATTTAGCACCACTGATTGGTTCACAGCTAGGAAGCATCTTGGCACTTCAATGGATTCCAGTTCTTTAAGACTTTCGAGGAAGGTTTCCCATTGTTTGGCAACATGAGAGGGCAGCTTCTCATTCCACTCTATTTTAAGAAGCCATAGCTCCTGCATGAATATTTTTGCTTTAGCAATCACTGGCCCTAAGAGACCGAGAGGATCATAAATGCGGGCAATTTGCGAAAGTACATCTCTTTTTGTGAAATCACTCTTTGTGTTGATATTAACTTTATACCTAAACGTATCATTGAAACTGTTCCACAACATCCCTAATGTTTTAACAGTTATTTCTTCAGAATTTCTGTCCAGGGGAAACATGTGATTATCAGTAGATTGGACCTCATTGGTACACCATTTGTGTAAAACCATCCCTCCCTTTAGGAGGAGTTCTGTTAATTGCGATTTCATTAATCTGAATTCTTCTAAATTGGATGAGCCCGATAGGCAATCATCCATATAAAAGTCCTTCAAAACAATTTTCGATGCTAACGGGAATTCCTTTTTCTCATCTAGAGCTAATTGTTGTAATACTTTGGTGGCTAAGTAGGGAGCACAAGATGTTCCATACAAAACTGTTGTTAACTGAAATACCTTAACCGGGGATGACACACTGTCTTTCCACAAAATTTTTAAATATTTGTACTGGGGTGGATTTATTTCTATCATCCTAAACATTTGTTTAGTATCCGCAGTAAAAGCATAAATATGCTTTCTAAATCTAATTAATATCGAAAAAAGATCATCTTGCAGAACTCTACCCTTACATAATAAATCGTTCAAAGATTTTCCGTTGGTTGACTTGGCACTAGCGTCAAAAACGACGCTTAGTTTTGTGGTTTTACTAGAGGGTCGTAAAACTCCGTGATGTGGTAAGTAATAGCCATCATTAAAGTTCGTGTTTTCTTTTATTTCATGCATGTGATTTAAATCTCTATATTCTTTAATAAATTCTGTGTATAAATTTTTCATAACAGGATCTCGATCTAAACGTTGCCACAGAGAGTTTAAACTTTTCAAAGCAAGATTTTTGGAATTTCCCAAATCGGGTTCTAAAACCTGTGGTTTAAACAGCATCGTGACCACAAACCTACCATCCGGTTTTCTGAAGTGCGTTTTATCGAAGTGATCATTACAATATTCTAATTCTTCAATGTTACAGGGTTTTAAATTTTGTACTTCTTCAATTTCCCAGAAAGACTTCAAAGTGTCATTAAGTATTTCAAGATTTTTTGTTAAGAAACAATAATTAGTATTATTATTATTTACTGTTTTGTCATAAATACAACCAGATACAATATAACCGGAAATATTTGATTGCAAATGTAAATTATTGCCTAACTTTATTTTTTCTTCATTTAAAAGAGAAAAATACAGTTCAGCACCGATAATTATCTCCACACTGCTTGGAATGTTAAATTTTTTATCCGCTAAACAAATATTTGCTGGAATTTTTAAATTTGATATGTTTATCTTTTTCGAGGGCGTGAATTCACAGATGTTTGGAACGATTAATAGCTCAATATCATAACTGGTACTATTCATTTTATTTGACAACTTTGATTTGATTCTAGATTTAATGTAAATAGGCAATTTATTTATTCCACTTACAGGAATATTTATTTTCTCTTTTTTCAAGCCTAATATTTGTGCTGCTTTAAATGTACAAAAACAGTTCTGCGATGCGGAATCTAATATTGCCCTGAAAGGAATTTTGATGCCATTTACATCTGTCAAATAAATTATTGCAGTGCTAATTAAAACAGATTTATTATTATCATTTTCATATGAAAAATGAATGAGAAGTAGTTTCGTTTTGTGATAAATCTTCCGAAACAAAATTGCTATTTATTGTTTCATGTATTGGGAGATTGTTTATAGGATTGTTTACTGGTGTTGTATAGTTATGTAATGATGAATGATGGCTTGCGCTCTTGCAAACATGACAAGTGCTTTTTGAATTACAATAATTAATGAGGTGGGCTGAACTTAAACAATTGAAGCAAAGTTTATTTTTCTTAACAAGGTTAATTCGCTCTCTTAACTTCATGTTTTTATATTTAACACAATGATATAAGGGGTGGTTTTCGGTTTTACAAATTACGCAACATTTACTTTAAGGTTTGTTTGTTTTTATGAATAAGGATTTTGCAGTATATTTAGAGGATACGTTAGAACGTATACTATTTAAGATTTGACATCTTCGCTCAAGGAATTCTAAAAATTTATCAAAATTAGGCACTTCATTATCCTTTAATGTTAGTTCGTATTGTTTACGAGTTTCGTTATCTAGTTTATTTAGAATAATATTCAGCAAAATTGCGTTCGAGAAATTATCTCTTTCATACTTTAAGATCTTTAAAGCCCTTAAATTTTTCTTTACAATATCTAATAAAATGCGGAGATCCTTAGCGGACTCCTGTTTAATTACATAAAGATTTAAAATATTCTTTATATGACAATCTACCATAACTCTTTTATTCTCGTATCTTTGTTCTAACGCATTGAAAAGTGAAACATAATTTTCATCTGGTGTAAGCAAACTCCTCGCTTCACCAGTCAAAGCAAAACGCAAATAAAATAATTTTTCATTATCTTTTAAATTTGAATTATCATTAATAAGCTCAATAAAAGTACTTTTAAATACGGACCATTCTTCAATTCTGCCACTAAAAACCGGCAATATGACCCTAGGTAGCTTAATGCTAGATGTTTTAGCTTGGTCCTGTTCAATGGATTTTTTATTTGAATCAGTATTTTCATAATAAGCATTAATAGAGGATTTTAAGCTTACCTCTAGTTTTAGAATATCCTCGTCCAGTTGACAGAGTGTTTTTTCAGTTTCTTCCAACTTTTCTTCCTCTATTATTCTATAATACTCTAGTTTAAGAGCTTCAAACTTTTCTTCTGTTTTCGACAGTAAGTCCAGGTGAGCTTTCCATTCGGATAAATTAAATGTTTTTCCATCCGTTGCGTTAAATATTCTAGTGACTTGGGCCTTGATCTTCCCTCGCCTTCTGTTTAACGATGTTATTTCAGTTTCCGACATTATTCATCTTGTTGACGAAATTCGATAAATTCAATATTTAATTCAATAGAAAAGACACTGGCTTGTTCATACCTCCGGGTCGCTAGGACCAAAATGTACGGAGGTGTACTAAATTAAAAAGAAAAACTAAATTAAAAAAGAAAAAGCAAGTAGACTGTAAATTTAATGGAATGTTTATTTTCTAAGAGTCGCCGCTTGTTGCAGCATTCAGAGCCTGTTGCTAAGAGACCGTTTCTCTCAATCCACTGCGTCACACAACACGTGAGCAGGGTTACACTAAATTGCCGATTGGCGTATAATTGGCGTGGGCTGTGTTTGTCGCCAAGGCGATGTTACAAGATCACAATACAGAAGCGGAACAACATACACAAAAAAATATTCAAAATGTAACCTTGACATGGTTTGCTAGTTAAACTTATTCAAAGCGCATTTTAGACGAAAATTAGCTATTTTTAATGCGATTTCTTAAATTTAGGTAATTATATTTACTATGATAACTGCCATTACTGAAAAAAGAATGTAAGTTATGATATGAAGTGTATTTTTCGTTATCATTTTTTAGATAATTGTTTCCAAACTGACCCTTAGATAGGTTTTATTGACAAATCATGTTAATTTTACATTTGAATATTTTTTAGTGTTATATTACTAAAATTACTGTAGTAAATAGTTCTAAACGTAACGTAAGTTACCATGGAATGACCCTTCCACATCATTTGTTATAAAATTCTCCGGTTTTTTAACCTGTTCAGTTTTTATTTGTTAACTATGCATGTTTTCTGTAAAAAAATAATTTATCAAATGGGATAGAATAGCAGAAAATATTATGAAAAAATATAACGGGGTTAATTGACACATTGAGCCAACTTGCCTCGTGTTCAAAGTGACAACTAACCTCATAACACATTTCTTTACAAAATTGGAGATGTAATCCTCTAAACTAGGGATGCACAACCTGTGGCCCGCGGACCACAATAATACCACTATTTTTACGTAGAATAATTTCCCCTATAATAATGACAGAAAATTTGCTATCAAATAAATCTAACGTAACTTTTCAAATGTTCTGTTGGAAAACAACTTTCTGGCGAAAAGGTTGTGCATCACAACTTAAACATAAAAAATCCAAATAGATTATTTATGAAAAAGATAGAGTTAATCATACGCTATATGAAAATTAAGCAAGTTAAATCGCAGTTATTAAGATATGTATTTGAAATTAGAACAAGAATGAAACAACAAATAAATTACTTATGAATGCAAAAAAATGAAGGAAAATCGTAATAAATGTCCACTGCACATCGGTAATGTCGCCAAACTACGATGGGGATTGCAGAAAGCACAAATTTGAGAAACTTGTCTTGCAATTGAAGACAGAATTGGCGGCCGAAGTTGGATTTTTCAGCAGTAAAACGCGTCCATAACCTTTGCAAAATCCTAATAAGAATGTTTTTTTGATAATTGGGAATATCTTATGGAATGGTCTGCCCTTTACCTTCATCTCAATACCCCCAAAAATGCGCAGAGTATCCTCGGTAGAACTTTAAATGCCAATGGCAGACAGCTCAAGTTTGTGGCAGAACTGATGGCCGCCATCATTGAGGCCTGAGATAATACTGATTCTAAGGGTCTTCCAGCGATCGGTAAATAGTATGCCTCATCGTATATTCCAAGTCATGTATAAGCATCGCGGATATACAGTAGAACCCCGCTAATTCGGACCCCGTTAATCCGGATCTCCGGGTAATCCGGATGGTTTTGGTGATTTTTTTAGGTAGATTTCGTATGAAATACTACCTATTGCATTCTCTCCCATTTTGGAATTTCTGAAAAATTTTTGCAGATCTACGCCGATCATGACCTCTAGATCCCAAAACTACCACCAGTAAAAAAGTTTATCTATCTATCTATCTATCGGTGTATATCCCTTTCTTCTAGACACGATTACTTTCATAATTATGCTCAGATCTTCTTCAAACTTTTACATAAAATCAAGTGGCATAAAATCTCGATCGAGTTCGTTACTGGGCAAAATCGGACCAAAGGGGTGGAAATAGGGAGGGTTTTTGCGAAAATCGAAAAAACGCCATAACTTCTTAATTAAAATAGATATCGAATCGGTTTAAAGTTTATATTACTTCTTAAAAATGGGGCAAAAGTTTATGCGTGACAGAGTTTTAATAAATTTAGAAATGGGCTCAAGGAGCCAAAAAAAAAAAACAGGGTTTTTGGGAGAAAAAAAATCATAACTTCGTCAGATATCAAATCCAACTAAATTTTTTATAAATGTACTCAACATTATCTAAAACTTTTGTATTTACAAGATTTTGATAGGATCAACTTTTACCGATGAAAAAAATTAAAAACGAAAAGGAAAAGGGGGGGGGTGAAAAAGGAAAAAAATCCATAACTCCGTCAATTTTTAAGCTATCAAATTTAATTACATTTATTTTACATATTCTTAATAATATCTACAACTTTTGTATCGACAAGTTTGTCATAGGACTAATTCGTATAGCAAAAATAAATTAAACAAAAATAGGAGTTGGAGAAAAAACTTCAAATCCAAACTGCTTATATTCTGACTCATTTTTAAATTCATTTTTGATTTTAAACGCATCCAAATAGTATATTCTCTTATTTAAAAACTGTTTATACTGACGCATTGGTCAGTTTTTTTTTTTTTTTTTTTTTTTTTTTTTATAAACACAGAATATATTTCAAAAAAGGTTGCCAAACAGGGTATTTTGAAC